>JAPTHN010000002.1:15190226-16390226 GCA_026936325.1 Platynereis dumerilii | reverse complement strand
TCTGTTGAAATAATCTTCAAAAGATAGAGATATTTCTTTTTTGCTTCCTTTTAGAAATTATGGTGATATCTAAGCCAAGGTCGTTTGAATATGTTTTTCTGTGGTCGAAAAGTTCTTCATAAATTAGGTTATTTGGCAAAGGCTTAGATTGGGAAAGCCAAGGGATGAATAATTCAGAAGGAAGCTGGATTCTGGCAGCTCTTCAATATACCTTTCGTGGGTTTGTTTACCTGCTTCAATGCTCTTCAATGATGACAGTAGACTTTAGTTTGATTAGATCTGGAGAAGCTGTTTCAGACATCCTCCCACTGCAGAGCTCATTTACACTTCCCCTGCCAACAAGTCCAATAAAATTCTGAAGTTTTCTAATAATTCACAGCTTTTTTTCGGCCTGAAAAATCCATAATTTAAGTTTTAAAAAATTGAAACAACAAACAGACAACAATTACATTCAAATATGCATTCAATTGTTTAGAAACATCTTAAACTGTGAATTATGTCTGTCCCAAGTTTGGAGCATAGTGTTCCATCATAGGACCTTGCCACCAGTATTGAACCTATTCAATTCTATTGAACCCTTAACATTTTTCGGCTGTGGGTTCTTTACATATATATGGGGGAGAGTCTCCACGATCGGACCGGTGCCTCGATCGGACCATTTCAATTATTACATAACTATGAACCCTATGAGAACCAGACCTATCTTAGGTGGTTGCTTTTTGGTAATTTGAAAAGGGTCATGCATAATTGACTTGAAAATATATATACGTCCAAATAACAAGTTTAAAATGACAGTCTCTGATCTAACATGGAAGTGCAAATTTTAGACCCTTAGAACTGATCTTCTGGTGGAAATTTTTTCAAAATCTGTACTCGTGACCCTCAACTAATTGTCTCCAAAAATGAATATAAAAAACTGACTTAAATTTTGCAAATGACATGTATTTCCTTGATTGGAAGACTTGTGTGTCCTCGATTGGACCACCTTATGGGGCATTGATATTGATAATACAACTAGGGTTTGAATTACATTAAACACGATTTTTGTAGTGGACCAATCGAGGCAATTTGGTGGTCCGATCGAGGATACCAAATCGGTGATCTGAGAATTTGAATACTATTTTGACAACGGCCTATAGTGTCCATAAAAATCACGTTTTACGCTCAATATTGTAACTCAATGTATTTCAACTCAACCTCCGCCTTTGCGGCTAGTATTTAACATCATACCACTGTCACCCTTTGAACCCCGAGCCCCTAGCTGAAGTTAGGTGTTCGCGGGGACTCCCCTACCATCAAGAAGCTTTTATAATGTCTTGCAAAAATGTCAAAAATGGCAATGTTCATGATGTTTCTTGGGCTGCTACAGTATATCTCAAGAAAAGGCAGACCAATATCCTTCATAAATACTTGCTGTGAATTTGATAAACATATCATGAGAGAGATGGTGCTTCAGTGGTTATTGATATAGTGGTCCCCACATTATAAGACTGCCCCTTAGAACTGCGGTCATGAAGCGGTCTCTTGTCGGGAGGCGCAGTCTCTTGTCGGGGTGCAAAATGCACTAAAAATACTACTTGGTGTGGGAGGAAGTCGGTCACATAAGGCAAGTCGGTCTTACAACAGGGGGTCTTACAATGCAGAATGCAGGTACCACTGTACCTGAACATTCGGTGTAACAAGGACACACCCTTGTCTAAATATTTGTTCTCATGATTCAACTGGAACTTCTGGAAGGACAGTGTCTCTGCAATTGTGTGATCTTCTGTCTGGAATATAATGTTACCAATATCTTGATTGATTGGTTATTGATTAGATGGCACATCCAATAGCTGATCATGCATGACAATAACACTGATCTATAATCACAAATATAAGATCTCCATGTCAAGACCATGCATGAAGTGGGGTAGTCTGTATAACGTTAAACAACTCCACCTCTATAGAGGCAGTCACTTGAAATATTTATGGAAAGTTGTGGCCATTTTTTATTGAATGCAAGTCTAGGGAAATGCATTTGTTGCTTATTTTCCTTTTTCTCCGAAATTCCACGACCGGCGCTTTCTGGAATGTTTTGCAGAGTAGGAGGTTGACTTGAAAACTTACATTCTATCTAAAAAAGTGTGTCCCAAATTATGTACGTCTGGATGATATTTCACAATATTTGATGACACCCTGTAAAAACAGACGTTCTCAGGAAAGAAGAACCCCCTGTCCCAATGTGCCCTGCCCCTGGGTTCCAATATGCTTCAATTCCCCCTAAAGTTCGAACACGTCTAAAGCCTTGATCTCATGGCAAGGATTTAGGGCGGCGTTGCAGCATCAATTGCAAGTTCAAGTCTTTATTAATACCATTAAGGTACAGGGGCCTGACACCATTCAGTGTATTTGGCCAAGAATTTCATCAAAAATTTGTGACTGACACACTTGTATATATTAATATTGTCGCTTCGCAAATTATAGGCAACCAGAGTGTTACGACACAAAAGTTCTATTAAATAAACTGGAGATGAGTCTCAGTGTATACATTTAAAAATGATGGACAATAATTTGAACTGTATGCGTAATGCTGCAGGCAGCCAGTGGAGAGAATACAAAATAGGTGTCACATGATTGTTTTCAGCTGCCTTGACCCTTGCTACCAACCGGGCTGCAGAATTTTCAATGGTTTGTAATTTTCTTAGCTGATATTCTTGGATACCAAATAGAAGGCTATTACAATAGTCGAGCTGTGAGGATATAAAAGCATGAACAAGTCATTCAGTAGAATGTTTTGTCCAAGAGATGTCTATGTTTGCCCAGACGCCGAGTGAGAAGGCAGACAAGACATTTTCAAGAAGTCAAGACATCTCAAAAGCGAGGTCTCACAGAGTTTTAAGACAGACAGACAGACAGACAGAAATATTTATTTGACATGAATATACAGTTACAGTGAATAAAAAACATAGTTCAATTATTTTAATGTCAGGAGACATTTACTTTGCCATGAATATGGCGCTACCATAAATGCCACCTATTCAAGAAGTCTTGAAATACTTATAAGCGACTTTTACTGGCTTTTGGTGTGCAAAGAGTCAGTAGAGATTATAAAATACAAAATATATTAATATCTGTTTACAAATTATAATGAATGTATCTTGTATAATTCATGGTGAAGTCTGCAAATAGAGTTAACCTTTTTTATTGCTTTATGAAATGCCCTTTGACTTCATTCAGTTAGAATTGAGTAAAAAAATATCTAAGTTGATAAAAAAACTTTCTTGGCACTTGGAATTAGTGCACAGTGCACTTGTGTTGAATTAAGTCAATTTGCAAGGTTATCAGCGTTCGATTGCCCTTGGTATGTTATGGAAATTTCCAAATACAAGAAAAGCGATCCGCTTCGATGAGGCGTGACTGGATTTCATCGATTAAACAGAACGACTGGAACGATGTCTGGAATCAATGAAAATACAAAGCGCTGATGTCATTTTGCAGTAATAGTCTGGATCATTCTTCAATAGCTAAAAAAAAGGTCACATATAAAGTGTATAACTGATCCAGACCAAAAATATAATCTGGTGTTTTCTTTAGTAGCATATTAAATAATTATAAAGAAAAGCATTATGAAATGACTCTGACATTGAACTTGAGAAACTTGGCTCATGTAAATTTTATTGTCGAGTGGGCATTATTGCTTGTAATTTAGCCTACTGCATGACTCTAGAGGAGTATAATCTTTACATATGATCCGCAATCTTATGAGCAAATCGTAAATTGATTCTTTTTTATTGAATAGCTATAAGACTTCCGGAGAAAAATCAGAATGACAAAATCATATTATCTCTGTATCTGTAAAGTGCTATGCATGTAACATAAATTGGGAAATGGTGGCATTTACAAAAGTAGGTCAAGTAACAAAACTTGCGCTGTTTGTGGCGTAACTTGTGCCATGTGATGGTGCAAATAGTTCCGCCCAAACACATTGCATGAAAACCTAAGGCACCACCCGTTTATTCAGAGAGAACATTAGTATATTACATTAAAAGTTAAAACATAACCCATTTCTCCAGACAGAACATTCGTTTATTACATTACAGCTAGTGAAACTCTTTCATATAGAATTAGAGTGGACTGTGAAAATGGCTCTTCGTGGGTCATCCTGCTGATGATTTGTCATGATCAAACCCAATACTTTCATTCTTTCAATGATAATTTGATGGAGACTTATCCAACTTGTTGGTGACAGCCATACAAAAGGATTATGCATCTGATTTTCACTCTAAAATCCGTTATGAGAAGTCAAATGGCTTTCTCTTGATCATGACTAATCAAACAGCCTCTATGTTTCCCATGTTGAAAGTAGAGAAGATGACACTTCATTGGCTATCAAGTGCCATTTCCACAGTGCCACAGTTCACTCTAATTCTATAATCTATATCAAAGTGTTTCGCTGTAAAAGTTATAACATCACCCATTTCTATAGCCTGAACATTTGTATATTGGATGAAAACTCAGTACATCTCCATTTCTCCGGCCTGAACATTTGCTCTTCTGATGGAGCATTTTGCTAGTTTTTTGCAAACGGCTAATAGGCCTACATTACACGAAACTTGTCGGATGTTTATGATTCAATATAAACTATAAAAACAAAAATGTGAAGGTTGTTTAGATAGTTATTCTTAGTCTTAATTGGCGTAAAATACCGAGAAATATATGTGACATAAAAAAATCCAACTTACTCAATGTTTTTGGCATAACTTGACCAAAATTATTTTTTAAAGAAAAAATGGCACAACTTACTCGGTCTCCTGTATTATATATGAAAGACCTGCTTTTGACAGATTATATGCCGCACAAGTTGTAGCCCGCGGGTTTAATATCCAAAGCTGTCAGTTAAATGTCAATCTTTTTACAGCATGATACATTGTTGAATTTTTAAACGAGAAACAAGCCAATATAATACTTTCCCCTTAAAAGTCTGGTGTCTGACCAGTTGAGCTAAAGGGCCAGCACCCAAGCCAAATGCTTAGGAGCAAACTATTGTACCCAACCAACTATACTATATCCCCCAACTTCCCTGAGATTTTGACACACTCTAGTCAACAATCTCACCTCAATGCCACCTGCCACCACCACCGGGATTCGAAACAGCTACCTCTGAGTAGCCTCAGGCCGATGCACCATATAACACATTCCCCTGAAAGGTCCTCTATCAAACCAGTTGAGCTAAAGGGCCGACCCCCAAGCCAAGTGCTTAGGAGCAACCTATTAATACCCAACCCAAGCAACCCACTATACTATACTTTAAATGAGCAAAATTGTGACAGATAAAATTGAGTTTAATGAAGATGCTTTTCAAATATAGTCAATAAAGAGTAGATTCTTGAGCTGGATCTTGATACAAGGGTGCATCACCGCAGAAAATTCGAAAATCTATTTTCGAACAAATGATCTATTTTTGTATGCTGTATGGCTTTTGATAAATGAGGGCACCCATTGTTAAGGCATAATAGATATATTCACTGTCATCAACTAGTAACTTATGTAAGGTTGCAAACAATGAATATCAATGCAGTGAATAATTGATGCAGAAAATGTAGGATCAATGTTTCTCGTCAATTGCCAGTTTTTTTTTCCAATACCCTTTCAGAACGACTGTCAATATCTTCCAGGTTTCTCCTATAGCTCATGTTTCTGCAAATTGGAAAGCATTTAGTTTGTAATATTAGTGGTCTGTAAACCAGCCTCCCAGTGACCTCTTCAAGAGTTCGCGGCAGACCTTTCTCAACAACCTCTCACAAATAGCGACCTCTCAATGTACTCACACAACGACCATTCATAATGACTTCTCATAATGACCTCTCACAACATCTTCTCAATGACCTCTCAAGACAACCTCTCAAAGACCTCTCACAATGACCTGTCACAGCACACAGTTGGTAATCCAAGTTTGGTGAATAACAAATAAGATACTGGATTGTTCAACTTACAACATTTCTTGCCACCTGTAGATGTGATCAGGTGAATGGCAAAATCAAAGACGTTCCATTGTTTGGTGTAATTGTTGGTTTCAGTGAAAACTGAGAAGTTTGAAGCGCCTGATCCCAGGTGTGTGGCAGTTTGAAGCGCAAGCCTTCTTATTTAAATGTTGGACTTTCATTTGAGCTCAGCAAAGAGCATGCAGGATCACATCAAGATAGCCCTGCAATGCGACAGGGACCGGGAATTGGCCAGCGCTGTGCAACAAGACCAGCGCTTTGCAACAAGACCACCAGCACAGAATCACACAAACCAAAACAGGGGGTAGTTCACCAACATCATCATGCCATACATTTGGAACTTCTGAGAAACCGTAAAAGGCTTTCGAGAAATAGGGAATAACTCCAACCTCAAGCCTGTCAACAACCTGTGACGTCCTGTGTGGCAAACTTGTGAGGATAAATGATAAAGACAATGCCCCTTTAGACATTTAGACCAATCTTATCAAGTGAGAACAAGAAAACTGCAATGTAGGTAAAGTGCAATGGTTAAGAAGGGTTTAGGAGACTACCTATGACAGACAGAATGACCAACATTAAATAATAGGGGAGGTTTGCATTTCAAACTGTTTTACTGTTTTCAATAACACCAACAATTACACCAAACAAATGAAACATCTTTGATTTTTCCATTCACCTGATGAAGTATTCAGGTTGCAGAGGAAATGTTGTATGTAAGATTGTAAGTTACAATTCATCCAACTCGTGTTGAGCCCTGATTGGCTATTCCTGGTGATGTTTATAATAGTCTTTGTCTTGACATTACTTTGAGGGTAGACCAACAGCAAATGGGTCAAAATTTGCTAAGTCTGAAATTCTGTCTCCAGTGTTTAATAATAATTCATGATGGCAGGAAGGCACATGCAGGACCTCTTGTTTTCATTTGTCATAGACAAGGATATTAGCAAAACTTATAATACAAAAAAATATGTGACAGAATATTTTTATCCTTTCCAAAAATAGCATTGAAGTGGCTAACCCCCCTGAAAATTGCCTGTCCCCACCAACATTTGCTTTGAAAGATTGCATCACAAAAAGTAGTACAGGATCCTGATTCTATTGAACTCTTCCACACATGGAGACTTGACTGTCAGTCTTCTAAAATCTAGTTACCAATATCTGAAATAATATTCTGTATAAGAGCAGGAGGTTGTTGTGTCAATGTCTCCAATATTGGGTCATTAGCATCACACTGGATTTGTTTCTTAATGAAAATTAAAGGGACACACATTCTGTGAGAAAATCTTGTGTCTGACATTGTCTTATATGGTTTAGCAAAGACATTAGGCGCTGGAGAGAGCATTGGAGATCATCTATATTAGTCAGAATCCAAACTATAGAGGAAAAGAGTATTTTTGTTAGTTTTTGTAAATTTGTGTTTCCAGGATATGTTCTATCTCAATAATAACTATTGGTCATAGAGACCTGAAATATAGCTCAATGTGTGCAGAATAGCCACTTTCCCATACATTGGTAATAAATTCTTCAGCTCTAAGTGGTACGGATTTGAAGTTACAGGCATGATGCTAATGACTCACATATTTGGAATGCAATTGGTGAAACGCAGTTTCTCATAAATAATAGGCACTAGAGCAGTGGCGGATACAGGGGGGGGCCTAGGGGGCACGGGCCCCCCCTAGACCACTGAGATTAATAATTGTAATTTGAAGGAAATACGCGGTGACGCGAGCCTGCGAATGCCCGAAACACGCCCGGCCCCCCCTAGATGACCTTGTCTGGATCCGCCACTGCTAGAGACCTGGAACTTGGCCCAAGATGTGCAAGCCACTTGCCTAATCATTGGCAATAGATGGGTTAGCCAGTCAGGATTTTTCAGTTATAAGTGTGATTTTAATGACAGTCAAAAAACATTACTGCTGTGTTTATCACCTCGGTACTGATCAGCAGAGCATCGGGACCCTTGGACATGAAAGTACAGTGATAGCAGATTGTTTGACCTACCCAACGCTAACTTAAAACATGGTCACACAACCCTTTGAATGAGAATCCAGTTTTAATCACATTTAAATGGGTGTCAAGTTCAGAGTCTATTGACCTGAGGCTCAAGACAGGGGATTATAGCCAGCAATCAGTGCAAAACAATACAACAAGATTAAAATTTTTTCACCTGTTTCTTGAAAGAGCCTCATGAACACTGTCAAAGTAGAAGATATCAGAGCTGAGCCATGGACTTATTGCCAAAAATATCTCAATTGAGACATTTTCAGGTCTATTTATCAACATGGAATTATCTATTTACTGAACCTTCATTGCAAGGGATATGCCTGGAGAGGGCAAAATAAACGTATTGCCCTGTAGACGACAATATGCAAGGTAAGAGATCAAAATTCTCCTAAAACCATGTCAACACAGAAAACTTTTGCCAACTTACCTGGCAACTTTGAAGCCATTTAATTCAGTATCAAAGAAGTCTGAATGTGTACTTTAGCATAGATATAACCAACAATGATTACATAGAGAGTTCTGCATGGTGTTATGTTGCTGACAACAATTAGATTCATAGTAATTTGACTTTTTTTCAAACATGTGCTTTTCACAAGACATTGTTATGATCAAACAGGAAGTGGAACAACAGTGCCACCTTACCTACACATGTTAAAAAGGCATTTCTGGAGCGAAAAATGTTCAAATTTTTTTCAGCTGAAATTTCAAGGTTTTCAAATTTTGACCACAATAATCAGAAAACTGATATAACAATGTTGACAAGAAAAGAACAAACTTGTGGGTAATGTCAAGATGTATTGCTCTGCCTTTATTTCTTTTATAGTACAGATTTGTTTTTTCATTCTTCAATTCAACTCAACCACTTTTTTTTACTGTAATAATTGGCAGTGCAACAAACATTAGAATCAAGAGTCAATTCTTAATAATATTATCAACTCAACATCTCATTACACTCAGCCTTGTATTGCAATGGACACGTGGCTGTAATGAATATTATAATTACAAATTTTAACAATGGGTCATTTGGAATAATTGTAACATTCATACTGATTTCCATAAGCAAACTTGAGTCACTAAAGAAATTCCATAAGGCCTAATTCAACAATTGCCAGGTGATCTGGTCCGTTTCAATGTGAAACACCTCAACACAACACCATAATGAGTATTACAAACCCATAACAAAATCATCAATGGCAACAACAAATTAGAATAACATACAATTATACATTGTACATCCTTGAACTGGTGAAGCTCCATGCAGATATACCATAATTCACTCCAATAGAAATTGTAACAGGAAAAATTTTAACTTAGGAATCACCTCGTTACAGCCAAGGAAATAGTAGTGCTTACATTAAGAAGTCTGAGGACATCAATGATATCAGTACAAGCCCTATCTTTCATATTGAAATGACTTGTCAATTTGTCACTGAGTAATTTGTGACCTCACTGTTGAATGGCATGACCCATCACAGATTTTTGTTGACAGCATGGCTAGTATAGGATATGACATCACTTGCTACACAGGAGCTATTAGGAATGACATGACAAGTATTATATAGGATGTGACCTCACAAGGACCTTTTTGGTGCATTTCAGTAAGCACTCATAATTCCTTGAACTGTAACTTAAAGTGTTTTATGAGTAGAGGGGGATTGCAAATGACATGAATTATTAACACAATTTAAATATAACATCTTCAATTTCTCCTATCAATACCCACAGACACTATGCAGTGATCAATTAATTAAACATGCAATATATGACAACAATGTGTCTCAGATAATAAGCAGTCATCCAATATAATGATTACCAATCAATATTTATGAATATTTCAAAAGAGGCATTGCTTATATCAAATGCCTAATACATATAAAACGTGTATTCCCAGTTGTAGTTTCCTATATTATTCAATACAGTCAGGTATCATTCTCACTGAACAGTCATAAAGATCTGACTCGCCTTGTAATGCCACAATTAATAATTTAACAAAAGACCATCAGTAATCATTAACTAATCAATCAAATTTCCTATGACAAAATTAACACATCTATTACATAACATTCTAAATACGTCAAACCAACATATCTACACTATTCATAACAATATCACAGAGTGCAATGGTCTATAAACTATATAATATACAATGAGTAGCATTTAATGGTGCACCCCTTCAAATATAAAGCAGTTTTTTAAATCACTTTAGAGCTTTTTGTGTAAAAACATCCCAAACTGTTTCCAAATCAGAGCTATAATGGGTATAATTATCTTCAGGGTATCACTTTACCACTGGATCATATATAGTTTCTGTGAAGACTTAGAGCAGGCCTATACCTCCTGATAATTACAAAGTGATGTAGTAGTCATCTGTGATCTATGGAACTGAAAATACATCCTAGTTTTGAAAGGGGTGTACTCATTTTGTGATGCTCACTGTATTCTAAAACACAACAGCTACACTGTAAAACCGAAACCGTTGGTTTAACGGCATTACCGGCAGCAAATTAGCCGGTAACTTGCCGTAAAATCAACGGTAATGCCGTTATTCAATTTACGACACGTTGCTGTAAATTTAACACTCTCATGCCGTAATTTGATACTGACGGCAAATTGCCGTAGCTGTAATTTTATGCTAACGGCAAATTGCCGTACACTTTGCCTTAACAGTAAGCTGCCGTAAATTACAAATTATGCCGTTACGTCATGTTACGGCAATATTGCCTTAATTTAACTACAAATTTTCAAAGCTACTGTAGGGATGACAGCAAGATGCCGTAAATTTAATGATATATGTGATCAGTACCTTCATATAAAAAATTTAAGCATACTACAGATTTTAATTTCAGTGAATATCCCTTATGGATTATCAATATGTATATTCATTGCAAGGTAATTCAAATTAATTGGCCGGCTATCCTCACTAATGCTATTGTTTGCCTGTGATTGCAGTTCACCAGATGTCACTTTCGCTCTTTCAGGGAATTACAGTTAATTTCTGCTTTACTAGCATGATACCCGTGAAATGGGGGTAGGGGAGGGGCAAAATATTAAATAGAAATTTTGAACATGAAACCCAGCCTAAAACCTTGTAGTGGGTGAAAAAAGGTTGCATGCAAGTTTTTGTGGATGGGCACCCTATACTTTTGCTGTGATGGACGGACGGGTCCATGAATTAATAGTAGGATGCATTGATCATTTTTAGCCTCATACTTTATTGCAACATTATCATTTGAGAAAGAATCTAACACAAAAGAAAGCTTGTCATAAGAACACATTTATTAGCGGATATAAACAAAAAAACAATTATTAAAATGAATTTTAAATTTTGATTTTATTTCTCGTTCATCCAAAAGTCTAAAAGAATATTTATCTAAGTTGAAATTGAAATTTTGTCCATCGGATCTTTCCTGGGTCAAAATGGATTTTTTTCTTCTTTTGGTTTGCCTCCAAACTTCGAAGCAATGGATCTCTCTTTTCTGTTGCCTGGTTCCTGAAATGTGCAAACATAATGACAAGTAAATGTACAATTTATATGCATGTTGTTTGTCATTCTCAGAAAAGTGACACATTCCTCTTAGGTCAATTTTATAAGAAGGGTTCATGATTGATTATATAATTAGCAGGAGAGAGTGTGCATGTTAAACCATATAAAAATTTAGTATGTGAGGAGTGCTCATATAATTTAATTATTCTAAATATATAATGATGAATTCTTCACTGGGTAATAATGCATTATGCATTTGTAAAGTATTGGGTAATTTGGAAGGAAAAACGCTCAAGAGAGATTCAGGACCACTGACATTTGAGACTGAAGACCGTAGCTTTATTACTTATATGCATAAGATTGACAATGTTTGATTTATCTGAAAAAACAAACAACAAGAACCGATGACTCAATGTGCAGTACGGAGGTGTATTACTGCCAATGATATTTTTTATTTTTGGTTTATTCCAAAAACTTCTTGTTTAAACCAAAAAGTTTTTTAATTTATGAAAAACCTTTTTGTATTCCAAAATTGCTCGGTTTATTCCAATAGCTTTTTGGTTGAAATTCAAAAGCCTCTTTCATTTAGTCAAATAAAAGATTTGGTGTAATCCAAAAACCATCGTCTAATTTAAAGAGTTTTTCATTTGAACCAAAAAACATTTTGATTTTTATCGAAATATCTTTTTGTTTAATCCCAGAGTTTCTTCTTATGAACCAAAAATCTTTTTTATTTAATCTATAAAAAACGTTTTGAGTAAAATCCGAAACCCTTTAGGTTTTATTCAAGATTACATTTTTTATATAACTTTTAGTCTTGCAAAAAAGCAGGAAGAGTAAGGAGAAATGAGTCGGGAACAGTCATGAGGAGGCAGCTGGGGAGAGTCAGGAGGATGCAGTCTGGGGTTTGATAATCGGGAGGATGCAGTGGGGGAAAGTTGAGAGGGGAGTCACATGGAGAGTTGGGAGGGGCATCGGGAGAGGAGTCAGAAGGCAAGTTTGGAGGATGGATTCGGGGAGAATCTGGGAGAGTCATAAGGAGTTGGGATTGAAGGGCAAGTCAGGAAGAGCGAGTGAAAGAGTTGCTAGAAGGGAGTAGGGGAGATTCAGCAGGGGGTTATCAGAAAGAAGGAGTTGGGGAAAGTTGGCAGGACATAGGGGGAATCAAAAGGGGAGTCAGTCGCGGGAGTTGATAAGTCGGGGGGAAGAGGGAGTTGGAGTGTGTTGGGAGTAATCGGGAGAAGGGAGGCAAAATTGGGAGGAAGGGAGTTGGGAAGAGTTTCATGGAAAGTCAGGAAGGCAGTCTGGAGGAGAGAGTTGTTGAGAGTCAGACAGGGATGGAAATGGAAAATTTTTTGTCAGGGGAGCTATCAGCTGTGGCGGCACAGGCGCGCCATTCCAAATTTTTAAAAGGGAGAAAAATTCCAAACCAGGGTTTAATTTTGGCAAAAATAGGCCTACCAGGAGGACCGAAAAAGTGAACATGATAATTATTTGTTTCTTCTAATGATTTGGGGAGCTGTAGCAGGTCGTAGCTCCCCCTGTTTTTTTTATCGAGGGAGCTCAGCTCCCTTGAACTCCCCCCCCCAATTCCATCACTGGATTCAGATGAAGGAAACTGGGGAGAGTCAGGAGTATGGAGGTTAGTCTGGAAGAGTGAGTTGTGGAACGTTGGAAGAAGGAAATTGGGGAGAGTCAGGAGGAGGAGTTGAGCACTTTGCAGTCAAACCTAAAGCAGGAACCTTTTTCATATAAAATAATTTTTAAGTAAAATCAATAAACAAAAAATGGGTTTTGGTTCAAATGAAAAACCTTAATCCAAGAAGCTTTTGGTTTAATCGAATTTTGGCTTAATGCAAAAACCTTTCCATCTCAGCAAAAAATTAAAAGGGGTTAAAGGAGAGTAGAGAGTCGAGCAGAGTCAGGAGAATGTAGGGATGAGGGAGTCAGGGAAAGTTTGGAGGAGGTTGAAAGGGGAAGCAAGAGGAGAGTCAGAAGGAGAGTTTGGAAGAGGGGTCAGATAGAGTTGTCAGGAGAGTCAGGAAGTGAGAGTTGTGAGCAGAGTTGGGAGAAGAGGGAGAGTCAGGAGGAGGGATTTGAGAGTTGGGAGGATGGAGTTAAGAGTCGGAGTTGGAGAAGGAATTTGAAAGAGTCAGGGGCTAGGGGAGAGTCGGGAGTTGGGTAGAGTCAGTAGTTGGGATAGTCGGGAGGGGACACCAAACTCAAAACTCCCAACTCTCCCTGATTTCCTTCTTGCGACTCAATAACTCCTTAATCCTGATGCACCTCCCGCCTCAACCCAAACTCCGGACTTCAAAAATCCCCTCTCCCCTACTCGGTTCTCCAGACTCTCTTACCAACGATGCAGTCAAGGCTGAAACATCCGAGACCAAGGCCAGGCCAAGGATTTGGCATCCGAGACTAAGCCAAGGCCGAGGCCATCAAAACATAACCCAGAGACGGGTCTTGAGGATGAGTCTTCTCGAGGCCTCCAACACTGGCCCAAAGACACCTGAGACTGAGGCAAAGCCTGGAATTTGGCATCCAAGACCCAGCCAAGGCCAAGGCCATCAAAATATAGCCCCGAGGCTAACCTAGAGAACAAGGCCGACATCGAGACCTCCAACAATGTCCCTGTCAACTCTCTTCTTGACTCCCTTCTTCCACCTTTCCATGACTCCCTCCTTCTGACTCTCAACAATTCTCTCCACCCAACTCTACCTGAACTCGTCCAAACTCCTGTCTCCGACTCCTGTTTTCTCCCAAATTCCTTCCCTGACTCTCCTTCCAACTTCACTTCCAACTCTCCTTCCATCTTCAATTCCAAATATCCTTCCAACGCTCCTTACAACTGCCCTCCCAATTCTCAACTCCACTTCCAACTTTCCCTGACACCCGACACTCCGATGAAAATTGAAAATTTCTTTGTATCAAACCCGAAATAAAAAATCTTTGGCGGTAAGACGCTTCCGCAGTCTCAATGAGGCACAAGATGCTATATTTTCATATCATATGGAAAGCTAGAAATCTGACTTCTAGTCTGCAGCGGTGCTATATTTTAGATAGCACGGTCGATTTTTGCATGGCAAGTTCAATGTGTAAAAGATTGAATTGACATTTCACATTTCCACATTCTGTTTTTCAATTTTTTTTTCCCCATTTGTCTTATTTATTTTGCTTATGTTACTTAATTGTGGGTGCAAAAGTTATTGAGTTATGATGAGATATGTTTAAAACAAGCATGCCACAAGAAACAAAAACTTCACACGTCTGATTTCCAGCAATTTTCTTTGCGTTTGCAACCAAAAGCCATACTATTTATCAGCGCACAGCACCTGTTCAATATCAGTCACTGGATAACTGTATAATATCTCATATTGAGATTGCCTAGAAAAAAATTGTTTTATTTGGCATACAGTATCAGCCCAAGGCAAACAGTGACACAACTTACCATTTTACTTTTTATGATGTCATATCGTATAATACATTTGGGCAATATCTCTGAACCAAGTCATCACAATGGCATCCAAATTTAAAGCTGTCCATCCTGGTTTCAGGCAGCAACCTTACAATTCTCTTTCTGGAAAAATAAATAAATATTCTTATTCAGTGTTCTTCAGAAAAAATTAAGTTTAAAATATCTTATACTCTGACATGTTTATATAAATGACTTACACATCGTTTGTATGAATATTGCTGGTCATTGGTGAGAAAGTATGGGTTGAAATGGTGATATTTGTTGGAGTTGTTTACTTCAGCCAGGAACGACGATGTGTCTAACTCATCAGATGGAATAAGAGAGTTTTGGATGGTACTGCGTCTTGACTGGTTGCAGAAGGACAACATTTTGTAGTCACTTTAACTGGATTTTATAATGTCCCCTGCAACAAAAAGAATTGTTATAATATGGCAGCTGTTTGCTGAAAACTTAATGACATCAGTAGATAACATAGACTAAGTCGCTGTGAAGGAACCTAAATCTTGTAGGCAAACCGCATATTTTTTAAACTCTCAAAAAATATTAAACCTCCTCAATTACATTGAAATAGCTTTGGAGTACTGTCGATCAATAACTTTAATGTATAATGGTTACTGGGGGTAAGTTGTGCCAAAGGGCAACTTGTGTAGCTCACTTTCAGAAGAATTTAGTAAAGAAGGCAATGCCATCCATTTAAAGGGCTCAGTGGTAATGTTTGGCCTACTGACCTCAGGGACACTGGTTCGATTCTCAATCCAGGCAACCCTTGTGAGAGGGATCTTTCATCTTGTGCAATGGTGCACCTTGCCTCATTGCTGTAGTCCCTAATCTAATATTAAGCTAAATAATCGCATATATACAGGATATAAACCTGAAGGATCCATCCCTTGAAATGGGTGAAACACAAGATTTTTTGGGAATAAAGTTGGTGCTGCAAATTGCCCCATTAAGTGACAAAACGAATTGTACCAGCGACTTACATGTAGTTGTGCCACGTTACCCACTTTTCTCTAAGGCCTACCATCATCATCCATATACATGTATTCCAATGCTAAAAATAACTTTCCCAGTCTTCCTTCCCTATCATTAATAGAAACACCCTCATCAAATGAGGGCAGGGAGCCCTCATTAAGGCTGAAAAATGTGTAATGATTCCATCTTGACAGACTTTTTTTAATCAATGGATTGATTTTTCAGGGGCAGGAAGATCAACTAAAGCTGTTTATTATTCACAGGCCCACATGCCCAATGAAAGGACAGAGCGAGTTCTAAAGGCAGATCTTACAGAAATGCCAAGCTATGCTTTTGGATCCGCGGATTCTTGTTTAACATAATATTATATGACCAGTATTCCAAGTGCATTTGCAAATCTTACTATATTTTGTTACCCAATGACACTCAATATGACTATATACAAAATTTTATGTCTTGCCATTGCTGTCGTATTGCACTTTTACAAAAAAAAACTTAGGTTTTAGTATTGTTCCTTAATGGTTGGACATTTTAAATAGCTTTACAGTAACTGTGTTATTAATATAATGTATGCTAATAATTTATGAAAGGCTTACAGGGTAAGCATAAAATTGAGCTGTGTCGGGAGACCATTGTATGTTGTGCCGCCATTTTTTGCTTCAGGGAGATTCCCAGAAAACCAAAGCTTGATCATGTAATCTGATAATTAGATATCAATGATGTAACAAATTGGCCAGAATCGAAGTGAGTTTCAGGGCGACCAGACCATATAGAAGATCATGGCAAGTGTTTGAAAAAAGTAGGTCAAGTACCCAAGTGCTGGGTAAAGTTGTGCCACATGATGGTGAAAATTGTTCGATTTAGTTTATTCCATAAAAACCTATCATTCTGCCTATTTCATCCGATATAGCATGAGTTCAGCATATGGTTGATATGCTATATGAAACTTATTAAATTAAATCCTATGTCATGCCATTGGCACAACTCAATCCACTCCAAATTACACTACTTACCCTAAATTGATTTTCTGAAGAAAACTGGTCGTAAAAAATAAACCAACAATGGAGAAAACTGGTTGTCAAAAGTAAACCAGCAATGCCAGATTTCAAAATCTGACCACACAAATATATCTAGATACATGTATACACCTCAACTCCATCCTATCAGAAGGACATCATCTTATACCAATACCAGATGACTGAGAACAAGAAAGTCCTCCATACTTCCAAGTTTTCAATAACAAAATTGAACTTATGAGCGTTGCTTTTCGTAGCATTATATTTGGCAGTTTTTTTTTCCATGGCTCATAATGGCATTCACCAAATGTGAATACAGGAGTGGCATTGCCCTATTCACCCAGATCTTCAATTCACCCCAACAATAATACTTTATTGAATCATTGAAAATAATGAAACTCATTTGATTTACAACAGTGGGTGGTACAACTTATCCCATGGTACAACTAACCCCATTCTCCCCTACTGCTCACAAAAAGACCTCCAGTGAGTAGCGCAATTTACCCCAGTACCTCCTATTAGACTCCAGCACATAAAAATATTGTAAAAGGCTAGCACATGAATAACAAAACAATATAATAATGTAGTTGGAAATATTCATATTAGTAATGCATAATTTCACAAGAAAATTAATTTGTTTATATATAGCACTAATATTGAATTAATTATTTTGCAGTCAGCCCCACCCACCTCTTTCACTTAATACAATATTCTCTGGGTGGGTTGATACTCCTGTGTTAATAGACACATGTATATTTAAAGTGATATTACCTTGAAACTTAAAATTTCCTTGTGAATACAGATCTTCTCAAGTCTCTCATACAGTGTTCAACCGGCAATATAGTTGACAGAAAATATCATTAAGGCAGACTTAAGTACAATAGATTTAAGTTGTCTAGATTATTGTTATAAATCATAAACAGCTAAGAGTCATGTTTGCAGAAACAAACAAACAAACTGCTTTGACAGCATTGTTTGTGTTGTGGTTCAGAACAGTTGGCCTGCTGCAATAAAATTTCAACGGTAAGCTGCTGTAGTGCATAATTAAGCCTATACGGCAACTTCGTAAAAGTAACAGTTACCGTAAAATCAACAGTAATTGGCAAATTGCCGTTTTCTTGATCTTACGGCACATTCCTGTTGGTTTTGCGGTAGTCAATGTCACATTTACGGTTTACTGTTGAATTAACCGTTTATAAAGATTTACGGTAAGATCAGCGTCAGTTTTACGGCACTTTTTCAACGGCACCTACGGCATGGGTTTACAGTGTACTCACTACTTTCAACAATATCACAGTGTGCCTTGGAGTTCAATAAATGGTCATAACAATGATCCATAAATCATTTTCTAACATACAGGTGAATGTCATCTTTAATTCAAATCTCAATCGGTGTTAAAGTAATGTTGGTTGGAACTTGGAACACTTCCCGAAAACACTTTCCGAAAACACGCCAAGGATGTTTTCAGAAATTTACACATGTGACACTGGTAACATGGGTGACACACGTTTGTTTCCGAACACAACCGAGGGTCACCTGAATTAACAAGAACTGAAGGACTTTGCTCGAGCAGGAACCAGCTTGTCATTTGGTAAGAAACGCGCGACCCTCTTACTCCCTACTATTGCAGGAGTAGCCGGAAACGCAACACTACTCGTGAGAGTTGACGTTGGCGCCTCCTCAGCCCCTTCCTTGAAACATGAGGGTCGAGTCTTATGTGTTCGGAAACAAATCCTTGTTACTCATATCACACAAGTTCCTCGTGTAACGTGTCTGAAAACGCCCCAAAATTTCCTTTGACAGCAACTAACACTGGTAAGCATTTGCTTGGTGCCCGGATTGTTTGCTTTAAAATCCTTGACCACCGTATCACTTGACGAGCATTCGAATTAAAGAGAACATTCAATAACAATAACAACTTCACTCAGCTAATGTTAATACAGTGTTATGTAAAATCCTTTGTAAATCTACAGCAGTCTGATTAGTGCAGTATTATCTATATTAAGTATATTTATATTATATACACCTCTTTCAACAGTTAGTATTAATACTAGCTCAACAGTAGAAACTAGATATGTACATATTTCAGCAGCAATATACAATTTACAAATATAAAAACAGTTAATTTCAACATCCTAAGATATTCATAAGCACACGCCATTTCTAAAAATGGCCATAAGGAAATTAAATTGCTGTAAGTTCCCATCAAGGCCCCAACCTCACTAGTAATTAATATTAAAATTGTTAAAAACTTAACACATTGGACGGTAAGAACGTGTATCACAAAAGATGCTTGACTTGACTTAATAATCGCCATCAAATGTTGTTAATAGATAGAATCCAATCATATTCAAATCATGAATACCCATTGTAACTTCTCAAATACTCAAGAATACTTGTGATGACAAGGAATGTATCATTTCAGATTTCAAAAATATTCATACTCAATTTTGATATGTGTAATGACAAACCCTTGATGTTACTTTTACAGTGCAATTCAGAAATTCTGACATTTTAATGTGTTTTATCAAATGTTGTGCAGGTAAGTTGGTATTGGTAATAGTTATTGGTTGCAGAAGTTCTCATTGTTGTACCCCATGTTAACCACTGGCACTGTGCGTGTTGTCAGATTGTGAAAATGGTGTCACAATTGGTGTTTGGCACTCAGAAATATCAATATTCAATCACAGGCACAACATCAGAAGCTGGAATGTATACTATAAATAGTGTATGAATGTGGAGTTAGCAGCAGTCTGAATAAGTTAAACTTTCATCAGTGAAAAGTCGTTCAAGATCTATGTCGAAGTTGACCATTGCTTCCTCGACTTTCACAGGACTCTCAGCCCAAGGGTGGGATATTTCGTCAGTAGGGGAAGGGGCGAGGGAAGCACTGAGTCCGGACATGTCACCCACCTCAGCGGCAAAAGAGTCCGACCACCACTCTGGGGGTTTGATGGATGTTCCGTTGATACTTAAGTCCAAGGCATCACCGTTCGTTAAATCCATGGCACCATTTAAATCTGCAACGTTGAGGTCGTAACCGAGGAATTCATCCAAGCCAATGTCAGAGTTGGATTCAGAGGGGGGAGGACTCATGTCCATGATGGGGCTGGCTGCATCGTCCATTATGCTGTTCGTGGCAGTGAGGACTTCACTATCGTCTATCAACTGTTCCGTCTTGATGCTCTTTCCGCCCACTTCGATGTCTTGCTGCAGGATGTTGTTCCAGTTGAAGTCCGTACCGATCATCACAGTCTCATCGACCCCAGATGGATTTCGGATGACAATACTTTGCTCTTTTTCGATTCCCATGAGGTCCTCAGGGTCGCGTTTGATTCGTTTCGCTGGTGGCATCACCATGACTGGCACTTCTTTGGCGTTTGTGCTTCTGCGTCTCTTGAACACCCCGTTCTCAAACATGTCGCTGTATTCCGGGTTGATCCTCCAGAAGCCTCCTTTGCCCGGCTCGTCCTTACGCCTTGGCACTTTCTGGAAACACTTGTTTAGCGACAGGTTGTGTCGGATGGAGTTCTGAAATAGAAATGATAGATCATTTAATCATAGGGCTTGGTTTAATGAAGTAAATTATGTCATTACAAGCATTTGGAGTTAAGCATATTGTCTCTGATTTGTTTCACCAGGTTAGGAGCCAAGGCTGGCAAGTTAAGGGAAGAAATGGAAACATGCATTTTTTATTGCCTTCTAAGTGCTCACTCTTATCATACTACAACAGGTGTGACAAATCTCCTTCATCAGAATGACTTTCACGTTTCAATCGACAAATTGCCGCTTAATCGCTCTGGATCGTAAGGCCCTATTTGCCTATTCGAGCACTTGCAAAACAGAAGTCCATTTTTTAGCGCCTCACAAATCAATTTTATCGGTCAAGGCTGTAGCGCCTGGGAATCAATACTGTTTCTAGGTGCTGTCTTCGCAGAGAATATATTGCCAGGGAATGACGTTGCTGCCTCTCATAGGCACAGAATCTGGAGCAGGCTGCATACTATATTGCATTAGCTTTGTCAATAGCATCCTCAGTCATAAAATTATGTTTTGAACTCTATTAGTACTTATTCAGTACAACTGAAGATCCATAACTGAAGATCCATAACAATACCAACGCCTAAATGCCAAGTTCAGTCTTTCGTTCTTTTGATATGTTAGGCACTGTTCATGCTGCTTGAACTTAGTGTTCCAATGGCAAAACCATTGCCCAATGGCTTTATATAGTACCTATACACTCTTTATTTTGTCTTTCTGTGGCCCTGCTTCTAATAGTCAAATTTAGAACTACTTCTCTTTTCTTGCAAGTGAGACCCACAGCATGCATGCTGTTTTACCAAATGTGGCACATAGGCCTACAGCATCACCACTCTGCCTACCCATGCAAAGTGGCTAACAAAATGAATTACAGACTTTTGCAACTGAAAAAGGCATCTAATGGATACAACAATAGAAAGATAGATAGATAGACAAGTTTTCCTTGAACAATTGCCAATGCATAGACAGAAATATCCACCAATTAGAAATTCGCCACAAGTCTGATCAGGTTTGAGATTAAAGACATAAAATTAAAAGTTGTCGATATTACAATGGGACAAAACTGAGTAATCAATTGGTCAAGTTATGAGGCTAATCTTATGGGCAATATCCATTCATAAAATGAGAATTTGCTTATCTGATAATAACATTTATTCGTGAGAATCTATTCACAGGGCTTGTGGTCCACTAATCCGATAACCCTCAGTCTAAGATTTGTGGACATAATCTTACTTAATCCTTCATGTGGCAGATTATCTATCTGTGTTCTTCAGGATTCCCATAGAACGTGTGGGCCTGGATTATTGGCAGCACAAACTTCTAAGCATTTTTAATGAGATTGTATCCATTATTGATTGAACGAACTACATACAGCTAGACTATAATGAATGTTCAATGTAGAGTGTATTTACAGTCCTGCTTCTACGATATAATAGTGTTGTAATTTGATAATCCATAACATGTTACATGCATGTTGATTGTAGGAATAAAATGTTATTATGAACTACCTTCTTCCTGAATAGTTTTTGACTGACTGGTATGAACTTTGTGTGCAATATCAAACTGATTTAATAAAGTATATTATTTTTTCAGTGAGCTGCACGTTCAGTTATTCATACATATTATTAGACCTTCATAACCAATTTTTAATAATTATCTTGAGCACAAACGTACTTGCATTTAAAATGCAATATTTTTCATGTGGAATATTCTACATAATACATGGCTCACATAAACTATGTGTATTATAAACCAAATTGTCATTCAAGATCTATGTCGAAGTTGACCTTTGGGCAATTCTGTAAAGTCCAATTTACACGGTGAAATTTTGCCTTGTAGCTCAGCTCCTGTTGTCGGACGTACTCACACGATGTACGTCGGACACGATGAAATTTTGACATAGCTCAGCTCCTGTTGTACTTTTAGATTTGGTTGATGGCTTGTCTGATACCCCTATTACCTGGCCTCATCCCAGTTCAACAATGAAATAGCTGAGGTGCAATGGAAAAGTTACACAAGCTGCCAAAGTGTCAAATCTGTAAATCGGACTTTACAGAATTGCCCCTTTGCTTCCTCGACTTTCACTACAACAAAACCATTTAGTATATTTTTGAAAGGGCAGGAGAGCAATACATTATCATGCATTCATAAACAATTCAATTGTCCACAATATCATCAGCATTTCCATGGCCAGCTTTCAAGAATGATTATCTAAACTATGTTTCATTCTAGTTTCAGTTCATATGGAATTAATTTTATGAGTTCTCCCAATGAATTCAGTGCACAGTTGAAGTAAACATTGCTTTAACTCAGGAACAAAATCAATATTGTGGCCCACATACGGACAGATTAATCAGCAGCTTTTTCAGAGGACTGTTAGGTTGATCTCTTGCAGTGGAGATGCCAAGATATTGGAATGACGTCATTTTGGGTTTCCCTCAAGAACGTTTTGAATTGCTACAAGGTTCCTATATGGTGCTCATGACCTCCTTCAGGTATCTGGATGAATCGTGGATGGCGCACTGGATCAATCTGATTGATTGGCTATCGATTGATTTTGTATCGATCTTGTGATTTTGGTACTGATCGGGGCGACCATCGTTACACCACTGAAGGAAGGAGGCCAGAAAGAACGGAAAAAAGGAGATGAAAAGGAGTGAAAAGAAGAGAGGAACACAAAGAAGGGCAAAAATATTTCAATGCCTGGGTAGGACAGATGCCAGAATACACCAGTCCATGTTGTGAAGCTGATAAAAGAATGGGTTGAATTATACATAAGGAAGTCTACATCATCACTGTGGACTATTTTGAAGACATCAACACACATCTGTCTATCTGTGTCCAGTAAATAGCATTATAGCCCATCTATAGGCCTATTATATGATACAATTCTGTATTTCAGCAATACTGACAAAACCAGGAATGGAACTATGCTAATTTCTAGCCTAGAAAACAATTGTTGTTGGTGCTAGTGCTCGATGCATTGGTCTTGCGACTGATCGAATTTCCAGGCTGCCACACCACACTGCCTCTGGAACCAAACTGCTAAATATAGATCGTTATTGACACTTTCACTGGGTCAATGACACCATGGCTTGAGTTTGATTAGCATTTTCTATCCCTCTTTTTTTGCAAATCCATTTTTCATAACAAGCGTGTGCAAGCTCTTGTGGAAGTTAAACTCCATTACAGGTAATTTTAAAAAGTCAGCTTTTGAAGTTGTGCACAACAGATGGTGATAACTGATTCTTCAAAGCTACAAGATATTAATGAATCCAATTAATTTGGAAGTATCTAAGGTGTATACTATTAGTATATTCTGCTGCATTCATGAAATGACCTTCAGAAAGGCACAATCTAGTAATAAAATTAATGGACCATGGCAAAATTAGGACTGAATGTATATCTTTTGGACAAATGATAGATTTGTAATGTTCTGAAAATCAGGATCAAGCGAGCTTTTGCTCTACGCGAAGTTTCCGTCCTTGCTGAGCTCGCCTTTTAAAAAAATCCATGTTGGTTTTTTGCATTGAAATTTGGTTTTTCAAAAAACCATTTTGAATCTAAAAAACCAATTTTGTCTGAATTTTTTTAGAGTGTACTTGCAGAACTCTGAAAAAGCTGCTAATAAATTTGTCTATATTTTGACCACTAGGCTAATATTGATTTTGTTCCCGAGTTAAGGCAATGTTTACTGATGCGGCAGAGTGAACTATTCACAGATCTGACCAAAACTGAAAAAATGATTTTGAAAGATTTCATCTATAGGCCTATCTAAGAATGAAAATCTAACAATGCCAATTTTGATGGAAGTCTGTACAGTTGGCCCACAGCTTTAATGGTGAATTACTAACCTGCCAGCTTGGGTCGGCCACCCTGTAGTACATGTAATTTTCGGTGATCCAGCTGTAGATGCCTGATAACGTGATCTTGTTTCTGTTCGTCTCCTTCATGGCCATGCAGATGAGGGTGGCATAGGAAAATGGGGGTTTCACGTAAGGATTGTTCTTGTAGTCAATGTCTTCTGGGATCTGATTGGTTATCGGAGGATGAATATAGGCATCGCCAGGGTCGCTGCGGTGTGAATTTTGGCGGCAAACTGGAATTAGGTCTAAGACGGAATTTGGATCGACGCGTGTGTCATTGGGGTCACCCTGATTCACTGTCAAAGCGGCACCTTCGCTTGTGGAACCCGGCATCTTCGACATGCTCAGATTCTGCAACCAACTGAGACTTGTCAAACTGTCGTCAATCCTCATGGTCGGTGGAACATCTTGCGGATGACGCGCCAACCAGTTCTGGCGGAACCGCTGGGCCAAGTTCTCTCTGGTCAGTATCGGCATGTTTCTTCTGTCTGGAATAGAAAAGCAAAGACAGGTGTTAAGCTTTGTATCTCATAGTATTTTCTGCAATATCATTCATCGATGTACAACAGCCACCTTCATTGATCAATGATCATGCAAGCGCAGGACATGCGTTCAATGATCGCTTCTATTTCATTGCTTCTTTTCAACATTTGGTTTTCCCAGTCACCAAGTTATTACACCCTCAAATATGAACACACTGCAAATTTAGTATCTGAAGGATTGACAGCAATATAACTGTTCTTTACATAATAGTTCTTGGTCACATGCCAGTCGGGGAAGAAAATTGAGATATCTTCTCAAGCAGATAGGTTTCAATAATATTTAAGAGAGCAATATCCCTATCATATTTCCAAACATTAAAATCAATCAATGATATTCAAATATCCAATAACCATAGACTGGTTCCTTGGTGTCTGTCCATTTTACATGGCAGAAATGATGATGATTTGATGAATTGATCTAATTGTGTTGATGATGATCACCAAGTTGCAAAGTTGGCAATACAAGTCAAAATAAGAGTAGCTATGAGTCGAAAATCCAAGTATTCTGCATCACTCAATTCTAGTTAAAACCAATGTTTGAATTGAATTTAAGTAAAATGTTGTTATATATATCTATAGTTTAAAAAAAGCTATATCTAAATCTTGGATCCTTATTTTAAAAATACCTTCTCTTCTGGAGACCTTGGCAGTCTTGATGGGCATGTATATGAGCACCATTTGGTCAGCTGTGTGTTTTCCAAGTTCAAATCAAGGTATATCCAAAGTGTGTGGGGGTTGTGTGCATATCTGACAGCCAGCCAATTGTAGCAGTGCAATTTATATAGACAGGATTTCACACGTCACTAGTTCTGGCGCTGGCCACTAGGCGGGATCGGATTAGATTGTTCTACATGCCTAGACTGGAATTAATCCTAAAATTTCGATCCCCAAAGGTGAAAGTGGCAGGCATTCATTAGCATGCTTTACAACCAGTCTAGTATGTTCCTACACGTCAGTCTTCTCACATTTCAACACACAGCTCTCCAGGAGGCTGCGAAGAATTTCTATGAAAATGGGCATTGAAGTCTCCCACAATGTTCAGCTGATTTGGTATAAATTGGGCAATCCAAATTTCATTAAAATGTATATATATATAGACAAATGATCATGATTTCATTGATTTGATAATCTAAGTTGGGATCTATCTATCTATCTATCTATTTATCTATCTATCTCTCTATCTATCTATATATCTATCTCTCTATCTCTATATCTCTCTATCTCTCTATCTATCTATCTATCTATCTATCTATCTATCTATCTATCTATCTATCTATCTATCTATCTATCTATCTATCTATCTATCTATCTATCTACCTAATCTATCCATGTATATATTTATATCTATCTATGTTTGGCACCAGTTCTACAGAACTTCCACAAATCTGTATAGATGATCAAACAGATTAGGTTATCTATTATGTTAAATTTCTTTGACATAATAACTCAGAAACTTGCATGGATTACCTTTCACTAGTTTGAAATGATTTAGCCTGAACTTCGTGTGTCGCCCACATTCTGGGGTGTACATATTATTTCCTTTGATACAGATAAATATGATGAATGCAACTTACAAATAACCTTCATTCTGCGCCCTCTTAATCTTATTGAAGTCTAGTATTGGAATTGAATGGAGATCTGGATGTGGTATGACTATCTGTATTTCAACTATAAGCTTCAAATGCTCAGCTTTTATGGATTTAAGCTGTGAGATAGAATGAAGGAAGACAGTGGAGAAGTAATTGCATTGTTAGACAACTTCAAAGAGAGATATTTGTCAGGGATGAATGGAATCACTTTGGAACGTGCAAGAAAGAAGAAGAAGAAAGTATGTGGATTGCAATTGTAAGAATTGAGGGATTATCTGGTGGTTATCTGTTCTGAAGATCACAAAGATTTCATAACTAAGGTATAACAATTTAATTGCACCATTGTATCACAGTGATATTTTTACCGTTTTCAATCCCTAATCTAACTGAGCATGACCTTTTTGGCCAGCAGGTAATATTAATCCAGGACCTGTAGCAGCCTCGTCCAATATTGCTGCTTCAATGCCAAATAAAACTCAGTATTGGTCTCCACACCTTTCTCCATCATAGAGACGCAGTTTAGAAAAGTAAAAAATAAGAAGACAGAAGCTGATAAGATATATATTTATCTGCATTTTGTACTAAATAAAGTGATTTTTAAAATAATTAAAAATAATAATATTTTGTGAATCAATCTAGCCCATAACCTGTACGTATTGGGAGGTATTTATAAGCCAAATTCCAACTTTTTACGAACTGGTAATGATATGATAAAGTGGAGAGTCTGGAGACAGCGTCTGGTAGAATGACCTCGTGACTTTTAGAGTAGGCTATCTTGGCTGTGAATTCAAAGACACCACCCTACATTCGGTCAATGTGATTAATTTTAGGATCTACATTTCAATAAAAGGATTTATGCTCTTAAGACATTTAGGATTTGCCATTAGTTAACATGGATTACCTTTTATTGTCTAGACCTATAGGCCTAGAGGGGGTGTATATATGAAATGAGCTACATGACTTTGATTAGCAATGTTAATCAACCAGATCGATCTAATGATCTGATCATAATAAGAATCGATTTGATTTCCACAGTTAAATGAAATTACGTAAGGAGTTGGATCCATGCTGTGACCTGGCAAATGGCATTAAAAATTCATAGGTTCCTCGGCAGTATAGTATATTTAGCAAAACTACATTTTTTGCTGACTCTGCCAAAGCCTATAGAATCGTTCTTAATGAATTTCATGTTTTAGTTGGTTGGCGATCGAATGTTCACTAAAAATCTACTTGTAATATATATGTAATTATATTTGACTGATTCAGACAGTCTTATAAATCAACAAGTTTATGTTATTATTATCTCTTCCGTAATTTTAAGAGTTCTGCAACGTTAATTAATTAGGGGAGCAACAAAACAATCTGGCATTTAATTAGTTCACCAATTTGGCTTGAACAAACGGCCATCGGGCAATACTCATTCGCTCGAGGAAGCTTCGGGGTTTGACATACATTTTTTTAAAAATCATTGTTGGTTTTGCATTGAAATTTGGTTTTTCAAAAAACCATTTTGAATCTAAAAAAAAACAATTTTGTCCCGACATTTTTTTAGAGTGTTGGGTACAGGCCTAGAGATATCAAAATGTCTCGCACTTCATTCATTAAAATGTAATTGGAATTATGAATTAGATATCTTTCACAGTTTTAGCTCTCTTTGTGCCCTTATTCAATGCTTATTGGAAACATTGGGGTTGATTGCAATGAGTTAGGCTTCTGTTGCTTCACCCCTTTCTTAATTGCAATTAGCACAATGACAAACAAATCCTATCATAAGGTTTGGCCTAATATATCTGGACACAATTAGCCAACTGTTTCTAAATCATAAATCATTTATTGCATAATTTGAAAACTGATCCACCAATGTGAATATTTATGTTGCTTGATTATCAGTAATTAGGAATATAAAATTATATATTATTATGTATTTATGATTGTTAGCTTGATTAATATATATCTACTGGTTTCAATAGCTATTAGAGTTTAAAAAAAATCGCCTTGCTTGATATTCTGTTTATTTTTGCAAAAAGACTTATATATCTATCTAACTTTCAGAGCCATTTAAATTATGCTCTTTGTATATGGGGTCCTATGATAAGTGCCAAATTGAAAAATAAATTGCAAGTTCAGCAAAACAAGGCAATACGGTCTATATACAATCTCAATATAAGGACTGGACTGAGTTCTTACTACAAAAAGGCAAAATTGATGAAACTGGGTGACATGATTGATTTTGCATTGGTAAATATATCATATAGATATGTGAACAATGTGTTGCCAAAACGCATCACTAATTTATTTGAAGTTCAAACGTATCATCAAACACGTAATATGAATGTTCTACAAACGCGTATTCACACTCTGCAAATTTATAATAAAAGTTTTTTGGGAAGAGCTCCACACCTCTGGTTGCATTTATCCCAAAATATAAAAAACTCAACGACAAAAACATCATTTGGGTCATTTTCACGAAAACGCGCAGTAACGGTAAAGACATAACCAATTTCTTTATGTCAGGAAGCTGAGCCAATAATACTCAATTACTATTTTTTTCTGTTTACATAATGTAATATGTGGTACTACCATGCTGCATGTAACAGGATAACTAATTTGGGTGAATATTTGACATTTTCAATTATTTGGAAAAATTGTCTTTACCGTGCACAATGAAATCAAAGCAAATTTACTCAGATGTCTTTACCATGGCCAGCCTTGTCTTTACCGTGTCACAGCATATTTGCATTGATTTGACCACGGTAAAGACAGATTTTGGCCACGGAAAAGACATGTTATGCAGCATTTCTTCCAGAGAAAGTGGACTACATAATTCAGAGTACCACAACTACTTCTGGAACAGCCTCCTAAACAAATGATGTCATTTACATCCTCATACCTTTTGAACTCCCTCCGCTGTTGAGGGTCCGGTAAAGACGAAGTTTAGTTGCGACGAAGTCAAGATAAAACCTATTTCATCGTCTGACCAACAGATGGCAACTCTGGCTTTCCCAATGATGTGGTAAAAAAGTAGTTATATCCTGGTTCTTTACACCCTAGTGGCATCTGGAGACATCATGCCCTGTTAACTTACTCTTGTGGCAACTCAAACTCTTTGGTCACGGTAAAGACGGTGGTAATTTGAAAACTGGGACACACCTTCAAAACAGGGACGGACGCAGGGGGGGGGATGGGGGGGATGCATCCCCCCCCACCAGACCAAAATTTTATTATTTTTACATGTTAATTTTATCATCGCGCGGTCGCGTTATGACGCGAACTTTACGTTCCGCGACGCAATAGCCCGATAGACCCCCCCACCGGAATTTTCTGGACCCCCCCCTGCTTCAAAACGTCCTGAGATGTGGATAAATTAGTTATATTTCAGAAAAAAACTTCTAGGTAGTTAATGTAACAAATATCTAGAAATACACACTTTGCATGTCACATTTTATGCAGTAATTTTCAATTTGCACACGTTTGAAATTAAGATGTTGAGTTGCGGACATGCCACGGTAAGGACATTTGGACTACTTAATGCGTGATATATCATGTTCAGCATGGCCGCACCCACGTAAATTTTTGTTTTCTTTTAAGAAAAACATTATTCTAAATATTTGGCCAAAAATCAATTTCAGTCCTACAAAGGCAGGCACACACGAATGCAGGACATCAAATTGCGCGATTTCGCGAAAATGACCCATTTAAAAAGAAATTCTTTTCATCTAGATTTTAAATGTATCAATCATGGCGCTATGTATTTAGACCTAGGCATCAAGAGAGGCTAAGGTCGAAGCAAGCAGTGATTTCTGCCAATTAGTTATTATAATTGCTTACTTGTTTATATCATATTAGGTTGTGACTACTCTTTAACTTTGACCTAGGCATCAAGAGAGGCCAAGGTCGAAGCAAGCAGTGATTAATTATTACAATTATGTTTACTTGTTTATATTATATTAGGTTGTGACCACTCTTTAACTTTGACCTAGGCACCAAGAGGGGCCAAGGTCGAAGCAAGCAGTGATTACAGCCAATTAATTATTATAATTGTGTTTATTTGTTTATATATATTTCATACCTGAATATAATATGCATTCATGTTATCAAAGAATAGTTAGACTAGATAAGATTCATTGTTGCTACCATATTAGTGCCATTACTTTGTTATTTCATTTGTGTGACTCTATGTGTAATTGATAACACTTAAAATAACACTGACGTTTGTATTTAGTTGAAAATCAATTCATTATCATAATCATTTCATCATAATCATTTCATCTCCATACATCGTTTAGTATAATTTCTTGTTTTAAGCTATTTCATCTGGGGATACCCACCTATATATATATGGCAATGGCATTTCATGCTCGGGTGTTCTCCCATTACCATCTGTCACTTCGATTGTATACGTTAATTTATATATATACTTGTAAAATGTGGTTACAATGATGGTATTGAAATAAACAAATTACAAATTACAAAATTACAAACTGTTTGAAAATTCCCTCTGACGCTCAACCTCCCCCCCCCCCCAACACACGCCTTTTCTGTATCTAAATTTCCTTTTGGAATCAAGGAGAGTATTTTTTCTTGAACATTTTCACAATTCTTGAAATATGTCTAGGTAAACTGGCCTAAACTATAGGTTGATATTGCAGAAGACTATTGATTGGCTTCGGAGTTTTCTGGTTGTGCTGGGTTATGTAATGGAGGGAGGGGGCTTGGCACTGAATACTTCTGAGTCCCATACAAGCAAGCAAAGCTTTTTCAAAGGAAAATTATATTTTTCCAATAAAATAAAGCTTAATGGGGTATTGCGAAAGGAAACAAGAATGATTCCCCAGAAAAACTGAAAGAGACTACCTATTAAGAAGCGGACAGAAATAACAACTGTTGAACAACAACAGACAATTGGGTCTATCAAAAGCCCCACAGCTCTGGTGCTCGGACAACAGTATATTTTCTAATAAATCTATAAAGTCATTTTTGCTTTAGAAGTCAATAATTTACCTTTCAGGCATGGAAGTTATTAATCAAATAGAAGTTTGACCAACGTACCTTTGAAGCAACTTGTTGACATCCAGAAAGTACTGCAGACGACTGCTTAACCTCTTCGGTGGGAAAAAATGATCTTGTCCAATTCTTTAATCATTGATGGAGATTTAAAATTTCTTTCAATAAAATCACTGATAGCATCAAAACGGAAAAAGCTTTTGGAATATCAAAACAAACTTTTTTCTCTGTTATTGTCTTTGCAAGACCAGGATCCTCTGGTGGCATAACTATGCTGGGGAAGGAAATGTATGGATCGAACGTAGCAACCGATAAACTGATGTAAACACCTGGCTTCTGATGATTGGTTGTCGTCTGCCTGTGCTAATCCCAAACATAGATGTAAACATTGGCACGTGCTCAAGAAACTCGCGCCAAAACTAACTGTCGTCTGTTTTTGGTAAGTCTATTGAATCTCAAGGTTAATCCGCAATTAAGATCAAAATATTTTGCAACTAAACAGTTTCAATATAGGCCTACCCAGAATCAACCACTGACTGTCAAGAAATTCTATGCTTACCTGTACTAATATTTTCCTTAAATAAATTCATGAGCAAAAGTCAAACTTTAAAAATTAAAAAAAAAAAGAAATCACTGGAATTAGTGGTCTATCATATAGGCCTATCGCTCTATACCTTCCCTAAATTTCATTCAAATGAATCTGTGTATCAACACTGACAACACATGTATCATCAATCCTACTATTAATTGATGGACCCCTCCGTCTTTCCCAGCCAAAGTATAGGGTGCCCATCCACAAAAACCTGCATGCAACCTTTTCTCACCCACTAGAAGGACATATATATAGGCTGGCTTTCATGTTCAAAATCTATACTATATGCACGTAATATTTTTCCCCTCCCCTACCCCCATTTCACGGGTATCATGCTAGTCTTTCCCATAGTCAGTCCTGAGTGGATCCAAATGGGAGATGATTTAGGACATTGGGCTATATATCAAAGCAAGGATATCCAGGTGGCAGTATAAGTATGTCCATGTACAGTTACGGAATCATGTCACGGAATCACTTGGCTTTCTTCAGGCACTCCATTTTTAAAATGATATTGGCAGTAAAGCACGAAAAACTTAGAAATTTGCAAAAATTATACATTTGAAAGTAGTGACATTTGATAGACAACATCCCGATACAGTTTTCAATTTAGAAGTGTACCTCCAAAAATGACAATTTTCTCAATTTTTTAGCATTTTTTCATCAATATATATATATATATGTTATTTTATAAAGACAACCATTTATCATTATAGGCTCTAACAATTAATGAAAGTAACAAATGGCCAAACTTGTCAAGATTAAAACAGCTGTAAAAACAATTTTGTTTCATGTTAAATTGTTAAAATTAAAAAATAATGTGCACAAGGCACTTTAAAGGGCGCTCCTATAACTCATTATACTGCAAGTTCTTGAAAACCAAAGAAACGATTAACCATGTAATCCATTTCACTGTTTCATTGTTTTCCTTCTTTCTCTATGTAACCCCACATCTTATATGCTTTCATGAATTCCATGAAAATGGCTACCAGAGACAAAAATGAAAAATGTTCTTTTAAGCTCTGAAATGTGATTGTGTGTTTTTGTTAATATTTTAACTTTCCAATTTCCATGTGGAAATTATTCAATGTTGGCTCAAATTTTTGTAGGCTGCGTTTCGGTGAGGCACTTTGAGACATAACTTCGAATTTCAACAGAATAGCCGATCAGGTATAGGCCTACTTCACCAAACTGCTTGCTGGGTACTTAATTTAAGATGGAGCCCCTTATATGGCCCATCATTTTGAAGCTGTCTGTTTCTTCTTCCAATTCAACTAATTCTCTATTAAAAATACTAATTTTTCCCCGATGCCAGCCTCTTTTGTCTGCACTGTGACCATGCAGTTTTTTGCATCGTGATTCCGTAACAAAAAAACTCTTAAAAAGTTCTCAAATCACAATTTCTTTAACTACCTATAACATGAAATTGAATAGTTTCCTTAAAATGGCTATGTTAAGTAATTATTTGCAAAATAAAGGATTGTAGCATCATTTTTCTTGTCATGGTAGAGGGTCCTTTTTGTTACGGAATCACATGTTACGGAATCACACCACCTTTTCCTTTGACTTCCAAGAGCCATTTTTCACCTTTTTTCCAACTGGATGCTGAAAAATGATGTAGTAACTCAGAAAATAAAATTTTGTGAGTAATATTAACTGCTATTTAGTAAAACTGGTCAATTGATTTTACAGAATAAGTCCGTTGGAGCCATCAAACAAAGATCACGTCAGAACAAGAAATCTCGCCTAAGAAGTGATCTGACTGCTGATGAGGAATGAACAGTGTAGGCTACATGTTATTCAGTAGGCCTACTATTTAAGAATGTGTGATATCAGGCCTGAAAGATAACCCCCCCCCCCCACAAAAAAATATCATTTATCACCTGGTTGGCTGTGAATATCACTGTTTACAGTCAAAATATCAGGGCCTGTGATATTGTAAAAAATACCACCCTTCAAGGGCGATATTTTTTAACAATGGTTATGACATCACCAGCATTTCAGCCACCTGATGATGTCACAAACCAAACAAGGGCCAGAATAATGGGATTGTGACATCATGTCCATTGTTGCTCCATGGTGACGTCACATTTTTGTAATGGCAGAAAATAGTCCCGTTTTATAACTGAAAATTTGAGGTAAAACCAGGTGATAAAAACAAAACAACCACGCGTCTGGGCACTTCGTACATATCACTCGCTGTTGTGTGAATTTATATCACTCTCGCCCTGCGGGCTCGAGTGACATTAATTCACACAACAGCTCGTGATATTGTTACTCAGTGACCCTGACTTGGGTTGTTTTGTTATATTTTATCACCTGGTTGGTTGTGAATATCACTGTTTACAGTCAAAATATCAGGGCCTATGATATTGTAAAAAATACCACCCTTCAAGGGCAATATTTTTTAACAATGGTTATGACATCACCAGCATTTTGGCTGCCTGATGACGTCACAAACCAAGCAATAGCCAAAACAATAGGATTGTGACGTCACCTCCATTGTTGCTCCTTGGTGACGTCACATTTTTGTAATGGCAGAAAATAGTCCCTCTTTATAATTGAAATTTTGAGGTAAAAACAGGTGATGAAAACAAAACAACCACGCGTCTGGGCACTTCGTACAATATCACTCGCTGTTGTGTGAATTAATATCACTCTCGCTCTGCGGGCTCGAGTGATATTAATTCACACAACAGCTCGTTGTTACTCAGTGACCCTGACTTGGGCTGTTTTTTATTTTGAATCAGCCACTGGTTTGCTGTGGTCTCTGGAACTTTGCATCATTGCAGCGTAATGCGCCGAAAAGCTTTTTGCGAAGTTAGTATTGCAAATAGAGCAAAATGAATAAGTGCATTGAATTTGGAGGAGTTTACTTGATATAGGCTATGCAGGTTTTTAAATTTTGAGAATCGGACGTTTATTAAGGATTTTTGGCCAAGTTTTGCATTGCCCCCTCTTGAAATTGTACACAATTTTTGATGACGTTTCACACGGAAAAGAATATCGCCTGTAGACTTCCCTTACCTTGATGAATCGATGAACTGTTAAGAATACTTACATGTAAGTTTTTTTTATAGGTTAAGACATCGATACAAAAAATGCATGCAATACAGGATGATCCTATCCTATCATTCCTCGTACTTTCAACATGTGGTTCGCTTGAAAGCTCAATTGATTGATGAACCCAGATCTACCAGGATCTCAGTGTCATTAGCCAGATCTCCGGGGCTTTCTGCCTAAATATCGAGAGATATAGAAGCTCTTTTACCATGAACAATGTAAATAATGTTATATGACTGTTTTTAACTCCCTTCAGGGAGGTGCGCCTATCGAAAGGCGGGAAGTCCTAAGAAGAAGAAGAAGAGGTGGTGCCAGGAACACACAATGTAAATTATACTTGCCTTGAGCGCTACCTGTTGGAAATTTCAGGAATAACATTTTAATCTTTTGATGCAAAAGGTCATTGTTTATTGGTCCTGCAATTTGGACTCTTCCTTGATTGTAATAATTAGGCCTATATAACATAAATCACCCTTGCTACTCAGCTGGGAGAGTGCTTGGATGTATCCAAATCAACTTTACAAATTGAAAGGTTTAGGACTCAAAACATAGTAAGGTGTTGTTCCTAAAATGGATTATTGTTCAGGAATTTGAGGTTTCAAAGACTTATCTAAATCAGAATCGGTACAAAACAGAGAAATACGAATTTTTCTTGGTTGTAAATAGTTTTACTAAAAGCATTCTTTTAAAGGTGACATGGGATAGGTTGATTCCAATTTAATTAGACGTCAAGTTGAAGTGTTATGTGTTTGGAATAGAATTGTCTATATCGACGAAAATAGGCTAACAAAGCAAGTGTTTGAAGTTGATAAACAAATCAACAAAAGAAATTGGAGTAATGAGGTTCTAAAAATATTATTCACTAAATTGAATCTCACTCAAAATTTCGTAGAAACTTTACCCAGTTACAGTCCGAGGAATATATGATTTCTTTAGAATGCACCTGCACGTGCAGAATTTGTCCTGCACGTGCAGAATTAGCCCTGCACGTGCAGAATTTCGCACGTGCAGAATTTGCCCTGCACGTGCAGAATTTCGCACATGCAGAATTTCATCTGCACGTGCAGACTTTCGCACGTGCAGGATTTCAGGATGCACCTGCATGTGCAGCATTCAGAGTGCACCTCCTGCACTAGATCTATTCCTGCATGTGCAGGGGGTGGAGGGTTAGCTCAGTGATAGCAAGCTGAGCTGCTGTCGATCATCGGGTCCAGGATTAGAATCCAGCTATTGCCGGATTACCTGGGCCTATGTTGGACAGCAGTTTTAATCATCCTTTAGCCTACTTAGTGCATAATTATGGGATTTAAAACCCCGAAGAATATGTTTCTACAGAATGCACCTGCATGTGCAGAATTTTGCCTGCACGTGCAGAATTTCGCACGTGCAGAATTTCATCGGCACGTGCAGAATTTTGCATGTGCAGAATTTCACCTTCACATGCAGGTGCAGCATTTCAGTCGATCTGCACCCCAGCATGTGCAGCATTTCAGAAAGCACCTGCATGTGCGAGGAATATATGATTTCTTTAGAATGCACCTGCACATGCAAAATTTCGCACATGCAGAATTTCAGGATGCACTTGCATGTGCCGCATTTCAGACTGCACCTGTATGTGCAGCACTTATGAGTGCACCTGCATGTGCAGCTTTCAGAATTTCATGTGCAGAATTTCACCTGCACGTGCAGAATTTCACCTGCACGTGCAGAATTTCGCACGTGCAGAATTTCAGGATGCAGGTGCAGAATTTCGCACATGCAGGATTTCCGGATGCACCTGCATGTGCAGCATTCAGAGTGCATCTCCTGCATTAGATCTCTTCCTGCATGTACAGAGGGTGGAGGGTCCAATGATCGACAGCGGCTCAGCTTGCTATCACTGAGCTGCTGTCGATCATTGGGTCCAGGATTCGAATCCAGCTATTGGCGGATTACCTGGGCCTATGTTGGACAGCAGTTTCAATCATCCTTCAGCCTACCTAGTGTAAATTACGGGATTTAAAACCCCAAAGAATATGTTTCTTCAGAATGCACCTGCATGTGCAGAATTTCACCTGCACATGCAGAATTTGGCACATGCAGAATTTGGCACATGCAGAGTTTCAACTGCACGTGCAGAATTTCGCACATTCAGAATTTCACCTGCATGTGCAGAATTTTGCATGTGCAGCATTTCAAACTGCACACCAGCATTTCAGAAAGCACCTGCATGTGCAGAATGTCAGAGTATCATGTATGTGTTGCATCTCCTGTTTATGCAAGGAGGGGAGGGTAATACATCAGTGGCAGTGTGTTGAGCTGCCAATCACTGGTTCATAGGTTCAAATCCAGCTCTTGCCTGATAACCTGGGCCTAAATTAGATGGCATTTCCAATCATCCTTAGCCTCATCGCTGTGTGCGGCACCTACACCTGCATCTTGCACATGGCACATGGATGCAACTGCGGCATCAGGATGCCTTGAGCTATAGATCCCTAATTTTGAGGCCTCTTAATAACCATCAAACAGGTTATACGGGCTAGTGTCGTGCATTTCTATTAAATTCTTATCACGAAACCATCGTCATTTGTGTAGCAAATTACTTTTTATGCAAAATTTCCATGACCAAAGTCTGATTTCCCTGACTTTTTGCCAAATCACAAATTTCCGTGACAAATTTTAAAGTTCCCGGACTTTTCCCTGACCTTGAAATCCCTGACTTTTCCCTGACCAGTGGCAACCGTGCGAGCTATTAAAGTCATCACCAGAATAAAAAAAAAACGTTGAAGAACTTTAGAGCTAAAAACACCAACCATAAATCATGAATAAATCAAAAACTTTACAAAAAGTTTTTACAGACAGCACGAGGTAATGTTTAGCTTTTTTTTTCAACTCCAAGCTACAGACATACATCTAAGCTTGGTATGTGGTATGTGTAGCTGCATGCTCCCTGAGCCCAAGAATCCTATCATACTACACATTTACCAATGTGAGGGATCTCAGCATAGACAGCGATACGAGTGCTCGCTACAAGAGACTATTTCATAAATATGGCATACACGCAGAATGATGCTCATGAAGGCAGACATGAATGGTGAAGGTCCACTGAAAATATTTTTGGATTCACTATCTGAGGTTCAAACCAATGCAGGCTGATCAAATCCCTCATAGACGCACATACCTTGGAGTGATCAGCATTTCTCCCACCAAGTCATGTTCTAGCCCATAATTATCTTGTCATAAAATATAAACAAATCATTAGTTTCACAACTGTTTATTCATGATATTTACAATATATTATATATATATTGGCCCACATATACCCTTTCACACTGACAGGATTTTCTAAGAGTTATAGCTCACAAGTTTTATTTTGGCAGAAAAATTGACTAGATCCCAGGAAAAGGATAATAGCATTGCCCCTAAAGCTTACGAAGAATGAAATTCAAATCAGCATGCTTCCAAGTTCCGAAGCAGTCACAAATCTTCTGAGTCCATGTTTGGCAACCTGAAACCACCAATTTGCAAGCATTAATGACATGAATTAATTGAAACATAAAGAATAACACATGTAATCTGTACAGTTAAATAAAATACTGTGCACACTATATTGTTGCAAGTGTATTGTTTACAACACAGCAAAATAATAACTATTTTATTTATTTCATAAATTTACTTCAACCACTGCTTTAAAAATTAGAATATCACGCACTTTTATCAAATTTTTTTTTGTTATTTCTGCATTTTTATTACCTGCATAATTATCAGACCTAAGATGAATAGGCTGGGAAGGAGACAATCAACTTGGTGTTGTCAATCCACTTGTCGCACATTCAAGTCCAGTGAAGCCTTGATCAAGGTGGGCTCTCACAGCAGTAATAAATGAGCCTCAGAGTCTGAAATTAAAAGAAATTTTCTGAAAAATTGTGCCATTATGGAGACCGGGAGCACATTGGGCCATTCCTGATATTTTCTTAATAAAACACGCAGAGTCATCCACATCCCCAATGAAGAAACCTTTTGTGGTGTGCCTCTTCCAAAGCCAAAAAGTTCCATGAGCATCGAAGGAAAAGTTTGAGCTCAATTTACGTTTCCTGAATCCTGATCTTCGGCAGAAATAAATATCCCGAGTTAATATTATGGACCATGTCATTAAGGCTTGCACATTTTCGTACAAAGTTGAGATGCGGCAGGTCGGACAACAAGGTTGGTGGTCTCGAGGTCACAGTTTGATGGCCTCAGTTTCAGATGCCCAATCCTCCACCTTGGACTCTGTCTTGGAGTGTATGGCCTCGGATATTTGTTCGAGGTATGTCCAAGGCCAGCCACAATAAAGAGAGGGGGGGCTTTGAGTTTTTTAAATAAATAATTTCTTGCTCAGTTTTGGTGAAATAAATAAATTCTTTCTGGGCTGTCTTGAAATAAATAATTTTTGGTGGAGGTTTTTCTTAAGAAGGCGATGCTTGATTTAGGAATGAATATTTGGGGACTTTGTGTGCTTGAAATAGATAATTACGGCCGAGGAAAACTCCAAGCCCCCCTGATTATTAAATGTTCACCCTCTAAAACAGTCAAACAAGATTTTTCTCTCAGTTTCATCTAATTTACTGTCCGTCTACCCACTCAAGCGACCTATCATCCCATATATATTTGTGTCTGACCAAATTCTTTTATTTTTATCCATTCTATGCCGAGTGCTGAAAATGAAACTGCCTTAGAAATGAAAATAATAATTTTTGTCCAATGGTCCTGAAAATTACAAATTCTTTCATGGAAATCTAGATACAAATTTCTGGTGGAAGGACTGTTTCAGTCTCCAATGATTGGTTCAGAATTAAATATTATAATTAAGTAGAAAACTCCCAGAGACTTAATCTGTCTGCCTCAGTTATTTGTAAAATTTGGGCGGGACTATTACCAAGCCCTCTCCTTTAAAAATGTAATGATTTCTCCAAAATGTCTTTGCTTCAGTATTTTTACTTGAGTCATTAACTACACATGGTTAAAATGAAAGAAATCATTAATATTGTTATATCCTTATTGCAAGTGATGTAATGGCTAAATGTCTATATGAATATTAATCCATCCTAAAATAGTCAGGCAGTGAACTGTAATTTTTCTTCAGTCAGTCTCAGTCTTGAAAGTTGAAAGCTCATGCCTTGGTCTCGATTTCTGTCTTGTAGCGTCATGTCTTGGTCTCAGATGCCCATGCCTCAGACTCGCCTTGTATACTGGACAGTGACTCATTGGGAAAATGCAAGAAGTGAAATTTTTGACATTAATATAGCACCAAGGTAATATCTGTAAAATATGATCATACAATCTGGCCATTCAGCTTATAGACTATATATATCATTCTGCAATTTCACATGAGTACTGTTGTGATTTGTGGGAATAAAATGTGATGTTTGCTTACTTCTTCTACCAAATGGACTTTTAATCTGTGGTCCAATGAATGTACCTGACATGAGGGTCCATCGTGCCCGGACTTGGAGGCATGTTGGACCACAAGGGTGCCAGAGCAGGCGAGGCAGGGGGGCATGGGCTAGTTGATCCGTTTTGATCTTAAGGAAAAAGCATTCTCAGGTCTTAATTTAGGCAAACATTTGTAAATATATATTTTGATTATTCAAAATTATTAATAAAGCTACTTCAAATATTTGTCGTACAAATTGCATTTGCCCTTTCTTTACCGACCGCCCCTGCCGCCCTCGTTTCATTCCAGCACCCTTGGTAGACCATTAAAAATCATATTTTCAGTCTTTTCTCCACAATTGCACAATGTAGATAAACTTGGTTTGGAATAACGGTACAGTAAATGTTTAGCGGTCAGTCTGTAAATACAATTATATATATAAATACATATTCAGAAGTTATCGCTCGAACCAACTAACCACGGTCTCCCCTACTTTTGTGAGTATTTCCTTTATGAAGGATATGACCTGGGCAGAGTCCGCGAAAAGTGCCGGTATGCCGGTCAAAACCGGCAAAAATAGCGTGTGACCGGAAAATTAAAGTTGTTACCTGCCCAAATGGCGATGGATTGCTGGAGAGTCAATAAGCTGATTCAGCAACCAATGCAATTAGTTTTTTTTTTTTGCAAGGGCAACATGATTTAGTATCCTGGCAACTAATAAGATAACTGTGGCACCTGACGGTCCAATGTTTGGCCTGGAAAATACTGCGGTACGGTATAAATACTGGTTATCATCCAGACCCTATTAATCACTGCAGAAGCTGTTTTTCTATGCCTTTCTTTGATTGCCTGGTGCCGAGGGTTTGCTGCCATACAGCCTACATTTCAATTTCTCTATCAGTCAAACTTACGAGTTTCGGGCTACTTGAAATTTATTCATTCATCGACTTGATCAGTGGCGTATTGGGGGGGGGGCCATTGGGCCATACCCACCCCCTCAGGCCCAAAATTAACATTGGAAGGATTTGAGAAGCCGCAAATCACCTCGTATTGGCCCCATGTTATGGGAACACATCAAGAAGAAGAAGGTGGCCTTATTTTTGTAATTAAACTAAATAGCATGTCAGGACCAAAATCTTTTGGTGACAAGTTAAATCAGAGTTGAGACTGTAAGCTAAATTTAAATGAGGTTGGAGGAATGGGACGACCTGCAAGGCAATCACAAGTAACAAAATTCTTTTGGAAATAGCTGTTGCTACACACCACCAAAAATACATTTTGGGCTCAATATCAGTGTTTATATCAAGTACCTGTTATACTTGAATAACATTACTATGGCATATTCCATTTTCTTCTGACATCAATGGTGATCAACGAAAGACTTTTAGTATCTTGCACTGTCTTGAAAGGCTTTTGAAACTGAATGGCCTGCAAGCATCATTCTGTAGAAGCAAAGAAATTAATTATTAATTTCTAAGAGGCCAAAATTCAGTTTTTCTAAATTGCTAATTTTTATTAACCAAATTGGCAACTACCAACAAAAGACAGCAAATCTTACCTGATTTTGCTTTTGTAACAAAGAAGCATTCAATCTCTTGTCTTTCAGTCATTCTGATCTTCCATTGGACTCGACTGATTACCTAAAAATTAATTGAAATAACTATATTAAGCTCGTTAAGCCTACACATGTTTATTTTCCCCATTTACTCATGTTGCGTAACACAACATCATGCCTGGTTCACTCTGTAATTCTGAAAATATAGGACTGAACAGTGAACATTCAATTTTAACGAGTAAGACAGCCACCAACCAATGGACAAAACAGAGAAGCTACAGAACTATCCAAAATAGTCGGAACCTGTTATAATTGATGAATATAAGCAGCTTGAGAGGCTGGCGGCAGTGAACCGACTGCGATCCCCGATTTCCTGAAACACGACTCCGTAAATCTCTTGAATTTAGACTTTGACTATGACTCCTGGCTCCTCTTTTTGACATTATTCGGAAACAAGTTAAATGTAGGCCTAGTCTGCAAACAAAAAATTACTTCCACAATGTTTCCACAGGATTTTATACATAAATCATAATGTTTTGTTCTTCGAATTTTAATACGGGTTTACATCGTTTTACAATGCCAATCAATTTAATAATTTTTTTGAGCTCAATTTGATTGATGAGATGCAAGAGAGAGAACGGGAGTTGTACAGTCCCCCTCCCCCCATGTGAGGGATCTTTTATTATCATAGACACTGTCATCAATTATTTCCACTGGTCAGAACTCCTTGGTAAATATAATCCCAGATACAATAAATGGATGTTGGGCTCTGAGTATTTTACTATATGTGACGTCATCTATGTTTATTTATTAGGTCAGCGCCCCCACCGGTCATGGCACGGCAATTGTTGTGACGTTACATCAGAGCGAGTCTCAATCTGTTCATGACGCTATCTGCAATCCTGTTGCCATGACGTCACCAGTTCTAGTTAGTGCTTGCCATGCCCGGTGAGGTCGCATGATAAAACGACATGACGTCACGTAGGCCAGATTCAGTCGTCAAGTCTATGATATAATTGATGCAACTAAAGACAATGTCATGTTCTTTACATAATTGCATGGTCATTTGCAAAAAAAGGCATTATAAATATTGTTTAAATATTGATGGTCATGTCACACTGTGACGTCATTATTTTTTAAATGGGCATTAAGATAAAAATAAAAGGATAAATATCTATATAGACATTCAATAGTTATGGAAATTTGAAGCACCATAAAACTACCAAAAATAGCGCGTATTGCGAAGTTGACAATCTAACTGCATTGTGCAAATTCGGAAGTCAGGGGTAACCCAGACACCATGTAGCGAGGACCAGTACACGCGAAAGCAAATTGATTTTGGTCAGACATTTTGTCTGAAGGAAAGACAGTTCTGGTCAGACAATTTTAATATCGGTCAGACAAAAATTTGTCTTCCTGTCTGTCTAACTTGCGACGGTATGATACAATTTAATGTTCATTTCCCAGAAGTAGGCCTACCTGGATTTTGGCCCCAGATAACATTAATTTTGCCAAATTCCAAATTTGCTTTAATTTTTGGCTTGGAATGATGCGAGTTAGAATTTCTCTAGTTTTCTCTGTCTGTTTACAAAGAAAAGAAAGCAGTTGTGTATTTTGAGTAGGACAACACAACCGTGTTCTAATCTGCATTGGTCATTTGTTTTAAATATGGTAAACTTCTCATTGAATGATAAAGTAAATAAATCTTGTTAAAATTTGCAAATTTAAGCTAATTGGCAACATGAGAGTTAACAAAGAGTGAAGAACTGAGTTGTTGATTGTAATTAGCTCTGACACTGAGTCAAGAATACTGTCACTGGTCCAGAATTGCAATTTAGTCAACTAACCAGCTAAGTGTCAAAAGAAGTTCAAAAATGGCATAATTGCAATTTAAAGACCTGCTAATTTTCTCACTTCAAACAACTACAAATTGCTATCTGCACGACGTCTTTTGCGCGCACTGGCGAGGACTAGAGCGTGGCCTGGAACACTACTTTTTATAATACCAAAACAACCTGAGTCAGGATCTCTGCCTTACAATATCAAGAGCTGTTGCGTGAATTAATATCACTTGATACTGAAGGGCGAAACAGCAAATCAAATTCTCATAAAATTAGCAGAATAGCTCATGACGTCGACTTAAGCAGTGGCATTACCAGGGGCAATTAAAACTCATTACGCATAAGAAAAAACAAAAGGTTAAGGTGACAATTTTCCTACGGGGTACCTGGGGGTGGGGGCACTGGTCTAATATGCAGGGACGTGCCCCCTATCGGGGCATCACATAGTCAAAGATAATGCTAAAATCAGGGCTTTGGAGTCGTGAAGTCGGAGGTTTTACGGCGGAGTCGGAGCCGAACTTAGACTTTCAGATAGAGTCGGAGTCGAAAATTAAATTGGTGACTCCTGACGCCTAAATTAAATTGGTGACTCCGAAACCTAAAAAGTAATAAATATAATTTTCAAAGACACAGTTACAAAAATGTAAAATGTGTCCCAAATTTTACACAAAATTTCCAAAAGTTCTAAGTATTTATATACAACATTCATTGAAAACTTTATGGAACTACCTTTTCTCCCCTTTGACCATGTAATATTGTTGTGAAATTCTCTTGAGTCGTAATTCAGGAGACGTCGGAGTCGGAGTCGCTTTTCAGAAAGCCAAAGGAGTCGGAAGTCGGAGTCGGTCTACTTAATACCCGACTCCAAAGCCCTGGCTAAAATATTGGAGTCCTAGTCTGGAGTAGCAATCGTGCAGTCAGAAGTGCTCAAAAGGAGTCAGAGTTGGTTTCCAGGTAGAGTCAGAGTCGGAAATTATTCGCTTCTGACTCCTCAAAATTATTTTACATATAATTATCATCTTTTTTTGACATTGTCATATCATATCAGATATATGTGTCATTATTAAAGTAATGAATAAAAAAAACATAGACCAATGTGAACAGTATATTAAAGTTTTAAAGAACAATCTTTAAAAAACAACATCTTTAAAATACCAAAAGGAGTCGGGAGTTGGATTTGGTTCACATGCTACCCAACTCCAAAGTCCAGTATTCAGCCGAGTGTATCAGTACTGACCTCTTTTAATTGGTTGCTATTTGGAACTGGACATTTCATCAAACTGCATCGTGGCTTGAATGTTGTTTCCTTCAGTTACATCTTGTTGTTTCTTGGGATATAGGCTGCAACCAAATTAGAAACAACAAAATCTTTTTAGAAAAATACAAAGTGGCTGTAATGATTACAAAATTTCGAATATTGAAATATTCTCTATCTTTCATTTATAATAGCTTTTTATTTCTGTATAAAAGGTGACATAAACAGTAATTATTTTTTCTAGCGTGCGACATCCCCCAGGTATTCTTTTTAATATTCAACTACGCCCCATAAAAAATACTTCCATCAGAAATTTTTTATTTCAAGACTTGTGTGTAATCTTACTAAAATTCAGAAGAACGCATTTTCAAAGGGCGGGGCATCAAATTCGTCTCACCAGGAATACATTTATTTTTTATGGAAAAAGCGACAGATTAAATTTTTTTGAGTGTCTGACAACCTCAAATATTTACTTATAAATAAAACATTGCAGAATGAGATAGTCCATCTACCAGAAATATATTTCAAGGATGATTATTCCAAAATTTTGTTAGAATATTCTAGCAAATTGTACTTTATTATTCAGCTGGCCTCGGACATGCCTCGGACAAATATCCGAGGCCTGTGAGTCAGAGACCGAGTCCAAGGTCATGCGAGACCGATACCGGGCCATCAAAATGTGGTCTCGAGGACTCCAACACTGGCGCTTTCATATTACATCTTTAAGTTTAACTATTTTATGTCCGTTTTAACCTCAACTGTAATGCCTTACAATTTTACATCCAATGAGTGATGGAAATGGAATTTCTTTGGGGGAGCTCTTGGCTGTTGCGGCAGAGGCATGCCATGTCAAATTTTTAAAAGGCCAAAATTCCTGCCAGCAGAGTGTAACTTTGGCTTTATAGAGTACTTGACGGACTGGAAAAGCGACCGGGAAATTGTGTTTTCACCACTAATCACTGAGGGAGCTGTAGCAGGGAAGATCTCCCCCAGTCTTCTGATAAAAGGAGCTCAGCTCGTCAAGGCTCTCCCCTATTTCCATCACTGCATCCAATTATATTATACCTTGCATTACTTCCTCCCATTTGGACTTACTGATCATTCTTCTCTTGTACCATTCTTCACCTGGCAGTAACTGAAAATCGTTCTGGCTCCTTCACAGAGCAGCTGAATCTTTCCATGTACAAGTACTTCAACCGGAAGCCCATGATCTTTCTGCCTCTCTCACCAATAAGCTGAAATGTTTGAATTTTTTTTTATTTAAACACTTGCATAAAAAAAAGCCAAAAATGTTTATTTATCAATGCTTCTGTAAAAACCAGCTAATTGCAAACAAGAAATCATTGTTGAATTGTAGAAACTATTAAAAAATTTGAATTTTTTATTCTGAAATTTTCCAAGAAACACGTATGTCAAAAATTTCAAATATTAAAACCATCGAAACAGGGCTTTAATTACAATTTTAAAAGATACAGCAGGCATTGCCGGGCAGTACACATTATAGCTCCAGGATGAAGTGTCTGTCGCCTGGAAGGAAGTCAGGGACAGACACTGGGAGATGCCAGCAGAAATTTGTTATATTTTTACTAGGTACACGCTAATTTATATCAGTGCAGAGTTGTGTTATGTCGAGGGTTATGCATTTCCAAAATTTCTGGATCCCCTCCCCTTCCATGGAAGTGATAAGTGTTTTAAAAATAATAAGTTAAAATTTCAGGACAAACTAGCAGCGACAGCCCCCCCCCTCTTGCGTATGGTGATTGGCATCGGAGAGGTGATCTATTGGGGGGGGAGGGTCCATCATTAAGTCAATAAGCTTTCTGCCCGAGTTTTAATATCAATTTAAAAGACTACCAGACTTTTAGGGGGTTTTCTACGCCAATGGCTGAAGAAATTTAAGTAAAGTTTTTTAAGAACTTCAATAAAAAGATCAGACAATATTTGTGTGTGAAATATTTACTACTAAGCTCTACTACAAGTACCAGAATGAGGCTCATCTCAGTCATCTGTCTCAAAAACAGGCACAGGTTGAATTTTCAAACAGAGGCATTTAGACAATGTCTCTCTTGGTTTGACTATTTAGCTGACTTTTGTTTACAAGTCTTTTTCATGAAAAAAATGTGTCTTTTCATAGCTTTTTTGACCAAAATTAACTCAACAATAATTTTACAAAATTTGTTAGCTTTGTACAGGGATAATAAACAGTTAATGCCTACAAGTAGGCTACAACTGCACCTAGTTTACTGGCAAGCTGGCTTTAATTGTCTACCGGTTTAAAAAATACCATGTGCAGAATAATGTGGAAATTAATGATGCTCAGGTCCGGGCCATCGCCATCTTTTGTTGGGTGAAACAGAATCTTCAGGAATGGTTTTGGGGTGATTTAATGCTTTGAAAAATCTAAAAAAATGGAAGCATCTAGATTTTACCATTAGAAAACCTGTTGAATGCTTGAAATATTTTTATCAGGCCGATTTTTAGAGAAATGACATTGACACTGACAGGAAAAAGAATGTGTCAACAAAAATTCGGACATTGACTTCGTGTGCTTCGGACAAACTTTTCACATATAAAGAATTGTAAGAGTCCAAACTTAGCTCAAAATGTAGGATATTAAATTTCTATGACAATGACACCAGTTAGACAATTCTGCAGCCGATATTAACGGCGCTGTAGACGCCATGCTGCGTCATTTTGCACAAGAATTTGAAGAAAAGAATGGATGGCTACAGTAACTGAGCTCTGAAGAGAAAAACAGTCCATCAAACACTTAGCATGCTTTAATACTAAAGAAAATGTGAAGAGCTTTCGTTATAAGTTTAACAAAAGTAGATAAGATGTCAATAAGATATCAAATAACAGGGATGACAACTCACCTCAGGCACTTGAGTTTGCAACCCATTTCAAAAGATTCCATCAGTTATCAAGCTTTCTTGAACACTTTTTCCATGGCTGGCAGGAGCAGAAATGAAAATAACAGATCAAGAGTTAGGTGAAAGACAAACATGCAAATTATGAGTCTCTATTTTGTTATTGTGTTAAACATGAATTTTGTCAACTTACTGTTTCATACTGTACTCCTTCGGTACTGGATCACTTCATGTGACAGTCAGTCCAAGCACAGGAATTTCTCTTGTAAATTTGCATTTCGAACATCCAGACAATTTAGAGAACAGGCAATCAGCTGAAACAGAAATTATAGACATTTTATGAATATTATGTTTTCACTGGCCAGTAAAGCATGAGTGGCATAATGGGATTGAAAATCAAAAACAAAATGTGGGCACGTCATGAACACTGAGCACTGTAGGCACATGCATGTTAACTGTAATTCATACCAACTGGGTCTGGGAGAACTCTTATTATATAAATTTAGAGTGACAGTAAAGACTTTTGAAATATTCCACATAAATTACATCAAGATTTCGTCATCATGTAATTCTTTCAATTTTACATAATCCTGATAACTTATAGTTTATTAGTTTTTGTAATGACACATCAACGATGATGGTTTCCTCTATAGGCATTAGGGCTGCATGATAATAGGTATATGCGTTAAGCAGGGCTTTGGAGTCCGAGTCGGGAGTCGGGGGGTTTTTGGGTGGAGTCGGAGTCGAACTTTGATTTTCAGGTGGAGTCGGAGTCGAAAAATTAATTTGGTGACTCCTGACTCCTTAAAAATATTTAATATAATTTACAAAAACACAGTTACAACAGCTTGAAATGTATCTTGAAATTTAAGCAAAACTTTCTGACCAAGTATTCAAGAACAAAAGCCAATAAAAATTTGTGGAAGTACTTTTTGCCCCCTGTTAATCATGTCGGGAGTCGGAATTTAGGCAACCGTCGGAGTCGGGGTCGCTTTTCAGAAAGCCAAAGGAGTCGGGAGTCGGAGTCGGTTCACTTATTACCCGACTCAAAAGCCCTGGCGATAAGGAAGTGTCATATCGCGATGTCAATAAATTATGCGATAAATTCATAAACAAGAGATTGCCCTTAAAAAATGACAATTGGGCGAAAATAAATGGGGACTTTTTATCAAAAATACTGAAAATTATTAAAATTTATTTAATGCACTTTCTGCACTTCCTGCGATAAACTTACTGCACTACTTGATATCTCGATAAACGATAAATTTGCGATTAATCGTGCAGCCTTAATAGGCGAGTCAAAATGAAATGTTTATCAGAGAAAATCAACAAATACTAACTTTGGCAGCAAAGGCATCAATTTAAACACACCCAGCTCCTCAGAAGGCCACAAGGTAGTCACGCTGTCAAATTTCACCTGAAACAATAAATACATGCATTTTACCCCCGACAGAAGTTAGTAAGGATGACATTCAAAGTTGGGTAGTCTTATGACTTTAATTTGCTGTTCTGAACTTTGACAATTAAAGCAATGGTAGTAAGTTATAGCTACAAGTGGGACTGCAACCAGGTGTGATCATTATACAACTGAGGTCACTTAAGGCGTATTTAATTTACTCGGGCTTAAGCCCTCAAGTGATAAATCACATATTGCCTCTCCAATGATGAACAACCTATACTTATTACTTTCGAGAATCTGGGAACCTACCTGACGATGAAAACAAAATCTAATCAAATGATAATATTATAACAATCACTGTGAATCACAGCTATAGGGCCTAATGCTGCTGACAAACAGCATGTCATGTGCAGTGAGTTGGGAAAATATTCACCTCCTTGACTTGAGGTTAGTGCAAGTTGACTGTATCATAGATGAGACCCCGGGATGAGACCTAACCTGAGACAACCTGAAAACCTTTCAATTGAGTGTCTGCGCCCGGACATGTCCTGAATTATACAGGCTCGGTACTTGTGTAGCCTAATGTTATGTTCTCAATAACAGTCAAAAGTAGTCACTTGTATTTCCTCAACTGCATTTTCACTCAGCTGATAAATATTATAACAATATAAATATTTTCACAAGGCCAGTTTAAAATGTTTGGTCAAATGACTTTGCAACTTATATTTCCCAAAACAGTGGTAGCAGGGTAGTGCAGTGTTGAACCCATGGCCGTGTATACTAGGCCCATAGATAGTCAGAGAACAGACCAGTTTTATATAGCCACTACCTTATAAATGTGAATTGCAATTGACTGACTTTCCATGCATGAGTGTCATGCCTTCAAAGTGTGAAGCAACTGAGTCTCAAGCCATCAATTACCAACTAGATTAGGCCTACACGAGGCAATCAATGATCAAAGTCTTGATCTCAATTAGGATTGCCTGACATTTCAATAAAACCCTGACACTGACAGCTGCAGCTGGTCTTCTTCTTCTTCTTTGTGTACTTTCCCACATCCAGTGGGTTACTGTCTCCTGTAAGAGAGATAGTGGTACTAGGTTATGGTGTTGTGTTGAGGTGGTTGATTGCTTTGATTAGTTTTTCACTTGTTTGTTTGAGGCTTTCTTTGTTTTCCGAGAAAATTTCTTCTGTTGTTGTTGTCTCGATTACTCTTCTGTCGATGGCTGTGCATTCTTCTAGTATGTGTTGTTGGGTTTCCGTGGTGTTTGAGCAGAATCTGCAATTCAGGTTTTGGTATTTGTTTTTGTAGTTGTTTTTTACTGGGAACATTCTTGATCTTGCTTTGAAAATGGCACTCACTTGCATTCTGTTGAGTTGGTTTATGTATGATTGTCCTTTTTTCCCTTGTGTTCTTTTGTTGTCCATCAGGAATTTAACCTTTGATTTTTCCCGTCCTTTTTCGGTCAGGTTGTCGGTCCATGCTTGTTGTGTTGTCCTGAGGACCTTGTGGCGTGACATTTGGTCACATGGGTTATCTGTCTTATATATATCTCTTTGGGTTCTTTCGAGGTCTTCTATCCAGCTCTTTTTGTCCCTCGTTTGGGTAACCTTTTCTAGGAGTTTGTTGTTTTTCTTGGGTATTGATGTCCAGTAGTTTGTTTTGTCCTTTAGGATGGTGTATTCTATGTCCAGTAGCCCGGTTTCAATGTAGATTGCTTCTCTTGGGGTGGAGGTTGGGGTCTGGAGGATTCTTTTGATAATGTTATCTAGAATTTTGTTTAGTTCCTTCATTTCAGTTTTGTTCCATATGGTTCCTACTGCTCCATATGTGATTATGGGGATGATGCATGAGTTGACAAGTTTCCATATTGTTCCCATTTCTATAGTTTTAAGGTCTTTTGATCCTGCTATTGACAGGATGGTTTGGTATGCTGCTTCAGCTTTTCTCCTTATGTCATTTATGTGGTCTTTGTTGTTTCTCTTATTGTTAATTATCATTCCCAGGTACTTGTACTTTTCCTCCCAGTCTAGGTCCATCTCCCCCATTTTGCATGGTTCTTCATTTTCACCTTTCTTTCCGAATTTCAGAGTCTTGCTTTTCTCCTTGCCGAAAACTATGTGGTATTTGTCCGCTGTTTCCTGGGTGATTTGCAGTAGTTTGTTCATGTCTTCTTTGCTTCTGGCGAAGAGTGCTACATCATCCATCCATAGGAGGCATCCGATTTTCGTGTTGTCATCAATTTGGATGCCTAATTTTTCCTTTTCAATTTCTTTGTTTATCTCGTCCATTACCGTGGCATATTGGATGACCGAGAGTACTCCTCCTTGTCTTATGCTGTCTTTGGTGTTTATCTCTCTTGTTGGGCCATTGTGGGTGAGTATTTTCGCTTTCAGGTTTCTGTTGATTAGTAGTACGTCGAGCCAGGTTCTGTCCTTAGGCCTGCTTTGTGCATGGCATACATTATTCCGTCAAGCCACGCTTTGTCGTATGCTTTGGTTACATCAAGGAAAGTGACATACATGTCCTTATGTTTCTTTGTAAGTTCCTTTAGTATAAGGATATGATCTGAGGTGCATGTTTTCTTTTTGCCTCCTCCTTGGGCATCAGATATGTTTGTAGTTTCCCTTGCTCTTTCGTTTAGGATTCGTTCATAGAATTTTCCCATGTTGCTACTGAGGGTTATTCCTCTCTCGCTGGAGCATTTGCCCTTTGTGCCTTTTCCTTTGTAAATGGGTATTATGTGTCCCAGTTGCCATTGGGTTGGGATGGTTTTGTCCCTTAGGATGGTATTGAAGATTTCTCTGTAGATTTCAAGGGTTTGTGTTGACGCTTCTGTGATAACGTCATTTGGGATCTTATCAGGTCCTGGGGCTTTCCTCCGTTGTATGCTCTTTCTTGCTTTTTCTACTTCGGCTCTCGTTATTTCCCTTGGGGGTGCTTTGTCCATTTGTTTTTCTGTGTGTTTTACGAAGTCTATGATTGTTTGTGTGTTTAGCTTCTGGTTTTCTTTCCCTTGTCTTGCTTGGTAGAGGTCTTCAAAATAGTTTGCTATGTGATTTTTTGCTTCTGTCTGGTCGGGGAGAGTTATGTCGTCTTCTGTTATTGTGGGGTATTCTTTCTTCGGAGGTTGCATTAGTTTTTTCCTTGTTTTCCAGAAAGTGTTGGAATTCACTCCTCCTTCCTTTATAAGTGTATTTAGTTTCCTCCTTGTGTTTTCAGTTTCATCTTTTTCAACTGTTTTCCTTAGGTTCCGTTGGGCTTCGTATAGGTCGTTTAGCTTTTCCTTTTTCCTGGCCTTGTCCTTTTCTTCGAGGAATTGTTTTCTTTTTTCTTTCATAATTCTTCTGGCTTCTTTCTCTTCGTTTGATTGTCGTCTTTTCTGGGGTTTTGTTGTTATGGTGATCCTGCCTATGTGTTTGGATAGGCAGTTTTCTATGGTCTTCTCCAGTTGCGCATAGTTATTTATTTTGTTGTCTAGGTAGGCTTTCTTCATTTCTTGATTGAAGTTTTCCCATTTTTCTTTGTTTCCAGCTTTCCATCTGGTTATTTTTCTGGGGATGCTTGGGTTTTGGTTTAATTCCGTTGTCATGAGGATTGTATTGTGGTCGGTTTGGGTCGTTGCACCCTTTAATCTGTAGGTTCCTATCTCATCCACTTGAATGTCGGTAGTCTGTCTTTCTGTGGTTGGGTCAGTGAGGATGTAGTCGATTATTGCTTTTTCATTTGTGTTATGTCTATTTTCCCTGGTCCATTTGCCCGTTGTTGACTTGAGGTTGATTGGGACTGTGTTTGTGTCCTCGATTACTTCCTCCAGGAGTTTTCCATTTGGGCTCCTGCTTTGTTTGAGTTCGTCACTGCTTATTTGTATTTTTGCATTGAAGTCCCCAGCTAGTACTATCCTACCCTTTTTCCTGAGGTTTAGTAATTGTGATTTGATTTGCATGTATTGTCTGTGGGTGTCGTCACGGTTGTTGCTTTCTTGTGGGCCATAGAAGGTACCCAGGTATATGCATGGGTTTTTGGTGGTTTTAGTTCTACCCATATTATTTCCTGGTCATTATCTTCCAGGTTCGTAATTGGGGTTGTGTATTTTGCCCACTCGTTTTTTATTGCTATGGCCACCCCCCCTCCTAGGCTTTGTCTGGTTTTTTCATACCATTCGTATCCGTCCATCTTGGGGGGCTTTCCTTTAGTCTCGCTTAGCATTATAACGTCGGCGTCATACATTGTACTTACATTTACGAGACTTGTTAGTTTCGATCTTACTCCATTTATGTTAGTGTACATTATTCTTAGGCTAATTTTACCTTTATTGTTGGGGTTTTTTCCTTTGCTGTTTTTTTCTTTGTCCTTTTCGTTTTCTCGTGTTTTCTTGGCCGTCTCTCTGTTTGTGGTTTCATTGTTTTGCTGGAATTTTGTCCATCTTCGCTGGTTGCAGGGTTTCGCTCGGGTATTTTTGCCCTGGTCTTTTGATCCTTGGGTGTTTTTGCCCTGGTCTTTTGGTCTTTGGGTGTTTTTGCCCTGGTTGTATGCTGTTAGGGTGTTTTTGCCCCGCTCCCATTTTTTCCATGTTTTTGTCCTTTCGGTGGTGGTCGTCGATTTTTCTTGGGTCGGGCTACTGGGCGTTATTTCCTATCTTCTGCTGTCTTTTCTTCTTTTGGCGTCTCGTGGTCGGTGGGAGCTGTCGTGTCGCTCTCTTGATGGTGATCTTTCTCTCAGACGTACATCTCTTCTTTCATCTTGGCTGTCATCCCTCGAGTACCTTCTGTCGCTGTCGGACTCTCTCCTTGGTGGGGGTGTTCTTTGTCTCCACCGGCTGGTGTTTGGTGGTGGTCTTTCTTCGGGTCTTGGGTCTCTGCAGGCACCGTCTTCGTATTCAGGTCTTCTTGATGTTCTTGGGCGCTGGTGGCTGAATCTGCACTTTGGGCCTCTGTTGCAGTTTCCCTGTTCGTAGTACGCACATGGGGTGTTTTTTGTGACTTCTTTCTTCTCCTCGTTTCTTTTCCAAGTTTCTTCTCTTTCCCTTGTGATGTTGTTTATTTCATTTATGGCATTGTTGACGAAGCTCTTGTTTCCCTGGATTTTTACTCTCGCCTTCGGGTCACTGGTGTTGCTGTCAATATGGATTTTTACATTGAGTTTTTTCTCAAGGGATTTGATGTTTGACCCTCTTTCTCCTATGAGTTGCCCGATAATTTGGCTGGGGATATGCGTGATTCCAATGTGATTTTCTTCTGAGGTGGTTTCGGTATTTTGCCTCTCCCTTGCCTGGGTATTTTGCCCTTCTTTTGTTTGGGTGTTTTGTCCTTTTGGGGATTTCGGGGGGTTTGTTTGGAGCGTTTTGCTGATTGCTTTGGCAATTATGCCTGCTCCTTTCACATTCAGGTGGATGCCGTCCCTTTCCAGGATCTCTTCCTTGGGGAGTTTGTAGAAGTCTTCTTCGGCCCGGATCATTGTGTACCCTCCCCTTTCCTCTTCCTCATGGAGGCATTTGTTAAAGATGAGGCGTTCTATCTTCGGTATTTTCAGATTTATTGGTGGTAATTCTATTACATAGATGTCACCTTCAAATTTCTTTCGGAGATTCTTCAGTGTTGTTATCAGTTTTTTCGCTTCTTCTTTGCCGTCTTGGTCACATTTGATGTTATTAGTTCCCAGCATTATGAGGGTAGTCGATATCTCCTCGAATTTGTAGTTCTCATAGTTGTCGATCATGTCACTCAAGTCTTCAATTTTGAAGGTGTTTTCATCGAAGGTCCATGCTGTTCCATCTTGTTTTTCTATCTGCGGGAGAATATGTCTTCTGTTTGAGTCCGCAAGTAGTAGGATTGACTTTAGTTTTCTTTTGGCTCTTCTACCGTTTCTTCTTGGCTTGTGTGGAGTTTGTTTAGGAATGATTCAATTACGTCCTTGTGTTCGTCAATTATTTTGTCCCTTCTGGTCACTTCTTCTTCCAACTCCTTTATCTGGGTTTCTCTTGATTTCACTTTTGATTGGAGGGTTTCCCTTTCCTCTGTTGTCTTGGTAAGTTGGGCATTTAGGGATCTAGCTTCCTCTTCTTTTGCCGTTAATGTGTCGTTTTTGTTGCCGAGAGCTCCTTTGAGTGCTTTATTTTGGCATTCTACTTCTCGGTTTATGGCTTGGGCTTCAGCCAGTTCCCTCGTGAGCTCATTCCTTGTTTTCTCCAGTTGTCGGATGACAGTTTTCAGATTAGTTATCTGTGTTGCTTGGTCTTTTATTTTCTTTGCTTGATCTTCTAGCTGTTTGGCCATAAGTGCCCGATCATCTGGGTGTTCTTGCTGTTTGGCTGGGATGGCTCGGTCTTCTGGTTGTTTGGATGGTTTTGCTGGCATGTTGTTGTTTGTTGTTGTTGCTTCGGCCCCTTGTCCTGTTTCTGTGCCTGTCTGGGCTTCTTTCTTTTTCTTGGTGACTTTTACCTGTGGTGGGGCTTTTGCCTCCGTTGGGTTTTTTACCTGTGGAGGGGCTTTTGCCTCCGTGTTGTTTTTTGGTTCAGTTGTTGGGGTGTTTTTGCCCTGGGTGTTTGGGGTTTTCCCCTCGTTGTTCGGGTTTGCTGTTGAGGTGGTTCTGCCCTTGAGCATCAGGCTGTAGTCTTGCCTTGCCTTGTTTCTAAGACCAAGTCTTTTCTCGGGTTGACTTGTCAAGGAGTCATTTGTGAGGTTTAGGTCCAATTCGGGCTCACTGTCCTCATGCCTTGATGATGTTGTGACTGGTGGGGTACCAGTGTTGTTGAAGGCTGTAAATCCTTCTTCATCCTCGGAGCTGATTGTTTCGGTTTCGAGGGTGTCCGTGGCCTCTCCATGGATTTGTAGGTCAGGCTTTTCAGTGCCCTCGTTTAGGTCAAAGTTATCTTCATCCACTAATTCCTCGTGTGTTTTGACACTATTTTCACTTCTTCCAGGGGTTTCCCCTCCTGTGGCTCCAAGTTCATTTTCGGGGTTTTCCTTTTCAGCAGTCCCGGCATTGGCCGTGTCAGCATTGGCTGGATTCGTTACTTCCATTGCAACGGTACCCTGTGTTGTATTTTACTGAGCCTTGTTTGCTTGTTTGCTTATTGAGTTTCAATTTCTACTTACAGAGTCCGTCACGTTGGTTCTGTAATGGCGGGTGTTTTGCCCAGTTCAAAATCGTCAAATTCCAAGTCGTTTTCCGAGTCGTTTCCGAGTTTCAAACGTCTTCTTTCTCCTCAATCCGTATCCAGTCTCTGTTCGTTAGTCGTTCCCGAGGTTCTGTTGTTCCCTTTTTGTCCGTTTTCCTATGGTTATGTTGTTTTTTTCCGACTTTAGATCGGAGCAAAAACGCTGTACGTCTTCTCGAGTTGCCGGAAGTTACTTTCGATCGCTTGCTACTAAGTTGGCAAGTGTTTAGGTCTGGATACTCAGGTCTGGGCCATCGCCATCTTTTCTTGGGTAAAATAACAGAATTTTTCGGACATGTTTTTGGGGTGATTTATGGCTTTAAAAAATCTAAAAAAAATATAAGCATCTACCTTTTGCCTTTAGGAAACCTATTGAATACTTGAAATATTTTTGTCAGGCCGATTTATGTAGAAATCACAGGAAATATAACATGTACGTACATACCGTGCACCCATGTACCCTGGTCCTAAACAAAACTTCGGACATCAACCTCGAGTGCTTCGGACGCACTTTTAAAATAGAAAGAATGGTCGTACAGAGCCGAAACTTAGCTCAAAATGTAGGAAATTAAATTTCCTAAACATCGGTACCACTTATAAGGTGCTGCGCTCAATATTAAGGCCTCCAGAGCGTGCTGCGTCAACGACGCAGCAATTGCACAAGAAAAGATTGGATGGATACTGAGCTCTGCTGATCTACCAAGTGTTGAGGTCGCTGGGCTTGAAAAATACTCATTTAACCTACATTTATAATTCCTTGTGAATTAGGAAGTCCATATTGATAATATTTACTTACTTGGCCTTCGTTTCACGGGATCCAGGACACTTTTCAGCTGGTGTCCTCTGCCTTCTGCCTTTGGCAAAAAGTAAACAAATCAGACAGGAAGTGAGGCAGCGTCTGCTAATATATTTCAAAATTACGAGTCCTTGTACACTTCTTCTAGGAGGTGTCTTTTGGTGGGGATCATACAGTAGAAAATATAGGCCAATGTCTCCATTTTGACCAAATTTCAAGGATGTACACGTCCTCAGTAAAAAATGGCAGCAATCTAAAGCTGCCATTGGAATAGCATGGGACGGACGGTGGCGCCGCCAATCTGTTCAAACCTCCTCTGTGTCACGTCCTCACATTCCTGCACGTGCAAGTGTAGCTTGTTGCACGTCCAGCTTGTTGCACGGCGTGCTGGATATGCAGCTTGTTGCACGGCATGCAGGATGATTGACACGTGTGCACGTCTGTACCCATGGGGGGGGGGGGGGTGTGGGGGGGTGTGACACCCCCCCAATATTTGGCCAGAGGGGGCCCAAGATAGAGGTAGCTAAAACACGTTTTGGACTAAAAATTACCAATAAATAGAAACGTACCACAGCATCATGGACTCAATTTCAGAGGGCCCCGACTGTCTCGATAACTTTATTTCTGAGACCCTTGACTACAACAATTCATTAAAAAGGGGCCTTCTCACAGAGGGCCCTCAATTGACTTCATAAATCTATTTCAGAGGGCCCCCAATTGACTCAAGAAACTTTTTTCAGAGGCCCCCTGCCTCGTTGACACAAAAATTTACTTCAGAGGGCCCCCCTCTCAATAAATGGAATGAACTTATCTCAGAAGGCCCACTTAGGAGTATTTGAATTCAGAGCCCTTCCCCCATTGACTCGAGAAATTTATTTCAGAGGGCCCCTGACTGACTTCCACAAATGTATTTTAGAGTGCCCCAAAACACACCCAGAATGGCTTAAAATGGCACTTCCTCCTAAAGTATCAAAATAAAAGTTTGCACCAGCTCGATAGTCTGTTGCCATAAGGTATATTCATGACAATTTTAACATCTCTAAGTGCAATACTTCTGCGTTAATTAAATCGTTGTGATTATGTCGAAAATGCAGTGGCACAAAATGTTAAGATCCCTTGATCATTAATTTCAAATTTGCTCTTCTTTTGACGTTATATTTTGATAAGTTAGGGAAGCTTACCACTTTACTTGCTTGATGCATGGGAAAAAGTGATATTTGTCTCAACCACAATTGAAGTTAAAGATGATCAGATTAATAAAATTTAAGTGTCAAAGGTGCCCTGGCCCACCAGCGGTGCTTTTTTTTCAGAATCTTCAAAAATATGTTTTAATCAGACATTTTGAGAGTTTTGATAAGCAATGACTTTTTATGTGTATGTTTCTATCTCAATACTTGGGGTTCACATGCTTCATTTCCAGATGGTAATTCCTGAATTTTGATTGTTGCATTCAAAATCAGCTTTCTCCTCAATATTTTTTCAAAAATGTTCATGGGGCAGCTTTTTGGAAGTCCTGTGCCTATTATGTAAAAATTTCTTAAGATTAATCCAATCCAATATGCCAGAAAACCAATATTTCCACTAATGCGTTTTCCGTTGAATTGCAGTCTGTGAACTGAAGTTTCAAACAGAACTCACTAAAAGGAGCACCGTGTAGCCAAAAGTGAATCCCTTTTCATGAAATTCACTGGTATAGTCTTTTAAGAATATGTGATGTCTGTGCCTGATTTGATGATTATTGAACAATTAGAACTTAGAAAAATTTACTTGTATAATGATATTCTGTTTTGAGGGTTTGTGTTTTTCTGAGGCTTCATACAGTCTGAAATTTAGTGTTTTTTAAGGAGTGGCGCGCACGTTGGGGGACAGGGTGCAATTGCCCCTCCTGCCTTGGCCAGAGGGGGGTGGGAAGGTGTGCCCTTTTGATCTAAAAATCAACATTATTAGGCTTTATTTTACTAATTTTAGGCATAAATTACTGAGCATATATTCAAAATTATTATTAACACTCTATTTAAATTTTGTTGCGCAAATTTGATTTGCCCTTTTTTCGTCCGAACGGGGGTTCACTGTTATCCATATTGAAGGACGTACTGTATGCTCGCGCGAATCCCATTTTCCGATACTGTTGAGTTATTTCTTAAAAGGGGCCCAAATGGTCCAAGGAAGGGGGGCCCAACCATGAGGCTATGGGTTCGGCCCTGCACGTGTGCACGTGCCATGCTATATTAAGGAAATTAATTTTTGTTGTTCCATGAAAGGTGGGCCCCCCCAGCTCAGACCCTGGCCCCCCCTTGGCCCCCCACTCCTGGATTTCTAGCTACGCCACTGTGTGCAGAATTGATTGACACGTGTGCATGTGCCGTGCCATTTTAAGGAAATTAAATTCTGTTGTGATTTTTTGACAATTTGTGACATCCTGCTGGCGATTTTTAGCGAAACTGCGGAGCAAAAAGTTGATACATGGCATTCCTAGAAATGGCGGAACTCCGCCACGGCAGTCAAAAAAGATTCAGCTAGTTGAATTTAATTTTGAAGCCGCCGAAGAAGAGCCAAGTTTTTCTCATTTTTGGATGTCCGGCAGGCATTTTTCTGGATCACACGAGTCAAAAACATGATTGGCAGGATATAGGGCCATCCCCTGTTCCTGCTGATCACTGTGCTGCCCCTAAACATTATTGTGCTGCTCCAGAGGATAATTTGCAGCCACACAGGTGGTTTTTGTAGCCATGCAGGTGGTTATCTTCTTGCCCCGCCAATTTATGTTCTTGCCCTCCGATTTATGTTCTTGGCCCATGCATGGTTCTATGCCTTTTAATTAATTATATTATTGTTTGCCGTTTCCGGCCACTTTCCCTAGAAATCATCTTAAGCTGCACTGCTGCCGTAAAAAGTGCCTCCAGATCATGCCGTGAGAAGTGGCCATTAGTTATACACATGATGCTTGAGAACGGTTTTTTTTGGGTTGCTGTATAATAAATTTGTGGATCTAAGTATTAGTTTTGAGGAAGAGATACTTCCATATTGAAAATCTTGCCCAACTTCAGGGAGAATTTTATGGTGTATAATAAAACATGCATAACCTATCAGCGTGCCCTCGGCAGCCCAACGTCGGCCCAAAGCCGGTCCGATGCTGCTGACATCGGACTGATGCCGAACCGACGCCGGACCGCCGAGGCACGCTGACAGGGAAAGTACTTCAAATGTATTTTATAGGAGCTATAATGGAATGACATAGTTTTTGAGGAAAACACATATGAAATCTGGATTTTAAATTGATTTGTGTGGTGTAAAAATTTGTTAATTCCATATATACAGACTTAATTTTTGCAAAATCGTGACTGATTTTAGTTTTAATTGGTTGTCCTCGGTCTATTTTAGACATTTTTGAAGAAAATAATTCTTGGTTCAAATTGGCAATGTAACGCAAATTGTTCGATCTTGTGACATGCGACTACAAGTACATTTAACGAATCTTCACTACTTGGTCTAAATATAAATTTCTTTCATTGCGATGGTACCGATAATGGTTTAATGTTGTTCCATTGGTCTCCCAGTCAAAAATCCGAGGAGTATATAATTTCTTTCTGCAGTTCTGCAAAAAACTGCAGAATTCTGCAAAAAACTGCTGAATTCTGCAGTTCTGCAAAAATCTGCAGGAAGCTGCAGAATTCTGTAGTTCTGCAGCTCCCTGCATGATTTCTGAACCTCTGTTACTTCCTGTAGTTTATTGCAATGCATCTTCAAAGTCCAGACCTCTCTGACATGGGGCTTGCCACTACCCAGGAAACATGGTTTGGGCGATTGTTGTTTGGGGGATCAGGGTTTTTGGTAGTCCTCTGTCACTGCAGCGTTTCTGAAAAGTTTCTGCAGCAAAATCTGTAATTCTGTAGGAGATATGAAGCCTGGGAGGTTTTATGCAGTTCTGCAAAAAACTGCAGAATTCTGCAGTTCTGCAAAAAGAAACTGCAGAATTCTGCAGTTTCAAAAAAATTCTGCAGTTCTGCAGCTCCCTGCATGATCTCTGAACCTCTGTTACTTCCTCCAGTGTATTGCATCTGCAAAGTTCAGACCTCTTTGACATTGGGATTGCCGCTACCAAGGAAACATTGATTTCGGGGGTTGGTTTGGGGGGTCGGGGTTTTGGTAGTCCTCAGTCATTGCCGTGTTTCTGAAAAGTTTCTGCAGCAATTAAGTTCTGCAGGCCTAATTCTGTAGGAGTTATGCAGCTGTGCAGGTTTTATGCACTTCTGCGGCTATAACTGCAGAATTCGGTCGGAAGCTGAAGAATTCTGCAGTTCTGTGCTCAGGAAACTGCAGAATTCATCAGTTCTACAGGAAACTGCAGTTCAGCAGCAAATTCTGCAGTTCTGCCGGAAGCTGCAGAATTCTGCAATTCTACCAGGTAGCAGTTTCTGGAATGACCTCTATCAAAATAAACTTCCATGGACGTTTTGCCTCTCTGCTCAGCCAATTATCAACCGAATTTCATTCAGAAAAAGTTTCAGGAACCCTACAATAGGGTGGAGTGAAAAAAGTCAAAATGTGAAATTCAAAAAAGAGCCCCCCCAAAAACTTGTCAAATATAGTTAAATTACTATTTATGACCATTTTGGGTAATTTCACTCATTTTTGTAACGCCTACCCTGGGTGTTTTGAAATCACCTTTTTCGATGTTTTGCGAGGCGTCAAAAATGCTGTTTTTGGCCATAAAATGGGTTATAAATGAGATAGAGACATGATTTAAACAGCTGAAAGTAAGTTTATAACCATACCAAAGTTATAAGAAAACACAAAAATGCAGAAATACTTACTTTACATGATGTAATATTGAAATAACAGGATTTTTGCCCTGAAATGATGTTTTTGTCATAAAATTGGTTCTAAATAAGCTACAGACATGATTTAAAGAGCTGTATATATGTGTTAGACCATGCCTAGCACAATGGACAATATTGTGTGTGAGAAAAATATGCTTTAGATAATATAATATTGAGATATTATGATTTTTCTTACTTTTTTGCTGTCTTCAAATTCTTTGAATTTTGTTTTTGTCATAAAATGAGTTCTAAATTAGCCATAGACATGTTTTAAAGAGCTGTACATATGTGTAGGACCATGCCAAGCACAATAGACAATATTGTGTGTGAGACAAATATGCTTTTGGTGATGTAAGATTGAGATGTTTCGATATTTCTTACTTCTTTGTATTCTTTTTTTAAAATTCTTGAATTTCGTTTTTGTCATAAAATGGGTTAAAATGAGCTAGTGAATGATTTAAAGAGCTGTACACATGTTTTATACTAGGCTTGACATGATATATGACTTTATATATGAAAAGAAATTTCACCTTATTTGTTAAATTGAAAAAATGAGACAAAGAATGAACATTTCGTGAGATAAGTACTTTTGCATTCATGAAATAATAATACCTTTCATATATTGGGTTCCAAGTGAGCTGGGTACATGATTTAAAGAACAGAAGATATTCTCAGGACAATGCTGCACATGATAAATAATATTGTATGTCTCATATATGTCATATCTAATGTAACATAGGGATAACATGATTTCTTTTTGTATTTGTAGCTCCTGAAATTGTTTAATAACTAACTCTGAACAGAGACAATCAGATATTATACAGCATTATTTCTTCAGCCTTCTTCTTATGTCTTTATCTTCCAAGGACTCCATAAACTCAATATAGATGCTCAGCAAAGGTAGCATGATACATCCATCATGGAATTTCAGTGATTCTGCACTAGAACAGTCTGGAACAGTCCTGCGACAGTCCTGCCTAAAGTTGAAAACATTTTAATGATGTTTTCTTCAGCTCAAATGCAAGTCCTAACCTCTCTGTAATGTTTACATGCCAACCTGGTGTTTATTGTACATATGGAAGATAAATACAAATAAACCAGGTTGAAGAAATAATGCTACTTAATTAATGCCTATCATCAATCTGCCAGATAACTTTCAAAAGCATCTTCGAAGCTTAAAATAAAACATATAAAACATGTTATCCCCATATTCGATTAGATATGATAAATATTCTTACATATAATGTTATTTATCATGTTTAAGATGGTCTAAAAATCATTTTTTTAAAAACCTAGCTAATTTTGAACCCAATTTATGACAGGTACTATAATTTCATGAGCCGAAAAGTATTTGTCTCACAAAACTCTCATAAAATCATAATATTTCAGTATTACAGCATGTACAGCTTAATTGTCTCACAAACCATATTGTCCATTGTGCTTGGCACGGTCTTACACAAATGTACAGCTCTTTAAATCATGTCTTTAGCTAATTTAGAACTCATTTTATGACAAATAAAAAATTCAAAGAATTTGAAGACTGCAAAAAAGTAAGAAAAATCATAATATCTCAATATTATATTATCTAAAGCATATTTTTCTCACACACAATATTGTCCATTGTGCTAGGCATGGTCTAACACATATATACAGCTCTTTAAATCATGTCTGTAGATTATTTAGAACCAATTTTATGACAAAAACATCATTTCCTGAACAAAAGCAGTGCCAAAAATTGGCAAAAATCCTGTTATTTCAATATTACATCTTGTAAAGTAAGTATTTCTGCATTTTTGTGTTTTCTTATAAGTTTGGTTTGGTTATAAACTTGCTTTCAGCTTTTTAAATCATGTCTCTATCTCATTTATAACCCCTTTTTATGGCCAAAAACAGCATTTTTGACGCCTCGCAAAACATCGAAAAAGGTGATTTCAAAACACCCAGGGTAGGCGTTACAAAAATGACTGAAATTACCCAAAATGGTCATAAATAGTAATTTAACTATATTTGACAAGTTTTTGGGGGGGCTCTTTTTTGAATTTCACTTTTTATTTTTTTTCACTCCACCCTACCCTACAACCAGGTCTACTGACTGTGCACAGTAGTCAGTCTTTGTCCGTCGTTGTTTCTTTTCGCCGTACGGCACTTTTTTGGGCGATCGGTCAGCTCGCCAAAATGTCATTTTATATACTGTTGACTGTGATCTGTCCAAATAAACTTCCATGGACGTTTTGCCTCTCTGTTCGGTCAATTCTCAACCAAATTTCACTCAGAAAAAAGTATCAGGTACCCTATAACCAGGTCAATAGACTGCAGTAGTCAGTCTTTGTCCGTCATTGTTTCTTTTCGCCGTACAACATTTTTTTTCGGCGATCGGTCAGCTTGCAAAAATGTCATTTTACAAGCTGCAGAATTCATTGCAAATGAGCATCAAAACCCAAGACCCCCCACCGGGGCACCCGACCCCCAAACCGCAACCAACATTTCCTGGGTAGTGGCAAGACCCTGTCAAAGAGATCTGAACTTAGCAGATGCATTGCAATACATGATCATGCATTAATAGTACCAGAGGTTGACAAATACTGCATGGCCCAAATACGACACTAGTTCTACTATATATGCAAAAGTTTCCATATGTGACCAGAGCCATCAGTTTCATTTTAAATTGGTGGGGCAAATCGAGCGACGGCCTTTAAGGAAGATGTAGGATTTTCCAAGTATAAAGCCCCACCAGCCCTACCTACACTGATGCTACTGTATGTTACTATATGAAGAAAGAAAAAACGATCTTGGCAGCCTTAATTTGCAACATAGAACATTAAAATAAAATGAGGTTGCTGAAAATGGTTAAATTGGCGTTAAATACCACCAAAAACCCTTTTTTATTTAGGAAATTTGCCATTGGAATTGCCCATAGACAGGCAGTTTCACAGAGACAACCTTATCCAGCATTGCTACTTCAGGGAATATTTCTCTTTTTTTTTCTGAATAAAACTTCTATACCATTGGATTTGGCAATAAAGATGTTTTTCAAGGTGTCTTTACTGATTTTGTACAATTATCAAGGTGCAAATGCAAGGTGGAGGTGCGAGGTGCAGGTGCAGGTGTGAGGTGCAAGGTGCAGGTGTGAGGTGCAAGGTGCAGGTCCAGGTGCGAGGTGCAGGTTCACGTGCAAGGTGCAAGGTGCAGGTGCAAGGTGAAGGTGCAGGTGTGAGGTGCAAGGTGCAGGTGTGAGGTGCAAGGTGCAGGTCCAGGTGCGAGGTGCGAGGTGCAAGTCCACGTGCAAGGTGCAAGGTGCAGGTGCAAGGTGCAGGACTGGAGCTGAGATGCAGGGCTGATTGCACATTACATTCAATTTTAAGGAAATGAAATACTGCTGGAGGATTTGGAAAAAACAGACTTTTTTTATGGTGTCTTAGGCCACACATAATTGATTCTTAACTTCGCGGACCCGCCGACACAGTAGATTTCCTGCCGATGGAAAAAAAAATTTTTTTTTTTGACATTATAAAATTATTTCTTTTTCACCTTTTTTTTTTGTCCTACCGACCGACCCTAGAAAAAGGGCCTTGAGACGAATCCGAGAAGCTAAAGATCAATTATGTGTGGCCTTAGCCACTTTTGTACAATTGATATGTGAAAATGACCCAGATGCAAGGTGCAGATAAGATACACAGGTGCAAGGTGCAGGTCTAGGTGCAAGGTGCAGGTGCAGGTGCGAGGTGCAGGTCTAGGTGCGAGGTGCAGGTCCACGTGCGAGGTGCAGGTCTAGGTGCAAGGTGCAGGTCAGGTGCGAGGTGCAGGTGCCATTTTAAGGAAATTAAATACTGCTGCACAGTCCTCATCACATTTACGTGGAATCTAATTCTTTCTATGCTGTTGTGTGATGTCAGAGACGACTCCAATCTGTAGCATTGCAATATAATAAACAAATTATGTTAAATTTTAACTTTTGAAACTGGGTCAGATTCCCTGGCTTCTTCTTCTACAAGCCAATGCGAATCCGCCTAAACTAAGCATAACAGTTTCAGCTCAATTTCAGAGTGAAAATTGGGTCTGGAAAACCCCATACACGTTCCACATCACAGCTTGTCAGCCAATGGGCTGCCAGATCAACTATACTTTACATAATCCATGTGTTTACAAAAATTGCCAAAGCCTTTTGGTTGTGGCAAGGTCCATTGAAGGTTGAAGTGTTAGCAAGTCGCAGTCTGGAGAAAATGAGAACTGCATGGCAGTGCATGCTGCTGCCACCTGGCACAAAAGTTGATTTTGTATGCTACAGCATTGCTGTCCCAAGAAATAGTTGCAATTTCATTGCACATTCACAAAATTTCTATTCAACATTGATGTATACTAGAGTCAGACTTGGCAATCACATTCTCTAAGGAAGTAGACAAGGCCATCAGCACACTCAAAAACAGCCCTTGTTTCTTCCAGACAAAATTGTGTGAGTTCCCCAGACTGAAATGATGTGGACCACTCGCAGGAGCTTGCAGAATAGCACATTAGTCACTAGGTGGCAACACATGATAGCATATGTTCTGATCTGCCAAGGCTGGAAAAAGAAGTGGCAATGTAACAGCGGTCCACTTGTAGACAAGTGATCATGGAATAAAATGTATTGAGAATCGGCTGTATCAGGCCTCATTTAGTGAAACTGCTTCAAAAACCGAAATCCCAACCAATGCAAATGAAGCAGGAGTTCATGATAATGAAACTGTTCATTTGACTCCTTCAAACATTTTTACTGCATTTTATTGGATTTAACGGTTGAATTTTAGCTAAAGTTGGTGTTTTTCACATTTCATTTGTAACATCCTTTTCGAAAAAGGTTGTGTCATAAGCTTGGAAAATTATCCCAATGAAAATTTTTTTGCAATGCACTCTTGCTGGACTTCTTTGTTGACAATTTGAAATCATTACAGCGAAACACTTACGGACAACTCTGCGGACAACAGAAACCAAGAAGAGGTTTTTAAGACATTTATCCAATATTGGTATCTGTTATTTTGCACCAAAAAATAGCTCATTGGACTCAGGAAATTGCTGGTAGTCTTGGTTTTTGAATCCTGCTATAATTTTTTGAATTAGCTTGATTTTAGGTCCGCTTTAGTGATGTAACACATGACATTCATTACAAAAATAAATACTGGTGATAGGGTGTTAAAATCTTTTATGCAAGAAAGAGCAGAGCTAACAAAATGTGCTAAAACAAACATGAATGCTTGGGAACTGGCACTGACTTTTTAGTGAACTTTTTGTGACAATATGCGGACAACTGTGTTACACATTTTATGATCTTCCAACTTTGAAAAAATAAGGAAATATTTGGTTGTGGAACATAAAATTACATGGTATTTTAGACAAAATATATATGTACAGTCGCGGACAAAAATATTCATACAGCTGAGTATTCTGCACATACCTGGTATTTACTCTTGATTCAGGGATGCGAGGAGAAAAATTTAACTTTTAAATCATTGCCCTAATCAATTATCATTGTCAAGCACTGCAAACTCTGTTTTTATCTCTGTTTTCAAGCTCAGGGAGGACACTAAAGTAAAATTTCAACATGACAAAAGTATTCATACAGCTCGAACATGCTGGGTATAAAGTGCATCAAAAGCTTGAATTTCTATTCCAAATAATTTGTAACTTTCTGTGGCTTCTTCTGGATAACCTCCTTTGAAGTCCTGAGTGCTTTTTTGGGTGTTTTTATCTGTTTTGTTGACCCATATCACCCTATAGCGCTGGTATCATTTTACCATTAAATGTATATGAAACTGCTGCAAAGATGCTCTCTAAGTCAAGCTAAATGCTCACACACAGTAAAATTTGGTTTCATGGCTTGCTTTAATCATTAGTGCAAACTCTCATTTGGACTAAAATTAACTTGTGGCATGCAGGTGATGATTTGCACATAATGCAAAAGACCTAGGATAAAAATTGGCCAAGGCCCAATGCTATTTCAATGGGCAAAACTTTCAAGACTTCGCTAGACATTAGGGCCCGTTTTCACCAACATTGTATTAAGAGTTATGCCAGGTCTTAGCTAAGACCTGGTCTGGCTAAGCCAATCACTCAAGCGGAGCAGGATCAAGGAACATTTACTGAGTGAAAGTCTGCACATAGTATTTAAACAACTCAACTGCTACAAACACAATTAATCTCTGAAGTTCCCTAACGTGGCCACATGACAAGGTAAGAGAAAAGAGGGGTGGGCTTGGAAATTTATAAAAAAGAAAATTAATTTGTTGTCTGTCCAGTGTTGGTGACAGAAATGCATTTTTCTTTAGCCCCCTCCCCTCAAACACTAAATTAATACATTTCAGCTGGTCATGCATTTTTGCACAATGAAACTACAATAATGGTTGAATCCCTTTGAATATCTAATGATAAGGGTCCTAAAAATCTGATGTACCCAGAATGGCTGATGTGCCTGCGATTTTTTGCTACTGGCAGTTACCAACAAGTCGTTGGTGACTTGAGTGGTATTAGTGTCGCCTCAGTTTCAAGGATTGTGAAGCGTGTTAGTCATGCAATCGCTTCATTAAAACCCATATATGTACGTATGCCCAGTGGACCAGTCACACGGGAGGCTAAATGGAATTTTCCGAAATCGCCCGATTTCTGGGGGGGGGGTTATAGGATGCATAGATTACACCCACGTCCGAATTTCCTGCCCTTCGAAAGTACCCCTGTGCTAAGACCAACAACAAGCGCAGAGGTTTTGTACAACTCAGCACTGAAGAATTGCCTCTATTTGGTGTCATGACTATCATAGGCAAATGCTATAAAAACATAGTTTCATACATGAAATACTTTAAAATTGTGTGCTTAATGCTGTATGGTTAGTATATTTGCAACAGTTACTTCAACAAATATATTTTCTAGGTAAATGTGTGTTCTTGGTTTGCAAACTTTATATCTCATGATGTGACATATCTTTCTTGAAAAAAATCTTTGGTGACTGTTAAATTAGAGAAACATGCGAATATGTTCGACAAAGGCCTATAATACTGCTTTGTCATGCCATCTCATAAGAAACATATGTTTTGTTTTCATTGGCCTAATCACTTTTTGACACCAAATCAGTTTGAGATGGCTGATCTTTGAGTTTGGTGACAATGTGTATGATTCACTGAACCTTGACAGGTTTACATGCTTAGCACACTCTTGGTGAAATGGACTTAGTTATACCAGGTTTAAAGGAGTTAACACCAGGCTTAACTCTTAATACCATGTTGGTGAAAACGGGCCTAGGTGCCCATGTCTAAATCTTGTAAAACCAAATGCAACTTCTTGTAGTTTACATCAGGCACAACCTATAGCATAAAGAAAACTATGATGGACCATTTGAAGAAATGAGATTATTCTTCATTGCCATCTTTTGAGAAATGTCATATACATTAAATGGTAAAATGATACCAGCGCTATAGGGTGGTATGGGTCAACCAAAACAGATAAAAACACCCAAAAAAGCATTCAGAACTTCCAAGGAGGTTATTCAAAGAAGCCACAGAAAGTTACAAATTATTTGGAATAGAAATTCAAGCTTTTGATGCACTTTATACCCAGCATGTTCGAGCTGTATGAATACTTTTGTCATTCTGAAATTTTCGTTTGTGCGCCCCCTTAGCTTGAAAACAGAGATATGATTAAGTTTGCAGTGCTTGACAATGACAATTGATTAGGGCAATGACTTAAAAGTGAACATTTTCTCCTCGCATCCCTGTAAATACCAGTTTTGTGAGAATACTCAGCTGTATGAATATTTTTGTCTGCAACTGTACAATATGAGGAAAGTTGGACAGGCATTTGAGAAACTCAAAAACTGGGACCCCATTTTCTCGCCTTCAGATTCTTAGCCATATATATATATATCCATACATTGGACATAATATTCTGACACTACTGCAAAGTTCTACTACCAATGACAACCTGTTTGAGAAAAACAATTACAGCACTGGTAATACTATATATATATTGAACAGATATTGCGAATGACCAAAGACATTGAAACTTTTTCTTGTAGCAGCATACAAAATGAAGTTGGTGTCATGCAGGTAGAAGCAAAATGCAGTTAAAAGTTTTATTGCATTAAGGATTGCCCAAAGATAATAATGACGTAGCCTTTGAATTTACAAGTGTGAGATGTGAGTCTAAAAAACATAAAAATTGTAAATGTGGAAGTACCCACTTGGAAAATAAAATGATTCCATTTCACATATCGCAATCAAAAAAATATAATAATTGTATATAATTATAAGCCTATGTTTTTTAGGGTAAAATAGCTCATACCCTGCACTTTGATTGATCTGTTTATAGACATGGAGCTTTTTTCTATGTTTGCTTGAAAGGTTATGATTTCTAAAAAGGTGCAAAAAATGAGAAAAATTCTGGTACGAAGCAAAAGCATGACTTTTCATATGATCTATCATCGCCAATTATTTTCTAAATGCATATCTGCTAAAAAAAAGAACAAATGTCAGATCAGCATGTATTAATTGCAAATGGTAAAATCTAAAGTGTCGCCAGGTTCATCATCAGCATCAATAAGTCCTTATGATGCATGAGGTTAAGCGAAGTACCAACGGATATTATGATGTGATCAAATTGACAGCTTTTAAAGTTAGTTAGTTGTGTTGGTCGATTTAGAAGTACTGGATCCGCTCAGTTCCACTGCACCATCATTTCTCAATTTGACTGAAGAGAACAAGCGGTAGGCAGCCATTTTGAATTCTTTATACTGCAGTGAATAGATGAAAGGGTTCACAGCGCAGTTCACGAAGCAGAGACAGGTGGAGATGTGGTACCAGGGGGTCTTCACGAAGTTGGGAATGTGTCCGAAGGCCAGAAGAACGAAGGAAGTTGTATTGCCGGCCCAACAGATGGCGAAGAGAAAACAAACAAGAACGAGGGTTTTCAAAATGTTCACACTCGCTTTTCGATAGCGGTCCGATCGCTGTTCTTCGAAGTTTGGTCTCGTTCCGCTGCTAGTGCGCAGACGCTCTTGAGACCGCTTGTAGAGTACTAGAGCAATGTGCCCATAAGCCACAATCATGATGAGCAGAGGAATGTAGAACTGGATCGTGGCGCTGAATATAATGTAGAATTGTTCGACAGCTGTACTAGGGAACTCAGAAAACAGGCGGCAATTTCGGTCGACGATTCCGCTGGTTGCACTGATCTGGGCGACTTGAAACACAAATGCCACAACCGTGGGTAATGTCATCATCAGATATACTCTGGAAGTTGTCATGCTTTTGTGAGTCATTGGATGAACCATCGCCATATACCTGAAACAAACATAAAATTTGTAAATCTATATGCTATTGGTCATGAATATTAGCTAGTCCTAATCTAGGTAGCAGAGTGGTTGTGGTTAAGGCCAGCTCAGCTGAAGGTATTTGCCTGCATCGGTTCCCCGGGGTGGGTTCGAACCCTGGGGAGGGGGGGTACCCAAAATTTTCAGTGGACCTTCATGAGCAAAATCCCAGCTGGATGTCATTCAGATGGCCACATTTCCAGAAGTATACATTATGTAATATGGTTTTATTTCCTTCACCAATCATTGAATGCATGGGAGTGGGTTATGTGCATATTCCCATGGAGCTATACTGAATCCAGACTGGTGGTTATAATATTTAGTGTTTATAATAAATAATGCAGAAGTAGTTTGTTAAATTATCTAACAGTACAATTGCCCATGGTGAAACAGTGAATAAGGAAGAATGAGCAAAAGTGGATGGTCTATTTTTGAACCCGTTTAGAAATGGATCTGTCTATTTATTCTATCTATTGCACTACAGATTGGACTGATAACGATCTGAACATATACGGTATAGCCTAATAGAGGCTTTTAAAGCCTGCGTTCAGTACTCGCATTACATTACATTACATATATTCTTTGTATACATGTACAAATCTGTCTTCAGTGCATGGCAGATGAAAGTTTAGATCGCATCAATGTTTTGTCAGTATCATAGATTTTCTTGCTTATGTATCAGGGAAATTGTGCAATTGAGAAAACTTCTACTATTTTATCACTTACTTGAATATGTGTGATAAACAAACATTTCAGGTGGTCTAAACTTACGGCCTGATGCTGCTTACATCCACAAGGGCCCTTTATACCGCGGTACAATAGAGGAAAGGTGGGTAAATTATTCAATGTTCTATGAGAAAAGTTATATAATATGTAAATGGCACTGCCATGAAATTCGCGCAGCATTGTCATAGAACTACTGCATTATCTTCAACTTTCCATGCAGAAGCTAGGCCAATTTATCTTTTTAAAGGACTGGGCAAATGGACAGATAGACAGAATAGATAGATAAGATCAGATCTATAGATAAGATTAGATAGATAGATGGAGATAGATAGGTAGATAGATAGATAGATAGATAGATAGATAGATAGACAGATTGCACTGACAGCTGTGTAATGCAAGTCTGTGTTTAATTTGGATCTATAAATTGGATCTATTATGTTAAATTGTTGATGTTACATAACCGAGGTCAATAAAACCATAGCTATTCAGAGATGACTGCTTACTATTAGATTGTTACGTAATTTGTTGATAGTTAATGAAGATTATGTAACCTTAAGTGTTTTTATGATTTCTTACTTCCATTTAAAACTTTTGTGTTGACTTTTAATTCTCAGTCACTTCTCACAATCAGGGGTATGGAAATAATTATTTCCAATGTTGATACACCTGTTGATTTAAATCCCTGAAATATGTCATTGGAGGTTGTTATATTGGACAAGACTGAAATTTTAAAGCTACTTTGGAAGATATTTGAGGTATTTTAATTATTTACCAAACTAAACTCTGACTAAACTACTAGCTCCACTTTTATGGCAACTACAGGCACTTCCTGTCCAGGCAGTCACTGTAGACAGGAGCACCACACAGAATGAGCTGTCCTTATGCTAAGTGAGCTTCGCTCATGGCTGCCTTCGGTAGCCATGAGCTGCGCTCATATAATTATGTAACATGTGATATAAAGGCAATCAGTCATCCCACAAGAAAAACATATTTATTTATTTTCTAAATTTCAATTTACGGGGTTAGTTATCACGGAGGAGATGCAACGCTAATCAGAAGTGTGTTTTCTGTGAAAGGACGTCTTCCTGATGCAATGCATTCTGGACAACTTGTTCTGTGACATCACAGATCATACTGTCATAGGTTGCTAGGGTGACGACAGTCGTGACGTCACCTGGTGTGAAGCCTGCACCAATCACAGAGCAGTAAAATGCAAACAGGAAGCAGCTAGTGTACAAAATGAGAATTCTGTGAGGCACGTTGCACCTTGTCTTAGTATATTATCGTACCAGTACCTTCAAGCGCATGTGATCTTCGAGGTAGTTATGGTGATTTAATGAGCCAAAATTGTTAATAAATAAAAGGTCAACTAAAAAGCATCAAGAAAATAATTTCTGATCCATTTTAATCCATGTAATGGAGTATGAAAACGCTTGACACCCAGTCACACTACAAAAATTGAGGTTTTGCCTTGGTTTTGTCTGACAGACACCTATTTTAGGCATCATAAAACAGGGAGAGGAGAGTTTTGTTTCATCTAAGTGTGTGTCCTGATAAAAGCAATCAACTTTTGTTAATTTTCTACACAAACAAAATTACAGAAGGCACTCTGGAAAGTGTATTGAAACGTAATGTTAATGAATGGACCAGTTAATGCCTTCCATAACAGTGGATGTAGTTTCATCATAAGTAAAGCGAACAAATAAAAGTTGTTTGATTTTAGGCCTATCAGGACACACTCTAAGGTAAATTTTAACACCTCTTTCACTATGTAAGCTTAATCCTGACCTTTGGAAGTTCATTTTGAATTATATCCATTACACAAAGGTCTGTTTTGTCACTCACCAGGAGCTTTCACCCATATCCCATGGGCTTCTTCAGCTGTCCGAAAAAGAAAAGTCAAAGAAGCAATCGCCATCAGAAGAGACAAGCCATCGCTTAACCGGGACCAGGGATGGGACCTCCCACCAATTTTCTGCAGCCTCCTGTCACATGACTTGACCCTGGGCAGTCATGTGACCACCTGAGCCAGCTCAGACAGGTGAAGAAGCCCATGGGTTATGGGTGAAAGCTCCTGGTGAGTGACAAAACAGACCTTGGTGTAATGGACATAATTCAAAACCTATTTCACTGTTTTATGATGCCTCAAATAGGTGTCTGGTAGACAAAACCCAGGCAAGAACACCATTTTCGCAGTATATGATTGGCAAGAAAAGCCTTGCCGAATATTTTCCCTGATATTGACAAAATATTGACACGGTTTAGACTATATCGTCCGCTACTGTATCTTTTTATGTATATATATATATATATATATATATGTTTATGTATTTATCTATTCCCCTGGCTGTTTATCTGTCTATGTCTTTCTATCTATCTGTGTCTCTGTGTTATGTGATAAATGCTTCTATCTATTTGATAGAGATCTATCAGTTTGCTACCATGCTACAAGTTCACTTTTTTTTATCTTATGTCTGATCCTCGATTCTTTGACTTTGTCCTGTGCAAATGACAGCCAAATCGGATAAGAAATATGTAAGCTTACAGAAATGAATATATACAGAACAATTAAAAAAACTTGTCTTATGGCTTGTTCGGCCCATTGCCTTCCATAATTAGTTCCATAGGAACAACTTGGCGAATAGGATGTGACTAATCATAAAATTTTTACGATTTGGCTTCTCCTTGCTCAGTAAAAAGTATATAATCTATAGGCCTACATGCAAGTAACCCACGGTAGAGAGTTTTAACAAATATTTCAAGGCGGTGACATTGTATAGGAAAATCCTGTGCAACTGAATAATACAAATGTAGATTGCTAGCAAGAGGTAGCATTCTTGCCTCCAGGTTGAGTATCAGTACCTCATAACTTGGCACATTTGAAAACCCTAATAAATAGTATCCCATAACTCCAAATTGCATAAATCAAATGGGATTGGGATATACATTGTATATGACATGTCTTCCATCGAATAATCTTCAAGCCTAACCTACTGTCCTACTCCCATGGGTTAAGCCGCAAAGGTATAAACATATTTCAAATAGGCCTACGACCAGACCGTATTGGATGGAGATGCATGACAAAAAAAGACAATTCCTCATACCTAACGTTGCACTTAGTGTAAGTATACACCCTTTACATAGAATATTCATATATCCTACCTCTCCAAAGTGATGACGACCAAATTGAACGTGGAAGCAAGGAAGAGGGCCCACATGAACATCTTGGTATTCCATACGACGCACTTGACCTGTTCCTTCAACGACTCATCGGGGACTTCGCCTCCGTATCGGATGTTGCAAGTTATGAGGATCCAGAATGCGGCCATCCCGTCAAGGAAGCTTTGGTAGAGGATTAATTTGTTGATGACAGACTTCTGCATCTTCTTGCTCTTGAGGATTATGAGCAGGACAAAAAAGTTCCCCAAAAAGCCAAACAGACCGATAACAATATAAGCAATCGTCACTCCCGGAATGGAGTCCGTGTTTGGTGCCGCTTCTGTTGAACGATTGGCATTAGTATCCGGAGTGAGAGCAACTTCAGACACCAAAGGTGAGGAAGAAGTCAGTCCACTATGAGTGCTATCCATTTTGTTCAAATACGTATATTGTGAAAACTAATTAAAATTTCTCAGTTTAGGTCCAATAATAATAAACACATGTAGGCCTATATTTTTATATATATATAATCTGTCAACAGACTAACAAAACTTGGTAATTACAGTAACTGTTGATTCAGTGTTGAAGCATCAGTCTACCCACAATACCAGTTGATTGAAATTCAATTGAACTCTGAATATTTCATCAGAAAAAGACTATTATTTAAACTTCCTAATATTACAGATTGTTGAACATGCTCTCTTCATGTCGCACAACATGGGCCGAGCCATGCTCATTGAACTGGGCTGATAAAAGGAAGTCACATACATCCTTTTCAAAAACAATGAAATATATATTACTCATTTCCCTCATTCGGAAAACCCCCACTCTAAAATAATGAACATTGGTCTACCTAACAAGGCGTTCTAATGAAAACTTGGTAGGCGTTAATCATGCAAAATTATATCTTTTATCTTTTAAATAGAATGATAATGGGCCTAATCCCAGGCCACTATGAACCATGCAGGCTGTATTACACAAATATTGATGCATGGTTTGATGTACACATTTGATAAAAATGCTGGAATAATTTTAACTTCAATATATTCTAAAATTGGCAATAGAATGCATGGAATTTAAAAGATTTGTTCCTGGGACATTAGATTAAGGCCTAATAATATTATAAATATTTTTTGTGTGACTGAGCATTAGGCCTAGATTTGAAACCTTTCTTTGGGAGGCCGGCAAACATTTATCACTTTTATTGAAAAATCATCGAAATGGTATAATGACACAACAAGATACACACACAATTTGCAAAAATGATCAACTTATTCTTGATGTTTACAAGCAAAAAATATCAATCATGTTGAATGCCACACACACTCTAAAAAATTTCAGACAAAATTGGTTTTTTAGATTCAAAATGGTTTTTTGAAAAACCAAATTCCAATGCAAAAAACCAACATGGATTTTTTTAAAAATCCATTTTGGTTTTGCATTGAAATTTGGTTTAAAAAAAAAACATTTTGAATCGAAAAAACCAATTTTGTCCCGACATTTTTTAGAGTGTTTACCTGTGTTGACATAGATTCCACCAACATGTATATTTGCTTCTTTTTAATGCGGCCATTTTTCAGTGAAAGTCACCTAAATTTTGCACCTGGTTCAGATCAGTTTTCTGAGCCTCCCTCATGTGCAAGTGCAAGGAATGGTAAGATGTCCCTACAGTGCTATCTTGGTTCAAGTCAAGTGAAGTTTCAGACTATGGAAAATTATCAATTTTTATTAATTTAAGGTTTTTCGGGATTTGTGGTGCCCTGCGTGCTTTAAAAGCATTGTCCAAAATTAAAGTCTGACCGAAATGTTCTCTACCCATAAGGTGCCACTTGCTCATCCAACAATAGCAAGAAAATGCTTCAATATTTTGAAGATTTTTGTAATAAATTCCACCTCGGTCAATATATTCTGGTACCGCAAGACAGGGTTACTTCGGCCGCTCTGTACTACTTTGGCCATCAAATGAGAAAAAGATTCATTGTCCCGTATCTATCAAACTAAGATAGATACAAAGAAATTTCTTATTGCATCTTCCAGGCTTATTTGTCTTCTTTTATGCATATTAATTGTTTTACTATATTATGATGCCAGTACTTCTTGTGGAGACCATTTCGGAATGAAGCAGATTATAAAAAGTGTGATTTTTCAGGGCAGTGTCTACTTTTTTCTGGATAGGTCAAGTGCAAGCACTTGGAATTAAAACATTGGCTGTGCACTGTGCAGCAGCAAACCTTCAGCGAATTACCCCTTAAGAAGATTACAATTACACCATAAAAAATGGGTTGTTTACCTAAGTGCATACAGGTATGAAATAGTGGTCAAGTCGAGGTCTTTAATTATCTCTATTTCAGACTATTTGCCCACTGGTCCGCCATCTACTATGGTCCAATTTCATGCACAAAGTATAGGTTATGAGCTGTTGGTTTAAAACCAAACATTATCCCATGTCTAGCCAACTTTTTTCCCTCATACTGAGCTTTTCCCTGGTCAATACAGATTGAGAGAGAGAAACAGGGATATATTTAGTTCAACCAATCAAATTCCTTTGGCTAATTAGCCAGCAGGGATATACTGAAAGATAATGAGATCAACAGGGATATACTGGAACTGACCAATCAAAAGACAACAGTGCCCCTATATATCATGCTTATTAGCATGTAGATACCAGCATATTTGCTGATTGTTGTGATTTAAGGCAATTAAGTGCTGCCAATTAAGAGTATTGATTTTTTTGTAGCACAGCTGCAGTGCAGCCATTGAGATAGTAGTATTTGGACACACCCCCCGCAAATTCAGTATAGCGTCACAATCTCTACTGCTGCTTCATCATCTTTTCTTGTAAGTCTGCAAGCACAAAAAACCTCCACTCTTTTGCAAATTGCAATAGATCTATTAGGGCTAGAGAGAGCGGTTTGAAGCATTAGATCCAGAAGAAAATATCGCTGTTGACTGATGCAGTTTTGACTTTCTATTTGGCAAAGAAAATTTCCCAAAGCGATTTTCGGTAAATTCATTCAGTTTTTCCAAAATGACTTGGTTGTACCTACAAATACTGATTTATATTAATTTCTATCACGATGAGGACCATTTTTATTTTATTTTATTGTTTTAGACAATATTTCACGACACATGACAATATATTAATGTTAAAATCAGTTTTTTTGTTCAGTTTCAGCACTGTGGTTCAAAGATTTCAGAAACGTTTTTCTGCATTCCACTGCCGTTTAAATATTATATTTCTCTAGATCTATAAAAGATAGAGGTATACAATTTGCTCATGATGTCTTACATATAGTACAAATTACAAATCCAAACTTTCAAGACAATATCTTGAAAACTCTTACCACAAACAAATTATAACTGAAACAAGAATTTTCAGTTCTAGCGTGAAATCATAGATTTGAGTCAATGTATTTTTAAGGTGCATGGCCGTTTAATTTTATATCTCAAGATCTAGTAAAACCAGTTCTATGGTATCCCGCAGTCCTGTCTGTCATATTCCAAAGATTATTGATTTAAAATTTCAAGACGTTATCTCAAAAACTCTTGCCATTAAAAAATTATTACTGAAACAAGAATTTTCAGTTCAAGCGTAAAATTACAGATGTTGAGTCAATGTGTTTTTTTAGTTCCATGGCCGTTTAATTTCATATCTCAGTATCCAATGACACCAGCTCTATGGTATCGCCCAGTCCTGTCTGTCATATGCCAAAGGTTATTGATTCAAAATTTAAAGGCGATAACTTAAAAACTCTTGCCACAATAAAAACATTACTGAAGGGCAATTCCGTAAAGTCATCAACCAATCGGTCAAAATTTCAAAATTGACATAATAACGTGCCATGGGTGTTATAATGTGCCAAAATAAGTAAATATTCAGGGAAAGAAAAAATCAATTGACTATCTCATTAGGTCTTCGAGATATTCGCATTTAAGTAATGCTATCTTTGGTGACTGCAATTATTATATTTTTTAGCACATTAATATTAAGATGTCACTGCCAGTAGAGAAATTGGTTAGTTGGTTTCATTTTGCTGTCAGTTGCTGCCTATGGGAGTACACTTTCATTTTGCATTAAAAAATCTTGTATCAATTCTTGTGAATTCTGTCAGGCAGTGACATTTGACCTAATAAGATTCTCAGTGTACGTCCGACACCAAAATTACTAAATAATTTTCCTGCTGACAAGTTACTGATGTTAACTCCATTAAACATCTGATACAAAGCACATTTATGCCCATGAACAGCATGGTGGCCACTTGAACCATTTAAACCTGATACTATAGCCAAGGCAGAGCACTTAGAGTGTGTACGTCCGACACCAAAAAGGCAATGTACGTTCGACACCAAAATATGAAAGTGCATCTGAAACAAAGGAAACGATACAAATGTTGGTACACAGGCTTGGTCTCATCAGAACACCTTAGGCCAGTCTGTTTGGGTAAACCTTAAAATGGTATAGGTCACAAAACAGGAAATAGATGATATCCTTGAAATTTGGTCATTTTCAACTCTGTTTTAGGCCATGAAATTATGTGAAAGGCAATTCATCGCTTGCTTCCATCACATGTAATTGGTATGAAATAGTGACACAAGCTGAGGCAAACATTATACTCATAGAAAACTAAAGATAAAATTACATCTATTAGCTTAAACCTAGTATTTTAAGCTGTGATAGTTCCAAAAAGCATATACAAAAATTGTCCGAAAATGGCAGATTTTCTTTATTTGTTTACATATTTATGCCAAATTCCTTTACCATTGCATTTGTCAAGTATTCCCTCAACATATATTAAAAAAATATATGCAATTACAGTGACAATTGTTGGTATAACTTAAGATTTTTTGGATATTTCTGTGCTGAAATTACTGTAAACTTGATGGTAAAAATGGTGAAAATAACTTGCATGTTCGAGACACAACATTTGACTCAAATATACTATGATGAAGCCATTTTATGGTTCCTAATTATTGTAAAGGAACTCTACTTTATATAAAAGATGAAATTTTGTGAAAATTTTTAATAATTCTTGCACTGCAGGCATCCTTTACGCTTCCAATTCACACGCGTACGTCCGACACCGAAAATATGTACGTCCGACACCAAATAGAAATGGATACAGCTTTATGACAAGTTACAATATTGCCATGGAAATTAGCCTGGCTGATGTCTGAAATAGTTCCCTTGACAATAGAGGTAATTTGATTGATTTTTCTCCATATACATCACAGAGTTTTGAGAAACAAGCCATCAAGTCAGAAAAGTGTCATTTCTCTGAGTACGTCCGACACCATGACATTTTGCCTTGTTGCTCAGCTCCTAGGGCACTTTGAGCTTTGGTTGATGGCTTGTTTGAAAGCCCTACCACAGAGCCTCATGCCTGTTTAACAATCGAATAGCTAAGGTGTAATGGTAGGGCTACACAAGCTGTTAAGGTGTCTGATCTGTACGTCCGACTTTACGGAATTGCCCTGAAGCAAGAATTACAAGAATTATCAGTTCAAGCGAGAATTACAAGAAGTAGTTATAATTCATTTATTCAAAAGTTTTTAATTAAGTGGCCGATTGCTGGCCCGGAAACGATATATTCGCCCACCGCCCGCCCGTCAGCCCAGCAGATCGACAACATTTTACCCAAGTGATTATAATACCTTCTGCGAACAAGTTTGCTGAAGGTAAAAAGGGGAGACCCTGAACCATGATAGCACATTTTGTACGGCTCAAGCAGCTATTGCTACTTTTGCCCTTTATTATTGCCCTTTATTCAATAGTCTTCACTATGGTTGGAGTAGCAATAGCTAATTTGAGAAACATATTTTTGGTAACAACACTACATAATCAAATGGTCTAAAGTCTTAGACATAACTTTTAGTCATGAGGACTAACTTTCTTAGAAATTATCAAAAGCCTCGATCAGATATTACAGCCAGTCTCAACTCAGCTGAGCCAAAAATCTGATGATGGATACCTGCTATTTCAAAGCTATTCATTGTCATTGTTAACATATATTTCGTTCAGCTTTTGCTGTTCTGCCTGTTCCCAAATAATCATTGCACTTGGTCACAATCTTTCAAAATTAATGGTCCTAGGGTAGGCGTATTTATTTCAACCAGTACTACATTATGGACAGGATATGTCAGGATGACAGAGATTTAAGTGGATTACAAGCATTTTGCTTACCTTGAAAATCCAACAATCATGGCTGCATGCCAGTCTCATCTGACTGGAATGTTTTTGGTCACATGACCAAATAGTCTAATGTCTTAGACATGAAGACTAACTTAGTTAGTCAAGCGGACTAACCGTATTATACATTTTTTCTTAGACATGAAGATTAACTTAGTTCGTGTTGGAGACTAAACCAGTTAGACATTTTTCATGGCCATGGACATCCAAAATGTCTAACTGCTTAGCCATGAGGACTTACTTTCTTAGACATTTTCTATTATTATTATTATTATTATTATTATTATTATGGCATTTATATAGCACTACCATGCATCTGCAAGCAGTCGTTCAGGCGTGCTTTACAATATTCAACTATGGAGTTGTGAGCTATACAATCAGTACTGGAAATTCATTTGTACAATTGAAGAATCTAATTGGACAATGTCTTCTTCTGTCCCCGGTGTCTTCATCTCCTTGGTGTTATGGTCACTTCCATACAGTCCATCCATAGCCCAGTCATCCAGGTGAAGTCTGGCTGGGGTATTGTTGATCACACCTGACAGGAGGGTGAACCCCTGCCAACACAGTGGCCACCCTCCCCGGCCACAACTACCTCCAACTCACTCAAATGAAGTTCCAGGTCCAGGAGTCGTACCCAGGTCCTCTCAGGCCAGTGGATTCAAAGGCAGCTGCTGTAACCATTAGGCCACGGAGAACTTCTAGTGACTTGGACATTGGGTTAGATGTCTAAGAAAAGTTTGACCGAAAGACCAACATATTTTTTTCAGTGTATTACCCCAAATCTCCATGTCAGTGCTGGAGTAAGTGTTGGGGTTACTTTCAGAAATGGCAATTGGGAAGAGTTAGAACAGTTTGTAGTTTATAGCAGTCAAGGATCCCCAGAGGTATAAAACTTGATCAATGAACAGGTATATGACCCATGCAGGTAAGGCCTATGGTTGATACACTAAACCCTGATGAACATTGAACAATGTAAATAAAGAAATAGTCACATGCTTCAGCCTTAGTGCATGGGATCCTATAGAGCCGTAATGCCCATTTTATAGGTCTTCTTAATTTATCGTAAATGTTCTTTTCTTTCACATATCTACTTTCTATTATGAGTCTCATTTGATGGTTGACCTGATGGGATGATGAGATATATCTCATCAGTGGCGGGGGGGTCTCGAGTGGGGGGCACTTGGGGGGGGGGCACACGATACTCTGGGGGGGCACCCACTATACTATTAGTATATTTTAACCAGAGTTGGAAAGTTCATATGGGGGGGCACCTGGGGGGTCACAGGTCCAGTATGGGGGGGCATGTGCCTCCCGTCCCCCCCCATAGGGACGCCACTGTATCTCATGAGAAGTTAAGGCTAAGGTTTATATTATAGAGCTGCAGTTTATATAAAACCATGGGTAACACTTAGGATTATGATTGTACTAATGGGTCAGGGTTGTTATTTTGACTTGACTAGCTGAAAATGCCCAATTAAAGAATATCCAGTGGCGTCCCTATGGGGGGGCACAGGGGGCCATATGAACTTTCCAACTCTGGCTAAAAAAAATACTAATAGTATATTGGGTGCCCCCCCAGAGAATCGTGTGCCCCCAGGTGCCCCCCCACTCGAGACCCCCCAGTTACGCCACTGAGAATATCTCTGGTTTCACCTAACCTATCCACATGAACAAGACTCAAGTGTTCATTTGAATGCATAAATTTATAAATATCACTTCTGAATAGAGCTGATATCAGGGCCTGATTAACCCTTTCCGGATGCCCTAAGCTGCCGGCCGACTTGGTGCCCGGGGCCGGGCCCCCCACCCCGCCCAAGCTACATTAAAAATTTCCAGATGAGACCTGATTTTCGGAGGCGCTCAATTTGAGCTGGCGGGGCTGCAGGATCAGGTCGGTTTTTTCCCATTGGCAACTGTACCCATACCAGAAACCAAGACTGCCCATACTTTACCACATAGGGATTTTATTTTTAATTTACAAATTTTACATTCTCGAGTGTGGGGCAATTTTTTTCATGTTTTATTTCGGTCATTTTAATGAATTTGTTTTGGAGTGCTCAGGAGTGGGGGCACCCTGAGGGTTGGGGGCCCCCTGATGTGTGCCCCCCTCCCCCTGCCTGATGAGTGGGCCCCCCTCCCCCTGCCTGATGAGTGGGCCCCCTGAGGAGTGGGGGCACGCTGAGGGGGCACACTGAGGGGGCACGCTGAAGGGGCACGCTGAGGGGGCACCCTGAGGGGTGGGGGCATTTTTTAAAATGTTTTATTTCAGTCATTATAATGTTGTTATTTTGGAGGGCTCATGGTGCTGCCTGCTAGCATGGTGCCCTAAGTTGCAGCTTTTTCAGCCAACTTCTGTACCGCGCCAGACTCTCCCCTATTTCACCGAATTCACAATTTTTCACGAGCTTTATTCTCCTAACTAACTAATTCACTGTGAATCCAAGTGGAGAATATATATAATTTTAGCGAACCAGACTGAGCTGCTAATTTGTCATGATGCTTAAATGCATCAATAGACATTCAGCTGCCAAAATTCGAGGTGGGATGCGGCCAAAGATTATGTGGCTTCCTTTTATTTTATTTACTATTCCTAATATTAGGCGTAGTCCTATATTTCACTAAATTCCATTCATGACACATTTTTGGAAGATTTCAATATTCTGATAATCATTTGACCACATCCTGCTATAATAAATAGGCTAACCTGTAGAGTGTATAGACCAACGAGGAGTTTTCCAAAAGTTCTGTCCATCTTGTCATAACAGTTGTTGTTACACCTCAAATGCAATTCCTCTTCTGTGATTGGTCACAATGACGTCACATGACAGGGATCAGAAAAGACTGTTGCCCTCTCAGAGGGCAACAGTTCATGACGTTCACAGAGGCTGACTTCACAAGGTCTTCATGCGCATCTGACAGTCATTACTGGAACCACTGATGGTATCTGAGGAATAAATCTTCTTTTTTCTTCACTAAATGTGAAGAAGATTAAAATCCCAAGACTTTGTTGCAGTTTTACTTGTTTACATTTTAACCCTTGTAGCAGCAATGGGGGCCTCCGACCCCCTGGGACTTTTGGCTTCAATACCTCGCTCAATATTTGGTCAACCGCATTGCAGATTTCATGTAATCCTAGTCCAACTAATTGTAAACAACATCCAGACGTCGTGAATTTATTGATATTGAACACGGTCACTAGCGATAGTTTGAGCATTTTTCCGACACAAAGCCGCAATGGGGGCCTCGTAGGCCCCCACCCTTGTGCATATCATATGAGTTGTAGAAAAATACTGCAACTGTGCTGCTACTTTTTACAGATCAGATTATGGTCAATGCAGTCATTTTGTATGAATGGAGAGCTGTTTGTCTCTCAGTCCATTTTAACATAATTAAAATTATATATATTTGCATCGAGTAAAATTCTGGTTAATTTGCCAAAAAAGGGACAACATTGACCTTTTAGTGATCTTAAACCTACAAAAATGGATTCAGCATCATCAAAAACCCCTACAGTGATGATTTTGTAAATAAAGCTGGTATGATAGAAGTGCAGGACCTTCATTCTCAGAAAAAAACTGGCCCGAAATGGACACCTGAAGGAATGGATCGTGCCGGGCTAGGGCCAAAATGGCCTTTTTCAGTGCTCCTTTTCTCATCTCTTGACATTTTTAGGGCTCAAAATGGTTCATAATGAAATCAGAAGACAATCCCAATACTTTACAGAATAGTTTGGTCTCAAAATAACTTAAAAAATACTGAATATTCCAAAAATGTATGAAACGGACAAAATTATGAGAATTTAATGAAATCTTGATATTGTATTTTTGTCAATAAGATATCATTTTTTTCCAATTTCACCACCACTATCCTCAATTTTGACTTAATTTAATATACTAATACCACTTTTGAGGTAAATTTTTAAAACCATTGTATATTTGAGGCTTGAGAAAGGGAGGGGGCCTCAGAGGCCCCCATTGCGGCTTTGCGTACTCAAAATTGGTTGCGGCTACAAGGGTTAACTGAACAGATGCAACCTTTGTGACGTCACCACTTTTTGATGTCACAGCATTGTGACGTCGACACAGTGAGCTGAAAATAGATTATGACCTCACAGTATTCTTTGGGGCCACAGATGTGAAATTACATTAAATCTATCAGATGAAAATGCAACTTGTGAATTTTAGGTTCATGTTTCAAGGTATAGGCCTAGTCATCCACACAAAATTCTTCATTTCTCTACCTTTTTTGTTAGAATTGCATTGAACAATTATTGACTGCTACTTCGGGCAACAGTGCAAAACAATTATTGACTGCTACTTCGGGCAACAGTGCAATCTGTTTGACCCTCAGGAGTGACAGTCACCTTGCTGTTTCCCTCGGCCTTTGGCCTCGTGAAACAGCAAGGTGACTGTCACTCCCTTGGGTCAAACAGATTGCACTGTTGCCCTTGTATCAGTCAACATTTGAATTGTGATATTTGGGTCAGTTAATATTCGAGGTACTTTACCAATCAACTGGAATAAAATATAGAAACAGTCCTAAAAATAAATATTTTGTTGAGCTAGGAAACCGGAAGTCAAGACACAGCATGTTGATGGACACAGACTCAACATATCTTGTCAAAACATTATAATTATGACATACCAGGATCCCAACTGAGATCACGCGTGACGAGGACGTGACGTCACTTGTTCCTGAATTGGCGGGCAGCAAGGATGTGGCTGCTCGCTTTCTGGTGAATTTTGCAGGTAATTTGTTTCTTTTTGGAGTTTTGGGGGCTGGTATTTGGGCCCACTTGGTGTGTTTAGCCTGTGAGGCTGTGTTGTGACACTCTGGGAGTGTTGGCTGGTGGTTTTTTGGTGTTTTGACAGCACTGCATGCGATGCAGGTGGGCTGGTGTGTTTTGGCGGGCTGGAGTCCGTGTGGTTTCTGAAGCTTGGAGGGCTTGTTTGGGCCCATTTTGGTGTGTTTGGCCTGCGAGGCTGTGGTTTGACATGTTGAGAGTGATGACTGATGGTTTGTTGATGAATTTTGGCATTGGATGCCTGTTGCCGTGAGTGTTGGCAGTCTGCAAATGGAGCAGACGTCTCGTCTGCTTTTCTGTCTGGTTTTGTGGATTGTGATTGGCTGAGGCAATGACGTGCCTGCATATTAATAATATTGTCGCCAGGGTAGGTCTGGCTTGTGTAGGCCTAAATTTTGTTGGGTTCATGTTTTTGGTAGGTGAAACCAATGGTGATGAAATTATGATTTGTTGATGAATGGGGACCGCTGTGATGCGGACGAAGGTATTGTCATGTCAGAAGATTTTGCTATTGAAACCCTGCGAGGACACGTGTGTCATACTGGTGCGCATCGCTGTCACGATCTTTTGAGTGGAAAATAAACATGTTTCTAGGTGGCTTGGCCTTGGGTATGTCTTGCGATTTAGGGTGGTGTTGGTTTTCTTGATAAGGGAATCGCTAGTATTTTCTTTAAACCCTTTTATGTACCAGTAATTTATATTTAAATGGAATTCACCTTCGCCTGGACCGGGGACACTGAAGCCCTTATTGTGATTCTCATCCACGGGATCACATGGTCCAGTTCCGGAGGTTTTCTCCCATGTCATGATTGTTCTTTTGCTTTTTCAAAAAACATTTTTACTTGGTTTTGTGTACATGGGTATGGTTAAATTTGGAATGACGTACTTGGTTGTTTTGCTCTCATTTTTTTGTGCGGCATGGGGGATTTAGGCCTCCAGGAACTGGACTGTAGTAATGTGAACGGTGAACATGTATTTTAAGTTAGTGTAGAGGCACTTAGTGGACTACCAAAGGAAGAAGGTTGCTTTTGTGTTTAAGAAGTGTTGTGTGTATTGCCGAGTGTGAACCTCGGAGAGGAAACGGAATGTCTGTGAAGCTAACTTGAGTGACCTGGTGTACTGGCGAATCCAGTGGCGATTCCAACAGTTGGACTCGGCATCCCAAGACAGGGGCGGACGAGAGGACGCAGGAGCTGGTGCCCCTCCCCCGTTGCTCTTCGCAGCTGTGGTGAATACGAATGACTGTTATAATAACAATGTTGTTCGGACATACCGTTCACATTGTCAGACCTTCAAAAGTATACATGTATCTAATTTTTATTATCTAAAGGGTTATTGGATGATTATTTAATTTCTCAAAGTTATGGACAAGTGTGCCTGGACATACCATGCACTTTGCATTAATTACAGGCTATAATTAGTAATTTCACTTTGAATCAGTTTTTGTTGAAACTTAAAATCGATGTGCCTGGACATACCATGCACTTGTACCGTTAAGAAGTTTTTCACTGTCGCATGGACTGCATGGGATTAAAGATGAATTTTGGTCTGGTAACTAGGATGAAACATTTGTACATAGCCCCATTGTGCTTTACAATGATGAATTGTGATGGAATCTCAATAAATGATTTAAAATAACTAAGTTGCGTCTTGGGTTTTTTGTTTGAGGTGGTTTTGAAGGAACTAATTGGTCATGTTTTGTGAGGTTTGGGTGAGGATTGGGTATACAAAACATGACATAACCTAAGTCAGTCTATCTAACTGGTCTTGTTGAATGATTGGTATTGACGATGGTGGTGGGTGGTGGGCACTGGTTTGCACCACTCCATACCTTAACACTCACGGCCGAGGCAAAGTGTGATATCAGTTGGGAGATGTTAGGATCCCAACTGAGATCACGCGTGACGAGGACGTGACGTCACTTGTTCCTGAATTGGTGGGAGGTAATGGTTCGGCCTGATGCTTTCTGGTGTGAGTGTATACGTGTGGCTCAAGGCAAGCACTGTGTCGGTGGTTAGGCATTTATATGCTTGTTTCTGGTTGATGAATTTGTAGATGCGCTCATGCCTCGGCCGTGAGTGAGTGAGTTAGTGTTTTTACGCCCCATCAGCACCGGTGGGGGCTATTTAGAGGCAAGCCCGGGCCGTGAGATCGATGTCTGGTTCAATCTGTTGCGGTCGATGAGGCTGATGGTAAAGCCTAGCTGTTGCTTTTTGGCATGTCTGTTTTTTGGTTGATGGTTTTGTATGATGTTCGGTTGCACTCGAGGGAGGCTCATGGTGAAGCCATGCTCCTGAATTTTGGATTGAAACAGCCGAGATAGGATTGTGGGCAGATCCAGGTTTATAAGAAAAAAAAAAGGGGTAGATTTGCCTCAGTCGTGTATTATTGTGCACTGGTTTGCACCACCCCATACCTTAACACTCACGGCCGAGGCAAAGTGTGATATCAGTTGGGAGATGTTAGGAGATAGGCCCAGAAAAGCTAGTCCTGGACATTTAATTATAAGCCCTATTCTACCATCTGTCACAGACACAATTGTCAATAATTTGACTTGTGTTGGACAGATTTTAATGAGACATGGTTCAAATGAAAGCTTGATCCTTCTGCTACTTTATATTGCAAAAATAAAGTTCTGTTCCAGTCTGAATATTTTTAAAATTTATGTTAAGAGTATGTTCAAAATGTACTTGGACAGAAGTCCTGTCGCACGGAAGAAATAGGCCTAAAGCAGAAAAGAGTTTAAATTAGGCCTAACTTTGAAACTGCTAAAATGATCACAAAATGTCAGAGCATTTAGTCATGATGTAGGAGAATGAAAAACACTCACTTTGTTTGACTTAGAACAATATCTAGGGGGTTCCACAAGGACTCATGTGAAATGTCGACACAATATAAATAAAAAACATCAAAAGTGACAGATAATGCGGAACAATGCTTTCTAAAATTCATCAATCCTCTTCGGAATTGTCTTCCCAGCCTTCTGCATTATTTTCGTGGAGATGGGATTAAGGAAACTGAGATTAATACTTTCCTGGTGACAGAGCAAGTAAACTGAAGGACAAAAATAAGTTATCACCTCTTTAGGAGACTGTGGTATGAAGTCCTGGAGGAAAACTACCTGGATGGCACATAAAAACGGTTTGTAATTCTGTACTTCATCAACAAATCAGATTAAACAACGTCCCGGCTGACCCATTTCACTGCTATAATGAATAAACATCAGGCGGTCGGATAAAAGAGTTCACAGATCTGTCAAAACTGGCCTCTTGCGTGGAAGTCTGGCTGGCAGGTCTGCTGACAGCGCTTAGCGACCCATCTCGAAACTGTTTTGGCACTCACTCTTGGGTTTCGACCCGGGGGGGGTACTTCGCGGACTTTTGTGTAGCGATGCGCCACGGCGATTTTGAAAACCAAAACCATTTTAATCCGGAAACCAACGCCAAAACCACAAACCATTTTAATCTTTTTGTAAAAATATCCAAAACCAATTTTAATCTTTATGATTTGCATACCATTGTAATCGTCTTTTCAAGCCGATTCTAACGGTACCAAACATGTTGGGGGTGCAAAAAGGGCAACCAAATTAATCTGAAATCCTAAAAAACCAAGACCATTTTAATCCTAGAAGGCCAAAAAACCTAAACCATCCAGCGGCGCCTCTATATACACTCTTTCATAGTGAGTACCCCCCCCCCCCGGGGTTTCGAGAGCCTGGAATTTCAGCAACTATGGATGTGGCGGTCTTGAATCGGTCATGAAATGGTCACCCAGATTCTGATGGATGTTGTGCCTGTCTTGATCATGGGTTGTGACTGCAGGTCTGCCTTGCTTTGGAAGGTCCTTCATTCAGCCTGTTAGACCAAACTTGGTCATGAGCTTGCTGATTGCTGGCTGGGAGCAGGCCCTCTGACGTGCAACCTCTTTCTGGGACATGCCAGCCGTCAGCATCCCAACTACTGGACCTCATTGCTCAATGGAGAGTCTACCCAATGGCAGTCTGTTGGCGTATCTCAACTCAGGAAAGATCAAGGAACTTTTCTGAGTGCTTTTTGTGTAGTTAAGGGCAACTGATCTCAAGTATTAGCCTAATTACTGTATTTCATGACCTGTAACAGTGCAGAGGCAATGACCCGTGACAAGAATATGTAAACATGACTAATTGGTCATTGTTAATGTCTAGAACATTTAACACCCCAGAAATGAGTTTGAATAATTTTTTTCTTTAAATTATATCAAATTGAAAAGTAATAACTTATTTTTTCCTTCAGTTTATAACGGGACATGCCACATTGGCAGAAAAAAAAATTTATGTGGGGGCTACACAAATTGTGCTGTTTGGCTTCAAAAGCTCATTATAATAGTGGTTTGCTATAATTTAGGACTAAAATTGCTTCTTAGCTAAAGCTGCTGTTATTCTATTTACCCTTTGTCATCTCATCAATTTCTTGCTCCAAGATGGTATTTTTTGTCTTGCATTATCATGGTCGATTTCAGTCATATCTTATAAACCATGTTCAAATATATATGCTTTAACAACAGAACATTTGCACTATTGGTGGACAATTCTGTGTATATATGTTGTTGGACAAAAAAAGTGAAAAATAAATTCCTGTGTGGCTCCATCTGTGGAACCAAAAGGTATAACTCAAGTGCAAAAAGTACAAGGATCCAATTCAATATAATATATAATACATAATATAATAATAATAACTTAATATAGCGCTAATTCCAGTAAACTTCTCATTAGCATCTTCTCAAACGAGATCAAGGTTAGAATTTTTGGATCAAGTGAGTTTTGGGGTTATTCTTGAAGTTTTCCAATGTGTTTATTGTTCTCAGTGTTTCAGGCAAATTATTCCAGAGCTTTGGGCTGCATAATGAGAAACCTCTGTCCTCAAACTCATTTTTGTTGCATGGGATAGATTCTGCTAAAAGGTGTCTAATCTATGGTAGCTTCTCAGATTGTGCATGGTTTGGTTGGAGTTGGTTTGGAACTGAATTAAAATTCTTAAGATGAGCAACATAATATTTTTGAATGTTCTTTATTGTAACATTATTTTACTTATTAAAGTTATCAAGGGTTTTTTGAAGCTTTTCACATATTTTTGTGCATTCCAGATATCCGGTTCTGACACCCTAATTCTGCTGGATACCGGATATCCTGCAAATTCCAATATCCGGCCGGATACCGGATACATTACCGTATATCCATGCACCCCTAAATAGCCTATTGACTTCAATGATATCATCATTAGTTTGAACTGAATTCTTGTTGGAATTGGCAGCCAATGCAGTTGCTTTCTACAATGACTTACACTCTCATGTCTTTTCAATTTCCAAACCAGTCGAACATCTGAGTTTTGGGCAGCTTGAAGCATGTTCAACAAACGGCTGGTTGTGCCATACAAGGGTCCATTTCCATACATGTAGTCTAAGTGAGGGGTGACAAGAGCATTCTCAGCCGTTTTAACAGTTTCTTTGTCTAGGTTCTTTCAAAGTTTTGAAATATTTCTCAAATTGAAGAAAGCATTCTGGCACATCTCGTTGATTTTCTTTCCATTGTCATATTTTTGTCTAACAGCACTCCTAAATTTTGGATATATGATCTGCAGTTTTGATTTCAACGTTGTCAAAATTGATTGATGATACTTGCAGTTTCTTCAACTGGCCAGGAGCGCCAATCAGAAGAAGCTCGGATTTTTTGACCATTATTGCACAGCTTGTTATTGTGCAAGAAGTCCAAGTGCTTGGTTTCTTTGTGCAAACTCACTTACTGGAGGGATTTAAGAGTTGAACAATATTGGACCAAGTTTTGAGCCTTGTGGCACTCCAAATTTGAGTGGAAGTTTGCTTGATGTTGTGTAATTTATCGTCACAGACTGTAATCGATCAGAAATATCTGATTTGAACCATTTCAGAGCCAAACTATACACACCGTATCTGTTTTTCAGCCTGTCTAGTAGAATGTTATGATAAATTGTGTCAAATGCTGCTGACAGGTCCAGTAATACCAGCATTGTCACCTCTCCTTTGTTGTGGGTAGTAAGACCGTCGATTCTATGTAAAATTAAACTTGAATTTATAGACCATAAACTGATAGATTTTAAGTATAGTATTTCTCCAAGCAACACAATTGCCTGTTTCCCATAATTAAGTGAGTCTAATTGATTGTAAAGCCTTAAATCATTTAAGGAGAGCCCTGCATTCCTTGATTTGTAGGCCTAAACAAAACAGGACTTTTTCACGGCATGGATCGAATTTACTGTTTGTTCATATTTGAAGGAATCTATTGGGTCAACATCAACCAGTCAACATCAAATCAATCACAAATTGAGCATAGAAGGACAGTTAAGTAAATAGTTAGAATAGGTTTAATATTATTCTAATCTTTCTTTTGGACATAGTTTTATTTTGGGGACATACTTACTTTCAAATTGAGCATTATGTCATTGTGGATTCTTGCTAGGAGTGTCTAGCCCCATGGGCACATCGACGTTGCAGCAACGTTGCAACGATGTCACACTTTTCGTCAAATGACGTAGAATTGTATGGTTGAAATTATGTTGTCACAACGTTGTGAAGCAACATCAAAGATATGACTTTAGCATGCGACATTGTGGCGACGTTTTACAACATTGTGAGGCAATGTCAGGAGTTCGACGTTAGCTTGCGATGTTGTGGCAATGTTGTAAAAAACCCCGACCTCGTGTTCATGTTGGGGTGACATAATCTCTACCATACATATCTACGTGACCAACAGACCAGCCCTCAACCAATTAGCAACGTCGGGGTTTACGTCGTGTGCCCACTGGGGCATGTGAAACTGCTTGTAAGCTGATTGTCTTCTATCATCAAGTTTATTTTGTGAGAGATGATCAGCATACTGTTTGATTAGGCCTATAGGCCTAGCGCTTTCAATTAGTTTGCCAAGCAAGGGAAGGTTAGAGACTGGTCGGTAGGCCTATAGTTCTTTTTTGGTAAGTTCAAGATCTTCTTTTTTAAAAGTGGTTTTACGAGAGCATGCTTCAATTCAACAGGCATTTTTCCAAGTGTCAGTGACATATCAAATTGACAATTTTTGTAGATATTCATCAATGCATTCAAGCAACAACAATTTGGGCATAGGATCAAGTTGACAATGTTTTACGGGCAGGTAAGAGATAAGTTGGCTGTGAGGAATCAATGCTAAACAAGCACTTGCTTCGTTTCGTATATCAGCTGTGTGCCACGTATTTTGTGGGCCAGGAACATTAGAATCGCCTAGGCCTACTATAGTCCAGTTATTCTAGGAGAATAGGGGGTCAACCCACCACAAATTGCAATAGTAATGATTCTGGTACCAAATTGATTGCCATATTCTAGAGCAACTTTCCTGAAGTTTACCCATAAATTTATGTATTGGAACATGACCTAATTAGCATAAATCCAAGATGGCGGCAGTGAAAATCATGTTTTCTGCAAATAACATGGAAACTATTAGGTTTAAGCCTCATATCTGTATGAAACATGAATATAAACTTGGGTATTACGGACATTTTGACACCATACCCATGTCTCTATCTCTATTAGTTTCTGAGATATGGAACATTCACATATCTCATATTTCAGGAAATATCTGTAAAACGGCCGAATAACTTGATTATTGATGTTCAATCCAAATACTTGATCTATGATTTTTGTTTTATCCATTGAGGATGCAAAAGGGACTCTTTGTGGACCATTTCACAAATAAATCATGTCTTTACCTCAGTTCTATCCCCTATTATCCAATCTTTTGCATGTCAAAGTCATGCCATGAAAATGCATTCTTTGTTGAACATTGTCCATTTTACAGCAAAGAAATAACTTCTATTGGGTCTATTTTTCATGGTCATGGATCTTAACAGCTGTCTTAAGCATTTAAGTATATAAGTAGTCAAGTGCATTGAATTCAGCCTATTTTGAATTACTACAAGCATGGTTAATAACTATAATAGAAAGTTAACAGTGGAATAGACTCGGTTGGTACCTGGGCAATTCCTTAAAGTCCGATTTACAGATTTGGCACTCTAGCAGCTTGTGTAGCCCTACCATTATATCCAAGCTATTCTATTGTTAAATAGGGATGAGGCCAGGTAATAGGGATATCAGATAAGCAACCAACCAAAGCTCTAAGTGCAACAGGAGCTGATCTACATCGAAATATCAGCCCTTGGGACGTACATTGTGTATGTCCGAAACGACAATATCTTGCCTTGTAGCTCAGCTCCTGTTGCACTTGGAGCTTTGGTTGATGGCTTGTCTATTACCTGGTCTCATGCCTGGATAACAATGAAATAGCTAAGGTATGGTGGTAGGGCTACACAAGCTACTAAAGTGTCAAATCTCTAAATCGGACTTTACGGAATTGCCCATCTATTAAATACTGCTATTGTTGAGGGCATTATAATCATGCAACTGCAACTTTTACACTGGCCTGAATTCCACTACTGCTTCTCCTAACTCCTACCATTGGCCACCACAACTTTCTTCTGCCCATCATCAGAAAATAGGACTGTCGTCAGGGAAGTTGTGTGGTGTCTCTGAACTGGGAAGAAGAATTTTCCATTATTGGAGCCTCTGAAAGGCAAGCAACATACAGTTGAGTGCTTGCCAGCAGATGGTTCTCTGATTAATTGTGGTCATCAACCTGGCGGATTTCATTCAAGTGTTTGCTTGAACAATGTTGGATGTCAGAGAACATCGGAGTTAGTGTCATCCTGCCACAGACAGTGGGGTTCAAGTAACATGGTATATTGTGGAAATTTATCAGGATAAAATCTGAACCAACTCTTGTGCATTTTCTAATTATACTAGATCATAATAATACATTATAATCCCGGGAACTCCCTTTAGTCCGAGCCCTTCAGACATTAAATGGAGGCAGGTTGTATCTAGTAATTCTAGTATTTTATGCTGGGGCAACTGAAAGACTTTTTGCATCCCTGAATCAATAGGGAATTTGCCAGACTCCCAGACTTCTCATCTCATCATCATACTACGGTCACCAAAAATGAAAGTGCAGTTCAGTCTGCAAAGATGGAGGCTGAGCTTCCCCGGCTGATCTGGGGTATACAAGCACAACAAAAGTCAGTCATGTTACAATCTGCAAATTAAGAATGCCGATTTTGGAGCAAGCATCTCACCTTTGCTTCAAGAAATTGATGTTTAACAGCATTAATTGAGCAATTATTGCAGTATTGGGGATATTTTGTACCCTGGGGATGAGAGTTTCATTGGCTCAACAACTTTCTGGATGTCAAGTTAAAGCAAAAATTGTTGATTCTCTTCAATGACTGTCAATTCCTTAATTATGAAAATATCCTTCTGATGTGTCTAACTTTTTTATTTTGAAAATTGACCTTGAAAAGAATTAACCAACCCAAGTCGATGTCTGGCAAGGTGAATGTTATTACATAAACCTTTTCGACCTAAGTCCCAAAAATAAAGATACAATAAAATATGATATCCCGAGTGTATTCTGTGATTCTGAATACCAATCTGACTAAACTGGTTACGCCTTGGGGAACATTGTCACTCAGAATTAGAGAAAAATATTGAAGACTTTCCTCGGTTACCTTACAGATGTGCTTTAAGTCAGTGTAATTGTTGGGAAAAAAAAAATCAAATCTTCTGATGATCATTGCTCAATCATCCTCAGAAATTCGGTTTATAGCTTAAGTTGAACCTGAGTCATGTCTTTATCACAGGGTCAATTTTTTCCTTTGAGAAGGGTTTCCATTACGGAACTATGTCACTTGATTTGAAAGCTGACTGGTGCTGTGGCCGACACAAAAACCCAATGCACCAGTTGCAGTAATCAAATTATATAGCCGTATTGACTAAATAGAAGCTTGTTTAGTTTCCGTTTTAAGTTGATTCCTTGTGCTCTAAAAACTCATTCTTAGCAGGTGAGCGCCCAATCCACCAGACAGCAGCACCTCAATGAAACTCTTGTCTGTTGACCAATCTGGAGAGTCTCATCTATGCCCTTGTTAAATATGCAACCAAATGCCAACAACCTGATCATAAAGCACAGTTTAACTTGTCAAAATTTTTTTGCTTCATAAATTCATAACTTTCCTTATGAAAACTTCAGAAATCCAGAATCGAGGGTGTAACCCTTATTCGAAAAAGTGTGTGTCCTTCAATTTATTCTGGGGATCTACTAAGTCTGAGGATCCGCTTACCCCATGCAGTCTCATCTAAATAATTATAGTCATTTAGAATAGGCTGCATTGCATGCACATAATTAAGGTATCATATCCTTCAGAGGCATGATAATAACCAGACCCAATTTTGGGTCGTTGTTGGATAAAATAATTCACTATTTTCAGCGAACGATGCATTTTCGAAGTATGTCTTCACTCTTCAACATGCAATACGTGAGTATAGAATTGAGGTAAAGACATGGTAAATGTGCAAAATGGTCCACTCTATTTCCCTTTGAATCCTCAATGCATAATAGAACAAAATCATACATTAAGCATTTGGAATCAAGGCCAACAAATACGTTAATTGGCCGTTTTACAGATATTTCCTGAAATACGAGATATGTGAATATTCCATATTTTAGAAACTAATAGAGATAAAGACATGGGAATGGTGTCAAAATGTCCGTAATATCCAAGTTTATATTCATGTTTCATACAGATATGAGGCCTAAATCTAATGGTTTCCATGTTATTTGCAGAAAACATGATTTTCACTGCCGCCATCTTGGATTTATGCTAATTAGGTCATGTTCCAATACATAAATTTATGGGTAAACTTCAGGAAAGTTGCTCTAGAATATGACAATCAATTTGGTACCAGAATCATTACTATTGCAATTTGTGGTGGGTCAATCAGTAGAATGACTGGACTACTAGTGAAATCACCTGTAAACTGAACTAGCTTGTGACCCCGCTTGTGACAGGGGCTGATTTTAGCAGCAACAGAATTTTTCGAATTGTAGTCCAATTTTGACTTATCAGTTTGATCTTTTTCATTGGTGTGATTGGGCAGAGGCAAGTCTTGCTTCCTGTTAGGGCCTAAGGCTGGAATTTATAACTTAGAACATTGCTTTCGAATTTCCTTTGGAGCTTGAATGTTGGACTTCAGATCTTGAGACTTAAGTTGATAAAGCATTTCATTAAAGACATTTCGTTTTTCTTCGAAGTTTTCAATCTTTTTGAAGACCAGTTCGCTGCCATACGTTCTGATTTTCTGTTAACAGTTTTGAGGGGTTTAGGGCCTAATCTCTGATTTCTGAATGGATTGAGTTTGAGTAAGGTCACTAGTTTTGATTTCACAGGGGCAAAAACTTCTCCAGTTGAGTTGTAAAGTGCCACCAGGTTACTTAAGGGGCCGACCAGACGATCTTTCTTTGGGGGGGGGGAGCTATGGATATTTGGTGTAAAAAAAAGACTGTTTCCCCCTTGACACTGAAAAAAAAGTTTGTTCAGTACAGGAAAAAAAAAGAAGTTTGTTTTCACCTGTAGCTAGGGTACCGTAATGTTAAAATTGCGATAAAAAAGTTTGTCGCGAGTGCGCATGCAAAAAAAAATTGTACGTCGACGTGCTGCAAACAAAAAAAAGTTCGTCCCGGGGGGTAAAGTCCATACCCCCCAACTATCATCTGGTCGGCCCCTAAATGGATTGATCGATTGTGATGTAATTTTTTTTAGAAAGATGATGCTCAATGTTCTTGAAATCACACAAATTGATGCTCCGAGTTACCTACTGTGAATTGCCACATTTTAGCAATTTTACGAGAAATCTAGAATCAAAGGGCACTTACTGGTGGGGCAAATCTCTGTCAGTGGTGGGGATTTTGCAGGGGCTGGTGGGCCAAATCCCCATCACTTTAATACTTTAAAAAAATGGCCTGAATTATAGACTTCTTCAGTTCAATAAGTCAAGACACCTGGGTGACAAGATCGAAAAGGCTTTTGAAAACCCTTTGCCATGTGCAGGTAACTTTCTATAAAAAAAAAAGCAAACATGCAAATAACGATTCAGATGACAAATCATTTATTAATTTACATGCAAATCATTGTTCATCATGTTTATACAATATCGTGTTCATTGTGCTATTCCCAATTATAAAACGTAATTAATAATTATTATTAGTTTAACAGTATGCAAGTAAAGTCATCATTGGCCTTTATCTCAGAATTTGAACACATCTATGAGATTTTATTTGTAAACATGCTACTTTTAAATGGTAGGCATAAATTCTAGTAAAACCAATGGTATCCCCTCTACAGGCCCAGCTGTTCTGATTTATAACAGTACAAAATACATTCGTGAACACTATGCAGAAACCAGAAAACTTAAACCGACACTTTTTTCAAACACAACTTTGGAAGTGCCATTAATGCGGATTCCGTACATGTAATCATTCGCTGCAGAAGGGAACTCAGGGTCATCTTTTGAGATGATTCCTCCCTCTGCCACACACAGCATCCTCATCAAGCTGTGGAACAAGGTAGACTTGCTCGGTGGAGACATCTGGTGTGATGCGGCAGACTGCAAGAAACATTCAATGAAATCTTGCAGGTAATATAAATTATGTACGCATGAAAAAGGAAGACAATAATCAGATATAAAAGCATGTTTTTGACTCCTCAAGATATTTTCATCGTAAGCCTATATGCGGTTTTTGGTATTTGCAACACAATATTCTGCAGGCTGCAGCAGAAGGCCGAGACACTGAAGACAATGTTTTACGAGAAATGCACCTCATGGATAGAAATTATTCCAGACAGCCAGGGAATAATTTATCTATATCACCAAAGTATATACATTCTATTTTAGAAAAACTGAAAAAAATCAAACCCCCACCCCGACAAGCCTATCATGCAAGCTCTATAAAAAAATGTACAGGTTGACCGTATGGGGGCCAGTTGCTATTCTGCCCTGAAATGTTAACATGTTAGGGACCGTTCAGAATTTATGACTGGGGGGGGGGTTTTGCCTGAGGGTGTACTAACTTTTCACAGGTGTTCCAAGGGGGGGAGGGGGTAGGCTACTAATTATTGACAACATATCCAAGAGGGGATTAGAAATTTTAACAAAACAAAAATATTAAAAAACGCGCATATATTCAGTTTGACCGTGCATTTTCACACGCAAAAGCCCGCAAATCAGTTCACGCGACTGTAAAAGGGGCATGCGACCCCCAGGAAGTAAGCCAATTCCTGGTCGTGAAAGGCTTGCAATCTATAATTTAAAGACCATACAGTCCATCAGTGTGGACTAGGAGCATTAGTTTTTCGCTTAAAATTTGGTCAAATTCTATTTTGTAAAATGTTAATTCCATTTTTTTTTGTGGATTATGCATTTCCCATGTACGCTCGGACTGTGTTTCTTGATCAAAATTGCCAATAAAACAAGTTTTTCATCAAAAGTTGCATGTTGCAAGGACACTGTGGCACTAGATTGAAACATCCAAGCACTTAATATCCAAAATTAGGCCTTTTTGTGTCCGAGGTCTCTTGGGGCCTTTTGTCATGATACAGCTTCGTCAAGTGTAAACAATGAAAGTATGAACATTTTTGAGATCACTACCTGGTAAAACATTTTTTTTCACAGGCGAAATGACAACTCAAAGTAATGTTTGTTGACCAGTGGTTACACTAGTCGTAATGATACCCTACCTGGAATTTCACATCTCCCCTCTTGAATGTAAGATTGTAATTGGCCAAAATAATCTCAGATTGCATGCAGCATTTGACATCCAACACACATTTGTTTTGCAAAAACCGGATAGTAGTAGTAGTTTGGTTCTCCCTGGACTCCGAAGAGGGAGGGAAGGGACATAAACAAACTCCAGACTGCCCTGCCACCTACCAGGCAGAGGAACAACTTGATTCAAAGGCGCGAGGACACGGCGCATGCATTGCATGCTATTTTCTGCTTCAGAAAGCATATGATTTCACCTCCGTGAGTGATAATAGGCCAATCTCACATTATATCATGCAGTATTTTACTGTGAAATTGTTAATTGCGTTTCAGACAGCAAATTCTGTTCAGAACGTCAATTCTGTGAATTAGGTCCGTTTTCCGTGATTGCGGAAAACTAATGTCCCGAAGTGTGCACATGCTCAGTTCTGTTACTGTAGTGTTAACATAAGACGCTAGGTGGAGGGAGGGTGTCAGTAGCATTTATCAATTGGCTGACGGATAGACGCCAGGGTTGACCTACTCGAAGCCATTGATGATATCGATCAATACTTGTGACACATGTATAAATTATGAACAAGCACAATCATCAAAATTGCAACAGTTGTGGGCAATAGTTGTGGGCTTTGACATGGCTACTCAACGCTTATTGTATTGACGTCAGTTAGAATCATAACTAACAAATGACAGATGGATAAGCACAATAGTTTCCTCAGCTCAGGTCAAAAGAGCAATTTAAAAGGCACAATGGAAAAAAATCTCGAACAGGACTAAGTCTTCACAATTTTTAATGATTTATGCCTATTGACGAATTAATCTCCACAAAAAGCTCTATAGGCCAAGGTGATAAAATTTATTTGAGGTCATGAGTAATGACGCAAAAACCATCAGTGAGACATTGTCTTTATTCGAGAGACCAGAATTGCACATTTAATTTTTGGTGACAAAAAAGTGCCACAAGTCTTCCGGCGCATATAATGGTAGGCCCATTTTCTCAGACGAATATTGATGTCATAATGACAGTTTTTGCGACATTATCAGCAGCAGTAAATAACACGGCGATGTCAAGATTGACTATGCCAATGGACTGACACTGCCTCAGAGTTATACCCCCAGGCTGGAGAAACAAAAGCAGCAACATACAAGAAAGGAACTAATAATTATTACATGAATGTAGGCTGATGTAGTACTGAGCTCAATGGAATCAGTTTTATATTGGGCTACATTCAGTCCATAATAATCTATTCGCCCATGTAGCTTCTGTATCGGCCATATATATGTTAACCTTAATAACCTAGCCGACCAACCATCACTAGGGAGACATCCATTCTGTCAGTACTTTCAATCCTCACAACTTTACAATAATCGGTGTTTCTTGACAGTTCCTGGAAGGACTGCATGATTAATCAAAGAAAATTTATCGTTATCACAAATTCACAATATCAGACAGTGCGACAACATCATCACAGTTATATCTCTACGGGTTCCGTGAACTTGTGGGTTGATGAAAATATTATTTGATAGCACTTGCGCATGTACGCATCATACGTTATGTGTAGCAAAACCTTTCTAAATTATACGATATGATGGACTCTTATCGCATGTTGCACTGCATCCCAATATCGTGCAACCCTATAGTTCCTGGCTAGTGTTTCCAACAAGTCTCGCTCGTGAATTTTGAGAATGGTCATGTTCTAGTGAACGAGACTCGAGAATTTCTCAAGAAATCTTGCACACTGTCCTTCCATAGACACAATGATACACCAACAGATTTAATCATAGAATGGGTCAAGTTTTTTGGTTTTGTGATATATTTTGCAGTGTTTAGGTTAATCTGTGTGTTTTGTTTCCATAAATTACACCTAAACGTCCAGATCCCATTAAATTTCAAACATTTGTGCAAATTCAACTTCACCATTTATCAGATAGGCAGGGTTCCCACTCTTTTGCTAAGTTCAAATTCAAGGCTTTTTCCAGATTTTCCCATGCTGCCAAAACAAATTTTCAAGATCAAATCGCATAAATCTGCTCTTTTTTTTCCAACCTGATTTTGTGCTTCGGAAAGTTGTCATAAGTTCACATGTTGTTGAACCTTTTCAATTTTGGTAAGAGAACCTAAAATTCCAGGCTTTTTTCAGGTTTTTGGTGGAAATATTATATTTTCGAGGCTTTTCCAGAAAAAAGCACAACCCAAAATTCCAGGTTTTCAAGGTTTTCCAGGATGAGTGGGAACCCTTAATAATGGGGAATAACAATTGCAACTACTCGAGAATAGGCCTATCTCCGGATATACTAGGCCTAAGAAAATGTTGAGTGATCTCGAGACTTCTCAAGAACCTTCGGTCTCATTCATTACATTGTAAAAACTTTTCCTGGCCCTGCGGTGTCCTGCAATGGCTGCATGAATGAATTTTTAAAACTCACAGGAGAGATTATTGGCTCTTGCCTGTGCTAGATCAGTGTGTCAAGATCTGAAATCCCATGTTTGAGTGAAATCAACATTTTCTAATTCCAACATGTTAGAATAAGTGAAACTATAACCAAACTTACTATGTTTGGCCTGGATGCCGCATGTATCGGATGATTAAATGCTGGACATGTATGTCCCTTGAATAGGGACATTAGTTTTCCGCGATCGCAGAAAACGGACAAAATTCACGGAATTGACCTTCTGAAACGGAATTTGGTGTCTGAAACGGAATTGACAATTTCACAATAAAATACTCATATTGTCACTCATGGAGTTGAAATCACATGCTTTCTTGAGCAGTAAAGGCCTGATTTTCGATATAAAGTGCTTGGATGTTTCAATCTGGTGCCATAGTATCCTTGCACGATACAAAAATTTGATGACAAACTTGTTTTATTGACGATTTTGGTCAAGAAATGTGGAAAAAGACACACCAAACATGCCAAAAACGTTTGACGGCCGCCTTTTTTTTTTGGCGGGAGGAAAATGCAGAGCGGTAGTACCTAAAACGCGGTCCGAGCGGACGTGAAATGCGAAATCCGGTAAAAAACGGAATTAGCATTTTACAAAAACGGAATATGATCAAATTTGAAGCTGAAAACTAATGCCCCTACCTTTGAACCAGTGCTCAATCTTCGCAAAGACAAGCTGGATCTCTCCTCTTAGTCCTCTGTAAATATTATAAATTATAGATTCAAATTCCTGCATCCCCTGTAGGCCCTACCTCTCCCTCCCCCCTGCCTCCCCCCTCACTCCCATATCATGATTGTCCAGAGAAAGAAAGAAGCTTGCCTTTTCATTGTGTGCCATCACATTTTGAGAAATTTCTGGTCATACCAACTTACCACTTGATGCCTAATTTTAATGAAAAATTGATACGCTAAAGACAGAAAAAGGAACGTACCGTTTTGCTTTTGAGTTGACTCTTTGCTGACATCGGACCGATGGATAGCAGAAATGTTGAACCATTTGATTTAACACCTCTCAGCACGGAATTAGACGGAAGTTTCAGTTTCTTGTCAGTTTTAATTAACATCGGAAATGGATGGGTTTCGGAAGGAGGAGTCTTCCGGTTTTCGCTCACTTTTGATCCGCTCACAATCAGTCTACGTTGTCCTTTAGAAATGGCATTTTTGCCTTTGGTGATTTTCTGAAGCTGAGTCTTGCTCTTGATGTTCTGTTTTTGACTTGTTTCTTTTGCATTTTCATTTTCAGCTGTGTTCTTCACTTTCATGGCAACCTTCTTTGGTTTGGATACCTTTGATGCTTTTGTCAAATTGGAGCTTGAAGTCATTATCGCCTTATCATTTGGCACATTTGTCTCATCATTTGCATCTTCATTTGCCTCATCAGTTGCCTTGTTGTCGATGTTGTCTGCCTCATCACCTGAGCCGTATAAATCACTGTACAGCACTTTTTCAGGACTTGTGTCTCGTGCGCTTTCACTTATTGTGGTTTGTTGTGGTAATTTATTTACAGCAAATTCATCTCCTGACATGATTATATTATCATCCAGTTTCATAACTCTTTCTTCCTTCCTCCACTTTGCTCGTCTATTTTGAAACCAGACAGTGATGAAGTGATCAGACTTGTTCAGTTGCTGGGCCAACTTTTCCTTCGTTTTTCTGTTGGGCCAAATCGTTTCTTTAAAAGTCTCCTCTAACCTGTGCAGTTGTTCACTTGAAATGATTGTTCGTTTCCTCTTCTTTGAGACAGTAGCCATCTCCTCATCAACTAAGATTCTTATAGAAAGTTCTCCTGCAAATTTATCTTTCCAAAACTGAAAACAGCAGCTTCTTCGTGATGCCAAAAATAGACTGACACGTGCTAGGTGACGTCACTTGAGTGAGTAGCGCATGCGTAATTGGTCTCCTTCACTGGAGAGTTCTCCTGAAGGCTCTTCCCGCCAGTAGAAGTTTCATTTGCAATAGGACTTGATAAGCTTGTAAAAACTTGGAGTAGGCTTGTATGTATAGGCCTACATCATAGCAGGGGCGGACTGGCCTGTGTGGCAGAGTGGCAGCTGCCACGGGCCCATCCACTCAGGGGGGCCCACTCAAGATGTCCAAAAAATAAAAATTCCACGAAAAAAAGCCAAAAAACAAAATTTTGTCATCCTGTTTATGATTTTGTGATGCAACCAAATTTACTGAATAGGACAAGAGCCTCTCAAGAATTTAACAAATTGTGTGTGACATTATGATTTACTTTTCACATTTGAAAATAACGCCATGGCAAGGACGTATGGGCCCATTGACTTATTTTGCCACGGGCCCGAAATGCCGCCAGTCCGCCCCTGCATCATAATCATGTCAATTAGACTTAAAAACGTTTAACAAACGACGGAATAAAATAACTTGATACTGCTACAACAAATAACAAATCACTTAAAAGTTATTCATCAAATTGGCCCTCTCTGGCATCTTCATAAAATCTTGGAAATTTTGAACATAGAACTGCACAGTTCTGTGCTTTGAATATCAGTAGGTTATCACGGGTGGGGGGGCTAGGGGGGGCTGAGCCCCCCCCCAAATGGATCTTTCAGCCCCCCCAAAAATCATGGGCAAATAAAAAGAAATTTTCCTTGTATGGTACTGTGGTAGTGATTGAATAACCATGCCCAGAAAAAGAACCTTTACATAGTATTGTGCATTGTGTGTTGTTATTTTTTAGGTTTATCTATTTACTACCCATAGATCAACAGACACCTTATTTTTTTAGATTCTGCAGCGACTTGCGCTTGGACTCAAAGGCCTCTAACAACGCTTAGAACTAGTCTTAGGGGCTTCGCTTCAGCCCCCCCCAAACTCGCATTTCTAGTGACGCCCCAGCGAGCATGTGCTCCCTCCTTCCCCGCATGCTCCCAATAGGGATGCCACTGGACCGACATGCCCTTTGGAGTTTGGATAGATGAAAAATATAATAATTATGGGCTTTAAGTAAAGTCGGAAAAAAATCTGTTCCAAGAAGACATTAGCCTTTAACAAGATTATTTTTTTGCATAGGCATTATTATTATTTTTTTGCATAGGCATTATTATTATGCGCCTACTTGAAATAATTATGTCGTAGATCTATAGATACGTAGAATATTATATTGCCCTTTTTTGTATGTGGTTGCGGCTGCAATTGAACAGAATGGCTGATGGATGGTAGCCATGGTTGCTGCGCACGTCAGGCTGCACTCCAGTGCCATTTGAAGCCTGTCACTCACAGAACTCTGATCAATATTCCTACTTGTTGAGCTGCAGGATGGCTGTGCAGTGACACTGAGTTTTGTGTTTTGGGGACAGTTACTTTACCTTAACTGACTTTCGGATATTTTCTTGGAGTATGCCAACTATCATGGAGGTTGATATTACGAATATATACTACACCATTCCAGCCTTATTTTTATTCTTCTCCGAGATCCACCCAACTGGTAAGTAAAATTGTTTATTAATTATTAATCAGAAACCTACAAATCAATAAAACAATATGTCTGTTGCACAACTCCATTACCGCAACACTAAAATGGTTAATTTTGACTGAATTAGCTCAATATCGTGTTTTCAGTAACATCGAAATAAAATTAATGTTTTTGCATAAATTTTCAGTCAACGATGACAGGTCAGGTCACTTGTAACATTTACTTAAATTTAGTTTTGGATAAAAACCCCCAATCAAGCCATGATGTTTCTGTCAAATATGCAGAATAGATAAAAATAGGCCCAGTTGAAAAAACTGAAAACAAGTATCATGTGAATAGTCAGTGTAATCCAATTACTAGATAACCCGATTACATCATTATGAGCTGGATTAAAAATGACTAGGTTTCAGTCCATTTACATATTAGGGCCTATAGAGGTCACCACTTGCGAGAAGCAGGATAATCGAGGCTCCACAAGCTGAGGAGGACAGAAATTCAAAAGTAAAATGACCAAGGGACAAATTCAAAGTAAAATGCAAGAGACATGGGGGATATAAAATTCCCATCCAACATTAAGGGACATAGAACTCAAAATTCAATGAAAAAATGCAAAGGGACAGGGAATTCAAAAGTAAAATGTCCAAGGGACAGAGGGACACTCATCCAGAGCCTCATTGTCTTCTGTGTAAGTTTGCAACAAGCGCTGACTTAGAACAACATTATTTTTGTAAGTTATATATACTTTAACTCATCTATATTATATGCCTTCTCTTTTCTACCATCCAGCTTGTCTTCCAAAGGACCACATGAAGTCATGATATCAGTCAAAGGTTCAGCAACCTGCATTTCTTTCAAAATGTTTAAACAATAGCTTGACTAACTCGTGAAACAAATGCAAAACCATAGGTCTTTTACCATTTTTCTCCTGTATTCCCCAACTGTCTCCAAGGTAGGAGGCTTGGACTTTCAGAGAGGTGGCGGAATGTCTCAAAAATTATTTCAGGGAAAAATTGGTATTTAATGAATAGTGGCCCAAAAGTAGAGGGGGGGGGGTGGTACAGTCTTGCCCAATACTTTAGCATCATGCTAACACTATTCTGTTAATTTATACCTGTCCTGATGGGCATGCTTTTCTGGTATGCAATTAGTATGAATTGTTAGCTGCATATATTATGTCCACATTATGTGGCACATACCAGGTATTCAATAAAATTCATTTGATATTCTCTACAGTTCATTATTGATGAAGAACATCGATTTCATCGGTCTCAGTAATACTGCAATAACATTTCTCTCATTATATTTATTATGATGATATTTTTCCACATTTAATCCTAACATTGTCATGTGACTGACATTGTCATGTGACAAATCCCCTGCTACATGATTGGCCTAAAAATCGTATACAGAATATAAAGACTTATTTGCACGGGGAATTTTGAGAGCGCAGCCCGAGTTCAATTTGAATGTACCAGTGCAAATAAATTTTCTTATTGCACGATAATAATGTTGTATTGTTTTATTGAATGACCGCTGTGCTATATAAATAATTCAACGAAGATAGCCCCCCCCCCCACACAAAAACTAGAGTATATCACAAATACCTCTTATCTGATTTCCGTGAAAGTTGACCAGTTTGTAACCATGCATATACTGAGTCTGACATTGTGTCTGAGTCTTAAATGTCTTTGTAGCTTGATTGCTTCATTTTTGTCCTGTGGTGTAAATGGGCAGGAGCTCACCGGAGCTGAGCCCTAAACCTCTCCAAGGAACTGGAGCTCTTAAAGTCCAGATCTCTGGCAGCTCTTGGCAACACTTTTATTGACCTTATACACTAACTTACAGCTGAAGTCAAAAGGACAGATTCAAGAACATTTTGATTGCATTTGGAGCCTGAGTAGTCATATTTTCAAAACATTGAATGGTTATAACAGCCTAACAATTCTCTTAAAATGGATTATCTCATAATATGATTCTCATCTAGTCAAGGCAATGTGTGGAGCAGAAGCTTCCGCAGTTAACTGACCGCTTTTGAATTCAGCGTATCCAATCTTTGCTAACCGCAAATCGATTAACAGTGGGCACTTTGTGAAAAATATGTATATTGAAGTGTTTACTATGTCATGAATCATGATGAATGTAATATACATATTATCACACGGACCTGTATTCATGTGATCTGCCTATATACACGCGCAATTATGCCGTCGCAATAACGGCTATAATTTGCTTTGGAACAGAGCTCCTGCTGTTCTAAATTCCCATTTACACCACTGTTTTTGTCTGAGTCGACCGATTCTGAGTACATGTGCACTGCCCCTCTTTTCAAAATTTTAAGTTTTGTCTTGTCCAAAAAAAAGCCAAATACAGTATTACCAAAAGGTGCCCAAACTCCGCTCAAATCATTTCTAATGTCATCCAAGGAACCTAAACAGTATAGAGATGTTACAAATGAAGGCAATTGTTCAGCAATTATAATTGCGAAAAAAATGTTCTCCTTTCGCTTGATGAATAATGCTCAACTGATGCCTGCCCCGCATCGGGAAATTAGTCTAGAATGCCCGTTGGATAATTGGAGATTACATAATCAGATTTAAGTTGGGGAAAAGGTGAACAAAAGAAATAATTGTTCTTAGATTTGAGGCAAATGTAACTTAGTGATATTTGCATTGCAAGGTAGTACTGAAGGCAAAATGACAAAACCATGGATCATCATAAAATTAAGATGGATTATCAGGAAAAATTACCTTCCTGGAAAATGTAAAGAATGGTTTGCAGACTCCGAGATAACTTTGCCTAAGCATTTTGTGGGTGGAAGGAAATCATATCACATAATTTTTTGATATTTAGGACATTGTAGGATTCACTCAGCAAGTCCTTTTTTTTTTTTTATACTTCAGCTGTATTGTAAATTTGAAGTTGAACTGACTCCAAGGAGCCTCTTAGTCCCATTGGAAATGTGAAATTAATGTTTTTCTCCATACAGTGTCTGTGATCTTACAATAAAAGATGGATCCCTTCAACTTGGCATGCCTTCATTTGCATGTTTGTTTAAAATTTTTGGATGTCTGGGATTTAAAATGTGGGTTGTCATTATTGAAAATATGTGAACATAAACTTTTCATGCTGCCATCTCTACCATTTCCTGCTCCTTTTGCAACGGGAGAACCTGGCATTGTGTGTTTTTTATAGTGTTATTGCATATTATATTAAAATCATTTTGTTTCGTCTTGGCCTTTCAGGTGCAGGGGTTGCAAGTGGTGCGAGTACTTTCACCAAATCAACAGCGCAGGCACCATTTGCCAGCCATTCCTGTACCGGTACCGATACCATGATGGCTGTTATCCACAGTGAGGAGGAAGCAGCAAATGTTTTAACTTTCATGAAGTACGTAATGCGTCACAGCAACCATTCGTTATTCCGGGGGGGGGGGGTTGGGATGTTGCTAAAGAGTCTTCATCAAAGAGAAATTAAGTCTTTCATTTTAATATAATTATTTATTTTGAGCATTTTGACATCCTCAAATATTTGTTCCTGAATCAAACAACCCATGCACGTTAGGGTGGCAAGGAATACCCCCCCCCCCAGGAATTATTTATTTCAGGACTGCCAAAATATCTGTATTTATTTCAAGAAAACTAAGCAAGGCACTATTTATTAAAAAGACAACTCCAAAACGACCCCCACCCTGGAGACACAGGCTACCCTCGGTTATCACATCCTGGTTTACAACCTCGCCATGCAACCAGGTGCTCAATGGCCATCGTTCCTGAAATCTCTCATCTCTCTAATTCTGTCAATAATGATTGATGTGAAAGTGTGATAGGTCTATTCTGGGGTTTTGGGGGTCGCAGGATTCATTGAAATGCATGTCAGCACTGTCCAAGGAATCTTATATTATGTATTGGGCATAGTAGGCATTTTACTGAGATAGTCATCGGAACACTGGAAAAATAATGTGTTAATTGTATAAAACATTATGATTTGTCAAGCCATAGTTCATAAACTCATTCTTTAGATGATCATTAGCAACAATGACATCCTGTGATCTTATGTAATATTATAATAATTGGCTCTTCATGTTCCTGGAACTAAGATTCACTCAGATTGCACAAACCAAGTACTGCACAATGTCAACAAGAAGTTTAGTGAAATCAATGTTTTTACTACTGTGAATTTCTAGTATAGGTGGGTGGGATAAGATAATGTATGCCAGTAATTTTGTTTTTGGATCATGCAGAAAATTAACAGGATAGAACAACAAGTTTAAGTTTAAGTGCTTCTTAGCGTCTAGGATCACAATTCATAACTGTTTGTTACGATTAGTCAAATTCACACAAGCATTGAGAAAGCCTCATTGTTCATGGTTTATCCAAAGAATGGTTTGAATTTAACCCCTTTGAATTTAATTTAGTAGTAGGAAAATAAACTTTTCCTCTCCATACTTCTGCATGTGTAATTTGTCAATAAAACGATAGAAACATCAGGATGTGAAATAACAAGATATGATGGCTGCAGATGGCACTACAAGTTATTTTTACATCTGTGACTAGACCATCAGCATCAAGAATACAGGGTTGACTAAAAAGTAGCTAAAAATTGTCAGGCACAGCCTTTGCTAAAAAGCAGTACCGTAATATGGGGTGAATCGGGACAGAATTGGCAGTTTTTCTGTCATAGCATGGACACAAATCAATCTAGAAATCAAAATTTGGTGTCAAATTGTGTCTGGGCACAAGGTCTAAGTACCGCTAGAAGATTGAAATGATATCTCAGATCCCCATTGCTCTAGGCTAAGAAAACCACTGTCCCAATTCACCCCATACTTTGGGGTGAATTGGGACACTCCATTATTTTCACTATTGATACTCTCTACCTACTTTGAGTGATTGCTCCTTGTGAATAAATATTAGAAAACATGTTCAAGATGCCAGAAAAAAATTTTGAGGAAAATCTGAAATCAATTTCATTGATAATATGCAGATTTTAAAAAATGTGAAAAATCACAGAAAAATGTTAAAAACTGCAGTTTTCTTCTAATTTTTCTAGTAATTAATAATTCTGGACTAAATGCGCTGCAAATGATGCTAAGTTCAATATTATTCATCAAAAAGCCACGCCACTACACTCGAAAAAAAATAAGTATGGTTATTGTGGTAAATCCGAAAAATTTGCCATTGACCTGGATCTGCACCCAGGACCAAACATACAATATCCCGTATCCAGTCTATAATTATCAGGGTTCCCACAGTCATGGAAAGTCAGGGAAAGTCATGGAAAAAATAGTGGTCATGGAAAGTCATGGAAATTCAAAATATTTTGAAAAGTCATGGAAAATTCACATTTTGAGTACGATTCACGCTAAAATTTAACACATTTGGGAGCTTATGGTAGTCAGATGGTTGATCGGATGGCCGGACAGTGAACGATGGTCATCGCGTGAATTCGTTTTGGGGTGAATCTCGACCTCAACCCGTACAACATTGGTCATGGAAAATCCGAAATTTGGTCATGGAAAGTCATGGAAAAGTCATGGAATTCCCGTTGTAAAATTTTGTGGGAACCCTGAATTATGGTTCCCCTATAACTATAATAGACTGATTTTAAAGTCTGCCGCAAGTTTGGTGGCTCTGATATTTATGCTTTATATAGTACAAGGAAAGTTTTGACCAACTTGTAAAAGGCCATTACTGCAGTGCAAAGTTTAAGGTCAGGCAGCTCCTCAATGCCTGCAGTTAGCAATACGAAATTTTGTCACAATATGCGCCAATATGTGTACATTAATTAACTATGCCAAAAATCAATTTCCTCAGGCAAGTAGAAATATGTGTTTCTTTAGCAAATACAAAGTTTCACTGATCTGTCCCGATTCACCCCAGTGTCCCGATTCACCCCATATTACAGTACATAAGTAAATTTTGCCTTTCTACTGACTGTTTTCTGTATTGAAGTCTTCAGAAAGAGTTAAAATTGCCTCATATATAGATACATTATACAACAGAAGTACGGCAAAATAGACTTATTTTTGGATTATGTACAATCTCCATTGTATCAGGAAAAATTTGATTTTAGGAATGAAATTGTCCCTTGAAGCAGTTTACGACAGAAGAGTTCCCTAAAACTTGGTATGTTTAATTTCTGATATGACCACGTATACTTACCAAGAGAGCCCCAATCCTTGATAGTTGCGGCATAGTCAAGTCCCCTTACTCCCCTACCATGAACATTAGCAACTGAGCAGAGTCATAACAAGGAGTATGGTGACACATTTAGTGAGATATGGTATCTTGGTGAGAGACCCAATTGTTAAGGTGCCTCAGAAATTGGTCCAGAGTAATAATGAATCTTTCAAACAACTGAATAAGTAGAATTGTTTAGTGCAGCATTATATGGCAGCTAGCTGGATGTGTTTGTTACCGCACAGCCTCACAAGCGGAAGTACCAGTTGTTGATAGATATGGTATATCAGTGCTTGATCGATTTAATCCATCCATATACCAGCATATATGACAGGTCCAAGAAATGCCTTGGACATTTGTGTTTTGATATATTTGTCACAGATTCTATCAAATTTGACAGTTGACTATGAAAAACATTTTCTCAAAATTCACAGTTATTGTTGGGTGTTGTTAGTTCTATAAGTTGAAGATTCTTATATATTTTTTATTTCATGTCTAACTGCTAAAACCACACATAGCAGCAAACAATGTATAACAGTTTGTGATCACTGCTTTGGGTGTAATCTAATTGGAATTTGTCATGTGACTTTGACATAGGCTCCCTCTAGTTTTGTATTTCTTCAAAAATATGCAAATACTATAAAAGAGAAAATATTGTGCATGGCAGAACATTATCAAAATAAGTGAGACGTACAAGGTCAACTATTGCATTAGCACCATATCTGTATGTTATTTGCAAAACGATGCTGCTTCTGCAATCTCCAAATTCGAATTGCATAGTACGCTATTGTCTTATAGGGTATTATTGGTATACATGCGCGTACACTGCCCCCATGCATGAATAATTTCAAAGCTGGCATTTCTCCCAGCCAGCAATGTGAGAGCCATTGTCACGGTGTTGTGGAAAAGTCTCAACTTTGTGTTCATGTTGTGGCAACGTAGTTGTCAAACCATTAAATTGTTTGACAATTTGAACAATTAAAGTCAGGTATTGACAATTAAAAGATTAGACATTTATTGTACAATCCTTTCCTTTTTTTTCAGTGTGACGTGTAATAAAGTATATTGGACTAGATAGGTGTATTGTAATTGCAGGGGGGGGGGGCGCGCGCCAGGGGAGGGTTATTGGTAATTTCATGTGCCTGTGGATAACACCACCGATGAAAAAAGGATAAAACTACCATTCGTCTATATTGCATAAAAAAAACAACTTTAATGTGTGTTTTTGATTACTAAATAACCCTGTCTCTTTTCCATGTATATTTACAGAGCTCAAAATATTCCTAAAGCTTACATTGGACTTAAATACAAAGAAGATAATTACTTCTGGGCAGACTACACTCCCTTTTACTACTCAAACTTTGCCTTTGGTAAGTACACCTGCATGGACTATAAGGGTTACATACTTGTGGGGTAATTCCACAATAACTAAGACAAAACTGTCACTGGTGTTACAGTGAACGTTAAGAAACACAATTGACTCAAAGTAAAACCAGTGACCAAATTAATAATTGTTTGTAATATTTCCCATTAAAATAAGAATTCCATTGGATTTTTTGCCACCATTTATTACTGGTGTTACCATTGGACACTAGTGTTAACCATTTTTGAGTAACACCAGTGACGGTAACACCAGTGACAATTTGGTCTGTTGCCAAAGATTGATATCTGTAAACAGGACATATCCTATGACTGAGGCAGTTTTTGAAAATTTTAGAATTATAGACCATTCTTGAAGGTTACACCAGTGACACCAAAAAAGAATACTCTTAATTTCAACTCATTCTAGAGCCACCCTGCATGCTAAAAACATATAAATGCCAAAATATGGAGTTATCATGGATGCCTGTCCCTCAGAAGAAGCACCCTGGTACATTAGACCGAAGACAGAAGGGAGCACTCCTTTTACAGCCTTTCTTTATTTAATGATTTACACCAGTGACATGTTTTCTGGTGAAGAGGGCACAATCCAGTCGTTCTTGGGATATAAGTATATGGAATAGTAGATTTAGACCCACCACAAATATTTACATTGATTTGACATGGTTAAAAACGTATGACAATTTAAAGAAGAATTTTCTGTGACATCACTTTTTGGATATATTTCAGATATTGTTAAGGGTGCACATTATAAGCAGTAGCTGATAATTTCCATTTAACAATGAAAATAACTTCATTAAAAGAGGGGAAAGGCATATGACTAGAAACAAAATCCTGATATTATGATCATGCTGTAAACAGCATGAGTGACACAAAAGACTCAGTTACTGTGGAATGACCCTGAACATGACTGGCACCAAAGGTCAATTAGAAGTCTACTCATTATACATAAAATATTCTAATGACATACCAATCCTTCTCACTGCAAGCTCCATTTTAAAAATAGAAGGATAAATGCAATTTTTAATATGCTGTCTTCTATTTATTTATTTTTTTCTCACAGGGAGTGGTTCTCACCATGAAATCATCTGCCAGGGCAATAGTTCTACACTCAAATGTGATGGAACCAAGAGAATACGGTTTGTTTATGCCCATTACGGTCGGACTTCTACCAAAGCCTGCTCCACAAATGCATACGACCAGGTCAGTATTGGAGATTGTGAAACACATACAATAATATTGTCATCCTTTCCTTACAGATAACTCTTATGAGCTACAAATAAAAAATATCTGAATCAGATTGATGCACCTTATAATAATGGCCGCAGACATAAAAATGAGAGTGCTCCCTGTGTCTTATTATACGTCCAATAACTATGTATCCTTCAATTTGCTTCATTGACGGAGAGCATGATGTCAGTTGGGGCAGGATTTTGATCATCCTCGTGTTTGGCAATTTATTATCTCAAACCAAACTGAGGACATACAGGCTTCTTATGATTCGAATCACAATGTCTATACCTAAATGATTTATTATTCCTGCTAGAAGGCAAGGAGTAATACCAAGCAATTACATGGATGACAATAGTTTGTCAGTCATAGCAGAGAGTAAAGAAGGTGATATCACCAAGGTTGAAGAATTTCTAAGATTATTACTTCAATGGTTTGCTGACAATCTGATGAAGGCCAACGTTGACAAGTTCCAATTTATGCTGTTGAGCCCAAATGTCAACTCAGTAGATAATTGTAACATTAGCGTCAATAATGCACTCTAAAAACTAAAGTTCTAATAAGATACCAATATTGGTATTTGAGCTTGTCCCGTATTTTGAACACCTTTTGATTATTTAAAAAACCATTAACAATTGATATTTTCAAAAACCATTTGCATTTGTAGAAGAAAAAATCAGTATTGGTTTTTTGTTTAATTTGCAGGAAGTCAGTAGTGGATATTAATATTTCAAATTGCAGATACTGTAATTCCATCATAGAAGTCCATTAATACTAACATGCATACAATAGAAAACGCTATGGGTTTTTTATTCCTTCACATTTGAAATCTTTTGGATTTGTCATTAATTGGAAATTAAACCATTTCCTTCACTTACAACAACCAGCATATCGCTAAATATATCAAAATTGATTCTCCCATTATGCATTGGTGGATATTTTATAAAACCTTTTTAGGAATTTTGCGGTATGGATAATGGTCATATTGGTACCCAATTACAGGTTTTTGATGTCACTTCATAGAAATTTCTTAATACCAATATTTCAGCATTATCATCAATAAATAATTTTTTTCATGTTTCTCTTAAAATATTATGTAGTTAAAAGTAAATAAAAATAATAATGATTCCATGGATCCGATTTCAATGTTTATTTTTACATATACACATTCACACACATTCATAATAATTGTAAATATTGATATTACTGGATTAAAAATTATCGAAAAACCAATATTGACACTCGTTTATCACAGTTTGCCCTTGGAAATAAAAACATCACAGCAATCATTGGTAATCAAACACACAAAATGAAAACATCACAGCAATCATTGGTAATCAAAACACAGGAAAGTAGAGATTAATAGAAGTATGAATTAGTTGAAATAAAGACACATTACGTGTAGAAAATGTTATATTGTCAATGACTAGGGTTATATTCCCAAAATCGGCAAGTCAGGGTGGCAATGCCAATCGAAATGTCAGTATCATTAGTTTGTATCAAAAGTCTTCAGTAACCAATCTTGAGAATGGATTGATGCATGGATGATAAGGGCTTTACGTCCTGTATTAGTGCACTTGGTAGGCTAACTAGGACAGTTAGGGGACAAAGCGATGAGTCCGGCTAGAGCTGGATTCGAACCCTGGTCTCAGCGATTGGCAGCCCAGCACGCTGTCATGAGACCAACCCTACCCTCTCAGTAGCCAAGAGGATATTTTTTGTCATTATTAACGCACAGTATTGGGATGGTATAATTGTTGGTTGAAGTTTTCCTTCTCGTTTCAATATTTATGCACTTTTAGGTCAATTCGGATGGATGAAAGGTGAACAACTGTTCTTGAATCCAATCGTGCAGTGTGCATCATGGGATCCTGAAAGTGGAAAGTGAATAAGCATTGGTATCCAAGTATCACTTTTATGCACACAAAAAATACTCAGTCAAGGTAGTCATTATATACAAATCTAGTGCTTCATCTGCAAAACCTTCAATGGAACTTTTGGTGTTACAACTCCACGTTTCATTACTGACTAACATTTACAAAAATTTCATTATTTTGTAGTTCCCTACACACGGGCAGAATATGAATTCTGAATTCTTGTCTTCTCGCTAGTAAGTCACTACATGCTCTACAAATAAGTGCATTTTTTAACGATTTTTGACTGCGAGACCAACGGAACAACCTTAAACCACTATCCGTACCACCACGATGTGTTATGCGCGATGCACAACATCTTGGCAGTGTAAAGCAATTACAGATCCATTAGATATATCTATAGGCATCTAAAAAAGAGTTTGAACTGTTGAGTTGACTGCTAATATATATATCTCGGCCAATCTCATCCAAAAGGACTGTGACGAATTTCAAATTTATGAACATTTTCGATAACAAAGATGACACAGACCTAGTGATCTACGCAGAAAAATTACTATAAAGACGCAAACAGGAGGCCTTGTTTTAATGAGGACAAAAACTTCAAATCAAGAAAACCAAATTTGCTATTAATTAGAGTTTCTGGGAAAAGTTGGTCTCCCAGTGACACCAATTTGGCCATGACTGGGAGACCAAATATGTCCACTGGGAGACCCATTTGGTCTCCCAGTTGCTATGTTAAAAAATGCACTGCGTAGTACAAATAAAATATCTCATACTGTTTGCACTCACCTCAATATAGCAACAAGGAAGTAGACAATTCCCTTTAGTACTCTAGGTGGGGCAAGGTTAACCATATCCTCGTGAGATCTGAAATAGTAGGTAAATACATCCATGAGTTTTCGCAAGGAGGATAATGCCAAAAATATATCAAATAACTTAATTCAATTAAGTTAATGCCCTGTTCACTCATGATTTGACTGAAGATTGGTCAAAACAAGCTCATTTTAACGCAAGCGAATATCAAAATACAAAACAATAAGTATTTGTCAATTGGAAAAGATAAGGAAGAGCTATTATTCAACTTACATACCTTTAGAAGCATTGTCTATATTTTTCCCATCTTGCTTTATGGCGCAAACTTCTTCCAAAGGTAGTTTTTTGTATTAAGGGCCTCAGTAGGAACATGCCATTCTTCATCTGAAACAGAAAGTAAACAACTATCTTTTTTAATGTCAAAGATTTTTAAAATATCAGCAAAATTACCATAAAACGGGGTAAAGTTGGTAATCCAGGGTAAAGTTTGCAAGCTATTTTGACCCGATTAATGGCATCCTCACTGACACGAATGGCAAGTTTGCCACAGATGCCTGTGTCAGTGACAACAGTTGGAATTTGTGCCATTAATTGGGTAAAAATAGCTTGCCAACTTTGACCCGGATTGCCAACTTTACCCTGTTTTACGTTATGTAATTTTGTATAATTCACAGGCATTTGTAACACATTTCACCTCAAGAACAGTAAAGCAGATCAGAAACACTATACAACTCAACACAATGTGGGGTAAAAATTTGAGGGCGACTGTACCTTGTGAATATAAGATATGAAAATGAAAATAACACTATTATCATAATTAATGTAGCATAGGTGTCAGCACAATTGGACCATTAGCAGGTAAGTTGTGCCACATTAGTCCATTACATGAATCCAAAAAGATGCCTAGAAGTGTGATTTCGTTGACCCCCCCTGTTTAGCCAGGTTTCATGGTACCAAATTGTAGCAAATTTAGTATAGATTCTATTTCTGCCTGTTACCAAGTTGGCAAAATACCTGAAACATACTCAAATTTTAAGAAATGGGACAAACGTTGAAAAAATTAATTTTTTTAATATTTTGCTCCTAAAAATATTTAAAATTCAGCCCTGACCTTAAAAATTGTCCGAATGTCATGATTTTTTCAGAGGATGATCACCAAAGCATACTATAAAAGATAGAATAATTAATTTCTACCTAACTTCAAGATGGCCACCAAAATTAAAGATGGCCGCCTGATAACAAATATGATTTCTCTCTATTTTAGCTATTTTTCCGAAATAATTTTTTTATTAATATTTCAAATGTCTTCAAACTGGAAGGAAGTGGTTGGCAACCATCAATTCATTGTATTTTACCATTTTATGAAGACAGAAATGATTTAAATGCCATACTTTTCATTTTATGGGGGATTAAAGTTGGCCCCGACATGCAATTTGGTGTAAAAAGTTGCTGTACACGGATCTGGGATTTCATTTAATTCCTTGGGCGCAGTTGTGCTGCTTCATTGATCTCCCTCAATATTTAGTCAGGTTTCTTTATACCAAATTGTTGAAAATTTAGTATAGATTGCATTTCTGCTTGTTACCAAGGTGACAAAATACCTGAAAGATGCTCAAACATTCAGAAATTGCCGAAATGTCGGAATTTTTATTTTTATTTTTTCACTTTTTGCTCCAAAAAATATTTAAATTCAAACCTGACCTTAAAAATTGTCCAAGTTTCATGATTTTTTTAAGGATAGTAGATCAAAGTATTCTACAACAGATGATGGAAAGAATTTGTTTTTATTTTCAAAATGGCTACCAGTATTCAAGATGGCTGTCTGACACCAAATCGGATTTACCTGTATTTTAGCGTCTTTTTGAAAATAATTTGTTTAATTCATACTTCTAATGGTTTCAAGTTAGAAGAGAGTGATTGGCTCATATAGATTGGTTGTATTCTACCATTTAGTGAAGACAGAAATGATTTAAATGCCATACTTTCCATTTTATAGGGGGTTAAAGTTGGCCCCGACATGCAATTTGGTGTGAAAAGCCCCTGTAAACGGATCTGGGATTTTCGTGTAATTCCTTGGGTCCAGTTGTGCTGCTTCATTGATCTCCCCCAATATTTAGTCAGGATTCTACATACCAAATTGTTGAAAATTTAGTATAGATTGCAATTCTGCTTGTTACCAAGTTGACAAAATACCTGAATGATGCTCAAATATTCAGAAATTGTCGAAATGTTGAAAAAAATCGGATTTACCTATATTTTAGCTTCTTTTTGAAAATAATTTTTTTAATTCATACTTCAAATGGTTTCAAGCTGGAAGTGAGTGGTTGGCTAATATAGATTGGTTGTATTCTACCATTTTGTGAAGACAGAAATGATTTAAATGCAGTAATTTTCATTTTATAGAGGGTTAAGCTGGTTTGGACATCCAATTTGGTGTGAAAAGTTGCTGCAAACGGATCTGGGATTTTCTTCTAATTCCTTGGGTCCAGTTGTGCTGCTTCATTGATATTTCTTCAATATTTAGTCAGGTTTCTATATACCAAATTGTTGAAAATTTTGTATAGATTGCAATTCTGCTTATTACCGAGTTGACAAAATATCATAAAGATGCTCAAATATTCAGAGATTGCATGACAAAATGTTGAAAAGAATCGGATTTACTTATATTTTAGCTTATTTTTTTTATACTTCAAATGGTTTCAAGCTGGAAGTGAGTGGTTGAATAATATAGATTGGTTGTATTCTATCATTTTGTGAAGACAGAAATGATTTAAATGCAGTTATTTCATTTTATAGGGGGGTTAAGCTGGTCTGGACATCCAATTTGGTGTGAAAAGCCCCTGTAAACAGATCTGGGATTTTCTTCTAATTCCTTGGGTCCAGTTGTGCTGCTTCATTGATCTCCCCCAATATTTAGTCAGGTTTCTTTCTATCAAATTGTTGCAAATTTAGTACAGATTGCATTTCTGCTTGTTACCTAGTTGGCAAAATACCTGAAAGATGCTCAAATATTCAGAAATTGCCGAAATGTTGAAAAAAATATTACTTTTTCCCATTTTGCTCCAAGAAATATGTAGAATGCAGCCGTAATCTTGCAAATTGTCCAAATGTCCTGATTAATTAGGCTGTTGATTACCAAAATATCCTACTGAAGACAAAGAATTTGATAATTCAAAGACTGAAAGAGAGACTTATTGACCTATTATTATAGCAAAAGTATTCCAATCTGAGAATTTTACACCTTGTCACAAGTGCTCCTGTGGGCAGAGGTATAGATATTACAATATCTATCCGGCATCACCAATGGGACCAATTTTACATGCACAGCAGCTCTAACCTCAAGCACCGGTGTTAGAGATACATGCATTTGGGCACCTGGAGGACCCCTTGTGGACTGGACAGCTGCCCCCCTCACACTAGGATTTGGCCAATAAAGGTGCATTGAATGTAAAAATTTCAAATTTTCTGGAGTTTTCCAGGGTCCGCAAGCCACTGGATAAGTCTCAGCCCCCCCCCTTGGATTCTGCCCAGCTAGCTCTGAATACAGATCAACTGATACAACAGATAATCAACACCCACTCAGCCAGCTGAGGGAAAACTACTACCACTACTCAAAAGGCCATGGCAGTGACCATGTTGTCAGAAAAACTTACACAGCCAAGTCAAGTCTAGCACATGACAGTAGTGCAGGACTCTGGTGCCATGAAGTAACATACTAGACCCCCTAAGCCATGCATCATATATATAAGCAAACTCTAGCTGTGGCAAGTCCTCTTCCTGTAGCAAGCAGCACCTTGAGAAAAACGGACCTGATCCATTCTCTCACATTGACTGAAAGAGAAAGTTATCTTTCAGTCAATAAAATAGCTACTTTTCTTCAGTTTTCAAGATGGCCACCAGAGGGAAAATCTGATTTGCCTCTCTTATAGCTTTGTTTCAAATTAATGCTTTAGTTTATATTTCATATGGATCTGTTGGGAAATTGACTAACATAAATAATTATTGTTTGTATTCTAGGCAAAGACAACATGATTTAAATTTATGCAATTTACTGTCCATTTACGTTTAGCCCTGTCAAAATTATTAGACTATTACCTAAGCTTTGCATTTTTGACCCTCATTTTTCGGCCTGGATTAGTCTTGTTGACCTCCAAAATTACCCGAAGTCAATTTTATTGGCCTTCCTTTCACCAGTCTAAAAAAGAAAATCTTGAAAAATTGGAAGATAATTAGAGCTCAAAAAGGCCTTCAAAAATAAGGATTCACATACAAAGTTTGACAGCCTAACATAGCATTTCCACAAAAATCTGAGCGAAGTACCTCCTAGGGGCCCGGGGGGCCCAGCGAGGGTCTGGAGGCTGGGAACTGGGTAAATATGTTGATCATAGAAGATCAATCAGCATATCAAAAGATGGGGAAATTAAAGGCCTTCAACATGATATGCATCTCACCTTATTGGTACGCATCTCTCTTACAAACACTTGTAGCTTATAGACTGGCTAATAATAAACACCAGTTTATGAACATATATTCATAATAAATAATGACATTTAGATTTGATTTTATGATTTCAGTATCCCAAACAAATAGCAATTGAGTAGCCTTCTTAAACTACTTTACTCCCCTAGCGTCATCTAGGCGTATAAGGACCGCCATCCTGCAGGGGGCTGTCACTATTTTCCCCTGAAATTTTAACATGTAATGGATATAGCCAGGGCAGTGGATTTGCCTTGATATTGGTCAGGATTTGCCCTGATGGGCCATTTGTCCTGATGCCAGGCAGCCCCCCCTAACCCTTAGCGAAATATGCCTATGTGTTGCTCCTTAATTGCTAAGTACTAATTCAACCGAGAGAGAGACATAAATGTAACCTCCAGTATTGCAATAAACCTGATTTGGCTGGTTCTGCAATTGACTTTACTTCTGCCTTTAATATCACTCAAATTATCAACTGACTGAGCTGCAATCCAAACGGCTGGGTGGGATATGGCTGCAGAAATTAAGAGCTAGTTTCAGTTGATGGCCTTAATGGGGCAACAGACGGCTGTTCGCGGCAGTTTTTGGGTCTACATCAAGGGCCTTAATGCATATCATATTGATGGCCATTCAATTCCCAATCTTTTCATATACTGATTGACCTTCTATGACCAATTTATATACCCATTTCCCAGAAAGTTATTTCATAATTTTTTTTTACACATAAATCTGAGAGCTGGGTATTTACCTGGGAAATCAAAGGCAGTAGGCCTAATGCATATCATATTGATGGCCTTTGAAATTCCCATCTTCTGTTATTCTGATTGACCTTTTACATTGTTGACCAGAAAAAATCAAGACACTGGACAATTTTTCGGGTCAGAGTTAAATTTTAAAATGTGAAAAAAAAAAAACCTTTTATTTTCAACATTTCCCCATTTATCTTTTAAATTTGACCATCATTCAGGTATTTTTTCAATTTGAAACATGAAGTAAAATCTATATTAAGTTTGCAATAATTTGATATGAAGAAAACGGATTAAATACGGGAGGAGAGGGTTGAGGCCAAAGAAGCAACACAACTTGGCCCAAGGAATGAGATAAAAATCCCAGATCCATTTTGAGCGGCTTTTCACACAAAATAGGAAATCCGGTCCAAATTTAACCTCCTATAAAATGGAAAGTACTGCATTTAAATCATTTCTGTCTTCACAAAATGGTAGAATACAATCAATCTATATTAGCTAACCTCTCACTTCCAGCTTGAAACAATTTGAAGTATGAATTAAAAATTATTTATAAAAAAGAAGCTAAAATATAGGTTAATCTGATTTGGTGTCAGACGCATCTTGAATATTGGTGGCCATTTTGAAAATAAAAACAAACTTGTTAGTCCGGCGGCGGTGAGCTTCAACCTCGCAGTAGGGTCTGGACAGCGTTTTTTTGTTGATTCTATATCTCTGAGATGTGCTCTTTCAGAATCTGAACGATGCCACTCTGTCATCGTTGGGCAATTTGCATAATATGCAAATTAAGGCGGCCATTACCAAAAATCTTGTTCTCGCCTGTATCTCAGTAACTATGCATGATATCAACATAATTTTGGTGTCTATCCCCATGTTTTGAGGGGTAAATAATCCAACTAGGCCATTTCCATAAATTTCACACCAATATTTTTTGCAGAATTGACATATTGAGGCCGCCATTACTGAAAATCTTGTTTCTGACGATATCTCCGAAACTACAGGTGGTATCAAAATAATTTTGGTATCTACCGCCATGTTTTGAGGGTTAAATAATGAGATGAAACCATTTCAGTAAACATCACACCAATATTTTGTATTTAACAGGCATTTTAACAAAGCTGCCATTACTGAAAATCTGGTTTCAGACAATATCGTATTACTTCATATGGCGTCAAAACTCTATTGGTGCCTATCACCATGTTTTGAGGGATAAAGGAACATATTAAGTTATATTTATAATGATTAAACAAATATTTTATACTGTATCTCACAACAAACTGAGAAGTTAAGCTGAAAAACCATGTGATTTACACCATGTGGTTCAACTTTGCCATCGTTGTGAATCGCATGAATAATTATCTGACCTTGTCATGTAGACAATGAGTAGTGAAGTCATGATGTCACAATGTTTTGGGGCTCTGATTGGTCGGTGTGGTTGCCAAGAATGTACTTGGGCCTTCAAGCAAAATAATGCCATATGAAATGACTCAATATTTTTGACTGCTGGTTCTATTTTTGTTGTGAGATATAACTTATTATCACTGATTATTTTGTTATTCTGCAATCTGACATTCAAAAGATTCACTGTTATGAACCACATCCCTTTATGTTTTATCAAAGAATGAGCATATGTATATCAAAATAATTGTGGGAAACAAACTAAGCCATTTCAGAAAGGACCAAGCAAATACGTTTGGATAAAGGTGCAAAGTCATTACAGAACAATTATTGGGCTGATGCATCTTGCCATTATTGATTTTTCTGAGTACGGAAACAAGTCACTTTCGACAATTTTTGTCCCTGGGAACTGAACAGTGAACACCACCCATTTATTTTTATTCAAGGCTAATTTAAAAGTGCTAAGGAAAGAGTTCGAATGCTCCAGTCTGTGAGCATATAACATCTTGGGTAAAACAGCCAAATAAATGTCATACCAAATTACAGACATTGACACAGTAATCACCTTATCAGGTATACTTGTTCTCGCAGTGTGCTTCCCAATGAAATCTGTAAAACATTGATCAAGTAAGCTATTAAACAAGATGTGTCCATAGCAAAATCACACCTTATCATTTCCAGCACCTCTGGAACAGCAACATTGTCGCTTGGTCCCAATTATACTGAATTAAGCATTTACCACATCAATCATGTTTCCTTAACAGACCTGATGGAATGCAAGATATTGTGAGTGTGAGCCAGTCTCCAAATGGCAGTCTAAATATACCATCATCACTTTTCATTTAAATTATTTTTCACAGAGTGGACAGTGTTGAAGCTCTAGAGTCCGGATTTGTCCTCAAGGTTGGCCTCGAGGTCATATTCCGATGGACATGGCCTTGGATGCCCAATTCATTGCCTTGGACTCGGTCTTGGGTGCATTTGGCCAGTGATGGAAGCCTCTGGACTTGCCCCAAGGCCACGTTTTGATGGCCTTGGCCTCAGTCTCAGAGGCTCATGCCTCATTCTGGGTGGCGGATGTCTTGGCCTCAACTACAAAACTGGAAGTGGAGCTTGTGTCACATTTTTCTACCAATCTGTTAAGAATAAAACTTCTCCAACTGCCACAATAATATTCAATGTAACCAATGCTTGATACTGAAGCTCATTGAAAGGCTAGCAAATAATTATCTCCCTAGAAAAAAATAATAGGTTAATAAAGTTGTTGTATATCACCAAGGAAATTAACTTCTTAACAATTATTTGTGGAGAATAGCCAATTCTGGGCTGGTCAGTGACCAGGTATGGTGATCATAAACTGTAGGAACTGTTCTGAAACTGTCCTCATGCTTTTACCAGGCCAATGCCCTACTTTTTCAGTGTTAATTACTCCCAATGGAAGATCTTGAGGGTACAGGAAAGAAGCTTTAAAAATAAAAAATTCAAATGTTTTTTCAAATTGTGCATTGTATTAGGATATAAATGTCATTCTTTACAATTCTGCATGAGTCCACTTCCCTGATTGGAGGACAGCTCCAGAGCTACTTTTCTCCTCTTGCCTAACTTTTATGCTTCATAGAAGTTGAACATAACCATCTTACAATAGAACGACCAAGTTCTCCTCTTATGCACTCCCATTCAGTAGCTGACATCACAGGAGAAGGCCAACAGCCCAACACTCATGGGTGCCTGTCAGGGGATCAACAGCCATAGTTGACATTGAATATTGCTCCGGTCCTTGGCAAAGTAGAAACATGTGACAAAAGCTCCACTTTCAGTGTTGCAGTTGAGGCTGAGACATTCGCCGCCCAAACAGAGGCATGAGCCTCTGAGACGAGGCCAAGAACATCATCAAAATGTGGCCTCAAGGCAGGTCCGGAGACTTCCATCACTGGCCAAAGGCACCCGAGACCGAGTCCAAGGCCGAGAATTGGGCATCCAAGGCCATGGCCATCAGAATATGACCTCGAGGCCGGCCTTGAGGACAAATCTGGCCTTGAGAGCTTCAAAAGTGTCCACTCTATGAAAAATAATTTAAATGGAGAGTGATGATGTTATATTTAGACTGCCATTTGGAGACTGGCTCACACTCACAATATCCTGCATTCCATCAGGTCTGTTAATGAAACATGATTGATGTGGTAAATGCTTAATTCAGTATAATTGGGACCAAGCGACAATGTTGCTGTTCCAGAGGTGCTGGAAATGATAAGGTGTGATTTTGCTATGGACACATCTTGTTTAATAGCTTACTTGATCAATGTTTTACAGATTTCATGGGGAAGCACACTGCGAGAACAAGTATACCTGATAAGGTAATTACTGTTTCAATGTTTGTAATTTGGTATGACATTTATTTGGCTGTTTCACCCAAGATGTTATATGCTCGCAGCCTGGAGCATTCGAACTCTTTCCTCAGCACTTAATTAGCCTTGAATTAAAATAAATGGAAGTGCGGACATGACAATTGGTGGTGTTCACTGTTCAGTTCCCAGGGACAAAATTGCTGAAAGTGACTTGTTTCCGTACTCAGAAAAATCAATAATGGCAAGATGCATCAGCCCAATAATTGTTCTGTAATGACTTTGCACCTTTATCCAAACGTATTTGCTTGGTCCTTTCTGAAATGGCTTAGTTTGTTTCCCAACAATTATTTTGATATACATATGCTCATTCTTTGATAAAACATAAAGGGATGTGGTTCACAACAGTGAATCTTTTGAATGTCAGATTGCAGAATAACAAAATAATCAGTGATAATAAGTTATATCTCACAACAAAAATAGAACCAGCAGTCAAAAATATTGAGTCATTTCATATGGCATTATTTTGCTTGAAGGCCCAAGTACATTCTTGGCAACCACACTGTGCAATCGGAGCCCCAAAAACATTGTGACATCATGACTTCACTACTCATTGTCTACATGACAAGGTCAGATAATTATTCATGTGGTTCGCAACGATGAACCACATGGTGTAAATCACATGGTTTTTCAGCTAAACTTCTCAGGTTGTTGTGAGATACAGTATAAAATATTTGTTTAATCATTATAAAAATAACTTAATATGTTCCTTTATCCCTCAAAACATGGTGATAGGCACCAATAGTGTTTTGACACCATATGAAGTAATAAGATATTGTCTGAAACCAAATTTTCAGTAATGGCAGCTTTGTTAACATGCCTGTTAAATGCGAAATATTGGTGTGATATTTACTGAAATGGCTTCATCTCATTATTTAACCCTCAAAACATGGCGGTAGATACCAAAATTATTTTGATACCACCTGTAGTTTCGGAGATATCGTCAGAAACAAGATTTTCAGTAATGGCGGCCTCCATTTGTCAATTCTGCAAAAACTATTGGTGTGAAATTTATGAAAATAGCCTAGTTGGATTATTTACCCCTCAAAACATGGGGATAGACACCAAAATTATGTTGCTATCATGCATAGTTACTGAGATACAGGCGAGAACAAGATTTTTGGTAATGGCCGCCTTAATTTGCATATTATGCAAATTGCCCAACGATGACAGAGTGGCATCGTTCAGATTCTGAAAGAGCTCATCTCAGAGATATAGAATCAACAAAAAAAAATTGTCCAGACCCTACTGCGAGGTTCCCATGAAATCTGGGGTTTGGCCGCCGGACTATGTTCTGTCATCTGTTGTAGAATACTTTGATCTTCTATCCTTGAAAAAAATCATGATACTTGGACAATTTTTAAGGTCAGGGTTGAATTTGAATATTTTTTGGAGCAAAATATGAAAAATGAATAAATTTTCCGACATTTCGCAAATTTCTGAATATTTGAGCATCTTTCAGGTATTTTGTCACCTGGGTAACAAGCAGAAATGCAATCTATACTAAATTTTCAACAATTTGGTATAAATAAACCAGACTAAATATTGGGGGAGATCAATGAAGCAGCACAACTGGACCCAAGGAATTATGCGAAAATCCCAGATCCGTTTAAAGCGACTTTTCGCACCAAATTGGATGTCCGGGCCAACTTTCACCCCCTTAAAAATGGAAAGTACTGCATTTAAGTCATTTCAGTCTTCACAAAATGGTAGATTACAACCAATCTTTATTAGCCAGCCACTCACTTCCAGCTCGAAGCCATTTGGAGTGTGATTAAAAAATAAAAATAAAAAAAATAAATAAGCTAAAATATGGGTAAATCAGATTGGGAGTCAGACGGCCATCTTGAATATTGGTGGCCATTTTAAAAATACAAGCACATTTGTTCCATTATCTGTTGTAGAATACTTTGATCTTCTATCCTTGAAAAAAATCATGATACTTGGACAATTTTTAAGGTCAGGGTTGAATTTAAATATTTTTTGGAGCAAAATATGAAAAAAAAACCTTTTTTTTTTGACATTTCAGCAATTTCTGAATATTTGAGCATCTTTCAGATATTTTGTCAACTTGGTAACAGGCAGGAATGCTAGCTATACTAAATTTTCAACAATTTGTATAAGGAAACCTAATTAAATATTGGGGGAGATCAATGAAGCAGCACAACTGGACCCAAGGAATTAGACGAAAATCCCAGATCCGTTTACAGCAACTTTTCACACAAAATCGCATGTCGGGGCCAACTTTAATCCCCTATAAAATGAAAAGTATGGCATTTAAATCATTTCTGTCTTCACAAACTGGTAAAATACAATAAATTGATGGTTGCCAACCACTTCCTTCCAGTTTGAAGCCATTTAAAATATTAATAAAAAAATTATTTCGGAAAAATAGCTTAAATAGAGGGAAATCATATTTGTTATCAGGCGGCCATCTTTAATTTTGGTGGCCATCTTGAAGTTAGGTAGAAATTAGTTCTCTTATCTTTTGTAGAATACTTTGGTGATAATCCTCTGAAAAAATTATGATATTTGGACAATTTTTAAGGTCAGGGCTGAATTTTAAATATTTTAAGGAGCAAAATATAAAAAAAATTAATTTTTTCAACGTTTGTCCCATTTTTTAAAATTTGAGTATGTTTCAGGTATTTTGCCAACTTGGTAACAGGCAGAAATAGAATCTATGCTAAATTTGCTACAATTTGGTACCATGAAACCTGGCTAAACAGGGGGGGTCAACGAAATCCCAGATTTTGGCCCTCAGGTGAGGGACTACATTATGGGGCAAGTTGTATAGCTCAGTGTATCCGATGAGACCTCAAATTTCCCCAATTTCTTCAAGGATAAAATATGTGTTATGTGGATGACATAATTATGGTTGATGCTCTGATGCTGCGATACGTAAAATGAAAGTTAACACAGAACATTGATGGTCCCCATAAACCAAAACCTTCAAAAGTATATATGCTTTTTGGAACATGTCTGTAATAACAAATTCTTCTTAGCCTTAATTTCTTCACCACATTTACAGGGCTGTGTGTGAAAGAAGCAAATATGTTTCAACAGAGAATTTAAATCCCTTATCATACCATGAGCACAGCTTACCAATGCACAACTTGCCCAAAAACCTCTTTTTTTTGGAAATCTGTCACTCCATTAAATGCCAAAATTACACATTTGAAGAACAATAATGCTGGTCTTCAGAGTACATTCAACCAAAAATACTAAATTTCTGATAGACACTTTTCACATTATAATATTTGACAGTTTTTTTTGTTCATAATTTTGATGGTTTTTCAATTCAACCCTGCAATTGGTGGCACAACACCCTGGTCTCCCCTACGGCAGATGACTGGTGAAAATTATGGAACTGGGTATTCCATATGCCAAACCAAAATTTCATGCTGCCTTAAATTATCATGAATCCTTTTACAGGCAGAATGCAATATTCACAGTATTGGATGCCTTGGGTCATTGTGATTGTTATATCAGAACAAGTATTGGCTCAACGCTATCCACACTTGTTTGTTTTATGCATATTGTCATATATATATATATATATGAACCAGAAATTGTGTACACCTTACCCATATAAACACAATTGCATTCAAAATGCATATTTCTTTGGAGTTTAATTAAGGAATTTAAAAAAAACTTACCAAGTTCCTCTCAATCTTCTGCACACTAACATGCACACTCTTCCACTGCTGTGTTGAGACTAATAAACTCTGCCTTAAACCTTCTTAAGTCTTGATTGATAAACAAACAGCTTTTCTTGTCAATCGACAAGTTAACAGTTTTGTGTTTGTAGATAAGGTCAACCAGTGAGTGAGCCCTGATGGATTAGTAAAATACCTAATTGGATATTCCAGTAGCCATGACCGATATACAGCACGGTTAGTCCTCTCTCTTAAAACTTCTAAATAAAGTAACATGCATGAATTTTGAAAACATGAACTACAACATTAACATTTTAAACATCTCAAATCATTGTTCCACAAGCATATTAAAATTGGATCATAATAAAGGTGCTTTTCCAGAAGTTTGGTTTTTATAAAAACCATAATTCCCCATGACCAAAACCAATTTTCATGAAAAATACCACTTGCTCTGAAGAATACCAAATATAGCTGAAAAATACCAAACTGGTTTTTTATTGTACACACTGGTTTTGCACAATACCACTAATATCCGAAATTTTTTAGAGTGTGTTGTAATTGAGTGTCAGGATGAAAGTAAATTGTTGGGTATTTATATTTACAAAGGGTTAAGCTATGCAAAACACATAAATACAATTTGTCCAAAGGCTAATGCCAAACTGCTAGCGTTAAAACGCTTAGCGGATTTCCTTACTGTTGATTGTAAACTGTCACTGTTGAGAAGTTTTATTTTCTGTCATTACTTGTACTGTGCAACTTAACTACTTTTTTCATGTAAAAACCTGAAGGACAAAATGGAAAGAACTGTTCACAGAGGTTTAAAGTTAGTCTTTAACGACTACAGCAGTTCATAAGTTTACCGATCTGCTTGAAAGAGCCAATATGGACTCTCTTGAATTCAAAGACAAAAAGCCAGCGCCATAGAAATTTACAAGTGCCTACACGGGATCGACCCAGAATACCTCAAGGACGTCTTTAGCTACAGATCCAACGATCACAGAGGACCGGTTTTTAATTAACCCAGAGTAAGGACGGTGAAATCTATGGCCCTAAACTATGGAATAAATTAGACAGTAACACTAGAACACGAAAAGCCTTACGGCTTTTAAACTTTTAAAGACAAATGATTGTGTTAATAGTTTTTATAGATGTATTTTAACCAGTATCATGTGTTTTTATGTATTTTAATCATGTGTTATCATGTTGCTTGTTACCTGTTGTTACCATCTAGTCGGCTAATAGCTCGTGAGCTAATGTTTCCTGTAATACTTAAACCGACTATAAATAAATATTTGTCATTGTCATTGTCATTGTCAAACAATTATTTGCACCCATAAGTTTGGTGATCTTCAACTGTGATTTGCTTTGCCAAACGCAAGGATGAGCTGCAACCAACCCCAGCTATGCATGACATTTGCTTGTTTGCAAAGGAGAAAAGAAAAGAAAAGAAGGATGTATAGTTATTACAGTCAATAACTATAAATCCTTCATTTTTTCATCACTACTAGCTGCATGATGTCATGCTGAGGCTGGTTGTGGATCATCCTTGCTTTTGGCAATTCACAGTTAAACATCACCAAAGTAATCTGTAGTATAGGCCTAATCAGTAACATGTACATGCCTAAAATAACTGTTTGTGATTGTAAGCATTGTAAGCTGTATCATGTCATTGTCTACCATAGTTTGGTTTAGAGATCTTTAATTGCCAAACTCAAGGATGATCTAAAATCAGCTTCAGCATGACATCATGCTCTCGGTCAATGAAGCAAATTCTAAGGATACATGTAGTTATTGGATGGATAATAATGAATAATAATGAATTGATGATTAAAACTCATTGTTATTATATTACAAAGATTGTTCTACATGTCCTTCTTCCTGTTGCTGTGTATGAAGCTTCATTGTGACCAAGCTCTACTTCTGCATTGCAATAAAACAACCTTCTTCATATCTTCTGCTACTGTTTTGCCTGATAAAATGGAAACAAAATAATATTGTTCGTAACTTCTCCTTCTACATAACCTAATAAACAAATAGAAGTTCTTGTTCATAGCTTCTTCTTCTGCATAGCCATACAAACAAAATAATCTTGTTCATAACTTCTGCTACTGTTTTGCCTGATAAAATGGAAACAAAATAATATTGTTCGTAACTTCTCCTTCTACATAATCTAATAAACAAATAGAAGTTCTTGTTCATAGCTTCTACTTCTGCATAGCCATACAAACAAAATAATCTTGTTCATAACTTCTGTTTTGCCTTATAAAAAAGAAAAAAAAGAATATTGTTCGTAACTTCCCCTTCTACATAACCTAATGAACTAATAGAAGTTCTTGTTCATAGTTTCTACTTGTGCATAGCCATATAAACAAAATAATCTTGTTCATAACTTCTAACTTCTGTTTTGCCAGATAAAAAAGAAAAAAAAAAGAATATTGTTCGTAATTTCTCCTTCTACATAACCTAATTAAAAATTAATCAGTTTTTGTTCATAGCTTCTATTTCTGCATAGCCACACAAACAAATTAATTCTGCTCATAACTTCTACTTATTGGTTTGATAATTCTCGGACTGTTCTTGGCATATTTGTCAGCCGTAATAATGTTGAATTTAATTTAAGATCAAATCAATGGTCAACTTTCTGTATTCTCTGCTTTTTTTTCAATTTCTAGCCCTCTCCGGGATCATGCGTAAATTTTGACACTTATGGTACAATAAAATCAGCATGTGGGAACACAGATACTTGCGGTTTGACGGCCGACAGTGGAACATTTCCTTCAACTTCGTGTTCAAGTCCTGACAAGCAGTATATTGAGGTTGTTTATGAATGCCTGGATACTGCCCGTAAGTTTTTGAATTGTGTATACCCATACATTTGCTAAAAGTATGACAATAAAATGTATATTATATATGTACTCGTATTAATCTGGATTTCCGTAAAGGTAATACCACCAATGCATCATTAGAAATTAATTCTTGAGTCTAGGGCCTATTGCAAGGACGAGAATGTATATATGCTTTGCCACAAATAGAAACATGTTTGCAATTTTAATGTGATGGCGTTTTTATGATGTATATGTTTCTGTATTTCTTTGCTGTACCTGTTATAATTGACGACTGACAAGTGCTTACACACTGTAAATTCTGAAATTTTGAGTTAGCTCAAATGATTGAGTCAGATGGTTGCACAATTTGTTTGAGCTATGATAGCTTGCTGTTTTGAGTTATGATAATCTTTATGTTTTTATAACTTGCAAACAACAAGCTATCTTAGCTCAAAGGAATTGTGCAACAACCATCTCACTCAATCAATTAAGCTAACTCAAAATTCAAAATTTACAGTGCAGCATTGAACTGAAATGTTCCTTGTGAGGCCATATCCCTATCCATGCTATATCATTCTCAATGACTCATAAGTGATTTGTGAGGTCATATCTATACTTTCGATGCTATAACAACAAGTCACGGTCACCTACTGCTCATTTCAATGAAACGGATACTTGGATAGGGTCTTTTGTGAGGTCATTGATCAATCAATGATGGCCACAAATAGCTACTTGCCACCCTTCAACTGTATTAAAAGTTTGTTACTTTGTTTATGTATATCTCTTCCACAGCAGGCATGATTTAACATCATTTGGATGGTGAACGTTTAAAACTTAATTGCAAATCAATGTATTTCCAGTCAATGCTGAATCTTGTGTTTACATGAATGGGACAACTGGAAAATGGCACCAGGTTGCATGCACAGAATCCATGGACGCTATCTGCGAAACGTACACAGGTATGCACCAATTGCAATTGTAACATTTCAAATAGTATATTAGAAAATTTCAGGCTATTTAGCACTGTCAAAGACTTTAGGAAACAATTCTGAATAAAAATAAATAAAAAAGCTTATAATTTATGTAAGGTCTAAGCGTTTTTAGCAAACAACCTTCTAGTTTGTGAGATGTTACATTTAATTGAAATTATTTTAAAATAATGTTCAAATGGATATTTTCAGCTCCCAATGCTGCGTTGAATTGCTCAGATTATGCTGGTACTTCAACGAGTGTTCTGAAGTGCCCCGCAGGTAAACAACTTCATAATTACCAATAATTGAGTGCACTCTAAAAAATTCCAGACAAAATTGGTTTTTTAGATTCAAAATGGTTTTTTGAAAAACCAAATTTCAATGCAAAAAACCAACATGGATTTTTTTTAAAATCCATGTTGGTTTTGCATTGAAATTTGGTTTTTCAAAAAACCATTTTGAATCTAAAAAACCAATTTTGTCCCGACATTTTTTAGAGTGTGATAGATCAACAGCATTCGAGCCCTCAGTACAGATTTATTGATGGAGGTGGCTTGTCTCTTTAAATCTAGAATCCATGACTATCCATATCTACAATAATATCTTACAGGCGACAAATCATAAGTGCTCACAGAAATGCAATGGGATGTTCCTTGTGAGGTCATATCCCTACTCTTGCCATGTTATTCTGCATTCATGACTCAAAAGTAGTTTGTGTGTCATATCCTATAGTTGCAATTCTGTCAGGACAAGTCCCTGAATGTGACACACAAACTCATCACTGAGGTCACAAATTACCCAATGACAAATTGACGGTTCATTTTAATGTGGTGAATAGGGCATGTTGTGATGTTATTGATGAACACAAACAGGTTAATGTATGTACTCATAATTGTTCGACCGCAGGCTAAACCTATCCCTATCCACATGTATCAATAGCTAGGCCTATCCACAATAGCTGTTACTTTATTATCAATCCAATAACTATACACTGTGTACGGTTTGCTACATGCGAAGCGGCCTAGTTAATCATAAAATCTTAAATTTTAGGCAAGAAACCAATGTAACTACAATATAACATAGCCAGTATGCTGTATTTATGTATTAGACATATTGACGTGAAATATCAAGCTTTAAATATTTAACAATCAAAATATTTGGTAATTCTAGTAAAAAATGCACTAAAATTTGCTAAAACTGCCTAATCTCCCAGAAAACGTAACAGATTGATTCCAAAATTTTTATGTGCATCACTTGTACTATAAGACAGCATACTGGCTATAATGCAAAGTTTGTTGTTTGCTCTATATATGTGAACTAGCAAAATGTAAACAGAAAAATCCTTAATTAGGTCACTTGGTTGGTACACAGTGTATATCCTCAAATGTGTTCATTGATTGAGAGCATGATGTCATGCTTAAGCTGGTTGTGGATCATCCTTGTGTTTGGCAGTTAAAGTACACTAAACCAAACTGCGGTACCAATAAAACAAACAGGCTTATTATGTATCCAGTAAGAAACAATTAGTTCAATGTTGCACAATTGTGCACTATTATTTATTTACCACAGTTCAGTTTAGAGTTCTTCATAACTGTGTAATGTGTATTGTCAATCACAAGGGTGATCCACAACCAGCCTGAGTATGACATCATTCTCTCAATATTTGAAGCAAATTTGAAGGATACATAGTTATTTGATTGATAATAAATTCAGTTTCTTCATCAATTGTGATTTGTCTCGGAAGTTTTATTATCCTTGCTATACATTTGAAAATGCTTTTGTTGTTTATCGTTCATCACCACACAATAGTTTGTCTCTTTACTAATGTTCAAGGAACAGATAGTCCGAATTGAGTTTATAATGTTAGATTTTAACATTTTTCTTGGCTTCAAATTTTCAGATCAACCAGTCCCTGTAGGCTGTATCTGTCCATGCAGCATCTATGTCGTCGACAAAGACAACCGGCAATGCCAATGCATGTGTTCAAGTAATGCCACAATCACCGCTACTTGCTGCTCCAGGAGACCAGTCTCTGTTGACAACCCAGGTAGGTTCGAATGCCCCGTCATCAGCTGACAGCTGGTCAGCACTTCATCATTTTTAGAAAATAACGTGCAAGCACTTTAAGCAGCACAGACAGTGCATGGTTCCAACATAGGCACACCGGTCACGGATATGCTAAGGAGAAGAAGAATAAGAAGGCATGGTTGACCTTTGACCCATGGAAGCCAGTCCATTTTAGTTTTTGAAATAATTTTTTCTGTCACAGAAGGGCACTAAAAGTGACTGGTCGAAAGTTAAAAACCTACAGAGGATGTAGAGTAAATTTGAATGAGATTGGTGAAAGAGAGTGACCTCCAGAGTGCTAACGAGATTGAATGAAATTATTGGGGTAAGAGCAGCTGTGCTGCTACTAAAAAGTGTCTTGGTTTATGGTCATGTAACTGTACCAGTAAAACCAGTTGCATCTCATTACTGCAATTTCGATTAGCATATATGTTTTAGGATTTTTCATTCAATTCCAGATTAAAGAAAATTCTTGAAGTACATAGACCCATCATATCAGTTGATGTGTTTGACAGTGTAGTAACATTATGTGTGTTTTGCAGCACCTGGCCATCCAATTTTTTATTCACAATTAGCTGAAAAAGTAGTGTGCAGTTTTCTATACGTTTTTGGGTGTATTTTTTCTGCAAAAGGAAAAGATGTACACCCATTTATATACGAGTTGCCAGGCTACTTGCGCTATGTAGCATTTTAACTTCCTGTGATTTGGTCCATGACTGATCATCAACCAATCAGAGTAAGATTATAGAAACTCCAGGCCCTGTTCTGGTTCTACCACAACTGGAACATAATCAATCAGATTTATTAGGTCCCATGTAAAATTATATACACTAGTATACACTAGCATGTACGATTTGACCGGGCATTGCCCTGGGGGTACCACTAGAAACAGGGTCTACAACCTTTGAAAAGGATGCCTTAAAAAGTATTTAGCAAGTTTTTAGTCAGTGCAGCTCCAAGAGCTCCTTGCCTGCAACTGATTTGTATTTTTAAAATGATTTGGTAATTATTCTTTCATTTGCTCCATTAGGCTATGACAGGAATCCTACCATGGCTTGCAGGTATACCAGTGCATCATCATCACCTGCCACATGTGCAAGTATGTATCTCAATTTCCTGTGTTCTGATATATTATAAGATAATGAATTCTTGGATTCTGATATATAATAACATTTGTCTGTACGTAGTACGTACCAGTACTACCATTTCTGAAGTCAGACCAATTGGAGAACATTTGTCTTAATCAATTAAGAACTGCTAGTAGTCCTACCTCAAATCAAAATAAAGAGAATAGAAGCTAAAACGTTTAGATGTTGATTAGAGCAAGATAAAACTGTTTTTGTTGGTTTCAGGCACGAAAAAGGCGCTGGGATGTACCGGTGCGTCAGCCAAGGACATGGCTAAATGTGAACAAGGTGGTGCAATGGCCAGCTGGTGTTGCGAGACAACTTTTGGAAATGGTGAGTTCATGTTTGTCTTGATTTTATTCTTCATACTGGAAGAGGAAGCTTATAGTCGATCTTATACTGCTTAACACAATTTTGTAATACTGTTTTACACATTTTTGCAACAATTTTAGATGAACACGAATTTCGAATGATGCGTCTGACCAGCTTTATTGAACACTTTTTTTCTTTTATTTCAGCCACCGTAGACAACATGTTTGCGGACGCTGCAGGGATGGAAGGCAGTGATAAGGTTGACATTACCGCTGTCACTAGCCTGACTGACTGCTACAAGAAGTGCATTGAAGACCAGTGGTGTCTTGCTGTGGTTCTTACAGCCACCGATATTTGTGAAAAGTATAGGACCCTTGCAGTGTCGGGTACAGCAACTCCAAATCTGAAGAGGCGACTTTTCCCACTGCATACTTCTAACATGTTGTCGGGTGAGTGGAAGAATTTCTTAAAAGCACTTGAGAGTGGAGATCCATGTGCGCAAAGCATGGTTCGCGACATTAGAAAAACGTGAGACTTTGAGCCGGGGTATGAGAGAACGAATGCAGCTAATTTATCCACCTATCACTGAAATTATGTTCGGGTTGGCACATGACAAATAGCCAAACTTTGCTTCTGATAGTACCGTATAAAGTACCGTATAAAGGCCTACACAGTTGAAATTGCGTTTAATATATTTTTATTAGTAGGCCTATATGCTGTAATGAAATCATGATATATGATCGGTTGAGAGAGAGTAAAAGCTGCAATGTGATGTGACAGTGTACCCAATTGCTACGAAATCACTAAAAGTACTGTTCATCTCATACTTTATAATGTGATAAATTTCATATTCAAATGTGACATTTTCCTATGATTTAGACTACTCTTCTGTGGTGTCCACCATGAGCCTGTATGTGAGGCGGCTCGATGGCATCGCCGTGGGCAACATCACTTACGAAACTTGCCTGGAGTCGTGTTCCGAAGAGGACAATTGCGAACAGGTGGACTGGAGGAATGACGGAGTATGTTACGCCTCTTACGCCAGCAGCACTGACAACAACTGTAGACTCCTGACCAGTGCCTCTTACCAAACTACCACTTCAGATGACCTTAGAGGTGCAGTTTATTTACTATGCAAAATCATATTGACAGAAATCTGACATTTGATCAAGATGTACCTTGCATTATGAGGCCTATTGTTGTTATTTTGAGAAATATTTCAATTTCAATTTCAATTTTTGACCATTTGAACAGTTCAAAACAATATGCAAATGTTTCACAATGAACAGATTGGCTGGTTGACGCCTCACGGCGTATCTGCCATTACCATACATGGAATTAGGACAATTCTTCAATATAGATGCAATTATCATTACACGAACAAAGATCAATTAACAGGCTGAATAAATTAAATATACATTGGGAAAGGAAGAAATATGAAGTGAATTTATAATAAGAAAAAAAAAGTGCAAAGTGGAAAAGAAAAAAAAATGTCCAGAAACCTCATTAAATAGGTATAAGATTTAATTGAAACATTAATGTTTCCATTTTTTTAATGACATGGTCTTTATTTCTTCACAAAAAGAAATATACAAATTAAGACAGTAATAGTTGGTGGCTCTCCAACACATAAGAGTTACATATACATATATAAAGTATGACATCTTAAGGTGAGAATCCCAGGACAACTACATTCCTTTACAAGCTCACATAAATGACCTGGTTTGCAACACAAGTGACATCAGAGTTGTTGAGGTTATTCTGAGCTTTACATTGGGAGCCGCATCCAGGGGGACAACTGTACATTTATAAGCAAGCATATTTACTATGATTCGGAATACCTGAAGTATTTATCATTGTATGACTGGCCTATAAGTCAGATCTAATGAGAAGTAGTCATACTCATGAATAATCTGAACTTACATTTGAAATTTGTTGCAACCATATAAATACAATATGGTAGAAGTTTAACAAGATGCAACAGGGTATAATATAGAATTAGTCTGTTAGATTCCATTCATTGCAAAGATATGCAAACAGCATGTATGAAGAAGTCTTAGTCAATCGTTATTTTTGGTTTCAGATGCATTGAAATATGGATTGATCCTTGATTGCTACTGGATCCAGAAACTTAATGCAGTTTCTTGTGAGGGTAAGTGTATCATTATTAATGGAGGGCATCACAAAGGGTGAAAAATAATGTCTTTAATTTCTCAGTGTTCGACATATACATCACAAGCTTTGGTACTAAAAAACACACATAGATCAATGACGTAGTTTCTCCCAATACTGAATACTTTTTGTTTTTACTACAAAACAGAAATGTCACTGACGACACTTTTGTCAAAACAAGAAGAGAAAGTAAAAATACAAAAGAATAACAGAATGAAAGGACTTCCACAATACAATATTGATAGATATTATGTTCTAAAGAATGTTTCTCAATATATATATATATGGTCCAGTGCCGTGAGTTGGTAAAATTTCAGTTTTGGGCCGATATGCACTTACATTTTAGGTCATAACTCAGCCCCATAAAGGAATATATACCAGTATTATGGATCAAATGATAGGTAAAAATATCTTCTTTGATGTAAATAGCAGCAATTGCATCCATATGTCACTGGTCTTGAGATAATGAGTGATACATGATTGCAGCTAGGGAAATTTTTGGTGTCCCGCCTGGACACTGCATGTAAAATTTCTGCATACAACTTTCAAATACAGGAAAAGGGATGGATTTAGAATCAAAATTGCAATGCATTACTGTTCCCTGATTAGGTGGGCATCTTGTGAATCCAGAAAAATGGCAATTGGATGTTTCTATATTTTTTTAATAGACCTTTTGTAATCCTCAGTTGGTGTGTCCGGGTGAAGCTTAAAAGTGCAATGTGATTTTTGATGCCACAGATAAACCACTGATCGAAACATTTTTGGAAAATTTGATATACCAATGCATTGCTCATGACCTTGTCTGTCAGGAATATATCACTTAAAGTGGCTAAGGCTGTTGTGCCAGAAGCTGTGATGGCTAGAGTAAGACTGACAACAGCGCGACGCTCTTATATTCTGCAAACATTCTGTGGGACTTCTCTTGTTCGGATACTTCCTGATGAGAGCTTGTTGCTGGAATTCTTGCATTCTTGGTATTATTGTCATGCTCATGAGCCTGGCTTTGTATTAGTGTATAGAACAGGGTAGAAAGTCCAACCCATAATGGCATTAGAGCCCTATCTTTGAGACTGACAAAAAATGCGACGCTCTCACATTTTGTAATATTTATGAGGACCTTTCTTCTTTACACGCTTCTTGATGAAGGCTAGTGGAAGGAAAGTTACCTTTTCTGATATGATTTTGTTGCTCATGAGCCCAGGTTTCCATCGGTCTATAGAACGCTGTTGTACATGTAACCTATCATGGTATTAGTGGCCTGTCTTTGTCAATGACAACAAATGTGGCACTTTTACACTTTGTAAAAATGTATGTTCAGACATGTCTTGTTCAAATGCTTTGTGATAAAGACTTTTTGCTGGAATTTTCACTTGTTTGATATTGTGTTGTTACACTTGAGCTTAGCTTTCCATTGGTATATACAATATGGTTTTTAGTCAAACCTATCATGGTATAATGGCCCTGTGTTTATGGCTGACAAAAAGTGCAAAGCTTGCTTTCGGCATTACCTGCTAATTACACCATAGAAGATACGAAAAGGCAAATAATGAAAAATCTGTTTTTTGTTTGTTTTAAGAATATTACTCAATAAAACATGTGCAAGTTTCATAGTGATATCTTAAAAATTCTTTGCTGCAGACGTATTTGAAGAAACAAAGTTTCGTATTGAATAAACTGCATTTTAATTTAGTATTTTCTTCACATTCATGTTTAAATTTACTAGCATAATGTGGCATAGACGTCACAAAAACGCATATACAACCTCAAATTTTTGGATTTGGAATCTAACAATACATAGGAAGCATGTCAGTCATTATTGATTTTTTGGCCAATTTCACCAGAAATCCCAAATTTTACCAACTTGTGGCATTGGTCCATATATATGTATATATTTCTTTCATGTGCCTAAATGTACAGCCTTGGTGAGTTACAAGACCACAAACAGTAGCTTTTTTTGTGTGTTATAGATTAGTTATATTAATTGATCTTCAGATTCTGGAACTGCCTTGAGGCACTTTTTCTAGGGTCGGTCAGTCCAACGAGAAAAATAAAGCTGAAATCTCAATATTTTGTCACGTCAATTTTATAAAATTGTGGGTAACGTCATTTTTTTTACGTTGGCAGAAAATCTGTTGGGTCGGTCAATCCGTAGAAGCTGAAATTAAAAATGTCTGGCCTTCTTACAACTGGTCAACATGCCTTCTATAGGACCTTGTTCTTGTACCTTAAACATTTGAATGACCTTTCAGCCGGGTATGCCGTGACCTCCTGTAGCTGCAGCACCGATGGCCTGCAGGCTTTTTCCCCCACTGGTTCCGACACAACATCCTGCACCTGTACCCCATCCACCGGAAACTCCTCAGCTGCCGTCCAGTGTTGTCGATATTACAAGACTTCTCCCAGATGTAAGAACTTACGCATTATACGAAACAACAACGCCATGCTAATTTTATTTATCTGCAGGAAATGTTCAGGAATTATGGTTTAAACTTTGACTTGCACAAACAATTAAATTTAAGATAATGAATGATTAAATGTTGGTTAATCAAAAAGAAAGACGTGTCCTTTCTTGAAACACAGAGAGATATAGGACCTTACGCAGTAACACATAGTCGTTTAGTATTTAACAACACCAGCATGGCTGTCTCGAAATGTATATGCTCACGCTGCATGCCAGTGTTGCGTGAGTCTGTAGTATTGTGGTAGGAAAAGAGGGAATACCAGTGGTATAAAAAGTTAAATTGATTGGGCATACCACAGCGAGGCTTCAATGATGAGGCTCTTGAAGGGGGTGGGGGATACGGGGAAAAGGGAATTCAAAAGTAAAAGGGCCAAGGGACGTAGGGGAGACCCCATCCAGAGGTGAGGGACATGAAATTCAAAATTCAATAAGAAATTTCAAGGGGACAGGGATTAAATGCAGTTGTTTTAGTTTACTACGAGTAATTATATTATAATTATCGTATCTTTGTTGCAGTGTGTCCTCCCGGACAAGAGATGAACATGACGACAGCCACCTGCAAACCGTGTCCCGTTGGTTTGATCAGCACCGGATTTGGGTCCGTCTGCAAACTGTGTCCTGGCGGTGAGAACTTTATAAGATAAAATATGATATATATATCTTAATTTCCTTTGCTAAATTCAATAAAGTTTTTATAAGTAATTATTATGTATTATGCCTCTCCTGTCTTCATTTAATTAGGGGGGACCGGGGCTATTTGAAGCACTCGTTTTTATTTTTTCTCTGGAGAGCTAATGGTATAAGATATTTACACAAAATTTTGGCATGAGATAGTGAATGTATTTAACTCAATGATCAGCTTATGAGATATTGTAAATAATTTTATAACTCTGTGTTACAGACACAAACTTCCAACTTTTTTTTTGCTTCAAATAAACCCGGTCCCGGGGTTAGTTGAAGCGCCATAAAAATTTTGAAGACAACTACTTATAACAGGAGTTTCTTTTGCATTACTGCTACCCCTATGATGACTACCAGCTTCAGTACAATACTCATTTGAAAAGAAATTGTATACTATAATTTACACAATTTTTTGTCCATTTCTTATTAAAAAGCTGGTTTTTCCATATTTCCCATTCAGAAATGCAAATATGCACCGTGTTAGCTCTTAATTGCAATAACTCCAATTTGCAATACCTTGCAAGGCATTTTGAATGAGAACAATCAATGTTTTGGCCACCCCACCATGCGTGATTCAACTAACCCCATCATACCTGGAGCACAGTATAGTTTTATTTTCCAGTCTTATCAAATGCACATAACAAGACACTTCTGGGTGTGAATTAAGAATGGGTTTCCTCATTTGGAATCAGGGTCAGTTCACCTGGATTCCATCTTTATTGTACAAAAACTCTGATCGAAATCTGAGCAAACAAGTTACTTGGACACCCAAAAAACAAACTTTCTTGCCTACAGAATTAGCATTTTGGAAATTTGGATGATTAAGGGTATGATAACGTGTGCCAATAAATGAAGTATCCACCAAAAGTACCAATTTGGCAAAACAAAAATTCTAAAGTTGATTTTAAGCCATGTTTCATATAACCCCGCGCTGCAAATAGCCCCGGTCTCCCCTACTTTTATTTATTTCAGTTTCTATTTACATGTATATATATTTATCCTCAGTCCAGTGTGAATCCTTGATTCTGATTGGCTGAGAGCCGCGGTGTATGACACCGTACACCCTGTCTGTCGTCACCAGACAGGGTGTATGAGATAAACAATGATGTCACAATTGCAGCCATAGGATTGTTATGACGTCATCCTTGTTACAATAGTCATGACCTCACAATGCCATTGTTTGAGCCATTGTGACGTCATCCAGGTGACAGCACTGGTGATGACGTCACAATGCTGTTGCTTTGTCATTGAAAGACATTTCAGACTCAGTTTGCAAGAAAATCTTTGGGCATCAATAAAACAAGAAGTCTGAGGATAAAACCGTTACACCCTGATTGGTTTTTCGAGGGTACGGGAATATACACCACTCAGGCCTCCATACACCACTCAGCCTTCGGCTTCGTGGTGTTTGGAGTCCTTCGTGGTGTATATTCCCGTACCCTCGAAACGAGCAGGGTGTAACTGATAGTACCTCAGGCTCAGCAACGGTGATAAATTTAGCATTTTAGGCTTATTAGTCATCTGTATTTTTAACTTTAGTGCATGGTATTCATATATTTATATGATTGTATTTGATATCATCCTTCATTTTAGGTTATGTCACCAATGTCGGTGGTGGGAGCAAATGCACACCCTGTATGAAAGGTATGTACTGAAATGACATATCCCCGTCAAGTAGGCCTCTGCTTCAGCTGAGATATGCTGTTCTGAAATTATTGATAATCCAGCGGTTGATCAGGCTTTATAAAAAATATGAGCTCAGCGTGGGTACCACAGGTTCACTACAAAAAATGGTTCATCTAAACAGAATTGTTTAGGATTTTGTCTTGACTCAATTTTAAATTCAAGCGTGTTGAAGTTGTTCTCAAGTACTAATATATATTGTAACAATTACGGATGAAAAATCTTGTAAAGTTCCTATCGTTGAAAGAATTTGTACAAAAAGGCTTACCAACACATGTATTTTTGGATGCAATTGAATTCTCTTAAAGTAGATGTAGAATCTGCGAAGAATCTCTTTTTGCCCATGCATTTTCAATCAATTGTGTCTTTCTTCTTAACAATATGCGATTTTGGTAACATTGCAAAATTCAATCAGAAGAGTCTTGAAAAGAAATATTAGTCAGCTTGAGACCTTTGCAGATTAGTGGTCCACACAGTTACAAAATGAACATTCAACTTGCTTTTGTGATGTCACTGGCTTAAAGATGTTTTAATTATCTTGTTTGCATTAGTTGTCATTTGATCAGTTTGTTCAGCACATATATCATATCTGGCAGCATAGGTGCGAATAAACAAATAAATTAACTGGTTTAGTATATGTACCTAGTAAGAGGATTAGGAAACAAGAGATAACTGTTAATGACCTTGCAAAGCCAGTTTGCATATTGAACAGAAGAAAATACATTTTTCCAATGGACCGCTAATCTGCAAAGAACTCCAGGACTTAAATGCATACATTTTAGAACATGGACACTGCTACAAAAAAGTCAAAGAGCACACTCAATGAACCAAGTCAAACTTTGTATAAATATTTTGAATAATTTACCATCGGGAAGCAGACTGCGCTCTGTGAGGTGTAACACAAATCGTTATTTGAAATCGTTTGAGCCTCGTGTTGTTTGGGCTATTAACAGTCAATGCACTGTATGAGCTGTATCAATACAACAAGTTTTAAACGATCAATAAAGTATGTATCTGTACCAGTATCTGTATTCACTGAATTTGCACAGCGCGTTTATATCCTCCTGATATCAGATATCATCTTGGCTGGATTTGATGGAAGAAACCCCTGGCATTAAATATGTGTATGTGTGAACAAAATAGTTTCTAAGATAGCAGAAAATGAAACTGTTAACAATAAACATTATTAAATTTATCTTAATTTATCAGGCTGATATTACAATTGATGGAAGTGATGCAACATGTCTAGAGCTAAGATAGAAATTTATACATATATACTGTAGAACGGGGTGACTTTGAACAGTCCGGGGTGACTTTGAACGCTTTTCTGAAAAAGATTGATCCTCTGTGAATGCAAAATTAAATAAGATACCGGAAGCTTATATACCGTACAAGGGTAGCTTATTTAATTTTGCATTCACAGAGGATCAATCTTTTTCAGAAAAGCGTTCAAAGTCACCCCGGACTGTTCAAAGTCACCCCGTTCTACGGTACATCCGAAAAAACAATTTCTCTTATATTTATCTATGCTTGTGTAATTTCAGACTATATCCCCAATGCGAATGGATCAATGTGTGAAAAATGTCCTATGGGTCACTACAACAATCACAATGCTTCACATGAATGCATCCGTAAGTTCAGTTTTTTTTACCAGATGGCCATTGTTAAAACAATATTAGCCAAGTACAACTATGCACCGAGAAGGGGACCCAATGAATATAAAAGAGACATAATATTTAAAAAAGAGAAGGAGGAAACAATTATTGACTGACAAATATACAGGATGAAGAAATGAAAATGAATTGCACAACATCCTCAACCTATTTGCTTGTGGAAGCATGAATTCTCATCAATGAGAGGATAATATATTGGGTCATAAAGAATGATATTTTGGAATGTCGGATACAATTGATTGCCAATTTTCTTTGCTGCAGTCAGCCAGAGTCGGGTATGGGTCAAAGTATCTGATAAGTAAGCGAACTCAAAGCCAATGCAATTTCAGTTGGGAGGGTTTACTTACTTATCAAAGATTTTGACCTATACCTATATATAACAGTTTGTGCAACAAGGAAATTGGCAGTCATGTAACAGTAAAATTTAATTACCGAAGTTCAGGATGTTGTACCCTTCATCTTTCAATCTATAAGATTAGAATTTTCTTTCAGCCGTGGACTGTGGAGCTCCTCCCCCTGTGATGTACAGCAACGTCACGGTCAACACGACAACTTTCGCGAGCGTTGCCTCCTACAGATGTGACCCCGGTTACCAGATGGCCAATGCAACAAGCTTCTTGATCTGCGGCTGCTATGGCAACTGGACAGGACAGAACTTCACCTGCGAAGGTCATTTTTCATTCATTTCTCCTATGTTTCTTAAATCTGTCTAGTACCGTAGAACGGGGAAAAGTTGGCAATCCGGGGAAAAGGTGGCCGGCTATTTTAACCCGCTTGATGGAAGAAATGCCTACTTTTCTCACTGACACAGGTTTCTTCGGCAAATTTTCCACCTGTATCTGTGAGGAAAGTTGGCATTTCTTCCATTAAGTGGGTTAAAATTGCCGGCCAACTTTCCCCCGAATTGCCAACATTACCCCGTTTTATGGTAATATAGATATCTATATTTACAGTGGTACCTGCGTTATAAGAGCCCCTAATATAACTTGTAAGGCCGACTTGCCTTATGTGACTACCTTCCTGCCGCACTAAGTAGTACTGTATTTCTAGGGCATTTTGCACCCAGACGAGAGACTGTGTCCTACGAGACCTTTTCTTGAACGCAGAAGGGGTGGTCTTATGACAAATGGACTACTGTATAGGCTAGATCGTGAAAAACTAAAAAAATGATATGCATACCAACCATTTAATACGAGTCTTTGTGTTATCGTTTTGTGACTCTGGCCAATCAGCGTGTCTCTTGCACATCGGTCTAGTAATAATATGATAGATATCTAGTATATTTTTCATAAAGAAATATGGCTGCCTTTGAGTTATTCAGAGTAAAAACAATAAGTCTTTATTTTTTTTATTAATACCAGTACAATGTAAGTATTTCTTGTTATTGTTATTTTTTTATTCTGTTGCAGACATAGATGAATGTGAAAGCAGTCCCTGTGTGAACAATGGCACCTGCAACAACATGGTCAATGCCTACAACTGCACTTGCTTACCCGGATACACTGGATTCAACTGTGAAACTGGTGAGATTACATTGGGTACATTCGTTTCGCTGCTCCAAAGTGCTCTTGGAGTGGAGTAGTTCACTCCAGATCATTCGTTTTGCATTTCCGGGAGTAGATCAGAGCAGTTTGGAGTAGATCGGAAGTACTCCAAGAAATTGGGATATCCCATGACGTATGATTGTTTACATAAATAAATGGCACTTCAGAAGCTTTGATTTGGTAGCTGATTGCTTTCTTTTGATATGGATTGCTGCAATACAATTGACTCAATTATGGCAATCAATTGAAAATGCTGCCTGACGTCTTTAATTGTCATTAGCCAGGGAATCCTCACAGGAAGGGAACCCTAAAATAATGACGTTCCTAAGTACTCCTTTTCATTCGATTTGGACCCAGTTTGGAGTAATTTACTCCCGGAGTAGAACAGTCACTTCCTGGAGTAGATAAGTCACTTCCGGAGTAGTTAGAGTAGAGTGAATCGAATGTACCCATTCTTTCATTTGGCAGACATGTCACGCGAAGTTAAACAGTGACATTCTTCTTATTTTTCTTCTTCTCCTTCTACTTCTTCCAAATCCCGCCTTTTGATGTTAAGTGAACCTCCAGTGAGAGTTAGTTTTAGTCGAGGTCTAGATATAGTTTCTTGTGATGTCAATTATGATGTTTATTTTTCGACATATATATATATATAATTTGAAATCTTGTTGGCTTCGCGTAAAACTTACTTCGAACATATTCCTTTTTGAACCCCATATGTTTTCTTCTCTTAAGTTAAGATGGTCAATGTATTTAAAGGAAAATAAACCTTTCTATATTTAGTTGCCAAAAGGCATCTCTACAACCAGTCTCAGCTGGGTCGGTTGACTATTAAAGTAATCAGATGTTATAGAGACAATTGATTTGGAAAATCAGATAATTTGTTTCCATGAATGTGCAAAATACGTGACTGTTGTGGCATTATTTCTGTTCTGCTGTCGCTTGTGTTTATCGTTCTTCATGTTGGTACATGTATACATTTATGCATGAAAATATGAAGAATGTAAAACTCTGCCAACAACGGACTCTTTTGATGCTAGTGGAAATGATTACTCTGTCGATACGGTGTATGCAATTCTCCATCAATCTTTGCGTCGTAAAGCGATCAAATTATCCAAACAGTTCTTTGCATTCATCCTTAGCAACAGGCCTTGCTTGCTATTGATCTGTCATTATCTAGGCTATAGGTTACAACTAACCTATTGTCAGGAACTAGAAAGGCAAACAAAGATATAATTTATTAATATTTATATGCATCTTTGAGAAGGAATGCATTTTAGTTGCTGGGAAACCAGACCATGTCTTCTTTACTTGTTCCTGTTGACATTCAGTTTTGTGTCCCCTTGTTCAATGGCCATTATACTTTTAAATTCTCTGCTTCCTTTGCAATTTTTCTAATTGAATTCTGAGTTCCCTGTCTCTCAGCCCAGGATCAGGTTTCGTGTCCCCAATGCCATTCAAATTTTGAATAACCTGTCCCTTGGTCATTTTACTTTTGAATTCCCTATCCCTTAGCCATTTAAATTTTGAATTGCATGTCCCTTGGCCATTTTACTATTGCCTGTCCCTTGGGAATTTTACTTTTGAATTGCCTGTCCCTTGGCAATTTTACTTTTGAATTCCCTTGCCCTTGGTCATTTCACTTTTGAATTGCCTGTCCCCCCATATTACTCCATGCACCATCCAGAGCCTCACTAACATGGACCGTATGACATCACAATGTTGTCAATTGGGGGAAGTAGAATATATTGTTCCCTCAGCCAATCAGATCACGTTATTCATGACAACCTTACTCTACTTAATTACTAAATCTGGACAAGTGTCTTTCCACTCTTACGCTGTTCCTGAAATTTTCTGCTACAGAAAGTTTTATGAGATAATGAGTATATATTTATTTTTTATCATAAATGACAATGAAATCAATGGAATGAAGAGAATTATATGTAACTTGACACAAAAACAAGACTATCTAAGTGCATGATCGATTCTTTATTACTCAATTAATGACATGACTATGGAATTGGGTTCTAACCAGTTTATGACTTGTAAAATATATCTGTAAGTACAAGTTAATAAATTTGAAAAGCTAACATTTTTGTAAGTTATTGGCTTAACAAGCAGATCGTATGCAGCCTGTGGTCTATGAACTCAAACATTTTTTATTAACAGTGAAAAAAAGGCATAAATTATGCAGCCACCTCATCTTTTATTGTTGAACTGGAATTGACTACTGAATTATTAATGAGAGGTTGACTGTGAAAATCAATACGAAATGCTCTGAAATTTCAGTCGAAACTGAACCGAAGCTTTGAAACCGATGACAGGGAGAATTTTAATGAGCTTCACATATGTCACATTTTAATTATTTCGTATATGTACAGGTATACAAGTACACAAATCGGGAGAGGGCGGGGGGGCTCCATTGAAAATGGCAATACCACTCTGTAATGAAATCATTATGCCAGTGAATGGAGAATTTTGCTGCTGATTGACTATACAAGTAAAGGTTATTCACCAAGGGAGAGGGAATATGTGATTTATCACCCGAGGCCTTTAGGCCGAGGTGTGATAAACACATATTCCTGATCCCATGGTGAATAACCAGCTTATACCATGAGACAAACACTCAAACAGTCAAACATGAGAGGATAACTGGACAACAAAGAATATGGGAATTATTCCCCTGAAATACTGTAATGTGATTGGCTGACAGAGGTGTCGAATGGTATAATACTGCTTATCTCTCCGGTCATCTCATATTAATGTCAGAAAAGAATAGCAAAGGCAGCTGCTTGGCAGGTGTGATTTACAGTACAACTCAAAATAAAGTAAGAACATTTTCTGTCAGAAGTCCTCTGTTTACCTATTTTGCCCTCCTTTCTCCTCCCCACCCAAAAGCACCATATCACAAGAATCAAACACAGTGGGGTGATAGAGTTTGAATTTGTGCTGGTTTTATGTAAATTCAAGGTAATTTTAAAAGGTTGTGCAAAGTAGGTAAAGATAGGAAGTGATTTGGGGGGAGGGGGCCAAAAGGTGTGGAAGGGTAAAGTAGTGGCTGATTCTTCGTTCCTGCTGGGGTAGTCATACTTCATTTTGGGTTGTAATATAATTTGTTCCGAGACGGCACAGTTTTAAAGTAACAATTGGGCAAGTGTATGAGTAAAAATCTTCATGAATAATTTTGCCTTGTCTAAAAGCGAAAAAATTAATCAGAATTCCACCCTAAACTTATTTCTTCTCCTTCTATTCATTATTGTGCTCACGTCGATGGGGACTCCGCATCTCTTCAATTCTTTAATCACTTCCCTCCAGAATACAAACATCACTAAATTTGATTTTTATGCACTGCTCATGTGACATTTATGACAACCAAATGCTGATCATCATGAACACAGTCTTAACCAACTTGCAAATGTTACTATTTTAACGTTACTGTCCAGATTATGATTGTAATAATATTGATATGAGGGGGAGTAGCATTCCCATTACTCCCCCTTGTTTTGCAGTAATTCATGTTTTTTTTCTCTGTCAATAAATTCAATTCAGAATTCAATTCTATCCTCAACCATTGTCCTGGTTCTGCCAACCGCAATCATCCTTGACCAATCTACAAAATTATTTTTTTAGAATTTTATTTGGGTCTTCAACCTGCTTAGGCAATGAACACAGTCTTAACCAACTTGCAAATAATATACTGTTTTGTCAAATTCACAGTCATGAACAAAGTCTAAAGAATAAAGAGTTTAGACTAAAGAAAGAGTGAGTCTTCTGTTTCTCACTGCAAAAAATGCACTAGTGAATATAAATGAATTCCTTTTCCATTGTCACCTTCTCATTGCAGATATTGATGAGTGTGAGTCGGTGCCTTGTCTCAATGGCGGAAGCTGCACGGACCAAGTGAATGCCTTTAAATGCGAATGCGTGGCAGGATATACTGGGATAAATTGCGAAACAGGTAGGATATATTCTCATGCCTATTCAATAGTAAGCTTTGATAATGTTTTCAAGTTGAGAAATACAACCAGCACTATTTTGTGATTTGAATCTTTGAGGAGCAACACCAGGAAACAATTATGGAAATTGGCCTATTTGGTATTCGTGAGAATCAGGTGTGTCACTCAAATTAAAAATGCCTGCTTATTATCCATCCAATAACTATGTATCCTTCAAGTCACTGACCAAAAAAAAAAAAGATTTCATTCTGAGGCCGGAGAAAGATCATCCTTGTGTCTGCCTGGCACTTAAAGATAACTAAACCAAACAGACGTAAACAATAACATGATGCACAGGTTCATTAAGCATCCAATTGCAAACAATTTTTTAAAGTCTGCACATGTTATTGACTACCACTGTTAACACTGTGTACCGTTTGCTCTATGCGAAGCGACCTAGTTAATAATAAAATCTTAAATTTTGGACTGGAAACCAATTGAATTACAACATGACATAGCCAGTATGCTGTATTTAAGTATCAGACATTTTGATGCGAAATTACACGCATTAAATATTCAAAAATCAAAAGATTTGGTGATTCTAGCATAAAATGCACTATAATTTACTAAAACTGCCTAATCTCCAAGAAAACTTTACTGATTGATTCCAAAGTTTGTATTTACTTGTGCTATAAGACAGCATACTGGCTATATTGCTAAGTTTGTCGTCTGCTCTATATATGAGAACTGGCAAAATGTAAACAAAAAAATTCCTTAATTAGGTCACTTGGTTAGCACACAGTGTTAAGTTTAAATGTGAGCCAGTAATTACAGTTACTGTTTAGTTTACATTTTATGCAATGCATTTCAACCAAAGTTGCTTGAATATTTTAGTCTTATCTCATGCTATGTGAGATTATTTAATCATCTCTTGGGTTGTGCTAATTTCAGTTATTATTTTTCCCTTTTTAAGATATCGATGAATGCGACAGTAGTCCATGTATGAACAGCGGAACTTGCGTCGACCAAGTAAATTCATTCATGTGCCAGTGTGCGACGGGATACACTGGTTCACAGTGTGAAACTGGTATGTATGAAGTGGTGTTGTAGTTATTTTTACTGATAGTGCGATATAATTTGTTATACCCAATTATAAATTTCATGTTCAGGATGTGTGCGAACAGTGATGAAGTTCATGGTGTTTGATAAAACAAAATTTTACTTATTTTGAAGCAGATGTATATATATATATGTTCCTTTGTTTTTGATGCACTGAGTAAATTGCCCTTATGTATTGCCTCATGATAGGGTAAGCATATCCTAAAGAATAACGGCTGTTGAAATATATCAATATTATAAAAAATAAGATGATGGAATTGTGAGTTTTTTGGAAAAAGTAATTTTAATTGACAAATAATCACCCCTTGGATGTCTTTCCTATTTGAAATATGAAGCATGCTTGTACTCAAGTATCTTCATCTTTAATTGATAACATAATACAATCATTTTCACAGATATTGATGAATGCGACTCTACCCCATGTCAGAATTTTGGGACGTGCACTCAGGGTACGCCTGGGACTTATTCATGTCAATGTGCAGAGGGTTACACTGGATTCAATTGTGAAACAGGTGAATTATCATTGATTCGTTTTTAATGGATTACATATTTTCTTTTTGTTTCGGATTGAGATAAGGATTTGGAAAGAGTGATTGTAATGTTGTGAAAGTTTGATGAGCATTGATGATCAGCTACTCCAACAACCGTTCTATTGTTGTATAAAAAGTATAGGCCTAATGTCTGAGATTTTTGTGGTAAATTTTTGATTTTGTAATTGTGACAATAATAATGTTTCCCAGAGAGAAAATATAGTATGCATGTGTATATACACTTGTAATACTCTCGCTATCTGTCAATGCAGTTTTCAGAATGATCCAAAATATTCGATTACATTAGTTCGTTGTCAGTCCATTTCTATCGCCACAATTGGGTAGAAGTGTAGTTGAGGGAGAATTTGAGTGGCATTTTTAAAATAAGATGTCTGGTTATTTTTTCTGCCCGGTGCTTCAGTTCTGTTGTTGACACTTAAATTTGCTAAGGAAGTACTGCTTCACACTAGGGTCAGTTTTTTTTCAAAGTCACTGAAAAATAATTTCTAGTCATTTACCACTTTTTGCTAGATGAAACAACACCTCAGTTGATCACAGTTAAAATCTTCTATGTCTAGTGTAACATTGCATAAACTGTACAGAGGATAATCTCCTTTGGGAGAAGTATTCTTAGTCAACCCGATTTGAGGTATCACTGTTTGGACAATATAATTAGCATTAATCAACCTTCTTATTTGTCCTCTGAACAGCACCATGAGAATGTATCAGCTGAATTGATAGAAAGACCATTGGCTGATATGGTCCCACATAGACTGCTTTCAAACAAACTAACAAATCAAATAGTTTTTATCCCTGGTCAAATTGTATGTCACTAACCAATCCAAACATTTCTTTGGTCTTGCAAAATAAGAATAAACTGCATCAGTCTTTTTGTCTATTTTTGTTGTAACTTTCTTATTGCAGATATTGATGAGTGTGCCTCTGCCCCTTGCACCAATGGCGGAAGCTGCACGGACCAAGTGAATTCCTTTGAATGTGACTGCGTACAAGGATATACTGGGATTAATTGCGAAACAAGTAAGATATAATCTTTTATGAACTAATTGTGTCATTTTATGTTAAGAAACATGAATACAGTGTAAAGTGTTGTTTTGTAATACATTTTTATGATTTTGAGGAGGAACAGCAGGATTGAGTATGGAAATTGTAAGCCTTTATAAGAGTAGAATCAATCCATCATTCAAAATGCTTGCTTAGATAATTCATCAACGTTCATAAGATGTATTAGGGAGGATAAATACAGAGTACATAGTATGCCTTTATAATAGACATTACTGGTAGTAGAGGTCATAGACCCACTACTAATGTGAATCAGCTGAGCCATACATTTTTACATGGGTTTCTGAGATGCTGTATTCAACATTCCTCACTTATTAGTCATTACCATTGTGAAATCATGTTACAAAATTTCTTAAATGAATGAATTAAAAGTGACATATGTTTTGCCTTTTAAAGATATCGATGAATGCGCTAGTAGTCCGTGTATGCATACTGGAACTTGCGTCGACCAAATAAATGCATTCATGTGCCAATGTGCGACAGGCTACACTGGTTCACAGTGCGAAACTGGTATGTATTGTATTTTAAAAGCATTGGATTGATTGCCGCGACTGATACTGCATGATTGTTATGATGGCCAACCTGAACCATAAATTACCTTGAATGTAATTGTAACTTGTAAAGTAGTTCAGTGTGTTTGACAAATGATGTAGCGATGCCGTATTCCAGAAAACTATATTCTTCTTCTCTTTTGTTTTGTTCTGCAGAATACAGCTATATTGAGTGTTCATAGGGTTAGCATGTTCTTGAAATTGAGGCTTTAAGAGAAATGTGTAAAATGGCATGCATGTTGCAAAGTGTTTTATTGCTCAAACAGCTCTACATATTGGGCTATGTCTGTCAAACACTTTTGTTCAATATCTCTTCAAATTTGCATCAAATTAAAAATGAAGCGTGCCTGAAATATATTTCAGATAATTAAGAGTTGTCTTAATCTTTATCAGATAACAAAATATGATCATTTTCACAGATATGGATGAATGCGACTCAACCCCATGTCAGAATTCAGGGACATGCATTCAAGGAACGCCTGGGACTTATTCATGTAATTGTGGTGTTGGTTTTACTGGATTCAATTGTGAAACGGGTATGTTATCTTTGGTTTATTAATAAATAACACTTTTTTTTGTTTTGCATTATGATAAGAGATTTGGAATTGGCAATTGAACTTGTGGTCCCATGCAACGAGATGGTTTAGTGAACGTAGATGATTAGTCACTTGAATAACATAATTATGCACATGTATTGATGTCAAATGTCTGAGATTTTCAATATTCTTTTGCAACTTTCATGATAATACTGATGTTGTCTATTTATTTTGAACATTTCACCATTTTTTTGCAGACATTGATTATTGTCAAAGTTCTCCATGCACGAATTATGGGACTTGTCAAGATGACCTCGACGACTTCTCATGTGATTGTGTCTCGACATACACTGGCAAAATCTGTGATATTAGTAAGTGTTAATTACACTCTAAAAATTTCAGACAAAATCGGTTTTTTAGATTCAAAATGGTTTTTTGAAAAACCGAATTTCAATGCAAAAAACCAACATGGATTTTTTTGTCCCGAAATTTTTTAGAGTGTACAGTATATATGTTGTAGGCGTATGTGTACCAGATCATTTGTTAATATAAATATTTCTATGATATGTACAAGTTGTGCTGTACTAGATGACACATTTCTAGATCATTTTATACTTGTTTTAACTTACAGCTGGTCATTTATTTTTGCAAAAGAGATTAGCATTTCAATGCGAAAAGGCGTTTTTTGACTCTTGATAGCTGAAGAAGTGTCATCATTTCAACATTGGAACCATAGATTGGCATAGAATAGATAAATATGCAACATGTTTAGGACTCACACTCTCTCTCCGATCTCATCAATTAACCCTCGTGAGCGCCTAGATCGGAGCTTATAGGGCTGTACCATTTGTCCCGATCTCCACCTGGCCGGCTGTAATGGTGTGGTTATGTCAAGTTATTACATCTTCTCATTTCAGAAATTGTGTCAGGCGTCTGCAAAGCAAACAGCACAGCTGCACAGCTACTGACTGGTGCTGTGCAAACTGTGCAACATGAAAAAATGACCCAGCACAGCTGCATTAACCACTGTAACATGTACACCTTGAAATACAGCGCTACATCCAATGGCAACACTTGCACATGTGGGAGCATCCTGAACCCCAATGCGGTTAACGCAACCTGTAGCACAGCATGTAGAGGCAAACCATCAGATATGTGTGGGAGCGCATCTGGAGCCGCTGCTAATCTAGTCATAGCGGATGTTGTGGCAAAGACAACTTATCGTAAGTTTAAAATTTCTTTTTTCATTATCACTGATTCACAAATTCAGTTTAATCATCGTATGATTAATTCAGGGATGTTTTATGCTACTCCTCCCTAACTACTCATTGCTCACCCATGAAAACTTGCAACCTCCTTTCTTTCACTTCCTACAACAACGTTATCTGGGTTTGATCGTCCCTTAATTTTATATATTTTTTTCACGGTACTATGCTAGTTACACATAAAACACACTTAGTATCAATCTAGAGATATCCATTTGGACGATACCATGCAAAATCAGAAGCAAACAGGTCATTTTATAATAATGTTAAAGCACATAATTTTTTATACTACTGTTCCCCAATGATCTTAAAAATAATGAGGCTGAGTTGTCATGAATCAAAGGAATATCATTTCACCTTTTGGAATCTAAATTTGCAGTGCTTCTGTGCATAAATAGAGGGGGGCCTCAGAGGCCCCTGTGGACCGTTCGTGTCACAAAATGTTGTGGACCATAGGAGGGTTAAGGAGGGACATTCTTTTTTTTGATGAGGTGTGCAGAGTGTAGGTATACATGTATGATTGATTTTGAATTTAGGCTATATACTTCACTTTAGCATTCTGATTCCTTGCAGCAAATCCTATTGGCTGTTATCCTACACCAACAACTGGATCTGCTGACCTCGACATGACATTTCCCCATTCACCAGCTTCAAATTTTAGTTTCGATGACTGCAAGCGGGTTGGTGACCTTTATTACAAGCTATTTGTTTTCCAGATCAAAACTGAAAAGCGTTCAAAGCTAGTTGTGGAAATCTTACTGTAAAGCAAAAATTCTCTGAGTGAAAAAGCTGTGTCCTACACATAGAGTTTCCATATCATATATTTACTTTCAACTAGTCTTTATAATAATGATATCACTCATTTAACCTTTACAAGGTGCGATCTTATCATTGTTTTCAGTTATATTTAAACATGTAATATGCAGAAGCATACTGTGCAACTTTCTGTTCAGCTCAAAACAAATGATCAATCAGTCATATGTTTAAATATTCCATGGTATTTGGCCTGTAGATTTTACACATTTTTATTCATCAACTGACATTTTCTTGATTCACACTTGTGTGGATCATTAATATTTTATTAATTGAGAAAAATAATTTTATTTCAGTCTTGTGGAGCAATGGATTTCAAGTACTTCTGCATCAATCCAAGCAAATGCACTTGCTTGAAGGCAATTCCTACATCAGGTAAACTGGACGACGCGGTGTGCACCATGAACTGTCCAGATGACAATACAAAGAAATGTGGGTCCAGTGATAATAACAAGGTTTATGTTTATGGGGCAGCTGTGCTGAGTGCCAATATAGGTAAGATATAATACATATAAATATGGCTAGGCCAGTTTAGTTGAACCGATGCAAAATTTTATTCATTCTGACAAATTAAGATTTACGTTGTATTTCTGTGATTTTGTAACCGATTTTGGTAAAAAATGTAAAGCACCGATATGAAAGACGACGTAGTGAAATGTTTTGTTCTCACTTTGAGTAATTTATACAATGAATTGTGCAACACTCCAGTAAAAATTATTGGATGAAGTAATTAGATGATGACATTATTTATAAATAATCATATGAACCGATATATGAACCAATATCACCTGGTCTGTTACTACGGCGCAATCGAGTTTTACTGTTCCTGTAGCACAGCCAAAAACTCCCTCACTGGAGAGACTTGTCTTGGCAGAAGGGAAACTAGGACACAAAAGTAGATATAACATATGATATATCAGTTTTGTCGTTCTCCTCTAGATCCATGCCAGAGCAATCCCTGTCAATTTAACGGGACTTGTTCAAACTACACATTGTCTAACGGAGCGCCATTCTACAACTGCACCTGTGAGCCGGGCTACAATGGAATCAATTGCGAAAACAGTAAATATTGAATTTCTCTTTATTTTGAGTTATATCTTTCCGAACAGTCCCTTTTATATACTGAATAAATTAGGTTTTCCGCTGTTCACAATTTCAAGACTGTGTTTGGATGGCAAGAATTTTGCAATCGCCTCAGCATACACACCATCTTACCAGCTTGATGCAGGAGTTGTATAATAAATATACCATCAAAAACCTTTTGTGTTAAGAGTGTACAGTACTGTACACCATTACAGTGGACCTTGCGGGTATTCAAACTCCAAAATTTTTTATTTTTTCCCTCTTTATTTCAAGAAAAATAATTCCATATTTATTATGAGCAGGACTCATGCAGGGGTGTAATTACATGTCTTTTTCAGACATCAACGAGTGTGCATCGCAGCCCTGCCAAAATGGAGGAAGTTGCACGGACAAGGTCAATATGTATGAATGTTCCTGTCTGACCGGCTACAATGGTACCCACTGTGAAATAAGTAAGTCAAGTCTTTAACAATTTAAGCTTTAAGCTTACTATCGTATCATTCACTTTAAATTTCGTGCACAAGGATAACTATCAAGTCTAGGTCTGCATATTACCTCATATAGTGTTGTATGTTCACAACAATTGCATGTGACTTGTTACCCCATGGTTGTGACTTCTTGACCCTGACATGGGTAAAAAGTCACATCGCACTTTGCCTGAAATAATTGTGAACTGACTAAAGCCTATTTACAGCACAGCAGCTATCATGTGATACAACTATAGTCAACTAAATACTGCATAATTGTGCCAAAGGTCATTAACATCTAACAAACACCTGCTCTGTTCTGGGACTTTTTCTGAATTTTGTGACTTCTGACCCCCGCCTCCCCTAGGCCTATATTATCTTACCAGTACCAAGCACATGGGATCTTCGTGGTTATGAGGGACAGGGAATTCAAAAGTAAAATGGCCAAGAGATATGGGGGACATAAAACCCCATTCAGAGCTGCGGATCAGTGAACTAAAAATTCATTAATAAAAATTACGAAGGGAGAGGGAATTCAAAAGTAAAATGGCCAAGGGACAGGGGGATGCAAAACTCCATCCAGAGCCTCACTGTGAAGTAAAAAACTTTCTTGTCAAAATTAATTTATGCTACAGTTGTTGCGTTTGGAACTGATTCAACAAAGCAAGTAATCTACATTTATCTTCAATGAGGCAAAACATATTATTTTTGATAAGAAGGAATAACAATTCTTTTGATTCATGAATAATTCATGAAAGAACCCAGCGCCTGTCAGACCTTAGCGACAGTATTGTTTCTACAAGGTATTGATATTTTGAGATACATAATGAAAGAAGACTTATAATACATAATAGTATACTGCATATTATTGCAAAACTAAAGAGAACCTATTGTTGGTCAATCTTTGTTGCATTCCAACTCTATTGATATTTTATGACAACATCAGACCAGTGCATGCTCTCAGAAATATATATAGAAATATGAATAGGTAGGTATATAGATAGATAGATAGATGGATAGATAGACCAATATTATATCATAACAGCATGTAAATGTAGACTTTTTTTTATAGTCCATTACACCGACGAAGTCAGTCTCAACAGACTTTACAATTACACCCTTGGCAGGCCTGTTCAAGCATGAGCCTTTCTCAACTCTCCATTGAGTATACAGCCAGGCAGCTGTTTCCAGCGAACACAATGCTAAGTCACTCTACAATCGCCATCACTGCCTATAGCCAAGTACCCATTTGCACCTGGGTGAAGTGAAGCAAAGAGTTATGGAGGATCTGCTCAGTTCCTCCGTGCCATGGGTGGGAGTCGAACCTGCAACGTCTCAGTTATCAGGCAAACACCTTATGCACTAGGCCATGGCACCTCTTACACCAAGTCATTAAGTGACTTCACTTTTTACCTTCAGGACATTCAGCAGCTCTCTCGGCCCATACAAGACTTTTCATTTTGACAAAAACATCCGTTAAAATTCAGAATTTCTGTTACTTTTATTCCAAATTGCTGCTGAGGCACCATAACACTGTTCATCTCTTGTATCATATATATCAGATATGCTTGAATGTCCTGAAGGTTAACAGTGAAGTCAGTTAATGACTCGGTGTAAAGAGTGACATCTTCTAGGTCTAATTCTTCGAAGTGTAACTTGTGACATTCCTGATGCCTACAATGGCCCTACATGAATTCCATACAACCATGTTTGTTTTGCACATTGCCCAGCGTTTTTAGTTCCACTGCTGCCATAGCAACACATATTCCTTTTGGTGCTCAGAAAATTAGGCCTATGTCCAGACATTTAAAAGATCTGCTGTTATGATATAATATCTGTCTATCTATCCATCTATCTATCTATATACCTACCTATTTAAATTTCTATAAGTCCAGACATTTAAACATTTTTAACTTCTGTGATCAACTGTTCGACCCAATAGATGTTGTGCCTACGAAAAAGAATTGAGTTTAAACCGTGATTTTTATTCAGTTTACAAAACTAAAATTTTGGATTATGGTTTTTTGTTTCGTCTGACCGACCGGACCGAGAAAAATTGTTTTTTCTCAATATGCCAATATGACACCTCAGCCAACATTTTCGTTCTGACCAAAAAAAATCAAAATTTGCAATTTTTTCAAGACTCCAGCATATCATTAAAATGTTAATAACAATAAAAAGACTAAAAAAGCATCTTTAGACATATTCTTTTTTTTCACATCAATCTTGTTCAAATACTTCCGGTGTACACTCTTTTAAAATATAGGCTAGATCTTCTTATAAAAAGCAAAAAGCTATTGAATTCAAACTTGGAATAATTATAAAAGAAAAATTTTGCATGTCCTCATTAAACATATAGGCCTATACAGCTAGGCTGAGGTAGCCTGTGTCATAATTTCATCAAAATTCACCAAAGATATGATTTGGAAGGCATTGGCTGACTTCGAAGGAATAATCCCAATTTGAACACCGCCAAAGGAATACATTTGTCATCTCAATGATTATCTCATGAATACATCTGAAGGTTTCTATAGAAGTAATGGATTATTAACCTGGCATCGTCTCTTTGTAGAGGTTGATAATCAATATTAAAACAAATACATTTTTGTCATCAATCGGTTGAGCAGTATTTCCACAGTCATGGTGACAGACGGACGGACGGAAAGCTAGACGGACAGATCAAAGACACATGCGATTGTAAACATTAGACCCGTCCTATGGTGGGCTTAACCAGAGTGGCTCAATTTATATATTGGGATCTTTTTAAAGCTTTCCTTGGCTATGTATTCGAAACCAACCAGCTATAACTAATTTCAGCCTTATAACCACTACACTTAATTGGTGAATTCGACCCAAAATTAGATAAATGAACCTTGATTAGGCTTGAATATATGTTGTCATAGGGAATATGATCATGTTTGTCACTCATGAACATCGTATGCTTACACGTCAGTCATTAATAAGTAACCGCTAAGGACAATAAATCAATCTCAAAATGTTAATGCCCTCAATATGGTCTGATACTGACTATTGAATTTTATATTGACAAAATTTGACTTTAGCCTAATTGTTTACCGCACTGAGAGCCTATATATATCAATTGGGCGATAATGGGACGGAGTTCTGAGAGCCCGAATTGATTCCTACATCGAAAGCATTGCGTGATGTTAGCTGATTTTGCACTTCAGGGATTATTAACAATAAATTGAATTGACTTTTTTTGTGTACAGGTCTTTAAAGAAAATTTATGATGATAGCTTTGTGAACCGTCTTGTTTGATTAACTAGAACTTACCGAGCATTGTACGCAGATATTTCAGGTGCTTTCAATACCATTCTGTTGAACCCATGTTCTAATATACGTAAATTGAATTATTTTGCATCCGATATGTGTATATCAAGATTCCCTCCTGACTTGGCGTACAATAATAGTCTATAATAATTATTTTGTCTTTCAGTTCATGACTGCATGACTCCCAAAACGATAATGAATGGGACTCGGACATTCACAAACACCACCTTTCGGAATAATGTCACATATGCTTGTGACAGCGGTTTCTTCATGGGTAATTCAAGCGATGGAAAGGCTATGTGCACTGTGCAAGGTTGGACCTACCCACCTCTTAACTGTTACAGTAAGTCAATTGTCATATTGTGACATTCTGTCTGCTAGTGTTAACTCTATGATGTTGATGAAGTTCTTGAATATTCACAAAGACACAATTCAGAAGAAAACTACAGACCTTCGAAAAAATTGTATGGTCAAGCGACAAGCGTGTTCATTATTCAATTTAATTGGCTCGGCTTTAGGACATGCTGCTTATTCTTTTACTATACTTTCCAAAACAAAAATGTTTGCAAAACAAAAATGTTTGCAAAGTGTTATCTATAGATTAATAAAAAAGTCCTAGTATTTTGAGGCCGTAATGGATTGGAACGCCATTCACTAGAATTGTGTAATTCACACAGGTCAACTGTTATATTGAATTATGATCTGTTATTGATTGAGTGCTTCTTTATATACCTTATAAAATTATATGCATCAATTTCAGGCATTGATGAATGTGCCAATGTCACTTGTCATAATGGTGGATCCTGCATCGATGGACACTTGAACTTTACCTGTGAATGTCAATGTCCGTATTCCGGTCGAAACTGTGAAACAGGTAGGGCCTATTGCAATCATAAAACATCTCTCTATATGTGCACTCAGTAAACACTTTGGTCCTTCGATTTTGAACTTATGTTGATATTATTAAAGCGGCAAGCGAGAGCGATTTTAATGCTGAAGACATCAAAATTGGCTTTCCTTGCTGAACCTTATAAGTATGAAGTCAGTGATGGTCGCAGAAAAGACGTTGGATATCCTGTTGTGTTCTTCATAGCCTCTGAGCATTAAGTTAATAAACTGTGCCATGACATTGTTATTTTGAAATTGAACAATGTAAAATTACTAAAATCCTAATTCAATGGTTTTGTTCACTGTAAATTTTGAATTTTGAGTTAGCTTAATTGATTGAGTGAGATGGTTGCACAATTCCTTTGAGCCAAGATAGCTTGTTGTTTGCAAGTTATAACAACATAAAGATTATTATAACTAAAAACAGCAAGCTATCATGGCTCAAACAAATTGTGCAACCATCTCACTCAATCATTTGAGCTAACTCAAAATTTCAAATTTTACAGCGTTGAGTCTTGGGATTTTCTGAACACAACATGATGTCCAACGTCTTCAGAGAGCGATTTTAATGGTATTCCAGTCTTCAGAGGTTCATTTCTAAGAAAGTCTGTGATCTCAACCTAAGAGGGCATTGCCACTATACTGTACCACCACCATTACAATAATGCTGTCACTCTGTCAGCCAAAAGATGATGACAAATCTTTACTGGCTTCTTCTAACATGGCTGATTGAGTGATAATAATCATTATAAGATAATGATTTGTCAGAAAAAAAGATGCTTGCTACAAAACATTAACATTATTTTTTAATCATGTTTCAGTTGTTGACTGCGGAGCGGCTCCAAACATAACTTTCGGCTCTCGCAACTTCACGGGGAATTCTTCCTATGGCTCCTTGGTGACCTATGCCTGTGACGATGGCTACAAGATGGTGAATGGCACAGGGCTCAAGATGTGCAACTGCAAGAACAGCTGGGTGGGCGATAATGTGGGCTGTGAGGGTGAGTAGTTGGTTTTTTGTGTCCGGGAGCAGGGCCTCAGGCCCTTTGTTATCATCAATGGCATTGTCATGCCAAAGTTGGTGTGGATCCTTATTAATGATTCCTTAAGCATTTCACTGGTGCAAGGACCATCCAAAGTTATGATACCCTGAGTTTACACTGCTGCCAAAGATTCCCAGGCTTTAATCTTATGTCTCACTGCTCTGAATATTTACCTTTAATCCCCAAAATTCTTTGTTGCTGAGCAGAAGATTTCTGAGAAGGCTTCAGAGAAGCATCTTTTATTCTTCTGTTGGGTTCTTCTATCCTGAGACAAAGCATGGCGCACCACAACCTGCCAAATATGTCTATTTTTAGCCAAAAATGGATTGACAAGCATGCCAGGATCACAAGGAAACAATCCTAACATTTTATGCTTCAGCCAATTACTAAAGATAATAGGTCGATAGATAGATAGATAGAATAGCACTCTTTTCACAATTTATGAGGTGTGTCAATGTGATGATCATATCCCATTGAATTCAAAGGGTTATTAAATTGCTCGGGGACACAGTGCATGCATTATGCTAGTTTTCGTTGTTGCTTTCCACAAGAATTGTCCTGAGACCTTAGAGCTCTTTGCGTAAAAGCATCCCAAACAATGTCAAAATGAACATACAACTTGGTCTTGTGATGTAATTCTCTTAAAAATGTTTTTGTGATTTGTTTGTGACAGTTATCATTTAATCAGATCACTCAGCACAAATCATATCTTGCAGCATGGGCGTCAATAAACAATCTGCAAAGAGATATAATATAATGTGCCAAAAAGCATCACACAGACATTGGTTTAGATGTGAAAAGATATGAAGTCATGTGACAGTTTGAGAAATTAATGCATGATAATATATGAAAATGTTGTTATTCCTGTTACAGAAATCAATGAGTGCCTCAGCAATCCCTGTCAACATGGCGGGTCGTGCACAGACCTCATCAACATGTACAACTGTACTTGCCCCGCAGGGTCGACCGGGATCAATTGCGAAACTAGTAAGTTGAAAAAAGAAAGAAAGATGAGTCTGTTACTATTAGGACATGCTTTTAAATCAATGACAATGACAAAAACTTTATTAATCCATATTGAGGAAACTTGTTTTGCAGACATGAAATTAAAAAATAATGAGAGTAACAATAAAAGATTATTATGCAGAAACATGTAAAAGCAGAAAAAATGTGAGATTTGACGAGAGAACAAAAATATATGGCCTGAATATATATGGATAAAGTTCTTGAGGTAAGACCATTCCATGAGCCAACTGAACTGTGAACAAACCATAGATGCGTGTTCTTTAAAACTTTTGTGTTATCGTTAAGGGGCATGCATCGTAAGGTCTGCAAATCTTCAGAAAAGTAACTATTTGCCACTGATTTAGTAATTGAAAGATAATTGAAACCTTTGCCCTATGGTTCAAATATATTATGTACACATGTAAATTGTAAAGAGAAGCAGAAATTCAGTTCTGTTTACTTGCATGGAGCTCAAATATCTGGTTTACTATACTGCTTAGGATTGATTCAGAATGCATTTTTAAAACAAGCAAACAATATTTTTTACACTCTTGTGACTCTGCTTTATCCCATGGTCTTCTCAAATATTTTTCTCCCCGTCTCCATGGTGGCAATACCACTTTATTGATTCCCCGTCTCCTTTTATTCAGTATAAACCATTGATATTTTATAGCCTAGCTAAATCTTTCAAAGCATACATATGGCATCATCAAATATTCATTATTTCCTCAGATTCATAGGAACCGCTATGTAATTTCACTCGGTCTCTTTTGTTGTTGCATTTTGACATCAGAATTCCTAATTTGTCTTCCCAATATCTTTCTCTGGAGGAAAAAGGGGGGGGGGGGTAGTACATCCAGTGCCAATCATAAATTTGTGATATTCAACAACAATGGCAGTTACGATGTATAATATTATATTATCTTAACATCTTAACATATCTTAACATAACAACACTATCTTTGCAACTTTGTTGTTACCAGTTTGCCTCATCCACTCCTTCATCAATCACAACTAAATTTTCCATACACTACCTTGCTGTCATTCTCTCTTGCAATAAGGCCTGCTATCCTTCAAAGATACATATATCCTCTACAATCCATGTTTATTTCATGCTTAACTATCCAAACACGCTACATTGGACATTTTGCCAAGTCCTTAATCAGGTCAGAAATGTTCTGCTCCAGAAAGTTTATGACAGAGGGCACCACAGTCTGCTATTCAAAGTTCTGGGGAAGTTTCTCTTGCATATCTTTTTCACTTCTCACTTCAAATAAGTCAGCCATTTACTGATGTAGATTGACAGATAGCCCTTCTAGCCTCTACAAAATAATCAGGAAAAATATACTCAATTTTCTCAGTATGAAAAGTTCATGTTCACATAACATACCCAATCACTCCTGAGTTTATGCTGCTCACTTCCATTTCAAAACCATACCTGCTAACCTTTTCTAATGAGGACTAATTTAATCAAACATTTTCCATCCATTAAATATTTTTGGATGCTGTCCCACATGCGCTTTATTTGTTACCAACTTCCTGCGAGAATCATGCAATACCCTAAATATAAACAAATTGTTATTCTCCGATGTGTCTAATAAATTCTTAATACTTTTCCACCAAGGACAATTTCTCCTCATAGTATAGTCCATCTAGACGTTTGTGATGTTCCATAATTTTGCAATTATGCCTTCAATACTACCATATCACTCTCTCACATCAACTTTTTTACCTAAATCTCATTTCTTTTCACGTCTTCCTGAACTTATATATGATTATGTAATCACGATTTACCCTCCAGCCATTCTATACAATACAACCCTTCTGGAACATACTCATATTACAATCCTATTCTCAATTCACGGATGTTTTACGCTACTTCAGCCAAACTACTCATTCCTCAGCCATCAAAACTTGCCAGTTGCTTTCTTTTACTTCCTACAAGATCTTCATCTGGCTTTGGTCCCATAAACTTATATTATTTTTTCACGGGTACTATGCTAGTTATTATAATAATGATACTAAGTACTTATTTAACGCCAATTCCAGTAAACTGCTCATTAGCGCTTGGTTATATTATTATGTCTTGTCAGTTGTCAATACTTTCTGAGATCTACACGCATGACCTTTGTGGACTAATTTGAGTCTATAATATTCAAAATGACATTTCATAACTTAGTGTTAGATTCGCCATTTCAAACCATGACGACATTGTCTTTCAGCTTTTTTGAGGTGATGCCTCAGCCCTTTGATGTATATAGGCTTAGTCATTCTTTTGGCACAAACCACTTCTATCTTAATGAAAAGAGACCCCCCAACAAGAGGACGTGGCCAAAACTAGAAAATGAGGCTGCTGAAATATGTCATCAGTTCGGGCACTTGCATCTTAAGTAGTAAAATGCGGATGGGCAGTTGTGGAACGACCTGATTTTGCGGATTTTGCGTATCGCCTCATTTTTTTTTTTCGATAAAAAATGTTCTTGGTTATAGTGTATTGATACCATCCTCTGTTTCAGACTTGGACGATTGTGTTGGGGTGGACTGCGGACCAGGGACTTGTGTTGATGCCCTCAATAACTACACATGCGCTTGTCCAGCCACGTACACTGGCCCAAAATGTGGAAGTAAGTCTGTAAACATATCATGATATTTCGGGTTGGATTTAATCAACCCGCCATTTTTGTCACAAAATACTTTTTTATTTTGGAAGCAAGGGATTTCATAATGAAATTATATTGGTAAATCTATACACACAAAGAATTTTCTTATGTTTTCAGCGCCAGTTATCAATGTTCCACCTGGACCTATCAATGTGACAGGAACAATTCTCCAAGCAAACCCGCGTTGTAAGTTTCCTCATTTTAACATAAATGTTAGGTGACCCGTTGGAGTTTTGCTTGCCAGGTAGTAAAAGAGCTGAGAATGATGTGCAATGTTTGCAGGGGCGTGTCTAGAAATTGCTGGAGGGGGGGGGGGGTAATAGCATTGGGGGATACAGGACAGAGACATTTTGCAAAATTGGTGGTTGTGGATACTTTACAATGTATACCTTTATGCTAAACAGGAGTGTAAGAAACACATACCCAACAAAGGATATTTTGCGTAGCGTGAAAAAATATTCCTTGTCATCATTAAGCAGAAACGCTACCGCTTATGGGTGGAGTCCATACACAGAGATATGTAATTAATTATATAACTCCATTAACACCTTTACGTCTAAATGGATTACAACATTATGTTTGAAAGATACAAATTTTATAATTGAGAATAATATCTTTCAAATCAATTTGCAGCTAATGTTGAGTGTGAGCAGGCTAGCCTCTTCCCGAACACCTCACTGCTGAACGATGGAGTTGTCGCAGGCACAACATTGAATTACAAGTGCACCGGTCAAGGAACGGCTTTCCCGGACACAACCGGATCAGATCCTACCCGAAGACAATGTTATTGTACAGGAGAGGGGAAGTGGTCACCTTCCCCAATAGGGTGTCAAGGTGAGAATGTAGTATAGCTTAGTGATCTTGAACATGGTTTCAAAGTTGCTGATCAGGCAGTAACAGATTATATTTGTACTTTCCAAATCCAAACACTGATATTTCAAGCTGACATGGTGGCGATTCATAACCGTTTTCTGATATTTTCTTTTTCCCACTGCTTTTGTTTAAATTGGCAATTTGGATGAGGTCATAGCAAGTCTCTGCAATTTGTAACCTGGCCAATTTGTGGATCTGTACGATCGGTGTTATGGTATTGAAACAAAATCACTAAAGCAACAAAATATACAAATGTACAACAAAATCACTCAAGCAACATGCATGTTAGTACCAATCTGAGTTAGATTACTGGATAGAGCACACTGAATAAAAAGGGTGAACCAGTGTTACCATAATCTCAATGAGCACAAAGATGTGTTAATACACTGTGTTCAACTTACAGTTCTTTGGCTTGTATAATATTGAACTTCTTGAATGATGTGTACATCTGGATTTATGGAATTTGTCTTCCAGTTGTGAAATGTCCTGTCCTTGCTCTTCCTGCTGGAACCTTGAGAGACACTGAGGATAGAACTTTTGGCATTCCTGTCACCTATATGTGCAGACCCGGGCTGACATTTCCTGATGGCTCAAAGCTCCGAAGTTTATTTTGCGAGGCAGATGGAAAATGGAGTAGCACAGTAGCACCCTGTGTCCGTAAGTATTATACTTCTCTTCAGCATTGGTAATTATAGTAATTTACACTTCATTTGAGACATTTGGGATGGAAACCTACACATATATATATAAATAATATAATGCAAACAGTCACCAGTAGCCTACATCATGCCCTTTATTATCCCCCATGCCATATGGTATGGAGGATATGGTTTCAGTCTCCATGTCATGGTTTCCATCAAAAATCTCCAATGCCTCACAATGCACATGTTCATACTTTCTGCCAGTTCTTTAAACTCCTTTAACTTGCCAAATCTACAATTAAATCATCAAATGTAGGAAGCTAACTTACTTCCCAGCTATCCTTATGAGCATGGCTGGGACTGCCACCATTTCTAAATTTGGTAAGCCCAGGCCATTTATAGGTGTCACCACATGCAGGTATGCACAATTGTGCCCTTAGTGGTGTTCATGGAACTACACATTCACGAAAACTGTGGGAATGTACTATACAGTAATACTACCCAAGTCTCCCATCACTGTTGTTGAGGTTGATGTAGATTGTGCAGGGCATGGGGGATGTAGAGGCAGTATCTGCTCTTGTTCTGATAGGTAGAGTTCTAATTTGCAGCTATATATGTTTTATTTTTTAGGACAAGCTTGCCCTGCCATCAACACTTTCACCAATGCCCGAGTTGTGCATTTTTACCAAGGGGACAACTTGAATCCTGCCAGGGTAATGCTGCGATGTAGTGCGTGGCAGTATTTCCCTAATGGAGCTCCGGAGCGAAATGTCACTTGCACAACCGAGGGGAAATGGACTCCCTCCGATCTGAATTGCAGTAAGTTGTATCCTTGAATATAAGGGTAAATTTTAACTTTTCATGCAATTCAAAATGCACTGGGGCCTAAAGCTTGTAAAACGTGCATTAGGGCCTGAGGAATCTAAAGCTATTCTTGAAATTGAGAAATTACTTTTCCTTGCTTCTCCACTTTTCATATTTTTTGTTCATTTTTGGCCACTTTTGCCAATATGTGCGTCGTGCGATAAAAATGTAGCTTGGTCAATTTGTATCATACAGCACTCTATAATTGCCATGGTTCTAAAGGCCAAAAAAATCTTCCATTTGCATTGGCGAATTGGAGAAAGTGGCTGAAACTTAAACAGCAAAACTTGAAACGAAAATTGAAGTTGCATGGAATAGTCTCCATTTCATGAACAGATGTTGATTCCCTGGGTCCTTATGTATTTTAGGCGGCACTAGTGCATTTTCAATTTGCATAAATAATTAAAATTCACACACCCTATGAAATATCCTCATGAGTTGTTAACTGCTCTTATCACAAACAAAATTTTGGACAGTTTGTGAAACATCACAAAGTTAAAATTGCGTTTGTGTCATGTGTTTTTCATTCATACTCACAACATCTATTTTCTCACAGACTTCCGATGCATTCCGCCACCATGGGATCCTAACGCTCCGAAAACCATCATGACAACAACTGATAAAAATGCAGACATTTTAGTGTCTTGTCGACCTGGGTTTCGATATCCCGATGGCACCACCACCAAGACACTCACGTGTGGCGCTGATTTGCAGTGGGACATGAATACTGATTCTTGTGAAGGTAATGAAAAAATACAGCTTAAAGATTTCAGTGTATATGCCTCGTCTTCTTGGCTTCTCTAGTAATTATTTGTGGAATAAGGGCCTGGGGATGTTGTTCACCTATTTTTCTGGCAGTCACGCAATGAAATTGTGTCTTTTGAAAATATCTTGTCTATTGCTGGGTTTGACATTACTTTTCTTTTGTCTTATAATCATCCATTTTCATTTTCAATCCATCACCTGCAACTTTAATATAATCAGTTTTTTAAATTGATTGTTTAATTTCCATCAAATGTATATTATGCAGCTCATTCCTAATGTCAAAGGGGGAGGAATGCTGATTGACCCATGTGCTCATGTTACCCCTTGGGCGTTTTCAGGATGTCTTGCACCAGTAACACGGGTGACTCGGGTGACTCTAGAGTGACTCGTGTTTGTTTCCAAACATGCACGAGGGTAGCCCGGAAACGGAAGAAAAGAGCTTCACTCGAGCAGGAACCAGTTTGTCACGTGGTACAAACTCTCGAGACCCCAGTACTCTCCGATATCAGGGAATAACCGGAAACACTACACTCTAGAACTGACCTTGGCACCTCCCGGAAACACGAGGGTCGAGTTTTGCGTGTTTGGAAACAAACCCTCGTGACTCATGTCACTCGAGTTACTAGTGTAACCTTTCCGAAAACGCCCAAAGTTAACCTATCCGGTAATGTTTTGTTATTCTAGAGAAAGTCTGTCCTATTGTGCCATCTGTCGGAGGAGCCACCCCAAGCAGTAACGTTGCCCTTGTTGGCCATAACGTGACATACTCATGCAGCAAATTCGACTGGTTCATGAGCTTACGACATCCCAACGCCACCATCTACTGTTTCATCGCAAACGTGTCGTGGTCCCAGGCCCCCGAAAACTGCTCTGGTAACATTTGATTTATTGCTTTTTGCCATTTATCTATGAATTTCACCACCAGCTGTCATATTAGAGTAGCTGTGGAAATGTTAGTTTAATTGGAAGGGTAAAATACATTTATTGGTCCACTTAACAGAATTCTCTCACTTGCATAATTGCAGAATTTTGTGATATATATATATATATATACATTTGATGATGCGTTGTTTTCAGAAATTCACTGCGGAGCGAAAGAAAATGTGGCCAATGCAAACTTTGACAACTCTATAGCGGACACTCCCGAAAAAGTTGTCACATATACATGCACTGGATCCAAGAGGTTTTTGGACGGGAAAGAGGCCAAGAACGCGACTTGCACTTTCTGGGGAAATTGGACGAGGATCGGTGACAGTTGTGATGGTAAGGTTTTTATGTAACTAGAAATGCCGTTGGGGCTCATTTTTTGTGGGATGAAGCCCCCTCCCTGGCCTGAACGCACTTGACCTCTTATTTTTTATAGAGATATAGAGATATATATAGATGCATTAGATGGATATAGATAGATGTATGTTGACCACTTTATTATCTCCACAAGATTAGCGGATGTTAGTATCAAAATTTTATGTTGTTGTGCTTATTAACCTGTGGTGCCATTTTAAAAATTTGATGTATCTTTTTTTACAATTGAGTTAATCTTGTTGAGTTAAAAAAAGTTTTGGTGTAATAGGAACCAATTTTCATAGTCCTTCCGTGCATAATTGCTTCATTACTTTAAGTGAGGCAATTGGATCGAAACATCCTTAGAATTGCAAAATTTTAATTAGATTGACTAGATAGTGTCAGTATCAAGGGGAATTTGGGATTGTTGGAAGAAGTTTTTTAGAGCCAGGTCATTTCTTTGTTACTAATTAAACCAGACACGCGTACCTATGTTTTACATGGTGTTGACAACACTGGAGTTCTAGTGGCAAGTATATATAACTTCAACTTTAAGAAAGCAAATTAACTTGCTATTTTAAAAGTCACTCTTTCATAAATTTGATTAACATGATTTTGTGATACATTTCCAGATAACCGATGTCCGCATCCAAAAATACCGAGATATTCAATACCAACCACGATAGTAGCCAACCTCGGGGCGAAGGTGAATTTTACTTGTGAAGGAGGATACACCTTCCCGGACAACACCATGAGCAAGTTAATAACTTGTAAAGCTGGCTTGACATGGGATAGTGTTGCTCCAGATTGCAAACGTAAGTTATGGTATGAGCCTACCCGGTATGTGCCCAGGGGGGGATCCAGAAAATTCTGGTGGGGGGGTCTATCGGGCTATCATGTTGCCGAACGCATAGCTCGCGACATAACACAACTGTGCATCGTTAAAATTAACATGTAAAAATATATACATTTTGGTCTGGTGGGGGGGATGCATCCCCCCGTCCCCCTCCCATACGCCCGTCCCTGTTAAATGTGCCTATAGATCATTAATGGCAGTTACAGTGGAACTTTTCATTTTGAATTGTCCTTCCGATGCAGGGATCTCCTTCAACTTTCAACTTCTCTCACAAGTCTTTTCTAATCTATCTATACAAAGGCGCTATTCTGGATGCTTCGGTCCCTCTTACGAGGTGTCTGGGCGACCCACGACTGCCAAATTCGCACAGTGTACTAATATTGATGTCCTGCAAAAAGTGGGCAACTTTTTTTTTTCAATTTCAAAAAAAAAAAATTCCAAAATTTTTTTTTTTTCAAAATTAAAAAAAAAAATTTTCTTTAGAACTTTTTTTCATTTTCACAAATTACTAATATTGATGTCCTGCAGTGGCAACATTTTTTTCCAAAAAAAAAAAAAATTTTTGTGGGGGTGGCAGCCCCCACGTGACGCCATGACAACAGGTGACGCAATGATTTTAAAGAGTAAAGAGTCTCACTGGAACTACTTTCAAGATTTAGAAAAAAAAAATTCTTTTTTTCACTATTTTTCAAAAAAAGAAGAAATAAAAAAAGAGGAAATCGGCCTACGTTTTTCAGTCTCTGCACACGGTCAACATTTTTACCTGAGGGGAATGGGCGGTTCAAGTCCAATAGAAGGACCAAATAGTTCCATGGCGTAACAATAAGGGTGTTATTTGGTTGTGACGTCATCATAACAAATGTTTCGGCCAATGAGCGGGGGTGTGGGGGTGGCAGCCCCCATGTGACGCCATGACAACAGGTGACGCAATGATTTTAAAGAGTAAAGAGTCTCACTGGAACTACTTAGCTAATTAACCGGATATTGGACTTGAGCCGAATGGGCTACCTTTTTTCCCACAGTGGAATTACATTGTTGTCCTGTATTGCATTGAATCACCATGGCAACTACACTGCCTCACTTAAAGAGAATTTGGTAGCTATAACTACACACCAGTTTTTAAATACTCTTTTTTGCCACAATGGGCATTTCTAGTATTACATTATTCTCATTGGTGGTTTCAATGAAATTATCAATATAGGTTATCATTTTATATTGTATGTATTATCTTTACGTCTTATATATATTTGAACTTCACATAATAATAATATGTAAATTTTTTTAATAAGACCAGATCTGCAATTAGCATTATGGAAAATGAGAAACAATAGAAGAAACCTACTTTGTTATTAAAGCCTTGAGAAACTTGAATTTTGATTTAAGGGTTGCATGTCCTTGATAATACTTCCCTTGTGCATTTATGATTTGGTGAATTGAGTATATATATCAGAAAATTAAACTACAGTTTACACATTGTTCTAAGAATAAATGTTGTTGACATACAGGCGTTGCTCTATCTTTTTTTTTGTTCAGGAAGTACGGCGTTGAGTTTTGTTATTCTGGTGTTATTAACAATTTGTCCACTAGAAACAATATACACTGTCGACCTGAAAGTTCTACGCGTGGAAGCACAGCCTCAAATCAAGTCCAGAAGTGATCAGACAGGAGGAAGGGGGGGGGGGTAATAACCGAAGAGGTTATGGCCCTTTCCACCCACAAAACTACTAAGGAAAGCAGCACAAGGCCAACCTTGATGGGTTGCTGAGCAACTATTTTATGATGTCATTAGAACATACTGAACAGATTCAAACAGACAAGCAGGCAGCATCAGAAATGCTTGAAGCTTGTGGAACTGCTCAGGTTTTGAAGATGTGGAGAAAGCAGGGATGAGGAAAAGTTGGTTAGTCAGCGCAAATCTTGGACTAGGGGATAGCCCGTAGGCTTTAAGACAAGTAACGAGACTTTTTAAAGTTGCTTTGGTACAAGTAGATATAAACAAGTGGATATTTTCCGACTATATCTTTTTTTTTTAAATGACACAGGATCGACACTCCATCTGTAAACAGCCCTGACACCTGATACACATCTGACACTTTTGGAATAATGACAAGTCTTATTTAGTACATTGTCCATTAATTAGTGCAATGTACTTCGGAATCTGATATAACTGGTGTATTTTTTGTTGTCACTGTTGGGTATTTCTATGGTGCATGTTATATTTTCATGCCCATCATTAGATGCAAAAACCCATGGGTCTGCTAGTATTATATATATGTATAAATATATAAATGATGATGAAGATAATAGGTGTGTCCGAGTCAATTAATTAATCAGACGTCTTTTTTTCCCCATTATAGCAATCATCTGCCCAGTTCTGCATAATATTTCCTCACTCTCGGTGTCCACCCAAAACCACACTTACGGAGCAGAGGTGAATGTTTCGTGCGCACGAGCCCACAAGTTTGCTGACGGTTCCACAGAACCTCACAAGACAGTGACATGCCTGAAGACTTCAGAATGGTCCAAGCCCATATCATCCACCTTATGTGAATGTAAGTACAATACCTATGAAGTCTGCTTTATCTCATCGCAACAAGAAATATCATAAGAGACCGTTCAGAATTTATGAGTAGGTGGAGATGGGAGTAATGATTTTTACAGTTGTTTTCTGGACACCTGTGCGATCTTGATTGTTGTGGGCTTGTAATTTTTGGGCCTGCTTTCCACTTTAGTGACTTCCTAAAATCTTTTTTTCAGTGTTATAACAAACAAAAAACATGACAAGAAATCACTATTTATATCAAATCAAATCATTTTATTTTATGTGGGTGAGAAATATTACAAAGAAAACACAATAGCCACAGGCTAATCATCCGACAATACCAGTAGGGGAGAGTGGAGCCAGTTGAACTGGCAGGCCAGTTGAACCACCCTTGATTTTTCTCCAGATGGAGCAGGCATGGGAACTTACATAAAACCTTGTGTGATGCCTTATTAGGCTAGTCTTTTCCATGAGGATCTTTTGGCTCCGAGACACATGGTAACGAAACTATCACACTCTTTTCGTTTTTCGCATGTAAATTGTAGTTTGTCACATTGAGATTGGAGCTTTCATAGCATTTTAATTATTTGGTCTGCAGGGATGTCATGTCATCATTATTAAGATAATGTGTTATGTGTAGATGGAAACCCACCTTCTTAAAATGGTGTCCCACAACAAGGGTACAGCCAGGTTATATATAGATACATGGAGGTCACAGTGGGGCCAGTTGTACCTCGTAGATATCTAAATGTTGTCCCTTCTAAATCCTCTAAATGCCAGTTTGATATTTTCCATTGATTCGTCTGCGTCATTATTCATTGCAACACGATTATACTGCCAAATTCTACTGATGTTTTCCGTTTTGAACAGGTCATAAATTGTATTTTGCAAGGGCCATAAATCATACACTTAATGTCATTTTGTCAAAAAAAAATCACTTGCTGACGACAATATTTATATCAATCTATGTATAGGATCAATGTATTGGTATCTCTGCATTATTTACACAAACACATATTACTTTGCTTCAAGAACTGATCCATCTGCTTTTGGTCCATGACCATGGTGCAAAAAGTTTCCAGTCAGTCAATTGGGCGACAGTTATGTCCTTTGAGGCTTCTCACCTATGCTTAATATAAATAAATAACTCTTGTGGGTCTTGGTTTTTCTTTGCCTTTTCTTGTAAAACATAGATCTGTCAGAAACCTGTCAGAAACCTTTTGAAATCTTTACTAATATGGCCACCTTGGATAAATTGAGCAAGTGAAACCAGGTGGAAAGTTGGGGCCATGCACAAGCTAAAGGGACGACCAATAGATATTTGGGTGGAAGTTTCTTCCAAGGTCGATTACTTATTTTATGGTAACACCGGATACCATCATTTATTTTGAGCAATTTTTGTTTTCTAAATAAAGCAATACCAGAAATTGTGTATTCCTGGACTGCCAAGAAAAATAATCACTTCAACCTGGCAACAAATCATTTATAAAAAGAAATTTCCAGCTGGTGTGTTTTAGATTAAAACTCTTTTGGAAAAATTCAAACAAATCAACAGTCATCATGAATCTGGAACAAACATGTATATACATAGAACTGCAAACATGCAAATTGGCAATAAGAAAATTGTTCCAACTTTTTTTTGTTTTTGGTGATTTTTCTGTTTTTGAGCTTTTGTGAGGCAAGGTGTAATGACAAAAGATCATAAGTTATTGATGAATTTAGCTGTAGTCTATATTGACATATGTCTTTGTTTTGTGCAATGACAGTCGCCGGCTCAGAATCCATAATTTGCAATTATGCATGTCCACCTTTACCTACTCTAATTTTTTTCCTAGCTCAGTAATCCACATGAACTAATCGATAAGCTGAATTATTAAAATAAAGGGGAACGCCTTTTGAAAAATATCCTGTTTTGTTTGGATGTATGCTTAATAAAAGAAAGTCGTACTTTACATCAATATCTTATTTGGATGTGAAAAATAATTTCCATGAAGTTTCCAATAAAAAGAAAACTAGTTATTTATAAAGCATAACTGTCATTTGAACTTAAAGGCCACGTCCTTGTCAGATTTACGTGAAATCCAAAATTGCTTTTCATGCTGCAGAAGTGTAGTGTAATGTGAGCACTCAGTGTCACTCAGCAAATGCAAATATACCTTACCTGTGAATCACTGTCTCAAGTTCTCTACATGGTGGCAGATGAAAATTGGGTAGGCCTCATGACAACATACACCCCCTACTCCCTTTTGTTATTCCCGTAATATCGGCTACCCCCATTTTACCCCCGTTTTGCCCCCTGCTTCCCCCCTCTTCCCCCACTAACCCCCGCTTACCCCCACTTGCCCCGCTTATCCCCCATTTGCCCCCGCTAACACCCCACTTCCCCCCGCTTACCCCCCACTTGCCCCCGCTTGCCCCCGCTTACCCCCACTGCCCCCCCGCTTACCCCTACTTCCCCCCCCCACTAGCCCCCGATTCCCTCCACTTTCCCCAAGTTGCCTCCTGCTAGTCCCCGGTTACCCCAACTTACCTCATCTTGCACCCACCCCACTTGACCCCACTTTCCCCGCATAACCTCCTCCTTTACCCCCAAGTAGTTACCCCATAGGGTGGGGGATGTATCCTGTCATGAGGCCTTTGGGTCTGGAATCTTCCATCCAAGTGCACTTAGTGCAGCATCACAGCCGTCTGCCAACGGGTTGTCAGAACAACAAGAGATGACATTTTCATATTACATAATATTTAAAGAAGCATCAGATTTTATTCACTGATCAGAACTAAGGTGCTGATGCAATCCCCATGGTCTTCTACGCTATCACTGGCAATCCCCAGTCTAATCTGGATGTCAAATTTGTGAGCAGTCACAGGAGACAACTGTTACAATCTCAGTAGAACTTGTAGGCAAGATGTGTACACAGCTATGACAGCTAGCAGTGACCAACACAAAAAAAACAACGTGCAAGCACTTTAAGACAGGCTTCAAGATCTTAGTCAGGAATTACTGCCAAACTCACCACTTTCTAGCTTACACAAAATTTATTCCAATTTCAGCCTATCTTATGTAAAAATTTTCTCAGGAATTCAATTTTGCAGAAAAAAATGAACCCACTCTTTAATTTTGGAAGTTACACCCCTATTTGTAAAGCCCCCTCAGTGGGGCGCGCTGGATACCCCCAAAATATTATAAATTTTTCTGTAGGTCTGTGGCTTCAGTAATAAAGCTGCTCTGATAACACTAATGAATATACTTGAATTCTATGATGATCCATCAAAAAATACAATGACTACATGGGTATGAATTTTTTTGTTGAAATGACAAACATTTTGTGGTGCATAGTCGCGGTTTCTTATATTTAGCTTATTATTAATTTCACAGGAATAATTTTCACACCATCAATCTCAGCAGAAAATAAGCTTCATTTTGAGTACCAACAACCTATATTTCCGATTAGTTTAACCCAAACCAAGGAATTACTGTTTTCAGAAATAAAATTCTAAATAACTTGCATTTTTTTATGAAGGCAACTATCTGAAAATTAACACAAAATCGTTTTAATGTAACTATCTGCGCATAATGAGTTTGACTTTCAGACCTGTATGACAAAAATTGACGAAATGCAAGTTATTTAGAAAAATGACATATTTTTTTCACACATCCAGAAGTGAAAAGCAGCGGCTTCATGTTTTGTATGTATGATCCAAAATATGCAAAGCAAGGACATTTTTATGTAGTCTGTTGTCTTCATCTTGTCCTTCTCAACACATTGATATATAATTCATGTCCATAAATATCTCACTAACATTGAAAAAATAATAATCAAATAGGAGCTTCACCCCATTTTAATAAATTTTTTTTACTTTTGTCACTTGACTTTGTTTCAATATTCTGTTCACAGACTCGCATATATTGGTGCAAATTACTAAAACTGGATGCCATTTTAAACTTTGGACAATAGGGAACGTCATGGTACCTTCAATAATCATGAAACTTTGATATCTATCAAGAGAGAGACAGTCAAACTTTGATGTCTGAAAAATGTGTCACCAAAAATGAGCATTTTTCGCACGTTTTTTTCACTTAAATGGTAAGATAGCAACTTGAGATCATTATAAAGACACTTAAAAAGGTCACCATCAGAAAGAGCACAATTTTTTTTACACAAGATAGAATATATTTTAGAATCTATGATAAGTTTTTGTGGCATCAAGAATTTTTTCACACTCGTGGCAGTAACTCCTGACTAAGATCTTGAAGCCTTTAAGCAGCACACACAGTGCAAAGTTCCAAACACAGACACACCAGTCACGGATATACTAAGGAGAAGAGGAAGAAGAAGGAATGGTTGACCTTTGACCCATGGAAGCCAGTCAATTTTAGTTTCTTTATATTGGGTGTCATTTCAGCATTCGTGGGCCCGCTTTGGCATCGTTTCAGCATTCTGTGTTGCTCCATATTTTCTTCAAAATGTTATTTCCATCTTGGTGATCTAGGGACATTATCATTTGGCACATGGAATCACAGTAGAGTCAGGAAATCTACATTATAACAACACCTAATAGATAGTCCCAATTCTGATGAAATGTATTTTCTCTTCAGTGATTCGATGTGAGAAACCGCGTGTTGCACAATATACATGGCCTTACCCTGTTAAGGACGTAGTCTATGAGAGCGTCACCTATTACTGCAAGACGGGATTTAATTTCAAACTTGGAGAATGGTACCGAGACATCACCTGTCAAGTCAATGGCACGTGGACGGACGAGACTGTCAAAGAAGGCTGCTCAGGTCAGTATTCTGAAATTATTTTAAAAAGCGTGAAAGTAATACTGATTCGTAAAATATCATTGTGCCGCCACTGCAGTTCTATACGCACCAAACCTAACACTGGTTTATGTTCAGCATTGTTGACATTTCAGTGAGCGGGCAACTAACAAGCACAATTCTTTTACTTATGTGCATCCGGTGGAGACTCTTATTTTCACAATGTTTTCCCAATGCTTTTTCTGATTTTCACTTTTTTTACTTGTTATATTCAATTCTGATGACCCGAAACCTATGTCATGCAGTCAGACTGTGATACCATGTCTGACAAGGTTTATTTCTCTTGGGATTTGAGGTCCTTGGGGCCTACATGGAACACACACTGTAATAATTATGGTGATGAAGAATGACGAATATCCATGATTGAGCCTTTTGAGAAAATGGTCAAATTCAAAATTTGCCAAAAGATGCTGAAGGTGCAAATACAGTTGGAATTGTGTGTGTTGGACTTATAAATTGTATCGCTGGACTCGGGGCCCCTGTGCGCCAAGAGTGTGCTGAAGTTGAAGGAAAGCAATATCCTGATATGCTACCATGCAACATTGCAACAACATCTAAATATAGCTTTTATCTTGAATAAATGAGGTCTAGAAATCAATTGTACACCGCTGCATAACGTCATTGATTTTCTGTGGACATTCTTTTTATGGTCATTGAAAAACGTTAGATGACATTTAAGCACATCAACTTCATGCGGATGTGTACACTGTATATAAACTGTATATACTAACTATGGAAAATCTGATGACTTTCCTGGAATTGACAAGGAATGGACAGAAGCTGACATTGTTTGTGGTCGTATTCAAACAAACTTAGCATGTTGTTCCGTGTACAATTCATTAAGAATGCTAAAAATACATTACAGCCTTTCACTTTGATACTGAAAAAGAGTACTGTTGCACTGTGAAAATGGCACTTTGTGTGTCATCATACAGATGATTTGTCATGATCATACCCAATACTTTCAATGTTAATTTGATTCAAGGAGACCTATCTCTCTTGTTGGTGACAGCCAAACGAAAGGATTATGCATCTGATTTTCAATCCAAAATCAGTAATGACAAGTCAAATGGCCTTCTCTTGATCATGACTAATCAAACAGCCTCTATGTTTCCCATGTTGAACGTATAGAAGATAACACGAAGTGCCATTTTCAACAATCAACTCTTTTTCCACATCAAAGTGACAGACTGTAATGCAAGAGTGTTCGATAAGCAGGATGTTGTCAGTGGTCTGTGACTGCACTGAGAGTGAGACTTCAGTAACAAGAGACTTCCAAAATGGCTGCTTTGTTGGCATGGCTATGTCATAATAGTTCCACTTTCAATTTCACGACTGTCTGATCTAAGTGTTCAGAACTGACTTCTTTAAAAATTGTTTAAATGTATTGATTACTCGGTGCGCACAAAAATGCTGTTATTATACATGTACAGACATATATTATGCTTGCTAACGGGTAAGTTGTTATGGCAAATGCCATATTTACAACTTTGATGTTATTGATCGATATACGTATGGTAGGTTCAGCCCTCCAAGCCAAATTCTTGCCGCAGGGGCGAGGGGTGTCGCTATTTTGCCCTGAAATTTTTACCTGTTACAGATGTGACCGGTGCACTGGATCTGCCAAGTTATTGGTCAGCATTTGCCCTGATTTAAGTGGGCATTTACTATTTGCCATTTGCCATGAAATCCTGACCCCCCTGACATACGCTTATGGTCTTGCTGCTAGTTTCGGTTGAATATTCGACAATATTGAACAGTTTGTACAAAGACTGTATTAGTATCTGTTGACCAACCGACAAATTCATTGTTAAAGTCTTTGTGGCGCCACCTTACAACAGTCGTGCAGTGAAATTTAACACTACTGCTTATCTTGAATTTACTTTATAGGTAGTTTGGATAAAATAATTGAATTTTTGTTTTCAGTTATTACATGTCCCTTCAAAACCTGGTACTACGGGACCTGGAACACGTCTAACTTTGTGGTTTTCTCCTCGGTGAACTACACATGTCCTGTCAACCAAACATTTAAGGACAGAGCGGCTCTGAAAATCTCTACATGTCAGATCGACTCCAAGTGGTATCCACCCTTGGAAACCTGCTATGGTAAGACAGTGCTGATTTCTAAAAAATAACAAATTAACCATTTCTTTTGTTGAAGGGTCAGGTAAGGTGGTTGGTATTGGACACAAACATAAAATTTAATAATTCATTTGCATAAATTAATTATTTGTTCGCACAAAATAAATCAAACTAAATATTCTCGTGACAAGAGGAGAGTGCAACATTTTTGGATAAGCCCCTAGAGATTACAGCCTTTCACTTTGATAAAGAGAAAATGAGGACCAGTTCACTGTGAAAAATGCACTTCGTGACTCATGACAGCTGATGAAGTGTCATCTTCTATACTTTCAACATGGGAAACATAGAGGCTGTTTGATTAGTCATGATCAAGAGAAGGCCATTTGACTTGTCATAACTGATTTTGGATTGAAAATCAGATGCATAATCCTTTTGTTTGGCTGTCACCAACAAGAGGGATAAGTCTCCTTGAATCAAATTAACATTGAAAGTATTGGGTTTGATCATGACAAATCATCAGCATGATGACACACGAAGTGCCATTTTCACAGTGCAACAGTACACTCTTTTTCGGTATCAAAGTGAAAGGCTGTAAACAATTGAAAACAGGCGTAGTCTCATTCAGAGAATGACGGATCAATCACAATTTCACAAGGTGATGAGACGGTGTGTTCGAAGCCCAAAACAATTTTGAATGGGCGAGTCGTTGACTTATCTTCATGGTAGTTCTTATGTATGAAGGATTGAAGGTATGTACGTAATTGCTAATTGTCTGGAAAATAGTTCATAAAGCTGCAAAATGTGACACATGCTGTTTTTCTTTTAAATCCACAGACTTGAATAGCGATGTGTTTCAAGTGGAGCCGACGGATGCCAAGGGTGCTGATACTATTGGAATTGTGTCAGCCATTTTTGTATCAGTCATTTTTGGACTTATCGTTTCTCTGGACTTAGGGCCCCTGTGCGCCAAGGCTGTGATGAAGTTGAAGTAAAAAAAATTATATATATATTTTGATAAATTGCCAGTTTTGGCACAGTAATAATCTAATGTGATCTGTGTCTTGTGATCTACATTGATTACAATTTTGAAATGTGATAACATCTTGCTGCATAATGTGATATATATATATATATTTGACTGTAAAGTTATACATTGTCTCATTGATTACTGCTGTAAACCGTGAAAGTACAACTGCTTTGTTATATGTGAATATAATCAAATATTGACAAACTGCTGTAAAATGCGAAATGTGATGAACCTTGTGATATATTTACTTGAAAAAAAAAATTAAGAGTTACACTGCTGATAGCCATTGACTGTGACCTGCAAGACCAAATCAAGTTGTTTTTGTTGATAATTGTTCATACTTGTATTTGTGATTAAGTCTTAAAGTTCAATAATTGTTGTTTGAAAATGTAACACGCTAATGGAAATATTTCACCACTAAAACGACATTTAAATTATGTAAATGGAATATAGGAATAGTAATAGTAATGACTCCCATAGAAATGTTCATTTCCACATATTTCGTTCGATAGAAATTTTTTTCTTTGCTTTTTTAAAATGAGTCTCTCATTGGTTTTGTGTCAATATCTCCCTGGGCCATTTTACTACGAATTCCCCGTCCATTTACAGTTTTTAGCAGCACAGCTGCTCTTACCCCAAGAATTTCATGCAATCTCGTCAGCACTCTGGAGGTCTCTCTCTTTCACCAATCTCATTCAAATTTACTGTACATTCTCTGTAGGTTTTTAACTTTCGACCAGTCACTTTTGGTGCCCTTCTGTAATGGAAAAAATTTTAAAGAAACTAAAATGGACTGGCTTCCATGGGTCAAAGGTGCCTTCTTCTTCTCCTTAGTATATCCGTCACTGATGTGCCTGTGTTGGAACCATGCACTGTCTGTGCTGCTTAAAGTGCTTGCACGTTATTTTTGAGTTCTCTGTTTGTCAGCTCAGGATGGCGCTTTAAGTCCCCCGTGTCCCTTGGCCATTTCACTTTTGCATTCCCAGCCCCCCCCCAATAACACCCATCCAGAGCCTCCTAAATGTTGTTAAGTTTTCAAGCAACTGTGATGAACGTATATCGATTATTTTAATGATATATATATGTCCTAACACATGATCAGAAGCACCAGGCTGGTACCTTAAATTGAGAAACTAAAAAATACTTGTATATCAATATAACTACTCATGAGCCTCACCAATTGTCCCATAATAATGAGCTGTACTTTTAAGGAATAAAAAAAGTATGTCTTTAGTAAAAAATGTCTTTGATAATTTTGCTTTATGTATTTGAAACATTGAAAGAATTGGCACATAATATATATATGATTAATTTAAAAATACAACAAAGAGATAGCCTTATCTGATATGTAAGTTACTATAAGTTACTATAGTGTTATTTAATTACATTGTAATACATGGTAACTGACAAAGGAATATTTAAGCAAAGCTGATGGATTACCATTCACCTTTTTCGATGAAAAGCTATATCATGAGTGACAACATTCTGACTGTGTTGTCAATTAAATACCATGAATTGATATTATATGCATACTACCCTGCTTTAATTCAATAAAAGATGTGTTGGAAACTTTGTTGACTTAATATTTTTTTGTGAACCATAAATTTCCTGACAAAAATTCTGCAAGAAAAAAATTCTCAGTTGGGACATTTTGTGAGTGGACACAAAATTTAGTGAAGGAATGCAGATATTTTGTGATGGAATGCAAATTTTATAGAGCGGTAAGCGAGAGCAAATTGCGATCGCTTAGCGATCCTTCCCACACTAGTCACGTATGTATTGAAAAATCATGGAATCTCAAAAGATTTGTGGGATCTGCCCCCATTATTCTATTGCGCAAGGGCCGCGACGTGTACAGCATGATTCCATCACTCCCTTCGTGACGCTGCAAAAATTCGACAGAGGGTGTGCCGAAACAGTGGTGGTGCCCCTAAAGGCCATTCACAAAATTGCCAAAAACAACTCAAAATCATACAAAATGTGAGATCTGTGTGGCAGTGTCAAACATAGCAATCAGGCAATACAACAGCGTTGGCCTCATAGATCGATACCTGCTTAATTACCACTCTCTCCTGCTTGGCAGATTACATATTATTTTCTGTCCTACTATATGGTCATATGTGATTGTACATACTGAAAAGTTATGGTAATGGACAGCTTCAGCAAAAACGTGGATCATCATGTCATTTTTTTTATGGGCGAGGCCATTATCCTAATATAATATAATTGTGCCAAACTTGAAAGATGTCCGTGACTTCTCATAAATGCTGACTTTCATGAACTCGATCTCTGCAGAATTGAGATAGGCACATTAATTGATGCAATGTTCAGTCTTCTCACTCAACTTCTGAGCTCAGATCTGAAGAATGCTAACCGATCTTCTGAATGGCAGATGACGTGTTATTTATGTCCCTTCACAGTCTGGTGAAAATGAGAACTGCATGCTGCTGCCACCTGGCACAAAAGTTGATTTTGTATGCTACATCATTGCTGTCCCAAGAAATAGTTCCAATTTCATTGCGCATTCACAAAATTTCTATTCAACATTGATGTATACCAGAGTCAAACTCGGCAATCACATTCTCTAAGGAAGTAGACAAGGCCATCAGCACACTCAGAAACAGCCCCGGTGTCTTCCAGACAAAATTGTGAGTGTTCCTCTGATCGAAATGATGTGGACGCTCGCAGGAGCTCGCGGAACAGCACACTAATCACTAGGTGGCAACACAAGACAGCATATGTTCTGATCTGTGGCAATGCAAGAGCAGTCCACTTGTAGACAGGTCCCTTCAAATAAATTTCATAGAAACTAAGCACACATATGTTATACCTATTAAAATAGAACCAGGGACTTTTAGACATTGGTGCCAATCTTGTTGCAGAAATAAAGTTAACAAATTTGAGATGTCAATCATGTCATTCTCAGAACAAATTATAATGGCACAAGGCTGCAAGTTACAAAATTAATTTCATCTCCCACATCTTGTTTTGGTCTTCGCACACATACTGTAATTATAGTTTTTAGTTTTGCCAGTAGATGCAGAAGATGTCATATGTGAATTAACAACTCCATCAGGTGTAAATTTTCACAAACGCAGGCATAAAGATCAGCAACAGAAATGGAACATTTTGGTTTGGGGAGCTTTGTTGGGTTTGATCATGCACCGCGCCGATCGCCATTCTAAATTCAAAGTTCCAAAAAATTTAGGCCTACTCAACTAACTGAAATAAGTAGAATGGAAAATGATCTGAAGAAGACTGAATAGTGTAATGCATTGGAAGCACCTGAGTCAATACATTATTATTTTGCTTGTGTTACTGTTTTTATATACGACGTTAAATAAAATATATCTTATCTTATCTTTTTTTTTGCCAAAGTCAAAAAGATAATGGTAGGCCTACTTCCACCGCTGGTCATTGGGGAGCTGTAACAGTGCAATATAATATAAATAAGTTGACAAGTGACACATCAATATGTTTAGTAAGTTTCAGTTATCTGTTGAAATTGAACAAATTATATATACACAATGTACACACTGATCCAGCATAATAATTTAAGCCTCGTTCAAAATGAACATAAGCCTCATTCATCCAAAATGAACAATGTTCTTCAGCGTGATATGATCCTCCAATATCTTTGGCAAATTTAGCAACTTCGCTTTATGCCACACATTGTCACAGAGGGATTGCCTCACACAAACGGCAGCAACATTAAGCAGTGACCTTGGATTGTACGTAAAATATTTTACAGATTCCTTCAGCTGATTGTTGTGTATGCCTCTTCTTTCCCTTGATAATATTCCCAAGTCTGCTTCATTTGGAGTAAAACCAGCCCAGCACAATAACCGGGCTTCATTGTCCATACGGCAATTGAGAATCAGCTTCCTGAATAGATTTGTAGAGACGTGATGGTCAGGATACCAGCCGCCCCAAGCCTTTATGTAAATAGTGTAAATGTTTGTGTCATTGCCAACAGGGCGAAGGCTCCAAACCAACCTGGCCATGACGGCATGTTGTGTGACCGAAAGACTTACACCTCTTTCTAACAACAGAAGAACCATTTCTAAATGATCTCCCTCCAAAGTCGGCCCCCCAATGTTGCCTCGGAAGTTCCACGTCGGACCGATTGCAGACCAGAGGTAGTTGGGCGAAGAAGCGTGTAGCAAGAGATCACTGCTTGAACCGTCCTTCCCTGAATAACGGTGATGGATATCTACGTAAGGTAAGGCCCTCTTGAAGCATTTAACACACCCTCCACGTACACAAGAAGGCATTGCATCTGTCAGAGCCTTTCTGACATCTGCCATACAACCTGGATTTTTATCAACGTATGCCATAATTAATTCAAAAGTCTTACAAAATTTTGACAGGCCTTCACTTACTTCTTCTGTCTGTTCTGATGATGTATTTGAATTTTCATCAATTTGATCTTCTCTTTGGTTTTCCAATCGTTCATTTGATATTTTATTTGTGGGCGGTGGAATATGTTTAACTTTAAATATTGAGTGAAAAACATTATATCCTGAATCGTTAGTGTGGGAAATATTGGGTTTGGCCAATGAAAGCATTTCTCTCACCACAGCAACATTACCAGAAGCCACCGCTCTGAAAAATGCCGTATTTCCCCAAACTTCGCACTTATTAATATCCACTCCGGATCGTAGAAGTAACAACACAACGTCATCACATATTCCTAAGGCACACATGACAGGCGAAGCAACTTTAGGATGTTGACTTCCATTTGGGCAACAGCCATGGTTCAGCAACAAACGAACAACCTCCGAATGACCATGCTGACATGCCAGGTGTAAGGCACTCATCCCTAAGCTGTCAACACTTTCCTTTTCGGCATAGTTATCCAAAAGTATCCGTAACACCTCAGCATTTCCATCTATTGCTGCTAAATGCAATGGGTTGAAACCCTGTTTGTTTTGCTCACTGATATTCACACAGACCCCTCGTTTCAGCAGCACGGCCACAGTGTCAGCGCTTCCAGCTTGAACAGCAGCCGTCAACAATGTTTCCCCTGATGGAAGATGTTTTGCCTTTTTCTTCTTCTTGAACATCGTGACTGTCTGTAAAAAGAACAAATTAAAATTCATCATAATATATATATATATTTTGTCTTTGGATCTTGAATCATGACACAGACTGCCATATAGGTGCAGTCGTCAGATAAGACTATCCCCAGTGTGACAGAACTATACAGAGTATTGTGATTCCAATGGCTCCAGATTCACCGTGTCACACACATGCAGTACAGGGCTTTGGAGTTGGAGTTGTGGAGTCGGGGGTTTTTTGGTGGAGTCGGAGTCTAACTTTTATTTTCAGGTGGAGTCAGAGTTGGAATCAAAAATTAATTTGGTGACTGCTGACTCCTAAACTAATTTTTGAAAAATAGAAAAAACGATTTATTTCATCAATGTGAAGTACGAGGGGTGTTCAGGAAGTTCTGACCAATTTTTGTAGCAGGCCTTTCTCTTTGACGTACTTGAATGAAATTTTCACAGTACAAAATTCAGGTATATAGGCATTGATTCTGAAAATATTACATCCGTGGCCAATGTTTAACTTACTATTCTGCTGCCATGGAAACCACACCTTGGGGTAGGCAGCGCAGCTTGATTTTTCATACAAAACCCAACAATTTAGCTGTGTAAATCGCCATAAAATTTATTGCATATACACAATTAATTGTGAACATAGATGTTCACCAGCAGCTTCACAATTTTTCAAAGAACTCTCTGTAGCATGAAACAAATTTTTGCATCCTTTCAATCCACTTTGTGAAGCAATTTTCAAAGTCTTAACTTAGAAAACCCCTGGAAATGGCATATCAAAAGTCCTGATTTGAAGCATATCTTTCACCTCTCAGCTCATCTTTTAGATAAGAAAATAAACAACAGTCACATGGTGCTAAATTTTCATGGAAGTATCTAGAAATGCTGTCCTAATGAGATCCTGGGTTTGTGTACCATTCTTTCCCGTAAGAAAACACAATTTGATTGAAGCTCTCTGATCGCGTTTCGGGTCTATGTAAAATGCTCATCGAAAATCACTCTTTACAGTGCAAAAATCAGGTTTAAATGGCTAAACAATGGATTGGCACAACATTGTGACACCATAAAGTTAAAATCACAATGCCAGTAGGCCCTGAACAGGTTTTCAGTCCTTTTTAACATAATTTGACCCTAGATTTCGGGGAAAATACAACGCTAAGTTCACTAGAAAAATGAGCTGCGCTGGGTTCCCCATCTTGCCGTTTCCATGGCAACAAAATAACAACTTAAATATATTGTGTCCCAAAGGTGCTTAGCCATTTGTTTCCTTGATACCTCAAGATGTGTTCCTGAAAATTTGAAGACTCTAGCTCATATATAAGTATCTCTCAGAAAAATTGGTCAGAACTTTCTGAACGCCCCTCGTATGGGCCTAAATCCCAAATTTTACACAAAACTTCCTAAACATATATTCATACAAAATCCTATGGAAACTTTGTAGCATTTTTTTTCCCCTCCTGTTTAGTATGTAACTTTGTGTGCAATAGGCCTTATGTCGATAAGCGCTGTCCGGATTCGTATTCGGAGTCGCTTCCAATACAGCCTAAGGAGTCGGAGATGGTTAACTTACTACCCGACTCTGAAGCCCTGCCACACATGGCCATTCTAAACATAATTCATCATATTGAGCAGTTCAACCATGTGTTCCAATATGACAAGGTTCGAGATTTGAGTCACACAATTGTGACATTTTGGTCCAAAATTTTATTTTTGAATTTCGGTCTGAAAAATACCCTACCTTATGTAAAATTTCCCCAGGAATCTGAATCTGAAGTCGGAAATACAATATTTATCACCATTTTCATTCTACGAATGTTTTTATAATTTGTCAATTGGAACCTAGCATTTTTTAAAATATCTCTCACTTTCACTGCATATATCTCAGTTGTAGGCTAATCACTTTTTGTCAACAAAAGAGCCTTACACAGTACCAAAGCACTAAACAACTCCTTATTTTTATTCTGTAACTACCCGGCGCATGCCTCAGATGGGCCCTTATAGAGTTTGCATTGAAGAAGTGATTTTTGGCACAGCTGTCCAAGACAGCGACTCTGAAATATAGAATGGAGGTACGAGAAGACTGCAATATAATGACCAGCCAGTGGCAAAAGTAATTGTCATGACTTACAAACATATTTTAGATCAATCATGCATATGTTATATATGGCCCTTGCATTACCGACTGAGCCATAGATGGCTAAAATCCTTTAAAATTTGGTCGCAAAAAAAAACTCAGGCTATCCTCTGGTCTCCTTTCGAAACACAAACTTGTTGTAGCCAATATATCTTGGCATATCAAGTTCGATTTTGATGTCTTGCCAACTAAAATTGCAAGAGACTGAGTGTTTTTTTGCGACACCATGTATATGTATTTTTTTCAGCTTTTCAAAATTTAGCAGACGTAAGTTAGATAATTCATTATTGAGACTCAATAAATGTTAGCAGCGACCGATTTTTGGTACTATCGTGTTCCACATTAAATTTGGAAGATATTGAAAATCGATGTATCATACACATTTCTATTGCAAAAAATTACAACACAGTGAGCTGTCAAAGTCAGCAGCTTTACATCAATCTGCAAAATTATAAAAAAAATGGTCACCTGATGTTTAGTCAAAGATCCTGTTAGTTGGGGGATACGTTTAGCTGAAATATCTCAAATTTACATGTAATTATAAGCAAACGATATCGGGAATTATTTCAAGTTGAAATAAATGATATTGAAGTGTTACTTTCCAAGTTATATCCCCTTACATGTGACACTGTGAAAAATTTTGTCACCCTAAAATGTGCATTTTTGCCTGTTTTCGGACATATTTTGCTCAAAAACATGACAAAGGCATGAGATATCATCATTTCTGATGCCTTTATTGGAAAGTAGACAATTTTTGCCAGAGGGTAAGTTTAAAACCTTGTTCAAAAAATTAAAAATGAGCCTTCAGGATTTTTTTTCAGTCAAATGTCACAAATTAGTGACTCAAAGCTTGTTCAAACCTTGTCATATGACCTATGAAATATTTTCATTAGATATTCCTCTCACACATAATTAGGCCTATTTGGGCTATTTCATTGCTGTAAATAATTTACAATTGACCCATACTTTTTCCATTTTGTATATATATAGAATATTATGAAAAATCCAGGTTTTCACGTTTACACAAAATTATATTCATTACATGTGCCCGTGTAAACAATAAATCATAAATGTTTTTAACAAATGTCATATCAGGTAAATCATACACTGCATATATGTGTAGGAGGCATTTTGGAAAATCAATTTTTCATGCACTTTTTTGGCAGAAAATTTGTTAATTTTTTTATATATATCTAAAAATATTGAGGCTTTGGATGAGGGTGTGCAGTACATGGGGGACACAGAATTCAAAACTAAAATGGCCAAGGGATGGAGGGACAGACTCCAGGAGTCAATATTTCCATTCCTCACCAATAAGTTCACATATATATTATATTAGGTACTTACTTGTCGTTTGTGTCCTCTGTTCTGTTGTGTATACGTCTCAAATGGCTAGGCCATGGGCATTCACAGGCCTAATAAATATCACACATGAGTGTGTGTGTCTGCCATGGCATTTAGAACCACGTGGCTGTGTTTACATCCTGCTTGCTATAGTCAACAACAACACGTGGCAGCAGTGTGCATGGCCATTGGCCCAAGGAGGATCCGCATGAGTCATTCGTGATCCACTTTCGTTCTGATAAAATGTTACACATTATTATGCACTGATACAGCAGGCATTTAGAACACGTCACATGCGTAATATCTATATTCTTTTGTGTCATTGATCCATATTGAATTATAGGCTATATGTAATAGGCTTTATTACATGACCACTATGCTAGAGCGATGCTGATTGGCCTAAATCAGTCACATGACGACATCATAAAAACTCATATTGCATGGTTCGGGTGCAATATGAGATTTTTCCAAAAAAAACTTTTTTTACAATTTTATTTTTTTTCAGATTTTTTCATATTGCATGGTTAGAGTGCAATATGAGTTTTTATAAAATAAAAAAAAAATCCAAAAATTTTTTTTTTTCATTTTAGTTTTTTGACTGAAAAAAAAAAAAAAATTTCTGAAAATTTTTTTTTTTTCGAAATGAAACATTATATTGGAAGCATAGTGGTCATGTAATAAAACAAATACGGCACTTATTATCGTGCAATATGAAAATTTATTTGCACTCGTAAATTCATATTGAACTCGGGCTGCGCCCTCGTTCAATATGAATTTCCTCGTGCAAATAAATTTTCATATTGCACTCATATCATGCCGTATTTGTATAATATTCTGCATCAAAAATTTAAGGCCAATCATGTACCAGGAGATCAGTCACATGACAAGCCAATAAATAATGATATTGGTGTCTTACAGTAGACGAACTTCGAGTGCTTACAAGTGACTGGTTTCAGAGTATCAATGAGGTCACTAAAGCTGTTGCTTCAATCTCTACCATTGAAACTGGTGGCTCTTTCACTGACTCATAGGACTTCTAATGACATGTATAGATGCAGCAGTGACCAACATCTGGCTCAGTGACGTGTATCAGAGCAATGCTAAGTGAATGAGCAATAGAACAGTTGTCATATGAAGTGCAGTCACTGAGTCATAAATCTGACCCATTTGACAATAATCATTGCTCTCTTCATGGAAGATGTGGTGTTGACACTGTCAGTCAACATGAAAGCTTATCCATCTGAATTGCGATAGTGAGTTATAAATCATGGCAGAAGTGCGACGGAATTATATGCATGCTTGTGTCTAAGCAGGGTTTTTGGGTATATAAAATGTAGCAACCAGTTTGATGAACAAGGGAGCTACACAAGAAAGCCAGGGGCATCCCTACATTGCATAGCTCATTTACACTTGCCCTGCCAACAAGTTCAATAAAATTCTGAAGTATTCTAATCCTTCACTTCTTTTTCTGGCCTGAAATACCTATAATTTAGATAATTGTTTGTGGTTTTCCTCAAAGAAAATATTTGGAACAACAAACAGGCAACAATTAAACATTCAAACATAGATACAATTTCTTTGAATATCTCAAACTGTGAATTCTGTTTGTCACACCAGAGGAAGATTAATCTGTTTGTTATAACTTCGCTAAAATGAAGCACTTGTGGTCAGGATGGCCAGGAGTAGCAGACATCAAGATCAGCTGGGGATCAGTAGCATTGACAGTGGTCAAGCTCTGTTGATTGCAGGCCTATTACTCAGAGAGACAGGAGTGAAGTCACTGGTGAATGCTATGACACCTATCACACAACATGGTATGTATGGGCTATGAGTCAGTCACACGTTTATGAGGTATCAAAGTTATGGTCACTTAACATGGCAGGGATAGGGCTGTGATGTCAATAACAGCCTAGAAGTGTATTGCATGTAAACACTCGAAGTTCGTCTACTGTAAAAGTGTTATTGGTGTGTGGAGAGTGATATTGGCGTGCCCCTATGCTCTTAGCAGCAACAATGCACTTAATTGCCTATTACTTAAGGGGAGGCCTGGGTAGGAGGAAATCTAACTTCTTGAAATGTTAATATATCATTTTATAAATATGCCCATTGTAAAGAATGGGAAAAATTAAGTATATCTCATATAAAAAAAAATAAGTTTCTTTAGAAAAACCAGTATTTTACAAATATGTATACGTCTGAAAAGTGTGGTGCAGAATATAACAAATAGTGGATGTTGATTCAACCAATATTGAGTTTTATTGGCCTTAGCAGGTAATATTGGTCTCGGCCTACGGCCTCGACCAATATTACTGCTTCGGCCAATAAAACTCAATATTGGTCTCCTCACCATCCACTATCTATATAATATAAATTTACATAGTGGGTTGCAGAAGTATACACCCCCGCCCCCCCCCCCTGGAGTGGTGCACAATGTCATGAGGTGGCAAAAAGAGGGGGGCAGAGCAAATTGAGGGGTAGCAAAAACTGGTAGAACAAAGTTGACAGAATGACAGAATGGAAATGAGGGAAAATTTGCAGTTTTTGCATCCTAATGACAAAACTGGGGGTGGATCAGAAATCTAAAGATGTTACACATTAGGAAATGATGGTAAGTTAATGGTTTGCAAAGAAGAACATTGGAGGTGGCCTCAGGAGATAGCACCAGGCAATATAAAATTGGGCAAAGTGTGTAAGAAATTTACAACTCTAAAAATGTAAACTCTGTATATATACGTGTAGGGCTACATATATTAAATGATTGAATGAATTTCAAGTAAAGCAGTGGCGGATACAGGGGGGGCCTAGGGGCCCCCCCCCCCTAGACCACCAAATTAATAATAACATTTTGATGAAAATTGCGTTAACGCGAGCCCGTGAATGCTGAAACACGCGCAGGCCCCCCCTAGACTATCTAGTCTGGATCCGCCACTGTAAAGTACCTTCATATGTATACGGGATTACGGCAGTGGACAAAAGCTAACATGGAAACATAGAGGCTGTTTGATTAGTCATGACCAGGACAAGGCCATTTTGTTTGTCAAGACTGATTCTAGAGTAAAAATCCGATTCACGATCCTTGTGTTTGCCTGTCACAAACAATGAAGTGCCATTTTCACAGTGCCAAAGGCCACTCTTTTTGCATGTAAAATTTCCTTGCTGTAATAGTTGAGTAATTTCTTCATGGATTTACCAGGCATGTTTTACAATGGAGAAAATGTCAGATTTTTCTTTCTGAATAGATGAAGAATTTCAAGTGAACAATAGATAGTATCTATTAGCAAGACAATCCATGAAAGAATTATTCAATTTAGCACCTATTCACACTGATATTGACAAAATATCGATATATGACCTAAACGTCTCTCCATTTATATGTGAAGATGGCTGTACATTCCATAAGATGATAAGAAATGTGAAAAAATACTTTTCTACGGTGAAAAGTTCAAGTTTGGCTTACATTTGAGGCGTTAGTATTACAAAGCTCTCCTTGCTACAGTGCCACTAGTTAAGATCATGCAATTCAGCAAGACATGCAAAATGGAAAGGGTAGACATAAAAATACCTTTAAAATGTATCAGTTTTGGTTACTTAATTTGAAGTTTTGTCCTTCTTCATAGCTCTTTGCAGATTGGCAGACCAAGCACTGTCAAAGTCAACTTTCAGCTTGGTCTTAGGATGACACCAGCTTAAAAATGTATTGTTTTATGTCAGTTATAGTTATTAGTCAGCTGACTGACTGAACAGTGCATATCAAATCTAGCAGAATAGGTGTCAGTAACAAACTAGTTAGATGAGAAGATTAGTAGCCAACAGAAAACAATCAATGATGGGGCAAAGCCAGTTTGCGAATTGAAAAGAAGAAAATTGATTTTATAAGTGGACCGCCAATCAGCAAATAGCTCTAATATATTCAGTGGTCCAATTCAGGAACTGTATAAGTATAGGTTATTCACCACGGGAGAGGGAATATGTGATTTAGTTGTGATAAACACATATTCCTGATCCCATAGTGAATAACCTGCTTATACCATCAGACCAACAGTCAAACAGTCAAACATGAGAGGATAACTGTGTAAGTCTCTCACTGCTGGCATGTGACAAAGTAACTATATATATATTATTAAGTTCAAACTGGGTGGCCTCTCAATAGCGGTACTTCATTGTACCTTCGAGAGGTCTCCCAGCTCCATTACTGATTCCATTTAAAATCCTTTCTATTGTAATTAATTGTAAATGTATCTGGAGCCAATAAATAATTTTGAAATTGAAAAAAAAAAATTAACTGGACAACAAAGAATATGGGAATTATTTCCCTACAATACTGGCATGTGAATGTGATTGGCTGATAGAGGTGTTGAATGGTATAAAGTTTGTTCTTTAGATTGCACAGGAGCTTAAACCATCAAAAAGATTAACACAAATCTGACTCGTGTTTGACACTTTTATTTCGGCTTATTATAACAACCAACACACATTCAATTCATTGCTCCATTCATGTACATATGATATTACAGGCCTGTAGGCCTATCGTATTTATAAAATTAATTTCATAGATCTATACTATATATGCTACATATTGTCAATGTTCCTTTGGGGTTGGAACTCAAAATCATCATTATCGTCTTGCACATCTTGCATGTTAATGGAATGGGCGGGAGATTTCTTTTCTGTATTGAGACTCGTTATCTCTTCACTGACGAGACGTCGGTAGGCGTTGTCGGTGGATTTGTTAACACAGGCGCTGACGATGCAGTTGAGGAGAATGATGAAACAGAAGAGCACGAGCAAGACCCAGGTGAACATCATGGTTGCCAACATGAAGTGGTCGTGATTCTCCGGGTCCCAGTCCGGTTTCCACAGAGGATTGAAGAGAACGAATCCAACTACGATGAACCACACGCCTTGGAACATGAAGAGGAAGCAACGCGCGATGGCAATCAGCATACTATTCCTGTAGCACATTTCAGCTATGACTGCCACGATATTGAGGAAAATCACATACAATATGAGGGAGTGGATGAGAACGTCTATCTTGTTACGCCCGTGAAGATGGTTTTTAAAGAGGACCCACTCCACTGACAAAAATATGATATACATGATGTAAGTGATCTCTTCTGGGACTGGGAATTTGTGATGTCGCGCAAGATCCAGAGCACCGCTCAGACCAATTATGAAAAATATAGTGGCATGCTGTCCATTGCTATAATAGACAAATTTTCCACCTACGAATCCTTGTGAAATTTCAACAATGAGCAAAAGGAGGCTGAATATAAACTTGCAGGCCCCGTCTACCTCATAGTTTTTCAAACGACCACAAAGACAGCGGCATTTGAAGTTTGAGAAAGATCTGAACTCAATGCCCTTGCGTTTTGACTGGTGGTACCTGAGTAGTAACTCCACTATCCACCAGGTAGCGGTTAGTGCCAGGTAAGTTCCAGGAACAACATGGCCAGCAAATGTTCCCATGGCTTTCTTGAAATTGTTCCACCTGAGGGAATCTGAAGAGAAAAACACATAGACCATATACATAAATGTTCCACTTGAAAGCACCTCCACGGTTTTATAGTTCTATTGTTTGTTCATGCGTATCATATGAACTCGGGAGCTTGTTCACTTCCTTGGAGTCTTTTTTGGAATATGAGTAGTCTGATTTTATGTTGGCAAAACCTTTCTTCGTCATTTAGTAAAAAGTGTAGCAGAAGTACCTACATGGACACACTCATAACAAACAAAACATTCAAATACTGAGGAATTCCAAAATGAGCCGCATAAGTCAAAGAGGAAATCTTAATTCTCCTTTAGGACTCAGAGGTGTAGCCAGAGGGGGGCAGGAGGGAGAGCTACTCCTGCAGATATCCTTTCCGCCCTCTTACCCTCTTAATTGCCTCTCATGCCCCTCTTGTCCCCTCTTGCCCCCCTCTTGCTCCCTCTTGCCCCCTCTTGAATTGATGTTATTTTACAATTCTTAATTTATTTTCAATGATGTAAGTCCACACACTTTCCTGAATATCAATTTCATGATTTCTGTCTCATGCTGGGAGAACCACATGCACTCATCCTACAACAGTGTACAAATGTATCTCTGTGCATTTCGGGGACGCGCGAGTTAGCAGGACTGCTCCCACAATGACCGCTATTCTGGACTCACAATAGACCTCGTGGCGCGATTTCATCAACACTGTGTACCAACCAAGTGACCCAATTAAGGATTTTCTTTGTTTACATTTTGCTAGTTTTCATATATAGAACGAGCAACAAATGTTGCCATATAGCTAGTATGCTGTCTTATAGTATACACAATACACATACAAAATTTGGAATCAATCAGTTAAGTTTTCTGGGAGATTAGGCAGTTTTAGTAAATTTTAGTGCATTTTTTACTAGAATCACCAAATCTTTTGATTGCTAAATATTTAAAGCTTTAAATTTCACATCAAGATTTCTGATACATAAATACAGCATACTGGCTATGCTATATGATTATTACATTGGTTTCTGGTTTAAAATTTAAGATTTTATTATTAACTAGGTCGCTTCGCATAGAGCAAACGGTACACAGTGTCAACGATGTTTTTAAAAAATAGGCAGTCTCAGTAGTTAGAGCTAGTCTCCATGCATAAACACTGTCTAACCTTAAAACACTGTCCAACATAAACACATTTTAGGATGTTTATTATTATTTTTCTTACCTCAGTCCAAGAAGACCATGTTTATTTAAGTTTAAAACTGTCTTATCAGCAGAATAGCACAATTACATAATGTTGTTTTTTTGCAAAAATGTGATTGTCATACCTTTATTACATATAGGCCTACCTCCGCGGTTTGTGAATGTAAGTTGTATGATTGTACTTATTAGGCAATGCCGCCTGTGTTACGGCATGATACGAGTGCACACACAGAAAAAAACTTGGTTTTTTGGGGTTTTCTACATAATCATTTGAATGTATAAACAACCAAATGGATAAAATGGGTTAATTATGGTTTGTTAAAAAATCAAATGAATCATTTAAAAACCAGTTTGGTTAACACTGGTTTATTTGGGTTTTATAAAAAAACCACTTGGATATTTACAAAATCACTAATGATTAAAATGGTTTTATTGCAAACCAAATGAATATTTAAAACACCATGTGTCCAGGTTCACTGATCTTTAACATTGTTCACAGCTTCACATTTGAGGATATCAACTCTTAATCTGGCAAGTTTGAGTGTGACATTGTTACAGCTTGTTTAAAGCTAATCACAAGGTGATTTTGTCAGACTTGAGACACAATTATATACCTTTTGTGAGAGTCAGTTTGATGGTGCAGTGACCTGGTCTGATTGATTTGTTCATTGAACATGTTAAATGAAGAGGCAAGGACATCCTGGTTTATCATCAGTTCCAAGGTAGGAATTTTATGATTAATTTTCTGTTAGTTTATGAGCTGCATGAGAACATTTGCTAACATTTATTCGACAAAAAAGTCACTCTATTTTATGTATATATCATAGGCCTTTGTTCAGAGAGTGTGCACATTTTTAAAAACTTGTTAGTTGCTGATGATCAATTATCTTAAGGAAGTATGGATTATATGGTTTTCGATCATCATCCAGAAATCACAATGGAAACAATTTTTATAATTGACATTTAAAGCTACAAGTAGATCTTTACAGTTCGTGATGTGTACTGTACATGATGTTATTTAATCATATATTTCATTGGCCAATGCTTCATATTTATAGTCTATCATACAAGACTCATGATTTTTAGGTAATAAAGTATTCACTATTCGCCTTTGAATATGGATAACTTAAATAGGACATTCGGTGTAATTTGATACATAATATTACTCTTATCTAACCATCTCAAAAAAAGATAGGGTATATGACAGCAAAGCTGTATAATTTACTATAAATGATTATTATCATAGGCTATTTTCAAAGGTAGCTTATAACACATATTTTCATTCCTTTCGCTGCAGGGAGACATCAGCTGATGTCACAGAATTGTCTTGACATCTGTCTGACGTCAGGTTATTTTAATACATAGTAAGAATTGTATTCCCTTATTTCAATAGAGTGTGCCTAACTATTTAATTATTTATATTTCAGCTTTTACGTGAATTTAAGCTCATCCAACCAGTGGAACTGGATGAGCTTATCACCTGAACAGCTCTGGATAGGTCTCAAGAATCATCCCTGAAAAAACTCTTCTCAGATCCGGATTGGTGATGCCCTTGAGGCAGACGAGTGAAAAGGTGGGTCTCTGTTTCTGTTCACTGTTTAATGTTATCTTTCTCTTAATCCTTAAATGAAGAGCACCAGAGGTCACAAATTCTCAGTTTAGCTTTTTTTGCGTAGCTAGCAAAGATGCACATATCATCATGAGAAAATGACAAAGCTGTTTTGTATTTGAGCCCTCTTTCCTAGCTTTATAGAGATTATAATGAAACCAAAGGATTGACTGTCATAAAATATGCCATAAAATTGAGTCAATTTCAAATTAAAACTACTGTATATGGCCAAAATTATGAAATGTTGAGAAGAGTGTTTCAGAATCAGACAAGAAGTTAAAACTCATTGTTTCAAACGATATAGCCCAATAAGGTGCTGCAGAGGTGTAAAACACAAACACAACTCATTGTTTCAATCTGTTCATGAAACCAATGCAATAGACAGTGCATAATATTATGCTTATGAACTTATGAAAAGTAACATGGTGATTGCTTGTATTTTCAGGAAACCAAGTGCTCAACAGCAAACCTTGAACAATCGTGGTCCATCTCAAAGCCCATTGGACACACGTCAGCGACCATCATGCTTGTTACCGGGTGTACGACATCCGGTGTTCACCAACATTTAGAAGAACATTTTCACGTTTATGGACTATTACATTGCATTCTTCATGGACTATAACATCAAAAAATGAATTATATCAGCATGAGTATATCTAAATATGAAAATATGTATTTCATTTGTTTTGTATGTGTTTTGTGTTTTGTGGTTTCCTAGTGTTTATATTTGAAAATATGAATATTAGTTATACACTTGTTGTTTCTTCCTACATTTATATATATTTTTTTTATGCATGCTAATTTTATTTTCTTCTTGTTTGAAGTTCTATAAATAGATTATAAAATTATATGAATAAATAAAGTCAAATGGCTTTCTATTTTCTATCTGCTTGGATGTATTTTACCCCTGTGTGCTCAAAATATACAAAAAAAGGAAAGATGAAATTTGTCAATAACCAGAAATTTTTTTTTTGTACGAAACACCAATGGTGAGGTAAAAAAATCATACCTGGATATTTGAAAGTCTTATCATGGTTTTCCAGCAAACCAGCTAAAGTTTTATTTTAATTATTTATATGGTTATGGAAGCCCTATGGGAATGATGAGACTATCCAATTGATTACTAGAAAAACCCATTTTGGTTTAATATATGCTCCATGATGGAATAATGTAAATCCAGTTATGGATATTTGTAAAACCTAAAAAGGGTGAATATTTGCTTCACTTGGTTTCTATAAAAACCAAAGATGAATATGTACAAAACCAGCTAATGAAATATTTGATTATTTTATAAACCACAAATGGTTTGATAAACAACCAGAAAATTGGTGTTGAACAGTCCTTCATAGGTTTCTTGATAAACCACTAAAGGTTTTATATCATTCCAAAGTGGATTTTAAGATGGTGGTTTTTTAAACATCCACATCAAGAGGGTTTTTTAAAAAACCAGAAGTGGTTTTATACTGGTGACAAGCCAAAAAACCACATAGGGATGTTTGTGTAACCTTTTTTTCTGAGTGTGCAATATAAAAATCTATTTGCACTCGTAAATTCATATTGAACTCAGGGGTACATTAATAAGTGCCATATTTGTTTTATTACATGACCACTATGCTTCCAATACATGCTACCCTCCAAAAGTTTGAATACACCTGGAAAAGTGAGGTTTCTTTCAAAAATACTTAATTTTAAATGGAATTTTTGTTTCATATTTACATCAAACAATATCAGAAGTCACATTGAAGTCATAAGTTGTCTTTATTTTGTCATTTTATGTCATTTTGGTTGAAATTTATGGCCTTTCTCGATATCCCAATTTATGGTATTTTATAAAGAATTTCCACAGCCCACTTGTCTTCTGGGTTTATGAAATCGAATCATATTGAAGTGTTTCTAGGGTTGTAACATGATCATAACAGTAGTTTTAAACCCCAAAAAGACATTGACCACTCAAAAATACAAAAATTAGATAATTTCGGGTCGCCATGAAGTATAATCATAGAATGTATCTTCTCAAGTGAAAATTATTTTATTTGAGCTGTTTCGGCATTTTTTTAAACCCAAAACTAGCCAAAATCAGTATTTTTGTCCGACTTTCAACGGCCAGTGGAAATGTGTAATAAATGAAAAAAATGTCATAAATATGAAAGATAACTGCTTTTTTATGAATCCGTGAAATATGGACACCTTATGGCCTGAATGTTAATTTCTATATTGTTTGGTGTAAGTATAGAAAAACAATTATGTTGAAGATGAGGTATTTCTGAAAGAAATCTAACCTTTTCCTTTTGGAGGGTGGTGTAATATTCCACAACAGGAGAAATTTACAGGATTTTGAGCACCTTTTGGAAAATGTTTTTTGGAAAAGTCAAAACTTCAAATTTGTGAAAAGAGGGGTATCTGTATTCGGGGTCAGCTAGCTCAGACAAAAATGAAGTAATCGAGCTACAATTACACAGGCATAATGTCAATGCGCAGGCCTACGGATACGATAACTTTAACAGAAATTGAAGAAGAGGTCTATGAGAGGTTCAAGTTTTCATGAAGGGGGATTTATTTTTGATGAACCGTTTATACTGGTAAATGAATTAGGAAAAATAAGGTGGGGGGGGGGAATTTGAAAAAACTATTTGGGGAAAATAATGTTGGAAAGAAATTGTGAAAAAATTATTTTGAAAAAATATTCATATTGCACTCTAACCATGATGTCGTTATGGGACTGATTTTGGCCAATCAGGATCTCTCTAGCATAGTGGTCATGTAAATATATTATTTACCGCCTTTGATTATATGTGGCCGAGTAGTATATGACCAAACCACATAAGAATTAACTCATTTAATCAAGGGATTTTTGTTAGATTCATAAGTGCATGGTATTAGAAAATATGTTTGAATCTCCGGATTATTTTGTGTATAACCAACAATATCAAAAGTATGTCTACTCACCAGATATGATATGTGTTTGAAGTTTTTTTCTCTCAGGAAAGAAGCTGTAAATGTTTCTGCTGAATATACGGATAAAAGGACATTCCATAAAAGTAAGCTACATTAGATATGTATAAGTTGTTAAGGGTAATGGGAATAGTTGCCTTCCCTATACCCTTCAGGTGTAATGGATGCCCTGCTTGTGCACAGGGGTAGAACTGCCAGACGTTTTACACAGTGTCCTTGAACAAAGTTTATGGTTAAGAAAAATGTACAAAGAATCCGTCAACACAGCGTTGTAATATGTGGTCTCAGCTTCGATATGATGTAAAAATAAAAAAAATCTGTTGGGAAAATTTTGAGAAAATTGAAATTCAAAATTTTTAGTTTTTCACACCCTTGTTGCATGCAAAATATCAGTCATGGATATATCAAATGGCATTGCAGTGTTAATGAAACATCTTAATTTATGTAGTTATACATTAAGTTACTCAATCAGGTTAAAAAAATAAAAGAAAAAGCATTTTATTTATATTGTTTACATCTTTCCAACATTTAGGGATGCTGAAAACTCAGTGAATCTTATAATGTGTTAAAATCAAATATAAACATGGCCATTTCGGCCTTATTATTTCTTGAACCAAAGAAAAGCGGCAAATGAACCACCAGGGTGTGAGAAAATGCCCTGTTAACTTCATAAGTGATGGAAATTGAGATTTTTAGCATTTCACAAGTCAATGTTTTTTAAGTGGGATTCGCAAAAACATATATGTAAAGTTATTGGACAATAAACAGTAGATACATGTAGAAATACCTACTGTCGGCATCTGACAAGTGTATATCTTCACCACAGCTTTCCATGTAAGATGCATTTGATATCTAAGGAAATAATATGTTTTGAGAGAAGTATTTGTTTAAATCAATAAAAAAGAACATGTATGCAAGTGGCCTAATGGCTGAAACGGTCAATTCCAAGTTTTATTACAATGTCTCTGTTCTTATTGAAATATTGGTTGCAATTTATGGTCTTCTGAAGAATTTAAAGTGGTTTCTTTACGTGTTTTTGCCAATTGTTAAGATTATGTCATGGAATTTAATGGTTGCCAAGTTCCACAATTCAGTTGTTCAGTTGTAGTATGCCTTTGTCCAACCAACATAGAATTAAACTATTAGTCAACAGATTCTCGTCCATGGTTACATAATTGATATTGGTTATCCGTTAACTTTCCAGATGGAATTAGGAGATATTATGAGTTAAAAAGTTAACTTTGATTGATTGATTGATTTATTTTGAAATTCAAACAGAGTTACAATATTAAATCGATGAAATGAAAATGTAACAATGGGTGAACTTCAAGGATGACACACAAAAGTCCGAGGACTTGTTTCCAGTGCGGTCCTGGAGTGAAGTGAAAAAAACGCAGGATGGAGTCGATGAACAAATGGGATGCATGACTAGAATGAAGAATAAATATTGATTAATTGACATACATATATAAATAAATTAATTAAATTAACAAAATAAACAACATGTAAAATTTATATAATAATGAATGGATTGGTCTCACTTGTTTCAGATCTTCTTTTTAACCATTTTTTGATTTGGAGCTTGAAAGCATCCTTACTGTTACACAGTTTGATCTGATTGGGGATCTCGTTCCACAGCTTAGCCCCCTGATATGAAAAATTAGATTGGTCGATGCTGAGCGGTCTTGGCAGGAAAAAACTCAGGGCAGCTCTTCTTGTACGGTGATGGTGTTCAATTCTACCAAATTTATCACATAAGTATTCAGGGGCCGTTTTATGATAGATGTTGAACATATGGCCCAACATTAATTGACATGCACGGTCTCTGGTGTTAAGCATGTGAATTTGGTTAAGCTCATTTTGGCCAATGTGGCTTCTCGGACCAAAGTTAAGGATGAACCTTACTAGTTTGTTTTGAGCTACCTGGAGTTTTTTCAGTCTACCTTTTGTGAGACTCCAGAACCATGATGATACTTCACACCTGAAGCTCTGAAATAAATATTAATTGTGACATTATTTATCTTTCTTTCATGATATGAATGACAACACTCGAAAAATGCATCCTATACATATTTTCTGGCCAATTCATTGCATGAGTAATGTAATATCTGCATAGAAAGTACTAAATTGAGAAATATGCACAATTGAAGAAAATCAATGAAATACCATCGGAAATTAAGTCCCTAAACAAAAATTTAAGGAATGGACAATTGAGGCAATCATGTTTCTTCATTGTCGTCAGCTTGTGATTAGAGGTTTTGATATTGATATTCACTTTGAAAGTGTTGCAACATATATCTCAAAATATGTCTTATTTAATATTGGCTATATTGCTACAGTGTTCTGCTACTTAACTAATCCAGTCGATGAATTAGGGACAATATGCAGGTTCAGTTGATTGGACTCTAAATGGATGCAGAGAATGCAGATTATAGTCTAGCAAGTTTGTAACACCTTCAGAATGTGATATTCCTTGAAAAACCACTTAATCATAATCCTGAATTTGGTCCGCTGTATATACAAGCACCAGGGTGGGAAAGGAAAGCATTTCTATGCTAAGATTATCATTTTAAACATTCTATAATGGATATTTTGCATGCAACAAGGGTGTGAAAAACTAAAAAATTTAAATTTTCTCAAAATTTTCCCCGCAGATTTGTTTGATCTTTACATCAAATTGAAGCTGAGACCACATACTATAATGCCGCGTTGACAGATTCTTTGTAGATTTTATTTAAACCCTAAATTTTTTTCAAGGACACCGTGTTTATTAAGTAGTGCATGTCTATAAGTTGGACTTAAAGGTCGCAATGATCCTGTTCGACCATGAAGCAAGATTTTCCAAGGTTAAAGGCAGAATAACCATGCCCTGTATAGTAACCATGTTGATCATGCACCATATGATGGCATATCTAAGACGCTGATCAATAACCCTGCGATCATCTGACTATATATTTTTACTTGGGAAAAATCTTCCTGCAATTGTAATGTATGGGGAAATATTCGAATTTTCACTTCAAAAGTCCAAGTTGCGACACTATCTCTGTTGCAGCCTCTTCTAAAAACAGAAATATGTTTCCAACTGTGCATTACAGCGATGCACTTTGATAAGAAAAAATGAGGATCAGTTCACTGTGAAAAATGCACTTCGTGATTCATGATAGCTGATGACATGTCATCTTCTATACTTTCAACATGGGAAACATAGAGGCTGTTTGATTAGTCATGATCAAGAGAAGGCCATTTGACTTGTCATAACTGATTTTGGATTGAAAATCAGATGCATGATCCTTTTGTTTGGCTGTCACCAACAAGAGGGATAAGTCTCCTTAAATCAAATTAACATTGAAAGTATTGGGTATGATCGAGACAAATCTTCTGTATGATGACACACAAAGTGCCATTTTCACAGTGCAACAGCACACTCTTTTTCGGTATCAAAAGTGCATCGCTGTAATGTATAAATCACAGTTCCAATCAAATCAGATAGTTGATAGTGAAAACAATTTCTTGAAATAACTGTTATTGTTGGGTGTTGTTCGGCAACCAAAAGGTCTACATGCCCAATTCGCAATGCAGGCAAGCTTTAGGGGTCTTTGCCAGAATACCTACTAAAATATTCATATTAACACATCCACTCTCTGCCATGCTCAGTGCTCACCTCTCAGAGTAGTCTTGGGTGGGTAAGTAAACGGACCCTGCAATGGGAGGATGCTCTCTGCAGGCTTCCCAAATATACCCAAATATTTAGTGCATATTGCCATTTAGAATATCCAGATAGCAGGTAATACTATTTGGTATTTTGAAAAGTACTTTTTACTATTTGACACTGTGGCATTATAGTAACTTTGTCACAAGTAGTGCTTAGCTTAATTCCTGACCCATAACAATTGCAACACTTTTTGACAATTTTGGGGAATTTTATCAACGGGGCTAAAGCTTAATATGGAATTTGTTTAAAGCTGGGAATTTTGGGAGCCCTCAATTTACATAAGTCAATAGACAACGGCTAGCACAGAGGCCTGGCTGGGATTAATTGTTAAATAAACGCACCTGTGATGGTTAGGACCAACCTTTAAGTTAGCCCTTATAAAAAAATGCAACATTGAAAGAGACTTTACATGCATATTAGTGCATTTATGTTTACAGTCTGTCACTTTGATATAGAAAAATAGTGGACTGTTGTACTGTGAAAATGGCACTTCGTCTGTCATCAAATTAACATTGAAAGTATTGGTTATGATCATGACAAATCATCTGTATGATGACACACGAAGTGCCATTTTCACAGTGCAACAGTACACTCTTTATCAGTATCAAAGTGAAGGGCTGTAACATTGAGATACTCAACATGCCATTTTGGATGCAGCAGTGAAAGATTGAAATGAAGATCACACTTCATTACAGCTTTACGTTATTAGGATTGTGTGACGGTGTCATTTCTAAAATATTTCACAGCTTTGCCATCAGTTCCAAAGTTCATGGTAAGCCACATGTAATTTGTTTATTAAAAACCCAGTCTCATGTCACTAAAGCACTTGCTTTCCAAGAGAGGCAGAGTCCGCAAAAAGTGCTTTTGGTGTACAGGACATTCGGGCAGGTAGAACCTGAATTTTACCTGCCCGAATAAGATTTTTTCTGCCCGAAATTAGATAAGTTCAACTGGAATTGAGTCACAGCGTGCCGTCTGCTTCAGAATACCCCAGTGTAGAGAATTTTAAATTAACATAATTCTAATAAATTAATAAATTATGAAGCAATTGAATTGAGACATCATGTAGGCCTACTATAGATCTATATTTCTGCTCCCATGTTAATAGAGCCTGCTAGTAAACTCATTGCTGGGGGAAATTAAGTCTGGAATTATAAGATTTCAAAATCCTAGCATTGACCAGGTTAGGTAAATAATGACGTTTAGGTTCATCATTAAAATTGATCCAGACTGTATTTATGGTGGGCTACACATGCACATAATCCGCTTCATATAATGGCCAGCTGGATCATTGCAACATCAAATTAATATGTGCAGATAAAAACTTACTGAGCTGAAGATGGCTTTTGGCCTATTGCTCATTGTTGCAAATTGCAATAAGGTGGGGGTATTGACCATTGTAGTATTAATTGCAATCCAATTGACACTTCTGACATGAATTTGTGTCATTGATGTTTGTCAATTGCACCTGAGATTTCAAAGGCCTGTAGTAATTGCATTGATTGCTGCATGAACTCACCACTGCTCATTCACTCTCCCAACTCATCCATCGGACATTTGGGCAGGTAACCACTTTATTTTTGCCGGACACACGCTATTTTTGCCGGTTTTGACCGGCAAACCGGCACTTTTCGCGGACTCTGAAGAGAGGTCACTTTTTACTGTGCCAAAGTTATAGCCAAAATCGAAAACTAAAAGTTAGTTTTTCATGGGTTTATTTTGGAATGAATTTTAAAGGATGGCCATAGTGTTTCTATAAATATAATGCTTGAAGCTCTCAACTGATCAAAAAAGTCCATGGCAGTGGCTCTTTAATTATGGAGACCGTCAGGTCTCTGCGCGAAGCGCAGAGACCAGAGGTCTTCAAATGGTAGGAGACAGAGCTACCCACACAGGGATATGTTCTTTGAGTCGGACACTTTAGATTCTAGACATTTTTAGAAGTGGTATCTTGTCTAGCCTATCAGTAAAAGATTGGCAAACAGGGCCTCAAATTAAACGTTTTTAGTAAATCTAACAGAAAATTGAGAATTGGCGCAATACATATACTAAATTAGTAGCTAAATTTCTGAAACAAAAAATGACATAGGGTATCTTTGAGTCGGACACATGTGTTCTTAAAACATGACAACAAAGATACAGGTGCTTTAGAGTCTTCCTTTCACTTTAAAAAGCCCATATTAGAGCACAGAGGAGGTTAAGCTTACTCCTAACTGAATAACAAAGAAACTGAAGTCAGACCAATTCCATAGGCCAGCAAAAGATATCTGAAACATGACTAAATTTCACTAAAATACAGAAATTTCTCACACAATTTTTTCAGAAAAACGGGGTTTTTGCCCCATCTTCATATCCATGAAAAACACACTTTCGTTGTTCATATCATGCTGGTACTTTTGGCATAGATAAAGGACATCTTGGGCTACAAATTGGTACCAAATATACTATTATACGAGGTCTCAATTAGCCTGTGGAGCCCAACAAAAAGTGTCTGACTCAAGGTGTCACCCCCAAGGTGTCCGACTCAAAGAACATTACCCTACTAAGAAACTTTTTTGCATGCGCCTAACAAAAAAGTGTCGGCGTTTATGTGACGTCATTCACAATGGGTCGAGATAACAATGGTGATGACGTCACAACACAGCTCATAGATGACGTCACGTCACTGTTCATCAAGCTATAAATAGATCAAACCAGTGAAAGAGTCACAACGTCACAGGTACAGTGTGGAGCACTGATGAAAGGCACTAATCAATGCTGCTACCAGAAAATGGGGGAAAGAAATAAGACAAAGGGAAACAAAATTTTGAGATTTTTGTTTTATTCCTTAGTATTAGGCCCACTGTTAAGTAGAGGTGTTTTTTTCGCTTTAAAATCAGATTCTAAGAAATGAATCAATTTGTCTTGGACCCCCAGCAACATTGTACTATTAATAGATACTTTACCCCTGGTCACCTGACCTGTCACATGACCCCTCACTGACCAATCAAACTGCCCCCTGGCTAACCCCAGTTTGATTCCTCTTCACATGGATGCCGTGGCCTAATGGATAAGGTGCTTGACTCACGCGCGCAAGGTCGTGGGTTCGAATCCCAGCCATGTCATGGAGGAGTTGGGCAGATCCTCCTGAAACCACTGCCTCACCCCATGGGTACTTGGCAATAAGGCAACCACAGTGATGGTGCTGGAATGAGCTCTTAAGCCCCTGCGGTTAACCCCGTGTTCAAGGCTGAATACTCCCCAGGGAGTTGAGAAAGACTCTGGATTGGCCTGCCAAGGATGTAATTGTAAAGTCGGCAGAATATGTCTATAAGACGTAGATGAAGACTGTAAACCCACTACATTACTTTACATTCACACTATTATTCAGGTTCGTCACTAAATTATACTTTATACATATTTAAACTACTTAGATTTTATTTTAAATATCAAACTTAATTAAATACCAAGTTTAATTACTCAATATAATTGTTACATGATTACGATGTTTAATTGTTTTTAGCCTTCAGCCATTGTTGAAGACATACTCAAATATTGTAATCAATATTCACTTTTCAATATTCAAAAATAAAATTTGAGTTACGATTATTACAACAAAAATTATATATATTTGTTATCACTGGGGGTTCAGAGACAAATAGTAATAATTTTATTATGTGGTTAACGGTTAACCATTTCGCTAACCTCCCTTTCGAAAAGTTTGCGTATGCCTATGTTTGATGAAAAAATTTGTCAATATTTTAGCTCTTCTAAGAAGTGTTTCAGATGTGTTATTTGAGAATCCAGTAAAGCTTGTCTTATATTAGAAAATGTGTTGTTGGACCTCCATGTCCATGATTGCCTTTCGGGGAAATTAATGGCCATTTGCTCCCCCTCCCCCACAAGAAAAACTGTAGCTATGCCTCTGCTTCACAGCCCTTTGGATTTGTTATCAGTCCTAAAATAATTTATGATGGATCTTTTTGCACCTGTAGACGGTCTCGCGATGCTTTGGCATTATCATATTATAGGGCCTAGGCTTTCACAATATGGCAGTGCAGTCTCAGGTGGTGTATGTGTTTTGTTTCGGCCTCATTTGTTTAACCCTGATGTTCCGTATAATTCAAGGAGTGCTGCAATCCTGAAGTTGAGTTTTGAAGAAAGTAAAATCACAACACATATATATCTTAATGCTCGTTGGCAATGCTGCAGTAGTTTACTGTGCAAATGTAGATACAAAACGTAAAACTCAAACATGTTGTCAGTTCAGTTATTTCCATTTCAAAAAATTCACTTAGTAAATCACTTCTTGGCTAAAATAATTATCTTCAACTCTGTCACTGGTAACGATTATGCATTGTGTCGTAAATGTGTACTACTCTAGTGTACAATATTTTTTCAAACTATGTTGCACTCATTTTGTGCAAGATTTAAAAAGTGAGAATACTAAATTACATCATTGTCTCTATACAAAGTAATAGTTATGATACAGTACAACTGTAATAAATTAAAAATAAGCAAACCTGCTTCATCGCTTTAATAATCTAATTTCTGTCATGCAAGTACCGTAGAACAGGGTAAGCAATCCAGGGTAAAGTTGGCATGCTATTTTGACCCACTTAATGGAAGACGTGCCAATTTTCCTCACTGACACAGGTATCTTTGGCAAAGTTGCCATATATGTGTCAGTGAGGAAAAGTTGGCATTTCTGCCATTAAGTGGGTCAAAATAGCTTTGCCAACTTTCCCCGTTTTACGGTAGTCATACAGAGATATGCCAGTGGCATTATTGGCATATCTACTTATCATTGTTTTCATTGTATTGTATGTATTGTATTGTACAAAGCAGGCATGAAATTCATGGTGAGCCTTCCACAATGATACAGCTCATGGCAGCCCATGAGGGTAGCCATAGAGCGGCTCCTATAGCTACACATGTGTCTTTGAAAAATTTGTTTTGCAGTGGAACCGTGACATAATAAGGGAATCTGTGAATATTATTTGTATAATCATCAAATTGTGACACTCACTTTGGAGTTTGACATCACAGTTAATACCCAATGCCAAAGGATTTCAAAACTGCCAGGCAACATTATTTTTTTGTGCAACCAAAACAAACAACTTATTTCTTGGCTGAGAGTCACGCCTTACCAGAACAGTTTTTGTTTCAATTTTTACCAAACAAAGTCTGTTTTACTGTTTTTCACAAGACATTAGTAATTTCAAACATTTTTAAAAATTTGTTATCAGTTATTGTAAAACCTCTTTGAGCATTATATCATATAATTAGTAGTCCCTTTGATTCAGTTACAATTCATTGAAACATCTATCAACCAGTGCAATGCCATCTTTAGTGTAGTTGTTTTGCTACAACGTGTACATCCTCCATGACGAAAAATTGTTCTAAATTAATTTGGTTTTCCTAAGCTTTCTGCCTAAACTTGAAGTAAACCAAAGTGAGACTAGACACTTACAGAGTTTTTGGAAATAGAATAGGCCTTTAGCACATGCTAGGACTCTCCTGGTTTCTTACAGAGTTTTGTGAGTTCCAGACAATCAGTTTCTTTTTACCCCTCACAGGAGCTCGCATTATTTGGCCCCTAGGTGGTAGCAAAAAGCGGTAAACTTGTAGACAGCTGTAGGATCACAATGAGTCAGTGGCAACTCTTGGTTCAACATTTTATCACCATCAGGGGAGCTATATATACTCACAGCTCCCCCTACATTTGAACCATTTCCAAGTCAATATGACTGTGGTCATGATGTATTAGTCCGGCAGAACTGTGAGGTAACCCAAAAGTCCCCGATATAGTTTTTTTTACTTTGGATTATTGTTCTATAGGGTCCAGGCTAACATTTCTTGGGTGATGTGAAACTGTCACCTTCGGGCAATTAGCACAATCCAAGATGGCGTCCCAAGATGGCCGCCGAAACCAAAATGCCCATATCTCAGCCCGTAATTACAGTAGAAAGATAAACAAAACATCATTTTTAGGGATTTCTGGGCCAACGAATTCAACTAGAGGCATTATAAAGTGATTGGATCAATTCTAAGACACATAAAACACGAAATATTGATAAATTAGCCCAAATCGCAACTTTTCGGCATTAAACTGAGTTGGCGCAGAGAAAATACCTTCACAGAGTGTATAAAAGCATGAAACTAAATGCAGAGTGGCATAGGATTCTACTGATTTAACTAAGGGGGGAGAAGGGGGCCAAATGAAAATATTCGTGCAGGTGAAAAATCCAAGATGCTGTTCGGAATGGCCGTCTCACAGGATATATTTGCCCAAGAAAATTTTTTCTGTGTCAAGAAAGGGGTTGACATTTGTGGCACATTCAATTTGAAGACTTTGATTCATGTCCATAGATTATCACCATAGTGATTAACATGATTGCCATTCAGTATGGGGGGGGTGCTGGTGGGTAGATTTATCTCGAATGGGAGTCATATATAAATCATTGTCTATGATATTACATTATCTTATTATAAACAGTTGCATTTATGAAAATCTTGTGACATCATGTTACGTGTACGTGCAAGGTACAGATGAGCATGAGTGTCAACTTTTTCTTGCGGCCCTTAAGAAATTTTGATATTGCTACCATAAAGGCGCACACAATTGAGGAGGCATTGAAATTGAACCCTGGTGGATGACTAGACTGATGAAGGAGACAGGAGGACAGGCACTGGGAAGGAAATTTTTGTTGTGACAAACCGCAAGGAAGTTCGAAAGGAAGAGGTGTGCTGGAGTTAGGAGGCATACAGTGTGGAAAAAAGAATTGAAGAAAGTGGTAGAGACCTTAGAGTGAAATTAAGACTGGGAAAAAGGAGAATGGCAGTGATGGGGAAGGAGGAGGCGTGGAGGGAAGATGTATGGAAGGAAGTGGCACAGAAGGTGAATGGCTACCAGAGGCATGAAGAAGAGGTGACAAAGAAGGAGGAAGGGAAAGATGAAACCAGTAAAACTAAGGAAATATTACAGGGGGTATAACCAGGAAGATGATCAAATGAAGAAGGGAGGATACATGTGGAAGTAGAAAGAATACAGGGAGGAGGATGCATGGTGGGATAGGCCAGAAAGAAGGAGAAGATGCAGTGATAGGAGGCAGCAAGAAGTAATTCATGTGCAAGGGAATATGCATGAATGGAGGAGCGAGGGAGAATGAATGGTATCGAAGGAGCATGTGCGATGGAAAGACGGGAAGAAGCAGGATGTGCTGAAACAAGAAATCTATAATATTAAGAAGACAGAGAGGGATGAATAGATTAAAAGTGTTTGCAGATGATGATGGATGGGAATTTAGGACAAGTAGGAAGAAAACCATGCAGGAGAATGTATTGAGGGAAGAAGATAAAGGGGGGAGGAGGTTCGGATACTCCGGGTTAGGAGGATATATGGAGAGGGCAGGTCAAGGAGATTTTAAACAATGAAAATTTTCAATTCCCACCTGTCCTTCTGCTCCTTGTACTCCACCCACCCCGGTAGTCTAGCATGATTTCTTTTTGCCTCCTCAAGTCCTCTTTCCTGGCCTTCCCCTCTCTCAATGCATCCTCTTATACCAACCCCCACTGTCACATCTGTCAATTCTTTTGTCCTCTATGCCTCCTTCTGCCATATCTCCTCCATACTTACCTGCATATTCCTTCCTTTACAGTTTCCTTGCCTGCCAATCACCAATGCCTAATTCTCTCTCGCTCCCTCACTTTTTTTTGCAGTTTCTGCCCTACTACGTGCCATCGAAACTCCCACATTGCGGCATCCTCCTGTCTGTCTCCCTTTTCCCAGCATGCCTCTTGCTCTGCCCTCATCCTGTTTATCCTCTGGATGTCTCCTCCTTCCTTGCTGAATCCCCCCTCCCATGCTTCCATGGTTATGCACTTCAAGAATGTTTGGATAAACCAACATAAACTGCTGTCTGTGCTTCCGCATTTGTGAAAAATTGGACAAAAGCTACGCTCATTTAAACATTTCTTTAAAGAAAGTGCTGAATTAACAATTTCCATGGCTGTTTTGCACATTCAGAGTTACAGACTCTTCCTGCTCTCATCCTACCCTGTTCGCCACTGTCCATCACACCTCCCTGCCTTGTGCCCATTCTTATCTATCCCAGAACAGTCACCCACATTTCTCCCTTTGAATTAAAACTTTATTTGAGGAAAGTTGGGGTCACAAAATAAAATACCTCCAACAAAAGAGTAAATTATTTTACCTGAGTTGATATGACAAAAAATATTAATGTAGAAAGCAGTCCCTTCCAACCAAACACATACCGAAAAAGTTGTGATTTTGGTACACTATACCTATTTTTCCCCTAATATGGATCTGAAAATTACTCTACTTTCTAAATCAAGTGCTTTCTTTGCCTCAGAAAACATCAAAAATCATGTTTCAAACCCACATCCTATGCAAAGAGGGTAGTCTTATTTCCATGAGGTTTTTATCTAACAATGTACCAAAGTCTGTTAATTTGATGTGTCACAAGGTAAGTCCTTTCTTGACACAAAAATTCTTTACTTGAACAAATATATCATGTTAGACGGCCATTCTGGACACCATCTTGGATTTTTCACCTGCATGAATATTTTCATTTGCCACCTTCTCCCTCCTTAGTTAAATCAATAGATCCATATGCCACTCTGCATTTAGTTTCATGCTTTTGTTCACTCTGGGAAGGTATTTTCCCTGAGCCAACTCAATATAATGCCGAAAAGTTGCGATTTGGGCTAATATGTCAATATTTCATGTTTATTGTGTCTTAAAATCAATCCAATCACTTTATAATGCCTGTAGTTGAATTCCTTGGTCCAGAAAACCCTAAAAATGATGTTTTGTTTATCTTTCTACTGTAATTACGGGCTGAGATATGGGCATTTTGGTATCGGCGGCCATCTTGGGACACCATCTTGGATTGTGCTAATTGCCCAAAGGTGACAGTTTCACATCACCCAAGAAATGTTAGCCTGGACCCTATAGAACAATAATCCAAAGTAAAAAAAACTATATCAGGGACTTTTGGGTCAGGTAAAAAATCTTCATTTTTCTGCCGGACTATATGTACAGTCAGAAACTGGACTTGCGGGTAGAAAGTGTCGGAAACCAAATTGCAGTTTAAACAATAAGTCATTAATATTAGAGATGATAAACAATAGGTCATTAATAGTATTAGAGATGCCGCAGATTTGTGCTAAATCAATACAGTTTTATGCAATAAATGGTTTATATCCTACAAGAGCCAGTGAGGCTTAGATAAAAAAAAAACCGTGTGATCCAGATTATGTGGTTCATCGGTGTGAGTTTCGCAGACTATCAACATGAGGTCTACGAGGGGCGTTCAGAAAGTTTGAGGCTTTTTTTTTATGGATACCTATTTTCAATCTAGAACTATGATTTTTTTCTCAGGATAAAATGCAGCATATTTGAAAACGACTTCCAAAATTTTGGAAATTTTAAAGTCATTCTATGGTTGCCATGGAAACTGAAAGTTCAGCTAGGTGAGGCAGGTAATACTGAAACCAAGAAAGCCAATGAATTTGGCTGTGAGAGACCTCTCTCTATCACTTGTATTTGTGAGTTTGACAATATTTGACACAAGAAATACAATATTAGCCTTAAAAATACTCCTAAGCTCACCAAAAGCATTAATTCATACACCTGATCAACTGAAGTAAATGTTCCTTAAAGTCCTCCACAATAGTTCTGCAAAAGCATTTCGGTCATCCAAAGCCTTTCCTTTTCAAGTACCTGAAACTCTAACCCCATGGACTAAAGTAAGGGAAAACAAGGACTTTTGTAAGCAACATGCCACAGGAATAGCTGGGATGGATAATGTTGTACATTTGGGTTTCTTGTTCATACCAGCAAATCCATGCTTTCACAAGTCCTCATGCAGTCAGGGAAACACACCCTTGCTGTATGGAATTCCCTTGCCGAATCTGGCATGCAGGAGTGCTTTCCTACATAGGTTCAAAGTAAGAATACACACATTTGGTGTGCTTGAAAGTATATTCAGAAGCCAATATCATATTTCTTGTGTCAAATATTGTCAATCTCACTAATGCAAATGATAGAGAGAAGTCTCTCACAGTCACAATTTGTAGGCTTTCTTGGTTTCAGTATTACTTGCCTCATCTAGCTGAACTTTCAGTTTCCATGGCAACCACAGAGGGACTAATTCGTTCCAAATATGCTGTATTTAATCCTGCAAAAAATGCATTGCTCTAGATTGAAAATAACTGTATATAAAAAAAATATAATATAAAAAAAAAGCCTCGAACTTTCTGAACGCCCCTCGTACTTCTCCAGGCATACATTGTGCGAACCCGGAGCCCAGGCCTGCCAAACCATATTCAATGCTATTGGTCCAAAGTCTGAAACTCTAACACTTTCAAACCTGCCACACCACCAAAGAGCAATGAATATAGGACAATCCAACATCATAAGAACTGTTAAAAAAAGTGTCCGTCATAATTATATGGCACCATAATGGTCAACGCTGTAACATCATTAGCTGCCGTCTTTGTTTCAGAATCAATCGTTTGGTTGTAACTAAATGCTCTTTCAAGATGACCTACTTGAAATCACTGCTTCTTCAAACCGTGCCAAGGCAGATTTTGTGAAGTAGTGATGCACAGACAGTGAAAATAGCGGATAATCCGGCAACACAATCTACCGAATACTGGGTAGGAACTAGATATTAAGAACCAGTAATAAACATACAAAAAGGATAGTTTTGCAGCATTTGCAGTTGATTATACATCTTGGTTCTGACAGCCGAGAGAAACGCTGTGTGGCAGGAGGACTGTTCCTCCGATAGCATGTTTTTCTCTGCAACTGCATACAAATTTTGAAGATGGTGAAATCGTGTTGTTGACTCTCTTCTTGTAACATTCTTTCATTTATTATCAAGTTTAGCCTTTTTTTGAGTTTTGACCATTACATGCCACATATCCGGTTCTTATATCCGGCTCTCGTAACCTAATTCTGCCGGATACTGGATATCCTGCAAATTCCAGTATCTGACCGGGTACCGTGATGAATATCTGTGCATCACTGTTGCGATTCTTGTGAAAATAATGTACATAATAAAATTACGGTTTTCACATGTCTTGGTTATAAGTTTATAAGTGCATTTGTACATTCTTTTACCGAACATTTATCAGGCAATCTTATATTTACAACTCAATATCTATTAAAAAATTACATGCTTTGTTTTGTCAACATGGTTACACACATAATTTATGTATATATAGCTGGTATGACACACTAATGTAAGTGCATGGTCCTCTAGCCTCTAAATTATGTATAGCGGCATTACGGCGTCAATTACTAACATTTGAACATACACATATTTATAATAATTATTATTATTATTTCTTCAGACTATGTATCATTCAGCACTTGCAGATCTTGCAAATTATTTCTAGATGTACTGCTTGTGTTTGAGATACAAATAGTATATATATATAATATATATGCATGACAGTGCATTAATCTTCATCAATAAAAAGTAGGTGCACAACATCACCAGGATATATGCATTGCATTGAATTACTTGTGAACATTATATTCCATTTGAAAACCCATGAAATTTGTCATACGTGGTCAACAGCCATAATCACAGATTGTCAGACTAAAATCATATCATCAGTGTCTATATTGACTTTGATGAAAAGACAGTCATCCTTGACGTACTCCCTTGTCTTGAGAACGCTCAGTTCGACAAAACGCTGGGCGCCAAAACTAGCATTTCGGTCGTTGGTTGGTCTGCCGAGGAATGGCATGTTCTCTTTGACGGTGTTTGGTTTCACGGAGTACGTGACGTTTCTTCTTGCGCTAGAGTCATCGGCCTGGTCGAAAAGGGTAAAGGTCAGCCGATGACAGAACGGCCAAAGCAGAAGTGGGTCGTAGTCACCTCGGCAGATGCAGGCGAACAAGGACAGATGACTTCCTTTAGCTGAAACAAACGAAGATTAAAGAATGTTTAGCCTCGCTGTGATTCTTTTACTGCAATTTCAATTAGTACGCGTTGCAAGGCCACTTGCTACGTGCATTTTAACTTCTTCTGATTGGTCCTTGACTGATCATCAGCCAATCAGAGGAAGCTTAGAAACTATGTAGCAAGTGGTCAAAGCAACTCATACTTGTTGACGTTCCAGTGATCAACTAGCAGTTTAGCACATTGACATGTAATTAAATACACAAATATAACAAAAACAATTATAAATGTGGTATATTTTGCAATGATTATAAATTAAAGATAAAATTTATGAGGGCTAAATCGGCTAGACAGATCATTTTGCCATTCTAAGATTCACTTTTGTCAGATAGAATCCTCAAAGTTGGTGCCTAACTAATACACTGTGCACCATATGCTCTATGCGAAGTGACCCAGTTAATCATAAAATCTTAAATTTTGCACTAGAAACCATTTCAATTACAACATAACATAACCTGTATGCTGTATTTAAGTATTAGACATGTTGATGTGAAATTACAAGCATTAAATATTCAACAATCAAAAGATCTGGTGATTCTTGTACTAAATGCACTTTAATTTACTAAAACTGCTCTCCCAGAATCAACTGATTGATTCCAATTTTTTTTATGTGTATTACTTGTACTATAAGACAGCATACTGTCTATATTGCAAAGTTTGTTGTTTGCTCTATATATTAGAAATAGCAAAATGTAAACAATAAATCCTTAATTAGGTCAATGGGTGAGTACACAGTGAATATGTAAGTTCTCTGATGAATCTTGTTGATATGCATTGGCATAAGAGACGCGCAGTGGCGTATTTAGGGGGGGCATGGTGCCATGGCCGCTCCCCCCCTCAGGCCAAAAATGAACATGGAAAAGATAGGAAGGGCCGCGGAGTGCTGCCTATTTGCCCCATGTTATCCCCCCCCCACCAGGAAATTTCTAGATATGCCCCTGAGAGACGGCTGTTTCCCAGGGCAGATGTTGGATGGGGATTGTCCTAAATTGTGCAAGAAATACTTAGAAAAGTTTAACATAAACAGTTATACAAAAATAAGTCCTCCGTTTTATAAATAGAGTAGGTCGGGGCAAGAAGCCCGGGTTAGGTGAGAGGCCCCGCCTGGCTTATATCCACACTTGCATTTTTAGTGCATTTATCTATTGATAGGATTGAAGCTAGAGGCATTTTAGGTAATCCCGGGTGTGCCCAGATGTGCAAACCATAGTAGAAATTAAAGAAACAAAAAAATGTGCATGGTTTTTGTAACTTTGACTAATTCTTTGAAAGGAGTCGTCAGAAATAACTTTGGAAATTTTTAAAAGTATAATGGATATCTGCATTGCTTCACTTTATGACCATCACATAAATATGATTTGGATTTTGTTTTTTGCATTTTAAAAAATTTTCGCCCGAAATTGAAACAGGGCAAAAAAAAAAAAAAAAAATAAAACAATGAACAGAAAAATTCTGAAATTCAGAAAGAGTGAATAGAATGCCTTAAAAATGATAGAAGAACCCTAAGAAATAACTTTTAGGCTGAATGCGCTTGCAAAAAAAATTGCCATAGGATTATAATAGGGGGGCTTCTTGCCCAATGGGTGGGGTAAGAAGGCCATTTAAAATTTTTTACAAAAATGGCCGTAACTCCTTTATTAAAATTGGTAGACCTTTGTTTCACTGGTTATTAGTAGAGTCAAGTGATCCCTTCCTGACAGCATAAGCATTCAAATAATCGCCCATAAAAAGTAGGTCAAATCGCACCTCGAAGTTAAGGGGGGCCGCATGCCCCGACCTACTCTAAACCTGAATATCTATAAGATCCCTCCTCTAATATCTAATTTTTATGACAGTTAGCAAAATTAAAGGTCTGCATATCGACCCTAGATGTGTGAATTTGCAGGTCAGTGGCATTATTCCTGTCTGAGCCAGCAGCCCTTGAGTGAGCCTACCCCTGCTTTCAAAAATCAGTAGCTTTTCCAATGGACAAGACAAATTTCACCAAGCAGGGGAGCCACCATACTGTAGGCATTATAGCAATGGGCCTGGACAAAATTTAAGACAAAGCTATTCCATTTTTTGGAGGGGGTTCCTATGGGTCTAGGGAGTTAAAGGGAGAATATTTGTTTCTGAATCACATTCTGTGGACAGCTGATGATTTGTTTCATAACCTTTTTTACTGTTTGGGTTCCTAGGATGACATTAGAAATCATTTGAGGGGAGTTTGAGCATGTCAAGGTAATACATGTTTTGCACAGGTCAAGAATCAAAATTTTTGAAAACATCTTAGCTTATGGTAAGTATGACGGAAAAAAAAAGATTCCGATCATCTTCAAATACTATACTCTCCTGCCAAGAATTTGCAGTTGTTAAGGCAATATTTACATTGTACCTAAGAGAAATATGTCAATTTACATTGCACGAAATCAACATCGATCAACTTGGAAATCTTCTCTATGACGCACGTGTATACATATTTTGCTTATATATTTCAGTAAGGATCTCTCCAATAATCAATACAGATGTTAGAAAATTACTGAGTCTGAATATTTTATTCACAATTGGCTTCTAATTAATTGTGTCTGCATCAAATCTGATCTTTGTCGACCGAGACAGACACCCTGTCCCTGAGTTAGAGGCTTCCCAGGTTGTGTCCATGCATGGTTATATATCTCTGAACAAAACTTACGATGTTGAAAAATGTTATAAATGTAACTTCAGCTTATCTTGTCCCATTCTTTGTGGGAAAGAATCTGTTCGAAAGAAATGGAGAATTAGAAATATTCACAAATAAGTCATTTAGGTCTATCACACAGTATCACAGAGAACCTTCCTTACCACAAAGGGTGTGAGGACTCTAGACTGATTCGTTTTTGGAACATGTGGAAAAGAACACCAGGAAAAGTAAGCCTGTAAAATTAAGCAGCTTAGTATTTCTCTTAGTACTTGTTTACTGAATATTCAGCTGTCAGTTATTGGAGGTACTGTATAATTTCCAAAAAATTAGGCAAAAACTTCTAAATTAAGATCAGCCAAAACAACTGCCTATACCTAGTGGTAAGACTAATGTGACCTTTTTCATTTTCAACTCAAAACCATATATGGAAGTACACTGGCAAATGATGTGGTCAACTTACACTAGGTTCCCCCTGGCTTAATGGTCAAGAATGCTTGTCTACTGGCTTTGAGGGCATGGGTTCAAATCTCATCCCGGGAACTCACTTTAGTCCCAGCCCATGGGACACTTAATGGAGGCAGGTGGTATCCAGCATTCTATGATGGGACAACAGAAAGACCCTGGGCATCCCTGCATTAATAGGGTGTGTTCCCGAATCCCAATCCTCTCATCTCATCATCATACGGCGGTCACCAAAAATGAAAGTGCAGCTCCCTCCACAAAGACGGTGGTTGAGCGTCCCCGGCCGATCCAGGGTACACCAGCACAACACAACACACAACACACACACACACTAAGTGTATGTTCATGAAAAGGCTATGCATATGCTGAATTGCCTTTCCAGACAGCCAGGAGAATTGAGTCAAGGACAGCTTATATGAAAATGATATTCAATTGAGCATGTACCTTTGCCATCTCCATTCAAGCAGCAGGATAAGATCATTTTGTAGCCCTGACGACTGGTTAAGAAGGCTGGACTGTAAATGGTTTTCTTTGTACCATTCACCGCCTCTTCAGTCTTCCCTGCAAATCCATCTATCTTCCAGACAATTTGAGCTCCATACAATTTCTCCAGATTTTCAACTCTGCTCTGCAAAATTAAAGAAAATTGGTAAATGAGGCTCTTTCCATGTAGGAAAGCATAATTACAGGGTTGAGGATCTATATTCTCCTTTAGTGTTATCTCTAAAATTGAGTTCAATCTTGCTTGTTATTGCCTCCTGCGGAGTGCTCGTCTTTTGTAATTCTGTTATTGTCCTCCTCCTTTTTGTGAATGGAGTGAATATATACTATTATTAAATCATGGCATTGTTTAGGCTGACTGAGTGAAATGGATCAGACCTGCTTACTTCTGCTGAGTGCTGAAGGTCTTTTTATGCTGAGGTTCACAATTTTTTTAATGGACCTTCAAGAGCAAAATCCCAGTTGGATGTTGTTCGGATGAGACATTAAATAGACGGCCTCTTGTATCAGTATCTGTGCTGTGCTTGATCTACTGACCAATCTCTCTGTCTATCTATCTATCACCTACCTCGACAGTGGCCAGCCTCACAACCTGATCATCCAGTTTTGTGGTATTGACGTCCACCTGTTTCTTCATGACGACCAGACAGGCGTTGACCAACTTCAGATGCATCTCCGGTTCTTCCTTCACGTGTTTGTCCATCTCGTTTCTTTCACTCTGAATCAACAAAGACAAATTTTAACCAAAACAAACGTAGTCCGACGTAGCATAAATTTCACTGGTTGTCAAAAAGCAACAGCGCTTTCAGCAGTGACGATTCGTATTTTGGCCATTTAAAAGTCGTATGTCTTTCTGAAGATTGAAAGATAATTTTCACCCCGTCAATGTATAATTCTGGCAACAGACCATTCAGACCAACTTCATATCAAATGAACCACTAAAATTATCTATGAATTGAAACGATGTGGTGATCATGCAATAGGGAAAACAACAGTTCGTGACTCCATTTATGTCTGTGCTTTTTACATTAATAATTTGTTTTTACATAATTACATTACATGAATGGTGACTTACTCGGAAAGTGCAGCCGGCTTCTGTAAAAGGACACGGGACGGTTTGTTTCGTGCACTCATTGTCCATGTGGTTCTTTATCTGGAAAAAGGACAAAGTATGAAGTGATGTCAAATGGAAAACAAAACATGTAGGCCTAACACGTAATATTCTTCTTTTGCTATTTTCCAAATAATTTGGTTACCGTTTTTGCCACCCCACACTGGAAAAAAGGATTGTTTGATCTCTGACAATGATTGTCTAATATGTGTCCGATCAAGCGGTTGTCTAACCCAGACAATTTAATTGTTCAAAATGTTGAAGAATTTGTTTATTTCATTCTATTGATTGTCTGGTTTAGAAAATCAATCCACTGAAATAAACAAGTTCTTTGACATTTCGAACAATTTAATTGTCTGAATTAGACAACCACTTTGATCGGACACATATCAGACAATCATTGTTTGATTCAGGAAATCCTTTTTTTCAGTGCAACATATTTGGTACCACTAGAATGCCTTGAAAGACAATTTCAATGGGCAATGGAACCAAAATAAAATGGTTCTGATTTTCAAAATTGCTGCAGCATATCCCTATGCGAAAGTCAGGGAAGAATGACGTTGTATCTGATAACACGGTAGATAGTGGTTTTAAAACACTTTGGCTTATCGGTGTGCTTGGCCTGTGAGAAAATTAATTTTTGTTTTGGGCGAGACATTTATAAATGTAGGCCTACATATTAGCATCAATACATTTACATTATATCCAATACAAAAGGAAAAAAAATCTCATAAACTACACAATTTCATAAAGAAACTCAGTGTAATATAGGATTCCTATATATTTATATGGACTTCCTTTGTGAAATTTGTAGTTGGTGATTGTTCTTTCTTTGTGAGTGCTGAAGATGAAAAACACTTTTCATACCCATTAGCAGGATCAATGCTCATGATCAGTCCTTTGCTAAGTGACAAACTCAACAAAGAGGACAAGATAACGAAATCAATGCCGGTAGGACACACCGGTCCAATAAGTGTTTGGAGAAAATCATCAATTTTTCATGAGCAACAAACTAAATGCATAGAGCAATTGACTGTTTCAGCTTATAATTGCTTGGATATAGATATATCTGCTATACTATAATATACATGTGTTGTTATGACTGTGCGTAAATAAATATGATGTGGTTTACAAAAAATAGTTACTCAGTGCAAAGATCCTCCTTTAAATATCGCACCGGAAAACAATTTAATGCCTTTTGTAACAGGACCTTGTCAAAATATTTTCCTCAAAATCTTTAGAGATTCTGTAACAATTAAGACAGAAGGTGAATGATAGTCTCTGTGGATCAGTCGCCTGATTAGGCAAATTGAATTTTAGAAAGTTAAACTGCCCAGATATGCATCTGCAAGATGGTGGTACCCTCGAGTTGCGCAGGACATGTCGAGCTCTGTCAATAACTTTCGAGGTGCTGTTTGACCCACTTCTTTGCGATCAATTATTGAAATTGAAGCTGCTATACATAATTAAATACTTTAAAAAAAAATTAATCTTACAATAGGCCTTCTCACCCCACCATTGGGCAAGAGTGCCCCCAAATTTATAATCCAATGGTGTTTTTCCAAACACTTAGAGCTTCAAATAGATTTTTTTACTTCCCTTGCCCTTTGTCAGGTTAGGTTCTTGGATCTCAACACTTCGTAATGCAACGGCCACCAGACAATGTCATCTTTCTTCTCTTGTAATTTTATATGTAATATAGATAGCAAGCAAACTTGTGATAACATATTTTTAAAATGTTATATAATGTATATATTATATACATGAATATACTAAAGGCCTACAACCTGGGTACATTACTACAACAGAGAGTTTATCTGCGCAGTAAGTGCTTTTGCCAAACTTACATCTTTCCGGAGGATATCTTTCACTTTGCATCCATTCGGACAGGGAACGGGGAACATGTCGCACTGGTTGAGATGTTCAATTTCATCCTTGAAGGGAAACTGAGCTTTGCAGAACTCGCATTCCGTCTGTCTGTTGGGGCAATCCTGGGTAACATGTTTGTCTGTGAAACGCTTCTCAAATTCGATGTCGCATCCCGTTGGGCACTTGATGGTGATATACTCGCACTCCTCCAGGTGAGTCTGTAATAAGGAAGATGAAGTGAAAATCTATTGATATTTAAAAAAAGCCAAAATGACACACATGACAGCGCCAACTTTCGATGCGATAACAATACAGCCTCATGGCAAGATACACCCCCACACCTCCTCATAAGATCAGTACCCTCAACTTCACCCATTTTACCCTCAGCCTATCCCTTTTCACCTCTGCCACACTCTGGTTACCTCATCAGCCCTTGCCTACCCTCAACTAACCTCTCATGCCCTCACCTTGTCTCAAATTCCCTCACCTAAACTTGGTTTCCCTCAACAACCTTCAGCTCCCCTCAACTACCCTTATCTCCCCTCAACTATCCTTGGCTCCCTCAACTGCCCTTGGCTCTCCTCAACCACCCTCAGCTTGTTTGGGTTTTGGGGTCGTTCAAATGAAAAATTTGTAACACCACCGGCCGCCACCTAAATTGCTGAGTTTTAAAAAGCCCCAGACACATAAATGTTCAATATAATGCCGGCCTTTCACCTCGCTGGGGCTTCTTGCCCTGCAGTGCTCTAATCTTAGTCATTAATGTGGCACCATTTGCCATCCAGCATAACAAAGATGGTAGATCTATCATACCAATTAGTGCTTGAAAGGAACAAAATACAATAAAACAGTATCTTTGAGAATATTAGGAAATCGATATTATACCATATAGAAACAGTGTGTTGGTTTAGCTGATGAATAGAGGTAGAGACTCCTAGCTGGTCTCATTGCCCTTGGTGATAAATGCTACTGTAAACAGATCGACTGACTGTCAATTATAAACAATAGGAGCTAATATCTCATGACATTTTGACGATATTCAGTCAAAAACAAGTGAAATGATCAATTTTTCCCATCTCAGAAATCAATCATTAGCACTTTGCAGAATGAACTTCCGCAACTTTTTACGAACTTTTGCTTTTTTCAAGTTCCTACATTTTCCTCATCTTCGGAATAATCACATGCATTTCGGTGGGGGCAATACTAATCAATCATTACTTCTTACAACTGAAAATGTATACACTGACACTGCTTAGCCAGGGGCGGATCCAGAAAATGTCGGGAAGGGGGGGGGGGTCTAGGGATGAGGATGTAGGCCTCCATATAACAAGAAAATTTTTTTCGCAAAAAAATATAGCCGATATTTGTAGTTATAATTTGTTTTGCTAGATAATGGGATTTTTAAAAGAGATTTGTTGAGGAGTTGATGAGAATTCTATTCACAGCTTCAATTCAATGCTGCAAGTTCCTTCATGTCTGATCTCTTTCATAGCCTTTCTACCTATACCTGTCTACAGATCTTCTGTCTGTCTATTATATTTATTTAACCATCTGACAGATGATATGTGCTATTGGCAGCTCTAAAAGATCTCCTCTGCTCCATGAAAAGAGCCACAATGTAGTTGTGGCCTTTTCTGGGAATCTCAGCTGCAGCAAGGTCACACTGACATTTCCCCAACATGTCTAAATTTAGCCCAGGGTTTCTCCAAAAGTGCACAAACTTTGATGATGTGTCTTCACACATGTTTCCTTATTTCCATTGACAAATCCACCTGGTGGACTCTTGGTGGTGAACATATATCCGCCTATGGCAAGTAAGTTACTTCACATATCTTGTATTGCTAAGGGCCTGGGCATCGGCTAAAAAAATAACATTGGATTTTTTTTCAATATCAAAATGTGTAGACCAAAGGGAGGGGGGGGGGTTGTACGCCTAACCCCCCAACCTGGATCTGCTACTGTTAGCGGTTTTAAATCAATTGCAAAATGACCTTTGGAAGATGACAACCTCTTTCCGGCATGATTATTGAACTTTACATTACAACCATCAATTAGTATTATTAGTATTAACATGGTGATGAAAGAAAAGGGTGGGTGGCTGAGGTATTAGGCATTACTTTTATTAATATTTCAGACTTCGCACTTTTTAAAAGTTTTAATGAATGTGCGCATTGCGCTTGACTGATCTTATAGGTGTCGTGCTGAAAAGTTGATGGACTAATTAGTATTCCTCAGGCCAATAAACCAAATTACATTTGGCGTTTAGTTATTCAACCAAAAGATGAGGCGAAACCACACTATTGGCAAAAACGAAAATTTTTGAAGCTCATGTTGTAAACTGTGAAAGGAAGATGCATCTTTACAACAAGCTTAACTGAAACTTTCAATTTTATACAAAATCATTCACATATTGCAAAATAGTTGCATGTAGAGTAGGTCGGGGCAAGAAGCCAGGGTTAGGTGAGAGGCCCCCAAGGGTTATATCTAAATTTACATTTTTGGTGCTTTTTCTTATTGATAGGATTGAAGCTAGAGGCTTTTTAGGTGACGTCACAAATTTTCAGGGCAAACAGCACCAAACCACAGTAGTAATGAAAAAAAAAAAAAAAGGTGCATGGTTTTTGTAACTTTGATTAATTCCTTGAAAGTGGTTGTCAGAAATAACTTTGGAAATTTTTAAAAGTATAATGAATATCTGGATTGCCTCACTTTATGACCATCACATATATATGATTTGGATCATGTTTTTTGCATTTTAGCTCAAAATATAGAGGTCAAATTAAGATATGTGCATATGGGGCGAGAGGCCCCACATGGTAGGGGGCATGAGGCCCCCTTCACAGAGGTCTCGAAGCTGCTTCAGGAAACATTTACTAATGTGTACCTTAAATCTTGATAGAATAGCTAATTGAAATAGAAAAAATTTGGCTGAAATTGAAACAGGTCAAAAAATATTAAATATTAAATGTATGAACAGAAAAATTCTGAAAATCAGAAAAAGCTAACAGAATGCCTTGAAAAGGATAGAAGAACCCCAAGAAATAACTTTCCAGCTGAATGTGCTCGCAAAAAATTGCCATAGGATTATGATAGGGGGACTTCTTGCCCGATTGGTGGGGTAAGAAGGCCATTTTAAATTTTTTACAAGAAGGGCCGTAACTCCTTTATTAAAATTATTAAAGATTTGTTTCACTAGTTATAAGTAGAGTCAAGTGATCCCTTCCTGACAGCATAAGCATTCAAATAATCGACCTAAAAAGGTAGGTCAAATCGCACCTCGAAGTTAAGGGGGGCTGCATGTTTCTTGAGGCTTATGTACATTACTATGAAACAGTTTTGTACCATATTGACAAAGCCATCGCATCAATATCACAATATTAACATAATCTTAATACCATGTCCAACATCGCACTATCGACATCGTAAATCGCCACCAGGATTGATTCATGTAATTCAGCAAAAGCTAAGTGTCAGAATGGCAGAGATGATAGAAAAAAATTCACTTCTGAGAAAGTTCTGGGAGAATCGACCAATTTTTGGCAGACCTCGTAGAGGAGCTGCCTATGAGATTGAAATTCTGCCATATCTTGTGGGTCAAGTTTCTGCTGCCTGCCTTCTTCAATCATAATGCCATTTGCCATGCACCATGGGATGGGCCTCCACGTGAAGTGATCACGTACATGTTAATCCCATAATAAACTCACTGGCAAGGGAAATCCATTCAACCCAATGCTGTAGCAATGAATGACGTCATATGCATCCCCCCCCCTGATCTCCAAGGGGGTTCCCCAAACAAGGCATCAGTCTGAGCAAAGTGTGCAGTCAACTGTGACCTGTGCATTGCTGCTGATTGTTTACCAATTAGGGATCTATAACTTCATTTTTCTGTGTTGTGAGTTTCTTATTTGTGGATTACAGTGACACGGATGAATGGTCTGATTATAATAAAGCAAGCTTTGCAGGTATGAACAATGTGCAGAAGACGTTCTCTAGCACTAAATACAAAACAGCTATATCATTGTTCTGCAAAGGTGTGACGTTTAATTGGCTGACACATTGTTATTTTAATTGAGCAATTCATTACAAAATAAAGGAAATGTTTTCAAATGCAATTGTACAGAAAAAGGGTATCTCTAGCAAATAGCAATCAACAGGTTACAACAAAAAAATCCCGTATGCATTTCCCATTTACATTTTGGGCCATGGGGGAACATATAACTATTATCACATATTTATGATTTGATGGCAAATTTTTACTGCATGCCACGAGGTCTGCTTTAAAGTGCCTTGTTCACGTTATGTTTAGTTCTGTTGCATGAATGGGGAATTACTTTATATTAAATTTCAAATGGTCTGTGCAACTTGTAAGTATTTTATATTGATTTTTGCTATAGTTCTGCATTTGTTTGTTTTACTTATGTGGTAGACAATTTTGACTTTCGAATTGATTTTTTGCATACAATTTTAGTTCCAATTTACATACACTATTACACTTGCAGTACCTGCCAAACGATTGGAAACGGTAATTATAGGATGCACAAAGAGCAATGATAAAATGGCACTAACATAAATTTCTTTGAGTGACCCTTTCCAGGGGCAGCCCTTTTCGTGGTTGGAGCAGTTGACAGGCAGGTTGTCTATTTCTCTCTGGTACGCTTTGTCGACATACACCTGGATTATACAAAAGATGAAGTATATACGAGGGGTGTTCAGAAAGTTCGAGGCTTTTTTTCATGTGGATACTTATTTTCAATCTAGAACTATGAATTTTTCACAGGATAAAATTCAGTATATTTAGAATGGATTTCCAAAATTTTGGACAGTTTGGACATCTTTAAGTCATTCAGTGGTTGCCATGGAAACTGAAAGTTCAGCTTCTTGGGGCAGGTAACACTGAGTCCAAGAATGCCAAGAAATTGTGACTGTGAGAGACTTCTCTCTGGCACTTTGTCCAAAATTTTGGAAATCCATTCAAAATCTGCTGAATTTTATCCTGTGAAAAATCCAGAGTTCTAGATTGAAAAAAAACAAAAGTTGCATTGACAGAGGATTTCGTTCATCCATTCATCATGTACATCAATTTTTATGGTTCACATTTCAATTTCTTTTTCTTTTCAAAATCAAAAATTTATTTTTAGATTTCAAGTTTATCTGTGGGAAAAAGTTTTCTGTTACAGTCCTCGTCATATTTCATTTCTATGCTGTTTAAGTGTGATGTCAGAGACCACTCTATTTTCTGGCATTGCAATAAATGTAAAACAACTTCAAGCTCTTGGTCCGATTCCCCGGCTTATAGCCAATGTGAATCTACCTAAACTAAGCATCACAGTTTCAGATCAATGTTAGAGTGAAAATTGGGACTGGAAAAATGTATGCAAGTTTCACATCACAGCTTGTCAGCCAATGGGTTACCAGAACAACAACACATTCTTTCAATATATCAATGTTTAAGCTGTGATGGATAGATTTACTGTCAGCCCATTGGCTGTCGAGATGTGATGATGTGGTTGCAGTGGCTAACCCTGATGCTTACTCTGACATTGTGTTGAAACTGCGATGCTCAGTTTATGTGGATTCACATCGACTAGAAGCCGGAGAATCTGATCCATTTTAAAATGACATCACAGCTTTCAGTTATTTTACATATATTGCAATGCTAGAGAATAGAGTCATCTCTGACATTACACTTCAACAGCATAGAAAAGAACTTGAGATTCCATGTAAATATGACGAGGACTTGTAAACCAAAATATTTTGGGATTAAAATATGAAATCATCACTTTCAATGTAAATCATTGTTCGTTAAAAGACCGCAAGTAATAAAGAGATAACCCAAAAACTATCAACAATTGGAGGGTGAATGTGCAACAGAAAAAAGCAAGGGTGGTGGTTACACGAGCGCAACTACCAGTCATTGATAGACATGGTGGATCAGGGCTTGTAAATTGATTTAATCAATCCATATACTGGCATATGACAAGTCCAAGAAATATGCTGGATATGTGTGTTTTGATATATTACTGATTTTTAACATACATTTTATTTTCATGTCAAACTGCTAAAAGCACACATAGTAACAAACAATGTATAACATTTTGTGATCACTGACATGGCTGTATTCTAATAGGAATTTGTCATGTGACTTTGGAATAGGCTCCCACTAGTTTTGTATTTCTTCAAAATATGCAAATATTATAAAAGAGAAAATACTTTGCATGCCAGAACATTATCAAAATAAGTGAGATGTAAAAGGTCATATATTGCATTTGCACCATATCTGTGTGTTATTTGCAAAATCGCTCTGCTCCTGCAATTTCCAAATTGAAATTGCATACGCTTGTATTGTCTATATTATTGGTTTTCAAGCGCGTGGATGGTTACCTTGTTTTTGTCAATATGAGTTTGGTCAATTGGGCATCTTGGCGCCACCCTGAAAGACAGGAATAATTATTAAAATAAACTATAAATATAGGAACGTAAGGAAACCAATGAATTTCATGAATGTTTATTATATTCAAGATTTTTTGGGTGGTACGATGCAAATGCAAACCTAAAAATGGCTCAAACATTTTTTTTCAATTTTACATATGTCTTTTTGGGCTTGTATCGGAGCAGGTCAATGAAATATTCTTATATATATACTTTTTATACAGTAATAATACTTTTATAACACACAAGCTTTTCTTATTTTAAGCTTTAGAGTTGCTCAAAGTAGGCTTGGTAGTTGGTAGCCTCTATTACCAGACTATCATTTTGTGTCCGTTAGGGTGCATCGACTGCCCCTTTCATCTCCAAAACTTCATGCACTTTTGCAGTAATGTTCCTTAATGTCACAAAAGTGGCCCTGTAAAATTTTGGAAAAAATTCCAAGGTCTATGGTTGGCACTACAGCCTTGAAATTTGAGCATTAGGTGTTATTTTGCCGTTTTGCGGTTGTAAATAATATTTTCAGTTTATTGACTTGTAGATGGTGCAGTTAGATTTCTTAGAAAAAGAGCTTCAATTTTAATACCAACATCCATGGTTTCCACTTTGGAGAAGTTGTGTTAGTGAAGTGATATTTTCTTTTTGAATTATTAAAATGTGATAAATCTAAAAAACAATGTGAATATGACTTTCGGAACCCAAGGAAGTCTCTAAACTGAGAAAGTGATCTACCACATCATTGGATAAAACCTTGATGGAATTATAATCAAGTCAAAAGAAAAGGGCACAGCAGAATGACGTTGCATTGGAGCGATTTATTTCTCACATTTACATGTATTTAACGGAAATTTGTATATTTGGATATTGTTGAATAGATATTTTGAAAAACATGTTATAGCCTACTTTCTTCACCAAAGTGTGCCTTATACTTTATTCGAATTTAGATGAGACAGTTATGCAAAAGTTGACATTTTGAGTAGTTCATTCCAAACATTTTTTTCACTATAGTCAGAAACTTCTTACTTTCGGAATTTCTTCAAAGTGAAAAATGTTCAGAAATATATGGTGATTGTTGTCTTTCTGGGACCTGTATTGAAATAATTTCTCGAAGCCAGTCTTATGTTAGGATATAACAAGACTAGACCAAAGACAGAAGTAGAAAAGACCAGATTAATTAGTAGTTAGACACCGATTTCAAGGGTTCTAACATTCATTTTTGTTGGGATCTAACTGACAAAAATGTATGTTAGGACCCGAAAAAAAAAGAGGTGTCTAACTGACTTAGACATCGTGTGCTTCTTCTATTATACATTTTAAGTGAAAGTTTTGCAAAATAAACAATCTGATTGTTTGTTTGCTGTTGTTAACAATGTTAATACTTAGCTAATATGCAAAACTGTCAGTTAGATCCCGGTTTTTCCAGTGTCATCAGTATCTTGATGATCATGATGTCTAATCAAGATTAGAGAAAGGCGGCAAGTTCAGAGATGACAGGGCAAGCCATTACACAGCTAAGCAATACAAAATTGACGAGACTAAACAAGAGACAAGGCTAATCAAGAGATTGCAAGAGATTGCGAGAAATGAATCGAGAAGAGTCAGAAGACAAGAGATGACAAGACAAGGTTTGACAAAACGACACTGACCAGACTAGACAAGTCAAAAACAGGTAAGACTATGCTTAGTGATGAAAAGTAAATGGTTCAAGAAAAATAAGTCCCCCTTTACGAAAACTTGAACATCTCAAAGACCTCTTTTTCAATTGCTGTTAAACTTATCGTAGCTGTAGGCCTGCATATTGACATTATGCTATGTGTTTTTGTAGCTCGATAGCTTCATTATTCTCTGACCTAGCTGACCCTGAGTGCAGTTACCCCTCTTTTCAAAAATTTGAAGTTTTGAATTTTCAAAAAAAAAAAAAAAATCCAAAAGGTGCTCAAACTCCACTCAAATTATTTCTAATGTCACCCAGAGAACCTAAGCTGTGAAAATATTGAGGTATATATTTTTCATTATTTTGCTTGTAGACGAATTTGTAAACCTGCAAAAACAAACATGTACACGAATTTGGCAATCCTAGAAGTGTCAAATATTGTCATTCACAAATTCATGTGGTGTAATTACGAACATACTAAACCTAAACTTGGCTAAAAGTAACCCTAAACCTAATTTTGACCCTAAAACTGAAACCTGTAACACCTGCACAAATGTTAATATTGGCAGTTCCACAAATGAATGATAAAGCAAACCCACGAGTGTTAGTTATTACATATACACGAGTACTAATGCTCGTTTTTACACATCCACGAACTCGTAAATGCTCGTTTTTACACCTCCACAAATTCGTGAACATGCCAAATAATGAAAAATATATACATGAAATATTACACAAGAAGTCCTCAATTGTCCTCTAAATGTGATTGAGAAACAAGTTTTTTCCAGTATCATGATGAAGTCTGCTCCCCCGCTTGGTCAAATTTTTCATGTCCGTTGGAAAAGCCACAGATTTTTGAAAATCGTGGGTAGGCTCACTCAAAGGCTGCTGGCTCAGCCAGGAATTATGCCTCTACACTACAAATACACACATTTAAGGTCGATGTACAAGCCTATAATTCAGTCCAACTTTCATAAAAATTGGAATTGGAATATTTGAGAAATTCAAGTTTATTTAAAGGGGGACTTATTTTTGTTGAACTGATTATATAGACAGACTGATCTAAGTATCATTAGAGATTATCAGACTGTTGAAGATGAATCCAGACAAGACAACAGATGATAATTATTAAAGACTAGAAATGAAATGGAAGACAGGAATTCAGGAAAAGACCAGAAATAGAAAGATAACTAGACAGGATAATACATAACAAGACATGAGATGAAGATAAGGTAAGAAGTGAATAGACATTAGACAAGATAGGAGACAACTGGCCTACGCAAGATTAAGCAGGTCAAGAGATGCAATTCCAAGACGAGATTGCAAGGCTAAAACAATAGATGCCAGTCCAAGAAAAGATGTGAAAGTTCACAAAAAGAGATGAAAGTCAAAGAAAACAGCTTATGCTCAACCATATGCACAATGTATATCACAAAGTTGCACCTAGCTATATTTGTCAGAATTTTAACAGAATAGTTCATCGATACAATACCAGACACATGGAAAATAACTTTTTCTTGAACAAACCACGTGGGATGGAAGATCGTAATTTTAGCTATCAAGGTGTGTTGGCTTGGAACAACTTACCAAATATTGTTAAGACTACTAATAGTAAAGATATTTTTAGAGCCAAGGTAAAACAATTCTTAAAGGCACAAGCACATTTAAATGAAATTTCTGCTACTGTTACTTATTAATTAATCTGTTTACATTGTATATATTTTAACAGCGTGGATAGCCTCTATTGCATCTTGATGCCATCTTGTAGCCCGGACCACACTGGAAATAAGTTTTTAACTTTTGTGTGCAATCCGAACTGCATTACGACAGTGTACTTTTGTATCTATGTATATCTATTTGTATCTGTATCTCTTTTAATGTGGCTGAATAAAGTCTATCTATCTATCTAGATAAAAGTCCAAGACAAGAGATGCAACTACAAGACAAGAGAGTATGTCCAAGATAAGAAATGCATGTCCAAGACAAGAGATGTCAAGTCAAAGTTAATAGATGTAAGTCCAAGACAAGAAATGCAAGCCCAAAACAATCTATACGACTCAAGAAAAGATATGCAATTCAACACAAGATCAAGAGATGTGAGTCCAAGACAAGAGATCCAAGTCCTGGACAAGAGATGAAAGTTCACAACAAGAGATGAAAGTTGAAGATATAAGTCCAAGACATTAGATGGCAGTCCAAGACAAGATAGATGCAAGTCCAGGACAAGAAATGCAAGCCTAAGACAGTCCTGAGATCTAAGTTCAAGAAAGCGATGGCAATTCCAAGACAACAGATGCAAGTCCAAGACAAACAACAAAAGTTCAAGACAAAAGATGACCATGGAAGACAAGATGCAAGTCCAAGACAAGAGATGGCTTGGTCAGATGTTGAGGGTCAAATTCAACTCAATTAAAATGGAATACTCAATAACTAAACACCGCTCTAAACAAACCTATTGTTTGCCAAAGTTTTCTTGTTTCAATATCAAAATTGTGTCTTGTGCAGCTTATTCTGTGCATAACAAACCTTCATTCACACAGACAGACAATGAAATTTATATAAATAATGAAAATTACAAAATTACAAATAGAAAATCTTAAAAATGACGGAGATCTGTCTCAGGCTGAAAATGACCGCTATCGATTGGCCACCAAGAGAAATATGAAAATGGGATAGTCAAGAACCTTCTGAGACAGAGTATATAGTCCTTATATAATACCACAATTAAGTGTTAGCATACAATGAAGTTTATAAATAGCAACCCCAGCAATAAAACAATAAAAATACCTGAGAATTAAAACAATAAAAGTACCTGAGTAGTTCTGGTAGACATGATGAGCAGCATCGGTGCCCGCAATCTTCGAACTGCACTGGGTAGCGAAGGACCTCGCAACAGACGGGACACTCGTAGTTCTTGTTCAGGTTGTCCTGGAAAACGATGTTGACTTCTGGCCTGTTCAAAATAGACATATCCATACGTGAGTATCTGCTCGGGGAGCTGGAGGCAATGGAGGAGGCCCGAGAGGACTTGCGAAACACATCTGGCAAGGACGATGTCGAGGAATTCTTGGGAAATCCATTCGATAGGACGGGGCTGATAGATCCTTGCGAGGCTGGCATTTTTATGTCTTTCAAATAATGTTACTAAATAGTTTTCAAAAGTATGTTAAAAAATCCTGTAAGCTTTCTTTAAAGTTTGATATTCTGCAAACATTTCCCGGTAATTTTTAGTGTATATATCTGCTTCAACAATGATTACTCCTTGGAAGTCTGTTAAATGTGAATGTCTCGTTTGGATGCACTCATTAAAGTTTTGCACTGGTATTGAATGCCAATCAAGCGTCCTTAATTATTTAAAGGAATATGCGAAGGTTGGCAGTGGTTACCGAGCGGCAATTAAAACAAAAACATTCCACATATGTTTTGGAAACAGTTCAAGATATGTTTTAAATATCTTGTTTATGGCCGAAGTGATGCAGATATTTCAGTTGTTCCTATTTAATCATCGGCGTCTATCATACGTCCTGATGCAGCATTCATCCGGTAGTATACATGTACTATCTCATTAAATATGAAATGATGTTCTCAATTTCTGTTTATGACATTATATGTCAAAGCTGCCAATACTTGGAAGTTTAAAGAAAGGTTAAAATATCCTTGTTTGTGTGGAAAAGGTCATATATATATATATGAATTAGTTCACAGACAGCCTTCAGATGGTCTTGTGGTGGAAATGGACAGTTGTTTACTTAATGAGAGGCTGTTATGAATGATGCATTATGGAAAATAATGACATTGCTTATTGAACTCATTATATTGTATGCATATGTAGGCACTGCTGTCATGACAACTTACGCGGTGAGTGTCGCTCCCACTATTGGAATTCAATAAAGAGAGGAGCACAGATGCGGAAGATAGATATTGAATTTCATAGTTGGATGTGCATTATGCATCTCATGATGGATTATAGAAATATGTCAATTACCTGATGTTTTCCTGTCTATGTCAAGTTTCAATAAATTCTGAGCTGTTTTTGCCGCTCTATGTCACTACCAATGCCCATGGCCTCATTTTGACCAGGGCAATGGCCGGAGCTTCGACATTCTTTTATCGCGGTGGAGATGAATCAATTAGCCCTAATAATTATTGCTACATGTATGGTTTCTTAGTTCCAGAGTAAGAGAACGTTCAGAGTTTATGATTAGGGATGGAAGTTTTGCCCAAGGGAGTACTAACTTCGTACGCATGCTTCAACATAGGGATGCTAATTTTATACAGCACGTCTAAGGGGGTAGGGCATTTGACCACAAGAAACTCATTATTAAAAAAAATTACACACCAAGCTAATTTATGCTTTTTTTAAAAAACTCCGCAAATCTGTTTGCCCAATCAACAAAGGTGAACATGTGTTTAAAAATCAAATATGCATGTTTGGCTTTGTATGGCTGGGGATGGATGCTAAAAATCAGCATCGATCATAAGTGGCGGTGCTAAAAATTGGCATATAACCTAAAGAAGGGGGTTATACATTTTTAATGGCAACTTCCAACATAACTCCCACCTCCCAAGTCATAAATTCTGAACGCACCCTAAATGTCCAGATGCAGATATTGACTGACCTCAATATCTACGTTTACAGAACAATAAAATTCTGCCACCAGCCTTGACCTTTCATGAGACACAGAAATTGAAATGTTTCGTTCACTAAAACACTGTGGTGATAGATAGAGTAGGTCGGGGCAAGAAGCCTGGGTTAGGTGAGAGCCCCCCCCCCCTGGGTTATATGTAAACTTACATTTTTGGTTCATTTTCTAATTGATACGATTGAAGCTAGAAGCTTTTTAGGTGATGTCACAAATTTTCAGGGCAAACAGCACCAAACCATAGTAGAAATCAAAGAAACAAAACAATATGCATGGTTTTTGTAACTTTGAGTAATAGGGTGGTCCAACATCCAATGGAAATAATAAAAGGGTCAAATTTGGTGATGGTACCCCTTACTTTTTTCCTTTGACCATGTGGAAGAAGTGTGCAGCCAAATTGTTTAATATTTAGAGGTGGCTCATCAAGGTTGAAGTTTTTCTATATTTTGCATTAAAACGCGTATATCTTTATAGTGAAAATTGTGTAAAATCATATTTTCCTTACATTTGAGGCCTCCTAAGGCACTAAACATCTGAGGAAAAAGCAACATAACACTTGTTTGTATATCTTCCTCTCCAAGTTAAAAAGAAAGTGAATTGTCACTTATATCATTAAAATTGTTGTGTCAATTGATATGTGTTAGGCGAAAATTTGGCAAAATTGGTACGCCAATATAGAGATTTTTTAAGAAATATTAAAATTTAAGGGAAGGGTTTTAGGATCATGACTGAGTCATGCCATACTACTTTCAATAAATTATTATGGTCCAGCATGAAAAGGATGCTGAGAACATCACACTGTCAAAAGTCACGGCAGTTTTCTATTACACAGTTCGTATAATCGTTCCGATGTCTAGTGAATTATCTCCTCTGATTAGATTCCATACTGTCTTCTTAATTTCTGGCCAAGTGCTATTTTGACACATGCTACAGAAACTTTTAAAAGAGGTGAAGGTAGCAATTAAATTTTTCTCAACAACATGTTCCACATTCAATATATCAGTATGCCAATGATCCATTAATAATTCTTAGGTGAGATCTTTGACAGACGATTTAATTTTCTTTGCCAAGTAATTCATGCACCCCTGCGGAAATTAGAGATACCCTAGAAGAAATTGTGTTGGTGATGCAAAGATCACTCCTAAAAAGTTATTAAATACTAATGAAATCAAACTTAGTTCTTAGATAATAGAACACGGAAAGTCATCTTTCCTGAACAAGTATCCCTGCAACAGATAAACCGCCTCAAAAGTTATACTGTAACTGACAATAGCAGGGGAAACTATGCTTTTGGATTATAAGAACCCCATTTAAACTAATTGGTCTTACTAATTTGATAAGATGACAAACAACTCCAATTATATTGGGTAAAGTAATCATGTTAATGTTCACCACCGAAGCTTCTGGGAGTGTGAAACTTCCAAGACTGGTTTATCTGAGGAAAGGGGCTATTTATGATAATTACTGACCAAGAGGATTGGATTTACATTCTTTGCAATCTGGACTATAATAATTTATTGAAAGTAGTATGGCATGGCTCAGTCATGATCCAAAAATCTGTCCCTTAAATTTAAATATTTTTATTAATAAATCTACATAAGTGTACCAATTTGGCCAAATTTTCTCCCAATACACATCAATTGACGTAACAATTTTGATAATATAAGTGACATAACATTTTTTTTTTTTTAAATGTGAATAGGATGATATGCAAACAAGTGTTATGTTCCTTTTTCCTCAGTTGGTTACTGCCTTAATAGGCCTCAAATGAAAGGAAAATATGATTTTACACAATTTTCACTATTTAGATATATATAGGCGTTTTAATGCAAAGTATATAGCAAAACTTCAACGTTGATGGCTGAAATTTTGCACACTTTCTCTACATGGTCAAAGGAAAAAAGTTAGGGGGTACCATCAATGAAATTAAGACACATATTTTTTTGGACAACCCTATTGAGTAATTCTTTGAAAGGGGTTGTCAGAAATAACTTTGGAAATATTTCAAAGTGTTATGGATATCTGCATTGCTTCACTTTATGACCATCATTATGATTTGGATCATGTTTTTTGCATTTTAGTTCAAAATATAGCGGTCAAATTAAAATATGTGTGATTAGGGTGAGAGGCCCAACAATGGTATGGGGCATGAGGCCCCCTTCACTGGGGCCTCGAAGCTGCTTCTGGAACCATTTAATAATGTATACTTTACCTTAAATCTTTATAGAATAGCTAATTAAAATAGAAAAAATGTTGGCCCAAAATTGAAAAAGGGCAAAAAATATTAAAAAATAAAAGTATGAACAGAAAAAATTCAGAAATTCAGAAAAAGTTAATAGAATGCCTTAAAAATGATAGAAGAACCCCAAGAAATAACTTTCAAGCTGAATGTGCTCGCAAAAAAAATTGCCATAGGATTATAATAGGGGGGCTTCTTGCCCGATGGGTGGGGTAAGAAGGCCATTTGCAATTTTTTACAAAAATGGCTGTAATTCCTTTATTAAAATTGGTAGACATTTGTTTCACTAGTTATAAGTAGAGTCAAGTGATCCCTTCCTGACAGCATGAGCATTCAAATAATCAACCATAAAAAGTAGGTCAAATCACAACTCGAAGTTAAGGGGGGCTGCATGCCCCACGCTACTCTATGCTTTCCCACACAGCATTTTCTGAACCGACAACATAATATAATCAGAACATGATTTTTAAAAATTTCCAAAATTATATGAGTAGTGATTTAGAGGAAACATTGTTTGCCATATCGACGTATGAAACAAAAAATCTCTGGACAAAATTGATACATTGTCTTGTCGTCTGAAATTTTTCTTAATCACACTATTCTTAGCATTGACTCACCAACAAGAAGAGCTGGGAACTTTCTCCATTTTTTGGTGAAATTAGAGATTTCAAGGATTCATTCGGTACCAAATTTGTACTGTTATGAAGAGGTCCAGGGTCAACCCCACTTTTTACTGGCCTATTATGACAGTGATTATAAAGTCTGCTAACAGACTCTAAGCGAACAGCACAGCTGGAGAGTCTGTCAGAAGTGGGATGACCTTCAGCTGACACAGTTATCAATATTCAAGTAGGTCAGGTCAAGACCAGGTAGAGGGACCTCATCACTTGTACTCATACGCACAGCTGAACTGCCAGCAAGATGTAAACAAATTGTAATCAACAATGTCAAACAATCAAGCACATGCTTTCACTATGGACAAATTACAGCAAAACATAAAATCCTGAAGTTTTGAAATCCTTTAACAGCTTTTTCAGACTGCCACCTATACATAAAATCAGAACTACAAATGGAGACAGATCTATTGACAATTTGCTAGGAACATAATCTATACAGTACACAGAATACCCCAGGCTTACGGGGCACTGAGGAAAGAAATTGGTGTTGAACAATGCAGGTAGATAGAAAAAAAAGATTCCTTTTGGCGGAGGCAGGGCCTGGTTTCTATACATATTTTCTTTTTCATTGCCTTAGATCGTTTGTGAATTGTAACTCATCATCTCCTGCTTTGATTGACACTTATTATTTTTGGTCAAATTTTTACGTCCAAAAGGAGACTTGGGATAGATGCCAAATGATCACTTAAAATGTTTAATGCATTGTATCATTTTTATTCATACCGAATCTGATAAGACACACTAACCATTGAATGCAGTTAAAAAAAAGAAAAAAAAAGAAAATGAAGCTTGTGAAAGCCAGATGTCTTGAAAGATGATTTCGTCAAAAGACATGCTGGAGTTGGTGGACATGCCAAGTTACAAAATTAAATAGGCCGATACACAAATCAATCAAACGGCACTCATTCTCAGTTTTGCGTGACAGAGCTTTTTGCAATTTTAAATTCAAACTATTTTTGGCTCTGTCACATCACTTATATGTCCTAATGTTTTTTCACCAAGAACCAACTCAAAAGAAATCTTTTTGTTTTGAGGTCATATTTACAAAGGCCTATATTTATTACATTTTATTACATTTAATAACTGCTTGTGAAAGACATTCTCTCCATAAGACATTTATTTTTAAATATTTTTGGGCTCGTACGATGTATACATGAAAAGGTGAACACAGTACACTGGCAAAGTTTATTTTAGCCTGCGGCCTCAACCAATATTACTGCTTCGGCCAATAAAACTCAATATCAATTGGTCTCCTCATCATCCACTATCTATATATTATGTGAATGCTATGAAGTCATATAATATATAATAATTATTATTATTATGCAGCACTAATTTTGAGAAAAATTTTCAAATAAGATTAGAGTAGGTCGGGGCAAGAAGCCTGGGTTAGGTGAGAGGCCCCCCAAGGGTTATATCTAAACTTACATTTTTGGTGCTTTTTCTTATTGATAGGATCAAAGCAGGAGGCTTTTTAGGTGATGTTACAAATTGTCAGGTTAAACAGTAATTAAAGAAACAAAATAGGTGCATGGTTTTTGTAACTTTGATTAATTCTTTGAAAGGGCTTGTCAGAAATAACTTTGGAAATTTTGAAAAGTATAATGGATATCTGCATTTCTTCACTTTATGACCATCATATAAATATGATTTGGATCATGTTTTTTGCATTTTAGCTCAAAATATAGAGGTCAACTTAAAATATGTGGGTTTGGGGTGAGAGGCCCCACATGGCATGGGCTATGACGCCCCTTCACTGAGGCCTCGAAGCTGCTTCAGGAACCATTTAATAATGTGTACTTTACCTTAAATCTTCATAGAATAGCTAATTGAAATAGAAAAAATTTCATATAAAAAACCAGGCAATTTTACCCCTACTACTGACGCTCCAGACGTCCATAGACTAAGTAATTCTGCTTCTATAGACGTCTGGGAGCAATTGCTCCTCCTGGTCTACTGACAGTCTGGAGTAGTACATTTTACACCAGTTGCTGACACTCCAGATACCAGCACTTCAACAAATTGTGCTCATTATGGACGTCTGGAAGCATAACATTTGATCAGTTTACAGACAGTCTGGAGTAGTACATTTTACGCCAGTTACTGAAATTTCTGACACCAGCACTTCATCAAATTGTGCTTATCATGGACATCAGGAAGCATGCTATTTTCTGGATTTACAGACAGTCTGGAGTAGTACATTTTACACCAGTTACTGACATTTCACACACCAGTACTTCATCAAATTGTCCTTATGATGGACGTCTGGAAGTATGCTATTTTCGAATTTACAGATAGTCTGGAATTGTACATTTTACACCAGTTACTGACATTTCAGACACCAGCACTTCATCAAATTGTGCTTTTTATGGAAGTCTAGAAGCATAACATTTTATTAGCTTACAGACAGTTAGTGATCTTGATCAAATGCAAAGTGCTTTGGTGATATGTTTAAGAAATAAAGACCATTAATCCCAGATTTGTATACATAATATATATTAATGCCTTCACCACGAGGCCTCAACAGTTATTCTGTTTTGTAAAAGGATTCTACCATTACTTTCCTTGGCTATACTGATACTATAATCAAAAGAAAATGGAGACAACAAAGTCGGTAAAAACGAAATAGTTTATTATCTATGACAACAAATAACAAAATAGTGTAACTCGTCAATTACATGTTTCAACTCAGTTTTTTACTTTAAATATATATCACAAAAATGTATTGATATTAAAATTAAAGATATGTGCACTGATAGTGCACTGATAGTCCAGAATATGTTAAAGATTAGTATTCGAGGGCAACAATGTACCAGTTACATTACTGTGTTAATGTGTGGATTATTGGAAATCTGGATCCTGCAGTGTGGAGATAGCAAATTAGTACTGAAAACGCCCGCTGAAAGAAAAAAAAAACAATATTGAAAATAACACAAAAGTATCTGACTGGTGCATTACCACATATATCAGATTTTTTCCTCAAATTTGTCGATTAAATAGACATATAGATAGATAGATAGATAGATAGATAGATAGATAGATAGATAGATAGATAGATAGATGGTTGATAGATAGATAGATAGATAGATGGACAGATAGATAGATAGATAGATAGAAAGACAGAAAGACAGAAAAGTAGATAGATAGATAGATTGATAGATAAAATTTCAGATAAGTTTATTGAAAGATAGGTTTATTGAAAGATAGGTTGATTGAAATGTGGGTGTTTGAAATATTGATTGACAGACAGACAGATAGATAAATAGGTAGAAAGCTAGATAGGATGCCAGATAGGATGCCAGATAGATAGATAGATAGATAGATAGATAGATAGATAGATAGATAGATAGATAGATAGATAGATAGATAGATTTCATTGATATAAAAATAGGTAGATAGATAGATCAGTAGATATATAAAATTCATAGGCCAGACATGTTGATTTTTTATGCCATATTATTGAAATAAGTCATTAAAAGGTTTCTCGTCCCAAAAATCTCTTTAAAAGTTATTTTCAGTTCTAGTAGGAATAATAGGCTCATTTGTCAAAATGGATATTGTTTAAATCAAAGGAAACTGGGTTATAGATAAAAGATAACACAACAATGATTAGATTAGAGTTTGTGGTGCAGGAGATAATTGTAATGCATCACCTGTGATTACATAACAACACATGCACTCTTATCACACAGATAATACTGGTTTTCAATATCACAAGTTCAAAGATTCTTTTGATTACTGCCATGTGTAGACATTTATATAACATAAAAAAGAAAACTTATTGACAATAATCATTATCTAGCTATTGATACAACAATTTATCCAATTATTATGTTTACAACCAAATATACAACTTTGTATTTTCAATTTGTATTTATCCCACTGGTTTCCTCTCCATCCTTTCCCATATTCTTGCATGCAGCACCACCTATTATATCTAAAGAGTGTCTCTCAATACTACTATTGTCTGTTGGCATCAACTTATCATACCAAACCTCATACTCTACCATAATTCAATGTCATAAAATTGATGGTCTACTAACTTGTGATAGTCCATTGGCCCGGATTACCAGAAACCTTAAACAGAAAACAAAAAATGAATAAAAATTAAGTTTGTTTTCATAAATATTATATATAAAAAGATTATAATATTATTTAATATCATATGGTTAGCGGAAATACTCGCTTCTCATTGGCCGACAGCCGTGCAATATTCTACGATATTGCACGCATTATATTGCACGATCATTTTAACATGTGAAAGATTGGACGGACCTGAGAGGAAGCACCATACTTTCATGCTGCTGCAGCCAAAAGCTGACAACAAGAGTGTGTTTTTCAATTATACTAAAAACTCCGCCGCTCGGCAACGGAAGAAGATAGGAAGATGATTTTAACGGCAAAAGATGCGTCCATTGAAGGGCTAATCGGATATCAACTTTTGGTACTGCTAATGTCATTTGTTTTATCAGAATAAAGCATTTAGTGGCCGAAAAACGGCATTTTTGCCGATTTTTTGGTGATTTTATTTTGTTTAGAGGTCAAAAGTCTGCTACAAAGTTTTTTAAAAAAATCGAAAATTAAATCTATCATCAAGTATATAATTTGGCGATTCCAAAGGTGTGAATTTTTTTTTTTTTTGTGAAATATTCATCAATTTCTGATGAGATACATTTTGAATATGTGGTTCGAAAGAAACGCAAACTGAGTCTTGCAGCAGCAACAAGATCGTTTTTTGGTTTTAAATAGTTAAAGAAAGTCACTGGACAGCACTAGAAATAGATAGAAAAATTATTTTGATGGCCAAAAGATGCGTATATTAAAGGGTTAAGTAGATATCAACTTTTTGTACTGTTTTTTTTTATTTGTTTATTCAGAATAAATCATTTAAAAGTGGCCGAGAAACAGTTTTTTCTCCCATTTTTCATGACTTCATTGTGCTTAGAGGTCTTAAGTCAGCTACAAAGTTTGAGAAAAAAAATTAAATCATTTATTATATCATTTATGGATTCTGGATTCCAAAAGTGTGTAAAGAAAAAGTGATTTTTGACGAGATACATTTTAAACGTGCAGGTCAAAAGAAACCCAAAAAGAGTTTGGACATCAGAATTCCAGCCCTTTCCTTAGTATTTGCCAAAAAAAAACCATATGATATAACAGTTATTGCACATCACCTCGTGCAATATCAGTTTTTATGGCACCTCGGTGACTAATATTGCACTCGGGCTGCGCCCTCGTGCAATATTAGTCACCTCGGTGCCATAAAAACTGATATTGCACTCGGTGCTGTGCGATAACTGTATAATATCATTATGGTTTTCAACACATAATGGTGCAATATATATATATATAAATCTATGAATGTGTAACCATAAGAGAAAGACAAAAAGTTTTTTTTTCTTTTCATCATGTTATGTCTATGGGCCTAACTGATAAAAAACATATTTCAGTCATACATTGCTATAGCTGGCAATCCAATGTTGCAATAATATAAGAAACAAATGAAGAGCTGGGTTAGGTTTGAAAATTCACATGATGAATATACCTACCTTACTAATAATGCTGTTTAGAGATGTCCTCTCTTCTCTGCTGCTCAGATGATAGTGGTGCCCCTATCATCTGCCAACCAAATGACCTGCCCCCCCCCCTCTAGTGGAGGGTCAGTGTGCCCTGATTGGTCTTTGAAATTGGGAGGGAGTGGAAAACACCCCTGTGTATGAATCTGGTACTATGACAGACCAACTAACCACCTGGTGGACACTTTTCTAGCTGCTGATTGGTTAATAGATGGGAAGCAAGAAGACCTCCTCAGGGTTTGAAGAAACACTTCATTTCATTTGGAAACTCAGAAGTGTCCACATCTAAGGTAAGCTATTAACATGTAGTATATGTTCCAGGTTACAAAAAATTGTTTTTAAAAGTACTGTGGATAAAGGGATAGGCATATAAAGCATAATATATCACAAAAGAAACTTTAACTTACAACTATAAATTAGCATCCTACTTGTTAAGCACATGAATTACTTCTTCAACATGAATTAAATAGTCAGTAATCTTTTAGCAACACTTATTAATTATTGTACAAAACACTGTTTAACTGGATTTTCACAACATGTAAAACTTTTAAAAATTTTTTTAGTTAAGCCAGAGCCTTAAGTTTTTCAAATACTAAAATACATTCCACTTAGAACAGGAAATTAATTTAACTTCACATTTTATTGAAAGAATATACATTTGAATTTAGTATCCTCAACAAGGTATAAAAGCAAGTGAAACACCATGCTAGGTATCTGATAAATAAGTTTAATTTAAAGCTATTAGATCAAGCAAGTCCATGTAAATGTGAAATTGCTTTTGCTTCATAAAATTTATTGCAAATGAGACTCATAATGAGGGTGTGATTGATATTTAAATTTTAAATGATTATGATTTGAATCAGATGAAGAGATATCTTAAACATAGGGGTAGATAAAGGATGATGAGTTAACATCTGTTGTTATGTAATTGTTACCCCTATATCCCCCAGCTTATCAGTTAACCAAGAGCTCTTTATCTTCAGATACATTGTAATAGGACCACTTTGATTATTATTTCATCAAAACCTAAAAACTCTGTGTATTCTTTATCCAATTACAAATTGAAGTTTTGATTCATTAATATATTAAATTACACTGACATGACACAATAATATGATGTGAAAGATATAAATATTTTACTTATCATGCACCTTGCTGCATCTAGGTCTATCTGTCTATCTATCTAACTATCTATCTATCTATCTATCTATCTATCTATCTATATATCTATATATCTATCTATATATCTATGATTTTTGAATATACTTATCTAGCAATATCTATCTATTTATCTGTCTATTTTTTTTATATTTATGTATGTATGTATATCTATCTATCACATATTCTATCTATCTATCTATCTATCTATCTATCTATCTATCTATCTATCTATCTATCTATCTATCTATCTATCTATCTATCTATCTATCTACCTATCTGTCTACCTATCTGTCTACCTATCTATCTCATGATCATAATCAGGTTTTTGATCTAATTTTTGTGTGTCTCTTTCAGGTGGATGCTATTGATCAACAAAAAAAGAACATTTTGTGATGACCCAGAAGCGCCTCTGTACAGCCAGGAGAAAACCAACAAAATGAAGCATTACCAAATATTAATTTAATTCAATTAATTTTCCTCTTATTTAAAACCTTCAGCATCCTATCATCCCTGGGCCCGCCATATTCCTAATAATATCGAATGTATTATTAACTCAATCATGAATGACTGGATATGTACCAAACTGTTATATATTTTTTTTGTGACAAGTGGCAAATACAATACTGATGTTAAAATGTACTCAAATTGAATAAATTATTTATGATGTGAGCCTTGTGAGACATTTGAATAAATCATTGTCTATGTCCTTTGATTGTACAAGTTTGAATTGGGAGGCATTAAAATTTTTTTTCAAAGATATTTATCATTATTGTTAGTTGTGAGAATGAGCCATCTGCAGTATAGTCTGTAATTTTAATGAAATAAGTTGTCTTAAGTTGTAGCCATTGTGGTCCAGCCAGGGGTTTGTCGGTATCACTGATGTTTTTGTTTGGAGATGTCTGTATAGACACTCCTCCACTGTAAATTTTGAATTTTGAGTTAGCTTAATTGATTGAGTGAGATGGTTGCACAATTCCTTTGAGCCAAGATAGCTTGTTGTTTGCAAGTTAACATTAATTATAACAACATAAAGATTATCATAACTCAAAACAGCAAGCTATCATGGCTCAAACAAATTGTGCAACCATCTCACTCAATCATTTGAGCTAACTCAAAATTTCAAATTTTACAGTGTTTCTTAGTACTTATAGCCAATGTGGTCTAGACAATGGTTAGTCTGGCTGGCTTAAATTGTGGTTGTTTGGAGACGTCTGTAGACACTCCTGTTTAAATAGTGCTTCCAGCCAAGAAGTGCTTTGTCTGGATGGTTTGAATTTTGGTTTTTTGGAGACGTCTGCAAAGGTCAATTCCAGCAACCATGCAGACAGTCTGGAGAGTAAACAATTTGAACTGCTCCAGACGTCTGCATCTAGCAGATTTGTTTAAACACTGGACGTCTGTTAGCAGCCATTTAGCTTTGAATACTGAAAATATCAGTGTCAGTAGATTAGCCAATAGCATGGAATACAGACGTCTGTAAGTGCCACATTTGTTGCATAACTAGACGTCTGTTAGCAGTAATTTAGATCTGACTACTGAAAATATCAGTGTCAGTAGATGCATGAAAAATATGTGAACTAGACTGTCAGTAGGCAACCAGTTGATGGTCCGGCCAGACGTCTAGAGAAACAGTATAGTTAAATGCCACTGACGCTATGGACGTCTGTAAGAGACCTCTTTTCCCATGGTTTTTTAGCTCAAAAATTTGGCCGAAATTGAAACAGAGCAAAAAATATTAAAAAATAAACGTACGAACAGAAAAATTCAGAAATTCAGAAAAAGTTAATAGAATGCCTTAAAAATGATAGAAGAACCAATTCAAAAACTATGGGGGAGAGTTATGGGAGGGCAGTTTAAATCCGGCATAATTTTGCATTTTCCACTTCTCATCTCTGCACAATGTAGTGCCCAATATGACGAAAATGACTCGAAAACGCCTAAATTTAGAGATTTTCGCACCTTATAGTGGCCTACCTATATATATTATAGCAAATGGATGTCAGTTTTGAACTGCCCTCCCAAAACCCTCCCCATGGTTTTTGAAAAGTTGAAAAATATTGATTTTAAGTCTCATTTTTGGAAAATCTCGCTTTTTTCTCCTTTTTTCAAGGCTCGCCAATGGGGATTTACATTATACACTTCAAGTGAAATGTGCCACCTGTAAATATTAGTAGAATGAGCTGAAATTTTACATACATACTTCCATATACCAACCTCACCTGCAAAAAAAAGTCTGGTTTGATCCGCCTAAGATTTCGAAAATGTGGGGCGCCAGTCCCACCCTAACAGGGGTATCCCACTGGTTTCCTCACTGTCTTCATTCTTGCAGGGGCATTCCACTAGTACGGGGGTATCCCACTGGGTGTCCTCTAGGTCCTCTTCCTTGTATAGGTTAGGGTGGCCCAAAAAACAAAATTTTTGATTTTCTATTCGCACACCCCCTCATTTTAGGAGAAATTGTGAAAAAAGCACCCTGTAAAAATTTCAAGAAAATTGGTCAAGTCTTAGTGGTCTCTCAAGGCCTCTCCCTTCTTAGTAAAAAGGAAAATTTCAACCATTTTCGCCAATTCGCGGTTCCTCAAAACTTAGTCAATTTGTACAGTACTGCATTTTCATTGCTTCAATTTGCATACCAACATTATTGGTCTAAGACAATATCTCAACTCCCATGGTCTCTTCAGTTTACACTTTTCATGAATGAAATTGTTGCGGAACGACCGATCTTGATAAAAGCCAGGCTTTTATTTTTTTTCGCTGTAAATTGCTGTGATTCTTATTTTCCCAGTTCCAGAATGACCAAATATTAAAAAAAAAAGATTCTTGACCATGGGAATGCCCAGTTTATTAGTGATGAAATTTTATGTTGAAGTTTGTCGCAAACTCATAAAATAGCATGGGGGAATTGTAGTATTTCAAATTCATATCTTCATCAAAATTTATTACAGGGCAACATGATGGGTACCACTTGAAAGACAATATTCTTATGTTTCACATGATTTAAATTATGCTGTCCCATATTTAACTCTTATGAAGTTAAACTATGAAATACAACAACCCCTCTCCGATGTTTTCAGCACTTCAGACAAAATCTAACATTAGAACTTTACAGCTCATAAAGTGGGTTTCTCCATGGTAAAAAAAAAGTTTTATGTTTTACTGGGTCATCCTGCCTTTTGGAGAATAAGAACATGTTATTTGACAGTGAAATTTAATGGAAATCTTTTCTTGAACAGGTTTAGTCATTCTGTAAACACTTTGACACATAAGCACTGTTAGCTGAAGAGTCAATGGGAGTCAAGATATCGTCCTAGACCATTAATGTTGGTATGCAAATTGAAGCTAATTTTGAGACCTTTCCAACCATGGCAATTAGAATGATGTTCATAAAAAATTGACAAAGTTGTGGCAAACCGCGTATTGGCGAAAATGGTTGAAATGTTTCTTTTTCGAGAGAATTGTGGGGCCTTGAGAGACCACTTAGACTTGACTGATTTTCATGAAATTTTAACAAGGTGTTTTTTACCCCATTTCTCCTAAAATGAGGGGGTGTGCAATGTGAATTTCAGAAAAAAATATTTTCCTGTACATTTTTAGGCCACCCTAGTATAGGTATGCTTGGGTACCCCACTGGTACTATCAGTTACACCCTGCTCGTTTCAAGGGCACAGGAATATACACCACGAAGGACTCCATACACCATGAAGCCGAAGGCTGAGTGGTGTATGGAAGACTTAGTGTTGTATATTCCCGTACCCTCGAAAAACGAGCAGGGTGTAACAGTTTTATCCTCAGACTTCTTGTTTTATTGATGCCCATAGATTTTCTTGCAAACTGAGTCTGAAATGTCTTTCAGTAACAAAGTAACAGCATTGTGATGTCATCACTTGTGCTTCCACCTGTATGATGTCACAATGGCTCAAACAATGGCATTGTGATGTCATGATTATTGTTGCTACATGGATGATGTCATAACAATCCTATGGTTGCAATTGTGACATCATTGTTTATCTCATACACCCTGTCTGATGACCACAGACAGGGTGTACGGTGTCATGCATTGTGGCTCTCAGCCAATCAGAATCGAGGATGAACACTGGACTGAGGATAAAGGAGTATCCCACTAGATTTTCCAATGTCATATTTAAAAATTCTTAAACATCATGTACATTTAATTCCTTAGCATGAACAGTTTATGTTCACCTATTTTGAATAATTAAAACCCACTTTTTTATATCACACATCCACAGACTTTTTGCAAAATATAAAAGAAGATATGTCAAGTGCTATTGATCACATACACAGTATCTATCATTCATACTGTATGGTGGAAAGTAATAATTTCACATTTCCAAAGACTAATAGGCTCATTTCAACTTCAAATTAACATTAAAGCTCAAGTCAAAAAGATGTATCACACTGTGTATAGCATGGCAATGTATTCAGTCACTCCCGAGTCTATGCTTTCGACTTAACCTCTCAACTATATCAGCAAATCTTCTATTGCTTCACACCTTATCTCACATTTTCCATACAGACAATATTTTAGGATGCTCTTCTGCATGGAGTTACTTTTTTTACAAATATTTTTCCTGAAAATCCATCTCGCATTTTATGATCATCCATAGTATGATACCTTTGTCATTTTGCCTTCTTGGTAATACAGCAAATATCACTATAACTATGTTACATTTTCTCAAATCTACGAACAATCACTTCACCTTTTCCCAAACTTATCTCATTGCGCTATCTTGATTGATCCAACGGGCATTCTATTCAATAATAATTGTCTTATGGAGAGAATGTCTTTCACAAGCAGCTATCAAATGTAATAAAATGTAATAAATATAAACCTGTGCAAATATGACATCAACAAAAAGGACTGTCTATTGAGCTGGTTCTAAGTAAAAACATTAGGACATATAGGTGATGTGACAAATCTAGGCATGTGAAAATAATATGACATTATAACAATAGGATTTGTATTGAGCTGGTCAATGGTACAAAAAATTTTTTTCTCTGCATTGTGCACTGAATGTCCTCATATTTACATTATACTGTACTTTATGAATACTAATTGAAGAATCCATTAGCGCTTACCTTGGGTCTTTAACGAGAGCTTTCCATTCGTCAGAACCAACAGATATTGTTGATTTCAGGCTAATTGTCATTGACTTTGCCGAACTTGCTCTCGACATTTGTAGCACCTCCGTCCCCATGTTGGAAACAAACACCGATGACAATTTTTTCAAAGATTGCAAAAAAAATTCTCCCACGTTATAACATTTCAAATAGTAATCCACTAGTAGCAATAAATGCTTGTGCAGTAAACGTTCTATTGTGAACAGTTCGAGTCAAGAAGACCACTATTATGGCAGAGAGAGACGAGGAATCTTGTTTCAAAATCAATAGAAAAGACTTTAATGGTATTTGTGCTGACAATAAAAGGACCGAGACTAACTGGCAGAAAAGCTGCATGAATAATGAATAATACTTCTACTTTTTATGTTTTCTGACGAATCCTAAGCACTGGATGCAGTTGCTATTGACAGAAGGCAGATTCTTTACAGGTGATGTCACTACCAAACCGCTATACATATTACCGATTACTTTTCCCCAAGTAAAACATTTTACATATACTCTGAGAGTTAAGTGGTCAGGAGATGGGTGGGGGAGCGGATCAGTTTAATTGAATACACTCTTGATCAAAATTCTATAGTAATTTGGATTTCAGGTCGATGCTCTCAAATTGGCCGTTGAATGTGTGGAATTCAAATATTTGTTCCTAGGATGTTAGATTTAATAAATTACATGATAAATGATTTTCATTGGATGAGAATTATCTGAAACCCTTTTTTGGGTGGCCCAGAAAAATTTTATCATTTTCAATGAAAAATTATATATAAAAAAATGTATCATAGCTCAACAACATAGTCACAAAATTTCAGCATATGCAAAAAATGTCGACTTAATCTTGATGTGTACAACCCAAAACCATCAGAATATTATGCAAATTGCCACTTGCATTGACCTTAGCCCTGGGCCCCATGCATAGCATGGGTCATGGATCGTCCCATTCAAAATCTTGAGATTTCGACATGGCATCAGGAGAATTGGTCTACATTAAACAATTCTTATCCAAATGAAATTTGGATTTGGGTAGCCAATATATTTTACTGCTGACGGCACTACTTTTGAAAGCATGTCCACAAAGGTTTGCATGGTGAAAATTTATGACATCAAAGATCAACTACATATTGTATGATGGAAATATTTGACACTATGTCAGTTTAAAAAGCAAAATGCATATTGCTACAAGTTTACAGACTTGTACTAACTGCACTAGCAGCTGGTCGATATAGTATCTTGTGAAGGTAAATGACTTATTAATTAGCTATATAAATGATATATCATTAGGCCTATATAAATATTATATCATAAATGGGCCAGCAGCCACAAGTGCCAAATTATATCAATGTGTTGTGATAGCGCTCCGAAACAGGAAGTCGGATATACGCTTGAAAATTAATTTAAAGCATTCAATATCCTAAAATATGTATTGTGAATCAAACAATATTCCCGAGTATAGTCACCACCCAAAAACATAGCAACACACCTTTATATATACAGCAAATAGGTCCCAGCCATAGGGGCTTCTGAGCAATGAGCATGGTCAATGAACATACATAAGTAAAAATAATTAAGTATATATAACGTAAAGAGCCGGAATCACCATTTTTAGCAAAAAACATGCTAACTTTGACACCATCCTGTGGCAAGACATATTGATATTTTAATTCCAAAATTATCTAGATTTGTCCAAAATCACTTGGACATAAATTGTGTAAAATTTTGTTTGGGTACTGCTAGTGGTTACTGTTGAACTGGATAAACAAAATCCGCAAATTTTAACACTTTTCCAGGACTTAATGGACACCAGCAGTTACCAGAAAATCTCAAATATTCATCAGTCTTGCTTTGAAAACAATTACTTTGTTTGGAACTGTGGACTTGTTCTGTATTCACCGGTGAGAATAGTACCCAAGCTTCGATTTAGATTACTAGTGGTCATCTGTCACTCACAAATTAATTTGTAGGAAAGCTTTTTAAATGTTTTTTATGCTTTGAGTCACCACCAATCTTGCCCTGAAAGTTCTGCTTTAGTGACGTCACATGGCCATTGTTGCTATTGCTGTGGATATGACATCACCATGGTCAGCTGACCAGTAATTTCTCAAATTTAGGCTTATGTAGGATTAGGGTATTTTACATGGACACTATTTTTTCTCAAGTAGGGGAAAAAATAATTTTTATTAGCCTATACAATTTGTTAAAATATTGAACTAAAAGTGAGATTTTTAGATTTTTATGGCCCCCCTCTGTAGTTGTTGCAGGATGACTTTCAAAATGGCTGACAAAAGCTGAAAGTACCGTTTAGATAATTCGATTTTGCCTGGGAAAGTTATTCTTGTTTGTACTGACGATTCATCTTGCACTTAGAATTTGACTTATATGTCAAGGAATATCTGTGAAAAAAATTATGGTGCGGGCAGGTCTGATTAGTTATTATTCATTATATATTCTTTATTTATGTGAAAGAAAGTTTGAAAGCGAATTGCACTTTAATATTTTTCGAGCATTGACTGCATGCACGAGTGCACCCAATGATCATGGCGTGTCTGATACTGCTAATCGTTTTTAGTGCAATTTTAGTGACTTTTAACCCGGCTGGGAAGTTTCAAAGATATGGATATGAAACCCCCAACTCCACTGAACGTTTTGGATATGTTTATTACGGAGGACAACTGGTAAACGACTTAAATTTCGATCAAAACTTGATGGTTATTCACAAACTTTTCTGTGCGCATACCGGAAGTGCTATGCTTTCACCATGTAAACAAGAAGCATGGCGACAACACGACGGCCACACGATGTTTGGCCTGCTCCTCCTGCTGCTAGCCGGCGATATACCTGTCAACCCAGGCCCTAGAAGAGCTGAATTTCCCTGTGGAGCCTGTGGCTACGCGGTAAGAAAGACTGGGCAACGTGCCATTTTCTGCAACCGCTGTTGTCTGTGGGTTCATTTGAAATGCTTGCCAAATATGACTGTGACAATTTACAATGATCTCAGTAAAAACGAAAACCCCTGGTTTTGCCCCAACTGTGTGATTATGTTGGAAGCAGAAGAGAGTATCAACTCCAGATTCAGTGACAGTTTCTTTAATGATTTACTTGAATCTTCTGTGATATCAGCATCAGATCAATCTGAACAGTTAGCTAGTGATGAACTATTAGGCCAATCACCTGATTGTGATGTGGGCCTACCTGATGCCCTGGATACAACAGTAAATGAACAAGACCCTGATGAAGACTCAAATGAAATTTCTGACACCGGAAACTTTCTCCAACAATGCCAACAACTACACATGCAGTATCCTAAAAACTGCATCTTCGCCTACATTAACATCAACAGTGTCAGATACAAATTCTTCGAACTTAAACCTGTGATAGCCCAACTGCAACCTGCTGTTTTTGCTATTGCAGAGACCAAAATTGACTCTTCCTTTTATACAAGTCAATTTATACTTGAAGGATATCACCAGCCGTTTCGTCGAGACAGGACAGCGCATGGTGGCGGTCTGATGGTGTATGTGCGCTCGGACCTCCCTTGCAGAAAGCTTGACCACCATACAGAGCATGTGGAAACTATTTCACTCGAGGTTGTTATCAACAAGAAGAAATGGAATGTTATCTCGGCTTATAAATCGCCAAACAAGGTATCCAACCAACAATTTCAAAAAGACATGGAATACGTCTGTGACCGGTCAACATCCTTATATGACCGCACTGTCATCTTGGGAGATTTAAACTATGACTTACAGGATCACGATAAGTCACGACCCCTTAAGGATCTTATGGATCTATACTCCCTGGACAATATCATCACAAAGCCTACTTTCGCCTCTCAACAAGGCCTATCTCTTATTGACGTGGCTCTGACGACCAACCGGAATCTTTTTGTACGTAGCGAAGTAGTGGACATTGGTAGCAGTGATGGCCACTCAATGATAGCTGTGGTCACCAAAGCACATGCAGCAAAGCCACCCCCAAGAGTCATCACATACCGTTCATACAAGACATTTAACCTGAACTCTTACAGAAATGACCTGCAGCAAGTGCCATTTTCAGTTTGTGACATCTTCACTGACCCCAGTGACGCGTTATGGGCACAAAGCAGGCTAATTCGCGAGGTACTCGATGATCACGCACCTTTAAAGTCTAAAAAAGTGCGCCCTAGTCAGCCTCCATATATGAACTCTAAATTGCGGAAAAATATTCTAAGAAAAACTCAGCTGCACAACAGATTTAAAAGAACGAAACGCCCCTCCGACTGGGAGTCTTATAGACTCCAGCGCAACAAAACTACTCAAATCCGCAGGGCCTCAATTAAACAATACTTCATCGAACGGTGCAGCGAAGGGCCAAAAAATGAGCTCTTCTATAAGACTATTAAACCCTTTCTGAGTGCCAAACACAAAAGTGACTCCAACCTGATGATACATGATGGGCAGCAACTCTTAACCAAGCCATCTGAAGTAGCAGACTCAATGAATGACTTTTACACGAGTATTGCTGCCAACATAGGTGAAGACAAAGATCTCCCTATAGTGAGTGACTACTTGAACACAGAGGACTACGTCCAAGCTGCCTCTGACTATCATTCAAATCATGTTAGTGTCACTAGAATTAAAGACAATTTCAAACCGGACAGTACATTTGACTTTACTCCTGTCAATGAAGATTTAGTCCGCAAGGTACTAAAAAATCTCAACACAAAGAAAGCAACAGGGGCAGATAACATCCCGGCAAAAGCCCTGGCCCCTGTAAGTGACATTTTGGCAGCCCCCTTTACGAGGCTTTATAATCAATGTGTAACCACTGGAATTTTCCCAATGGAAGCAAAAGCTGCTGAAGTCATCCCAATTTATAAAAAGGACGATCAACTTCAAAGAAAAAATCACAGACCAGTGAGCATCTTGACTAGTAGCTCAAAAGTCTTAGAGAAATTAATGGAACAGGATCTAAATTTAAATTTATTGAACACTATGTACCACGACTCCTTGGCAGCCTTCCGGAAAAATTACAGCTGCCAGCACGTTCTGCTCGAATTATGCGACAACTGGAGATCTCTGAAGGAACAGAAAATAATACCTGGAGTGCTCTTAGCTGACCTTTCAAAGGCATTTGATTGCTTACCGCACTCTTTGATTGTTTCCAAGCTCGTATCATACGGACTCAGCAAGCAAGCTGTCACGCTTCTTGCGGATTACTTATCGAACCGCCCCCAGCGTGTTAAAACAGGAGGAGTAACAAGCTCCTGGAATACAATTTTGAAAGGGGTTCCCCAGGGATCCATAATGGGGCCCGTCATCTTCAATATGTTTATGAACGATATTTTTTATGCAAACTTTGATGGAACCCTGTATAACTATGCAGATGATAACACCGTTCTGGTGCAGGGTTCATCTAAAGATGTTGTCATGGAAAAACTTACCAAAGCTGCTAATGATATCGTTTCATGGTGCGTTGATAACCAAATGGAGGCCAATCCGGCCAAGTTTCAGGCCATGATCGCCGATGAAAAAGAACCCTCGGATTTAGTCGTTCTAGACAAGAAAATTCAAACTGAGACGTCAGTGAAACTTTTAGGAATTCATCTGGACAATTCTCTGAGTTTTAATACTCATATTATGGAGCTCCTGCGTAAATGCTCCAGACAATTAAATTGTATGATGAGAATTGCATATCCTTTAACCCAAGACATCAAGATGCTGTTGTACAAATCGTTTGTGGCCTCAAATTTTAATTATTGCCCTGCAGTGTGGCACATATGCGGGAAAATTAACACTCAAAAAATTGAGAAAATCCAATTTAGGGCACTTAAATTTATTTACTGTGATTACAAATCGGACTACCACACTTTACTAGCTAAGGCCAAGTTACCATCACTGGAAATATCCAGAATCAGGGCCATAGCTTTGGAGGTCTACAAAATTTATCAAAACATTGGACCAAGCTTTTTACAGAAAGGCTTTAATATGCCGAACACAGGGTACAATTTAAGATCGGGTCGTGTCTATGCCTGTAGTCACTCCAGAACCACTCGCTTTGGACTACATTCGTTCAGGAATTATGGAGCGACCATCTGGAACTCCCTTCCGGCTGAACTAAAGTCATGTACAGACATTAAAACTTTTAAAAGTTTGATAAAAGACTGGAGTGGCCCCAGCTGTAGATGTAATTTCTGCAGGTATACTAATGGGGCAACAAAATAATTATGACTGGTCTACTAGACTGTTTTTACTAGTCCTAATCTTAATTATCTGTTTGGACTAAATGGTTTTATCTGACATTTGCTGCCTTACCAGGCAAATATTTTTATATCTAAGTCATTTTAAACTGTGATTATACATTTTAACTCATGATCTTAATATATATTTTCCTTTACTGTTACTGTTAACTGCCTCGGATAAAATAGCAATCACTGCTAATGTTTACTGTTGTAACTCCGAGATTAAATAAAATTTTGTATCTTGTATCTTGTATCTTGTAAGACCAGGTCATTTTTTGACAAAAATCTGAGATTTCCTAGTAACTGCTGTCTGCATGATAGGACTGAAGCCAAGCCCTGGAAAAGGTTGAAATAGGCTTTGTCTTTTAACCGGTACCGAAAAACGGCTTGCAGTAGCTTCATGAAGTTTACATACAATGTATATGTTCAAGACTCAGTATTTTCCTCCAAATGTAGAGAATTTCAGGGTGATAGACTCAAATTTGAATGCGCATGATTAACTCGACAGGTGTGTTAACATTGCAAAAATGGTGATCTCCCTTATTATCATAATTATTGTATATAATATTAAGTATTATTTATATCTATAAGCTTTGAAGTCCCATGGGGTCAAAATGAAGTTTGTAATGAACGTATTAAGGGGCCGACCAGATGATCTTTGGGGGGGGGGGCTATGGATATTTGGTGAAAAAAAAAAATTGTTTTCCACTTGACACTGAAAAAAAAAGTTTGTTCAGCACTTGGAAATAAAAAAAAAGTTTGTTGCACCTGTAGCTAGGGTACCGTAATGTTAAAATTGCGATAAAAAAGTTTGTCGCGAGTGCGCAAGCAAAAAAAATGTTCGTCGATGCGTCGCGAACGAAAAAAAAAGTTTGTCCCAGGGGTAAAGTCCATAGCCCCCCCCCCAACTATCGTCTGGTCGGCCCCTAATGATTCATAAGTCAACAAGGAGACATAATTTGTTGGTTTACTAAAAATTACCATGGTTAAATGAGCAAGAGGTTATTTTGTTAGCTTTTGCAAACAACAGGATTTGAGCAGGTTGCTTTCTATATGTTCAGTTTGTTCACCACTATGGTAATCTGCTGGAGGACTTCGACGTGTTGCTCATTGCCTGCACGTCAGGGGTATGTTGTTTTATTTATGTCCTCTACATCTTCCCCAGGACTTTTAAAAGTAAAAAAAAATGTACGTTAAAAAAAATTTGACTGACCATGGGTGCCTATCCCATGATTCCAAAAGGGCAAAGTGATTCACACAATCTGGGATCCATGGCATTTCATGACCTTAGGTAGCTAGTACCGATCTTTCAAGTCTGATTGGCCGAGACAACAATGAACTCAACATCCGCTCATTCACAAGTTTACGCTTTGTGACGTCACCCACTACTTGCTTGTCCACTGATATGTGGACTGGGACGAGTCAGGATTCACATGATGCAGAGCAAAGTGCAGAGGAAGTTCTGCAAAATTATCCACAAGGGGGCAGACAAAACTGATGTTTATTTCCAAATAGTGTTTTTGCTGCCTCCTAGTGACAGTTGTGTATGCAACCTGTACAGCCTGTAGAGGGTCAATAACATTTCAAAATTTTCGACAAAAGACTGTAGTTGAAATTTTACGTAACCTTTATTCGACTCTTCACACGAGAGGAAGGTACCAGTTCAGGTTCATTTATATATTTCATCTGCATCTTTCGTCCCTCAGAATTTCCCACTGCTGCAACTGTTTGTTCAGGAAATCTCGACTCCAAATTGGTACCCATTGTAAATTTTGTGATCTCAAGACCTCTGGCCTCAAGAATTTTTCAACATTGTACGAAGCTCTTACAGTAACCTAATGTGATCGACATCAGGTCTTGCATCCCGTCCCACATCGAAATTGACAGTGCCTAAAAGAGGGAATATCTTGACATTATCGTCATCAACATTGACCAGATTGTGGGAGATTATGCATTTTTCTGCAAAGCTGACTAAAATTTCTCAGAAGAGAATAATATTTGTCCTTTTGTATTAAATACAAATTTTCACAGTATTCAAATAATCAGTATCATAAACAACAAGCCTGTAACCTTTCATAAGAAAATACAGCTTTATTGTTACAAATCTTGCAACTTACATGTGTTGTACATTAAATACGCAACAAATGTACAGTAATGGGTAACAGTACATTAAAAATATGTCAAGTTACAAAATGACTGGAAATTTCCAAACGTGGAACGACAATATCAGCTGGACATTTTCTAATTTTTGAAGACTTGTGGTGGCAGCAATTAACAATAAACTTTACTACTGTACACTCTCAAAAATACGAAAGTCATATATAGCACCACCAATTGTGTGGTTTTACGGACAAGATTTGACAACACAATTCTAGGAAAAGTCTTCGGGGGTCAAAATTGTACAATTAGCAATTGTAAAATTAGCACAATTTTGGCCATGGAGGTTCTCCGTATAATTCTGCCCCATTTACCATTGACTGGTAATGTGAAACAAATTTATGTAGGTCGGAAACAGACAATTATTTTAGAGAGTGCTGGTAATATTCCATACAATCAGACGTGCTTAAATGGCAATCAAACAGTCATCTTAAAATAAATAACCACTTCGACACAACTGTTAACCTTCACAAAATTTTTTAAAGGATAGGAACAAGGCAGAAGCACACAACATAAAATTAATGGGCAAATGGCTATGCAACAAGGTGTTTATACTCAAATAAACTATCATTATAAACTTGATATACATCAATTAAATTTAATATTTGGCTTACAGAAATATTTTGCTGAAGTAGACCCCACTTCGAATTTTCTCCCTTGAAAGTACATGTAAATCCACACTACCTACTATACAGAAACTGCTGGGCAGTTCCATAAAAGTCTGATTTACAGATTTGACAATTTAGCAACTTGTGTAGCCTACCATTACACCTCAGTCATTTCATTGTTGAACAGGGATGAGGCCAGGTAATAGGAATATCTGACAAGCCATCAATGGTTCAACCAAAGCTCCAAGTGCAACAGGAGCTGAGCTACAAGGCAAAATATCATCGTGTTGGACGTACTCACACAGTGTACGTCTGACATGATGACAAATCTGTTAATTGGACTTGGAATTGCCCTGTTGCAACCCTGTCTCTTCGTGACAGTGGCTGGAGGATGAAGTCCTAACAGTTCCTTGAAACTGAGAATTGCATGCTGCTGCCACCTGCCGCAGAGTTTGTTTTGTATGCTGCTCTAAGAAATAGTTCCAATTGCATTGCACAAAGTTTCAGTTCAATATGAATATCTCGGTCAACCCAAGTCAGACTAGACTATCATCTTCTCTAAGAAAGTAGACATTGTACAAGGCCATCAGCATAATGTGGAACAACCCCTGGTTTCTTCCTAACAAAAGTTACAAACTCTTCACACTCACTTTCTGTTGACCGCTCACTGGGGCTTGCGACATTGCTCCCTAGGTGGCACCGCATGTTCATTAAATTTTATACAAGATGGCACCACATATCCTGCCAATGGTAAAAATCAGCACTGACGGTGAAACAGCGGTGAACTTGTGGACAGATTGCAACTATTTTTTATCATGATATCCATGAAGTATTTTTATTGCAGTAAGTATTGCTCAACCACTGATTGCAATTGACCTCGAGGTCCAGTCTACCAATAAAATTAGTTGGACACTTTGAATTTTGTACTTCATAATCCCTCATGTGAATAATATACTATTTAATAGAAAAGTTTCACAAAATATCAAAAGAAAAAAAAAAAAAAAAAAAAAAAAGTTCATTGACCACTACATAATTATGACACATGTATCTGTGTGATATTTTTAATGTCAATAAAATATATTATTATTATAAAATGAAAATGTAAACCTCTATTTCAAAATAGCAAAACTATGTACACATACATTACATGACAATTTTTGGTTTATTGTTTAAAGATATTGCTTCACTTTAAATTCTAATGTAATTATATACGCATACGCAACATTGTTTGATGTCAGTTTGCTTTTCTTTTTGTGGTTTTGTAGAATTTTTACCTGTAAATGTACTGCATACCACACTGTCATGTAACTTCTAAAGTAGCTTTGACAATTAAATTCATACTCATGAAGAATTACATGATGCTATCTTGTAAGTAGAAACTTTCAGTCAAAAGTAGGATATTTACCATCAATAAGAGACCACACACATTCTAACTTATTTTTTCAGTCAGGTGAGACAATACATGTGTAAATTCAGTCAGTATTCACGAACATCACAGGTAAGGCTTCAGATCTTAGAGTTGCACTGAAAAATATATGTTATATCCCAGGTAGATTAATGAAGCACAATCTGATGTATGATATAGTCCTTATTCAAAATACTTGACATCATAGGGAATCCCCTTGACAGCCAATAAGAAGAACAAGGTCAAGATGGGGGTATTCATACTTCATGTCTGCAAGTGACATCAGTTTTGAATTGCTGTAGAGGGAAATATCTATATAAATGCCACCTGAAAAACATGAAAATTCTACTTTGGCTGTGTTTAGAAACGTAATAGATGAAAATAATCAAAAGATTTGTCGAAATGGTTAAATTGACAAATTGAACATCAGCCAATGTTTCCATGGCTTTCTTTGAGTCAATACGAGGTGCCATATGGCCTAGAGTGAGGTGCTCGCCTGGTAACTGAGACGTTGCAGGTTCGACTCCCACCCATGGCATGGAGGAACATGCTTGAATAGGCCTGCCAAGGGTGTAATTGTAAAGTCTGTTGAGACTGACTTTGTCGGTGTAATAAAAAAATCCTAAATTTACATTTACATTTATGCCTCACAGGCTCACAGATATAGTCCTATCAGTTATGTACCTTAGTGATCTACCTTGTATATTATTATATATGTTTCAACGCTACTTTGTGATCTGAAGCTTTTGTAAATACCTAGGATATGTACAAAGTATGGAATGTCAAGAGTATGAACATTGCACAGATACAAGATAGAAAAAACGCCCTTACATCTCACATTCATCATATTCATTGTGTCTTTTAGGCAATGATATTGATCACACAAAATGAAACAACACATATGCCATGACATATATAGAACGTTTCAGCAACATAAAAGGCAAAAATACATGGCAAGATTTGAGAATAGGAAGTCCCCATCCTATGCATTTGTTATATGGTTTGCAAGCAAAATCAATTTGATCATGTTATATTGCAATTTGGAGAAATGAGTAATGTAGAAAGTAAAAAAGAGAAAAAGGCAAAAGGATAGATAAGAAAAAGATAATATCGTAGCTTTTTTTACCTCTTATTAAGGAACAAGAAAACATAGGGAAGAGAAGAAGAAAATATAGGCCCACAAAGAACAGGACAAAGAAGAGTAAGAAGAAAAAGTTCCATGCAAAACAAGGATACACACAGATAATGTTGACTAGCAAGTCATCCAGGCACAGTCACCTAAAATGCATACATTCACCAAGTATGAAAACTTTTATATGCAGAACAAATTAAGTTTTCCAAGTATTAAGTGTGAATAGATCATAAATTAATAAAATAAATGAGGCTTAAATCATAACTATTATCACTGATATGAAGCGCAAACCCTTGCTACGAAGTATTGCTTTCACACAACATTAATACTTAGCACACTGTCTTGAACAATGGTAACAGGCAAGCAGGGCAAATATGGAATATTTCACTTCACAATAAACAGAGACAACATTTATAGAAAAGATGTTGAAAAAGATAACAAATACATAGATGCATATATATACATAAAATATAAATACAATGGTCCATGACATTGACATCAAATTGCTAATTAGGCTTTGCTTTTATTGGATCAGCAGGTGTACGTTCCTCAAGTAAAATCTCATCCACTTTGACTTCAGGATAGATTTTAATATGGCCCTCACTGACAACATAAATCCTTAATATGATACACAATAATCCGATTCATTTTGCGTAAAGAGCTAATCCAATGGTCCACTCGTTCGTCATCTGTTCATGATGGCATATTCGTCAATGAAAAAAAGAAATAAATAAAACCTTATAAAATATCTTGAACATGAGTGTATTGTCTATGTGATCATATGTAGGTCATCCTAAGCAAATTCACCTAATTTTCATTAATCCTCATTTCGTAAACTGTTGCGAGCACGCTCTCTTTCCATGTGTTCAAACGCCTCATGAGCTCTTTCCAGGTCTCTTATTACGTCCAACAACTGAGCCGCGGAGGCGAGCTGGGCATCTTGGAAGGAAGTGCTTTTGTGCAACGCCGCATGGTGGACGTCATTGGTAATACCGAGGAAAACAGGTGACGCAGGAGGTTGCAAGAAATTGGGCGAGTTGGGTGAGCCGGAGTCGATGAGGGCACTGAAGGAGGCATTGAAGGAGGTGAGCGAGGTGACGGAGTGAGGTGAATGAGGGGAAAGTTGGTCGCCCGCCTGCTTCCAGAAGCGTTCTTGCTGTTGAAAGGACTTGACCGTCTCCTGGACTGCTTCCTTCACCGCTTCTTGGCTCTCCACATACTTTTGCCTGAAAATTACGTAGTAACCGTCTTTTTATGCAACTATAATAATTATCGATTCAATTAATTTCAACTCAATTTATAGACTACTAAAAACAATGAAACACATTGTCATGGTTCATAAAAACAATGCGATAGGCTTACATCTCATAGAGACAATATTCCTTAATAACAAGGAAAGGGAAGTGATAAATAATCATATTGTTTTCATTGAAAGAACTTCTTTTTAATTTTCAAAACTTACATTTAAAAGGCTTATCAGGCACAAAGACGAAAACAAATGTATGAAAATTGGATGTTGAAATAACATTCTCTCCATGAATTTAGCTGACTAACAAAGGGACCTTCATTGTCATAATTGATAGATAAATACAGTAAATCTCTGTACCTGAGAATATCTCTTCCTTGGATGAGCTGCGAGTAGATGGTCTGCGCCTCCACATCAGGGTCCAGCGGGTCTCTCCAGTCCCCAATGGTCACTCGGCAATAGGTCTGGCTGCACCCGAGAGCTACAAACAGACACAATCATACAAGTAGGAATATTATGAATATAAAACATTACAAAATTGTGAATGCTGTCACTGACTGTGCAGTTCAAAACAAATGGTTTTATTATTTCAGTGATGAATAATTGTTACATTACATCAAAATTGATATGACTTCACCAGTCAAGACAAAAAAAATGTATGTCAGATCAGATGGGTGGAGCGTCTCAATCAGATTCGATCAAGTCTCATACAGTGTATACAGTTGCGGACAAAAATATTCATACAGCTGAGTATTCTGCTTAAACTGGTATTTACAGGGATGTGAGGAGAAAAATTTCACTTTTAAGTTATTGCCCTAATCAATTGTCATTGTCAAGCACTGCAAATTTAAGCATATCTCTGTTTTCAAGCTCAGGGGGCGCACAAACGAAAATTTCAGCATGACAAAAGTATTCATACAGCTCGAACACGCTGGGTATAGAGTGCATCAAAAGCTTGAATTTCTATTCCAAATAATTTGTAACTTTCTGTGGCTTCTTTGAATAACCTCCTTGGAAGTTCTGAATATTTTTTTTGGTGTTTTTATCTGTTTTGGTTGACCCATACCACCCTATACCGCTGGTATCATTTTACCATTTAATGTATATGACATTTCTCAAAAATTGGCAATAAGTCCATGAAGAATAATCTCATTTCTTCAAATGGTCCATCATAGTTTTCTTTATGCCATAGGTTGTGCCTGATGTAAAGTACAAGAAGTTGCATTTGGTTTTACAAGATTTAGACATGGGCACCAAATGTCTAGCGAAGTATGGCAAGTTTTGCCCATTGAAATAGCATTGGGTCTTGGCCAATTTTTACCGTAGATCTTTTGCATCATGTGCAAATCATCACCTGCATGCCAAAAGTTAATTTTAGTCCAAATGAGAGTTTGCACTGATGATTAAAGCAAGCCATGAAACCAAATTTTACAGTGTGTGAGCATTTAGCTTCGCTTGGTGAGCATCTTTGCAGAAGTCTCACATACATTTAATGGTAAAATGATACCAGCGCTATAGGGTGGTATGGGTCAACCAAAACAGATAAAAACACCCAAAAAAGCACTCAGGACTTCTAAGGAGGTTATCCTAAGAAGCCACAGAAAGTTACAAATTATTTGGAATAGAAATTCAAGCTTTTGATGCACTTTATACCCAGCATGTTCGAGCTGTATGAATACTTTTGTCATGCTGAAATTTTACTTTAGTGTGCTCCCTGAGCTTGAAAACAGAGATATGCTTAAGTTTGCAGTGCTTGACAATGATAATTGATAAGGGCAATGACTTAAAAGTGGAATTTTTCTCTTCGCATCCCTGAATCAAGAGTAAATACCAGTTATGTGCAGAATACTCAGCTGTATGAATATTTTTGTCCGCGACTGTACATAAATTCCACGAGTGTAATCAAAATCCCAATTTTTGCATCATTAAACTTTCTTCAAGCTATTTAAGATTAACATCATGTTAAATTTGCTCCTACGATGCAACCCACCTTGTCTGCCTGATCGTGAACAGCACGTCCATCGGTTTTTGCGGATCGTCCCTGGATGGTACATGTCGAGGAGTCCTTCATTGGTTATGATCGTTTTCCGTATGGAAGATATCCATGAATACATGTTGTTTAAATCCTGAAAGAAGAAAATTAAATATTTGTATTTATACAGGAATTGTATGACAGCATGTAGAAAATGCCCTATATATCTGACATCCGTGGTAATGAAGACAGCAGAGCGCTTCGTACTAAAATACCTCAAGTCAAGTACACTCTTAACAAAAAGGTTTTATATGGAACCTTTAATGGTTCTATTAGCTGGTATACATAAGGAACCCTAAAAGGTTCATTATCCAACTTTAAAAGGTTCCAACAGCAAACAAAATCAACACTTGGATAATCCAGCTGCACTGAACTCCCGCAATGGAACACCTTTCTCTCAAGTTGGGAGCGTAGGGTCCTATCATAGGGCCTTCCCACCAAGTATTGAACCTTTTCAATTCATTGGGCCCTTGAAAAAATTTAGAACCCTTTTTCGGCTGTAGGTTTTTTGCATATACCATCAAAAACCTTCTGCGTTAAGAGTGTAGAGTATATGTTGTATGGTATTATGTATGACTGATCGGGTCCCGGGAACTTTTAGTAATTTACTCACCAGTAATGTGCCATAAGGTCAGTAGATCTCTGGTTATTTGATTGACAAGATTGAAGTTTTAAAACACCAGAAATTGATCACTTCACTATCCTAACTGTTACTCATTGCGAAATGGGACTAACGCCTATATTCACTTCACTATCCTAACTGTTACTCATTGCGAAGCGGGACTAACGCCTATATTTATAAATATAGTTGGCGTAGCAGTTAGTTACTAGACCTTATTAATGTGACGCTGTGACAGGATGATAGTATGCCATTCACCCTAGATGGAGCAGTAGACCTATCTTTTCCATATATGTGAAGGAGGCATCCATTAAGGGCAGACCAGCCCCTAATGCAGTGCACCTGACATAATGCTGCCATCCATGCAGATGCTCCTCGGGTCGCAGGAAGCTCTTTCTTCCTCCAGGCAATATAGACCTACACCAGGAAAAGGCTCTTCCCCAAGAACAACAGCTTAACAATTGACATGGATAGGACACTGATAGCAAAGCTGGAGGCAGTGTTACCTGTAATTAAGGATATTGCTTATTAACCTCTCAGTTAACCAGGAGCCATTTTAGCAGGATATATGCCAAAACAGTAGCAAACAGGAAGCTAATATCATGATATGGCTGTAGGCTAATAATTAGTGATGGGTCATGTTTTGTTCTTTCTCTATATATATCCGTTTATGTTATTTTGTTATTGAAAATTGCTAGTGTAACTGTAAATTGTAGTGAACTCTGAGTGCAGAATAACCGGAGTTATAAATTAATTTGTAATGTGTACTGTATCCGATCATTATAACATTAGCAACACAAATCTTTCAGACATTCTAAAATCATATTAAACAACCTCATAATGTGTGTTATTTTGATTTCTTAATGTTCTCCTGAGAGATTTATACTTTTTAAAGTTTCTTAAATAAAAAATGTTGAAACTAGATCAGATTTAGCCATTTTCATTCATCAATGTGGCATAATGGCTGTACCATCAGACTGATTCACACAATTCCACATGACAAGAGTGACACTGTGACTGCATGGTGAGCATTTGACATAGAATACAACTAACAGCAGTAACAGACGTCAGTCCATTGAAGCCTATCCACCTGCAAGACATGACAAATCAGCCTCATTATGATGTCTGTGAGCTTCAGTGTGACATCATAAGAAACCGCGAACTAACCGCGGCCTCGACTCCGGCTTGAGATATCATGCACTGATGTCATGCGCTGTTCAATGTCATGCTCCTAGGTGATCAACTGATGCCCTGGGGAGCGACAGATCAAGGGATGACCTGTAATTTGCGCAAGAAAAGCACGTAGACATGCCATGGTGAAATATAAACCATCTCATTTGGCCAGGCAGCATTGACGACAGAACTTTACCGCGCCTCAGAAGTAACCTATCTCAAAATGTGTCGACAAATGGCTCAGCAATTTCAAGGTTTGAAAAAATTAATATATGGTTTTCATTTTTATCACGTTTGCCCATTGCATACTACATGCAGTACATTGCTAGCAGCTGATGTAGAGCTTTTCTATGATATAAATTTCATCACTACAGAATAAAAAGAGACTGAGATATTGATCATCGAAAATTGTGCTTTTGTCGTTTGTAGCGCCAAGGCCTCGTGCCCTAGCTCCACTATTGCGGGAGTAGCAGGAAACCTTATTAGCTGGAAGTGATGTTTGTCCCTTTCCAGGGTTGTCCGGGAAACATGAGCATTGAAGAGTTTAATTGAACTTTAATATAAAATTCAACCAGGTGGATCACTCAAGCGACATCTGGTGTTTTACATAGCCTCATACATGCAGGACAGGGCAAGGGACCAACATCATCAGATTTTCCTTTGATTGCAAATTAGAGGCAGCACACGATTGGTGTTGCCAAATCTGCCCCGGCTAGCCATTTTGCCTTCGTTTGCTTGCCCATCATGCCTTGGCACCGAAGGTAGCTGCCGACTAGCCGAACTGAAAAGCCCGGCGAAAGCGGCAAGGCCGACCCAGAAATGACAAAAATTACGTCACGCAAAATAATGTATTGGGATTTACTGGGATTCCCTCAGTCCATGCACATTTCGGGAGGTGGCGCCACGGACAAATGGTGCATCCATCAGGATTTAGCCGAATGCACACGATTGAGGAGTATATAATTTCTTCCTGCAGTTCTGCAAAAAAACTGCAGAATTCTGCAGTTCTGCAAAAACTGCAGAATTCTGCAGTTCTGAAAAAAAAACTGCAGAATTCTGCAAAAAACTGCAGAATTCTGCAAAAAACTGCAGAATTCTGCAAAAAACTGCAGAATTCTGCAGGAAACTGCAGAATTCTGCAGTTCTGCAAAAAAACTGCAGAATTCTGCAGTTCCAAAAAAATCTGCAGAATTCTGCAGTTTCAGAAAAAACTCTGCAGGAAGCTGCAGAATTCTGCAGTTCTGCAGCTCCCTGCATGATTTCTGAACCTCTGTTACTTCCTGCAGTTTATTGCAATGCATCTTCAAAGTTCAGACCTCTCTGACATTGGGCTTGCCGCTACCAAGGAAACGTGGTTTGGGGGGTTGGTTTGGGGGTTGTGGTTTAGGGGGTCGGGGTTTTTGGTAGTCCTCTGTCACCGCAGCGTTTCTGAAAAGTTTCTGCAGCAAAATATGTAATTCTGTAGGAGATATGCAGCCTGGAAGGTTTAATGCAGCTCTGCAAAAAACTGCAGAATTCTGCAGAAAACTGCAGAATTCTGCAGTTCTACAAAAAACTGCAGAGTTCCGCAAAAAATTGCATGATTTCTGAATCTCTGTTACTTCCTCCAGTGTATTGCATCTGTACAGTTCAGACCTCTTTGACATTGGGCTTGCCGCTACCAAGGAAACATTGATTTGGGGGGTTGGTTTAGGGGGTTGTGGTTTGGGGGTCGGGGTTTTGGTAGTCCTCTGTCATTGCAGCGTTTCTGAAAAGTTTCTGCAGCAAAATCTGTAATCCTGTAGGTGATATGCAGCCTGGGAGGTTTAAAAAAAAAACTGCAGAATTCTGCAGTTTCAAAAAAATCTGCAGGAAGCTGCAGAATTCTGCAGTTCTGTAGCAAATTCTGCAGTTCTACCAGGTAGCAGTTTGTGGAATGACATTTTTACGAGCACGCAGAACGCCGAAAAAAGTGTTGTACGGCAAAAAGAAACAACGACGGACAAAGACTGACTGCTGTATTAAATAGACCTGGTTGCAGAGTATCTGAAACTTTTTTCGGAATGAAATTTGGAGGAGAGTATAATTTCTTTCTGCAGTTCTGCAGTTCTGCAGCAATTCTGTAGGAAGCTGCAGAATTCTGCAGTTCTGCAGCAAATTCTGCAGTTCTGTAGGAAGCTGCAGAATTCTGCAGTTCTGCAGCAAATTCTGCAGTTCTGTAGGAAGCTGCAGAATTCTGCAGTTCTGCAGCAAATTCTGCAGTTCTGTAAGAAGCTGCAGAATTCTGCAGTTCTGCAGCTCCCAGCAGGATTTTTAAAGCTTTGTTACTAGATTCAGCTTATTGCAATGCATCTGCAAAGTTCAGACCTCTTTCACAAGGTCTTGCTTCTACCCAGGAAACGTTTGTTTGGGGGCGTAGCGGTTAAGGAGTCGGTGGGGGGGGGGGGGGTTGGGGGATTTGGTGCTCGTCCCTTTCAGCAGCGTTTCTGAAAAAATTCTGCAGCAGAATATGTAATTCTGTAGGAGTTATGCAGCTTGTGAGGTTTTATGCATTTATGCAGCTAACTGCAGAATTCTGTAGGAAGCTGCAGAATTTGACAAATTCTGCCGTCACCTGCAGAATTTCACCAATTCTGCTGCTGCCTGCAGAATTCTGCAGTTTCTCAAAAAATTCTGCAGGAAGCTGCAGAATTCTGCAGTTCTGCAGCAAATTCTGCAGTTCTGTAAGAAGCTGCAGAATTCTGCAGTTCTGCAGCTCCATGCAGGATTTTTGAACCTCTGTCACTTCCTTCAGCCCATTGCAATGCATCTGCAAAGTTCAGAACTCCTTGACAAGGTCTTGCCGCTTACCCAGGAAACGTTTGTTTTGGGACGTAGCGGTTTGGGGGTCGGGGGTTTTGGTGCTTGTCTTGCCTAGCAGCGTTTCTGAAAAAATTCTGCAGCAGAATATGTAATTCTGCAGGAGTTATGCAGCTTGGGAGGTTTTATACACTTATGCAGCTAGCTGCAGAATTCTGCAGGATTCTGCAGGAAGCTGCAGAATTCTGCAGTTCTGCAGCTCCCTGCAGGATTTTTGAAGCTCTGTTACTTCATTCAGCCCATTGCACAGCATCTGCAAAGTTCAGACCTCTTTGACAAGGTCTTGCCGCTACCCAGGAGACGTTGGCTTGGGGGCGTAGCGGTTTGGGGGTCGGTTGATGGGGGTTGGGGGTTTTGGTGCTTGTCTGGCCTTGCAGCATTTCTGAAAAATTCTGCAGCAGAATATGTAATTCTGTAGGAGTTATGCAGCTTAGGAGGTTTTATGCATTTATGTGAAATTCTGCAGAATTCTGCAGGAAGCTGCAGAATTCTGTAGGAAGCTGCAGAATTTCACAAATTCTGCAGCCACCTGCAGAATTTCACCAATTCTGCAGCTGCCTGCAGAATTCTGCAGTTTCTCAAAAAATTCTGCAGGAAGCTGCAGAATTCTGCAGTTCTGCAGCTCCCTGCAGGATTTTTGAAGCTCTGTTACTTCATTCAGCCCATTGCAAAGCATCTGCAAAGTTCAGACCTCTTTGACAAGGTCTTGCCGCTACCCAGGAAACGTTTGTTTGGGGGCGTAGCGGTTTGGGGGTCGGGTGGGGGGGTCGGGGGTTTTGGTGCTTGTCTGGCCTAGCAGCGTTTCTGAAAAAATTCTGCAGCAGAATATTTAATTCTGTAGGAGTTATGCAGCTTGGGAGGTTTTATGCGCCTATGCAGCTAGCTGCAGAATTCTGCAGGAAGCTGCAGAATTCTGCAGGAAGCTACAGAATTCTGTAGGAAGCTGCAGAATTTTACCAATTCAGCAGCCACCTGCAGAATTCTGCAGTTTCTCAAAAAATTCTGCAGGAAGCTGCAGAATTCTGCAGTTCTGCAGCAAATTCTGCAGTTCTGTAGGAAGCTGCAGAATTCTGTAGCTTTCTACAGAATTCTTCAGCCTCCTGCAGGATTTTTAGGAAACTGCAGAATTCTGCAGGCAGCTGCAGAATTGGTGAAATTCTGCAGCTTCTTACAGAATTCTTCAGCTAGCTGCATTGGTACATAAAACCCTCTTTCCTATTTACCTCAGGGGGCGAGGCCCTGTAGAGGGATACTGGCATCCCACTGGTATGTACCAGTCGGATACTCCTCAAGGGAGCAGTTCTTTGCACTATTGGTAGGAAGAATGTTTGTTTTTATTTTTCTCACTCACTTCAAACGGCCAGTGCAACATTATTTACTGACAGATCCTTTTGAAACTTTGGATTTAAATAGTATGGAACCTAAATTTTCGATTGAAGCATGATACAACTGTGTATCTTGATTAAAAGTGGTCGAAAAACGTAATTTTATCTCGATTTGACAATCGCGCCAGGCCAAGCCTATGAATTTTTAGGCCAAGCCTATGAATTGTTTGGCCTTATGGTGGGATGACATGCTTCTGTGTAGGCCTATCCTAAACCCCGGGACAGCCATCCGGGACGATGCGGGATGGCCGGGACGAACTAAACAATGAGACAGCACTCCGGGACAGCACTTTATCATGTATTAAAAGTACGACAAAATTAACACTTCTATGAGGTCTACAGAAACGGCAGACCCCATTTTAGATAGCTGAGAAGATTTCCAGTAGTATAATGATAATTTGGTAGGTCTGTCACCAGTGAGAGTGGCCTTACAGATAAATACCTCTTTGATGATTAAAAAATATGGCTTTATCAAAGTTTTATTTTTAAGTGAAACTTAAAGGACCCCAGAATTTTGGCTGAAAAGGTGGTTTGTGGTTTGATGTTGGTAGACAAACTGCGCTCCTTTCCATGACTGTCACACTAAATCGTACCAACACCCTAGTTCGGGCCAGAATCATCCAATTTTGACAATTTTGATACCATTGGAATCGTCATTTCAAGACAAATCCAACGTTACCAAACATGCTGGGGTAAAAAAATCGGCGGCGGCTGACTAACTGATCACTGACGGCTTGGATTGTCAATGACTTGACTTGACTTTTCCATGCATTGACTGATGGCGGCGGCTTTTGCTGACGGCTCCGGGGTCTACCTTGGGGTATCCCTCGAGGATGCCCCCAACCTTTTGGTATCCTCTGGGTGTGCCCCCCACCCTTTGGATATCCGCATGGGAGCCCCAAACCTTAGGGTATCCCCAGGGTGCCTCCAATCTTGGGGTATCCCCTGGGTTGCCCCCACTCTTTTGGTATCCCCCACTTCTCCTTGATGTCCCACAGTGTCTTCTCACTTCCTCTTTGTCAAAAGGGTATCCCACTGGGTCTCCTCCCTTCCTCCGTGTCAAAGTGTTATGTCAAGAGGGTATCCCACTGGTTTCCTCACTGTCCTCATTCTTGTATAGGTATTCCACTAGTGCTGGCGTACTATCCCACTGGTATCCCACTGGTATTTTGTATGGGCATCCCACTAGTACGGGGTTATCCCACTGGGTGTCCTCTAGGTCCTCGTACTTGGGTAGGTATGCTGGAGTATCCCACTGGTACGTGCCTACGTAGGTATCCCACTGGTACGGGGGTATCCCACTAGTTTCCTCACTGTCCTCATTTTTAAAAAAGAACTGCTCCCTTAGGGGTGTCCCACTGGAACATACCAGTGGGATGCCGGGATCCCACTTGTACGGACCTTGCTACCTCGAAGATAGCACTGCTCATAAAACCTCCCAAGCTGCATAACTCCTACAGAACTGCAGATTCTGCTGCAGAATCTTTTCAGAAATGCTACAGGGACGGACGAATTTGTGACATTCTGCAGCTTCCTACAGAATTCTGCAGCTTCCTGCAGAATTCTTCAACTTCCTGCAGAATTCTGCAGCTAGCTGCAGAAATGCATAAAACTTCCCAAACTGCATAACTCCTACAGAATTACAGATTTTGCTGCAGAGACATTTCAGAAATGCTGCAGTGACAGAGGACCAAAATTGCAGAACTGCAGAATTCTGCAGCTTCCTGCAGAACTGCAGAATTTTGTGCAGAATTCTGCAGGTGCAGAAAGAAATTTAAATGTACTGGAAATTTGGTTGAGAATTGACCGAGCGGAGAGGAAAAATGTCCAAGGAAGTTTATTTTGATAGAGCACTGTCAGTAGTTTATAAAATGACATTTTTGCGAGCTGACCGATCGCCGAAAAACGGGTCGTACGGCAAAAAGAAACAACGACGGACAAAGACTGACTATCGTATTAAATAGACCTGGTTGCAGAGTATCTGAAACTTTTTTCGGAATGAAATTTGGTTGAGAATTGACCGAGCAGAGAGGCAAAACGTCCATGGAAGTTTATTTTGATACAGCAGCTTGTAAAATGACATTTTTGCGATCCCACTTGTTTCCTCACAGTCCTCATTCTTGTATAGGTATTCATGGAGCTGCGGAACTGCAGAATTCTGCAGTTTCCTACAGAACTGCAGAATGTTTTGCAGAATTCTGCAGTTTTCTGCAGTTTCCTACAAAACTGCAGAATTTTTTGCAGAACTGCAGAATTCTGCAGTTTTCTGCAGAATTCTGCAGTTTCCTACAGAACTGCAGAATTTATTGCAGAACCGCAGAATTCTGCAGTTTTCTGCAGAATTCTGCAGTTTCTATTGCAGAATATGCAGGTGCAGGAAGAAATTTAAGTGTACTGACACGATTGGGGTCGGCAAACCGGCTTATTTTTGACAAATATGGCCATTCTTGAGTGAAAGTCACTTGCACCCGGTTCAGATAAGTTGGCTGAACCTCCCTAATCACTGTGTACCAACCAAGTGACCTAATTAAGGATTTTCTTTGTTTACATTATGCTAATTTACATTTTGCTAATTTACCAAGTGACCTAATTAAGGATTTTCTTTGTTTACATTTTGCTAATTTACATATATAGAGCAAGCAACAAACGTTGCCAGTATGCTGTCTAATAATATACGCAATACACATACAAAATTTGGAATCAATCAGTTAAGTTTTCTGGGAGATTAGGCAGTTTTAGAAAATTTTAGTGCATTTTTTACAAGAATCACCAAATCTTTTGATTGCTAAATATTTAAAGCTTGAAATTTCACATAAGGATCTCTAATACATACATAATACAGCATACTGGCTATGTTATATCGTAATTACATTGCTTCATTGTCCGAAATTTCAGATTTTATTATTAACTAGGTCGCTTCGCATAGAGCAAATGGTACACGTGTCGTGTAATGTGCACTGAATGGTCAAAATGTCCATATTGTGCTACCTAGTTTCAAGTCAGCTGAAGTTGCCAACTTCGGCAAATATTCCATTTTCTGAAATTTCCAGAATTTGGAGGATTTGTAGAGCTCTGCGGGTTTGAGCCTTATCACTAACAAATAAATAGTCTCAAATGAAGTGTTTCCTATCACTAGGCACCATTTCCTCTTCAAACACGAGTAGATATGAGGTAGCTATGAGGTTTCCAATTCGCACAACCAGACACAACTTTCCGTCATTATTGATTGCATTCAAAACATGCACTGATCCACCACTATGAGCACACGAGGAATGATGACTGTCTATTATTGATGTAGTCATCGGACAATATCTGGCCAACATTACATCACAAAAAAATCTTTCCGTAAGCCCTGTGAAACATGTGCCAGGATATATAATATATTACCTGAGATGCAATTTACCTGAAAATCCTAAATATTCGAGCATTTGGTCAAGAGTGAATGTGACAAATGTTGTTTTTGTCTCGTGTGTGGCAAATTGACAGTCGATGGTTTTGTGGTTTTTCTCACCTTCTTAGGTCAGGGTGACATTACTCAGGCACTGCTGCCCAGGAGCATCTCTACACATCTGCTGCAAGGCTTGCTCTTGTCGGAGTTAACTGAACACTGATGGCAATCTAGTACTGGTGGCTTTCTGTTCTTATATGTATGAAATTTTATAATCTATATATTTATCGATCTCTCTATTGATCTTTCTTTCGATATATCTGTCTATCTATCTGTCTATTTCTGTCTATCCTATTCCTATATTAATCCTAGACACCTATCGATCTGTCGATTAATGTACCAATTTATCTATCAATTTATCTATTGATCTATCTTTCTATCTTCCATCTATCATTCTATCATTCTGTCTATCTTCTATCTATCCTGAATCCATTTATGTGTCTAATGCTTTTTTGCCTGTGTATGAACTCAAGATGGAAGATAATTTTATCTTTTTAATATGAAAATCCCAACTGCTCGGAAGCTTCGTGTTTTTTTCATTTTGGCCTACATTTTAATAATTAGCTTATATTATGTTGCATTTGATCTGGTGAAGTATCAGTTTCTGCTAAATAAAAAGATGTCCAAAGAAACGGCATCAGCTGAACCAGTGACATCCCAAATACTCCTAAGCCCGCCTACTTCGCCCTGTCGTTCAGCCGTCTTGCACCGGAACCTCTCCAAGACCTGACCGAAGCTCTTTGGCACGCAGCAGGTGCAAGCGGCTCACGAACCGCTCTCGAAAATTAAGTCAGACATGTCATCAATACGGAAGACTCGGGAAGAGCATGCTTTGGAAATGCTGGGAGTCGACAAGGGCTACTCACTTTCGCCTGGAAGTAGACTATATCGATCTGACCCTGGGCGGTCCTTGTAATGACTTGACCCATGTTGGATCGTGAGAAGGCTTGCTTGTCCACCCTCTCCACTGCACACACTTGGCTGATGGGGATGTTGTTCCTCACCTGCAAACACATGGTGACTATAAGTGTTCTGCATAGGCGTATGGCGCGCATGATTTTTGGGATGCGAAACGATAATTGCCCGAATTTCAGGATCTAAATTCAATACCATTTTAAATGAAATGGCCTGGAAATCATGAATATTCAATAGTTTTTATATAGGCCAAATCATCTGCCCAAATCATCTGCCCAAATTTTTTACCCTTTTTACCCGAATCTTACTGTTTCCCAAATTTTTTTGGAGGGGGGGCGACTGCCCCCTGCCCCCCTGCCCCCCTTCCCATATGCCTGTGGTGTTCTGTGATGTGCTACATACAGTATAATGCAATAGATTTTCCAAGAATATGCAGGCACTTTCATGCACTTCCTTGAAAGAGGAGTAAATCAAAGGAACGTTTCCAAACCTTTTTTCATGGTGTCTGTAGTTCTAGATATGAGTATTATGAGCAAAATGAGGGGTTTTGGGGCTAATTTTAATAGTTAGTGTAGGGATAAAAAAAAAGAAATCCTTATGGTTGAGATTAAAACTGCCAGTAGAGGGCCACTGAGAATACTGTTATAGGATTATATTATGTTGCCTTGCTCATACTCACATTGTCCGTGGGCTTCTTTGCATAGGAAATGGTGTCGTATTTGAGCCAGAAATACCTCTTCTTGAAGGTGAGGGCATTCACGAACTTGATCTTGTCCCACCTGCGTTTCCAGAGGTAGCCCTGCTTGATGGTCACCGAAGGATGGAACACACTCCGCCGTCTTGTCATGTCGAAAGAAACTGAATTAGGAAGACAGCGACTCAATTAATCATTGTCTTAATGCCGCAACAGGCAGCAACAGGCAGCCACGTGATCTGGCATTCATTCGCCTTTCTGCAAAGGTCTTCCAAAAGGTACAATGGCTACACCATTCCCAGGTAATGTATTATTGTTATATAATATATATATTTAATTTGAATATCATATAATACAATGACATGCAATGCAAGAGTACGCATTGAAGAAAAAATCGTATCAGTCACATAAACGTAGCATCCCACCTAAAGAATGATTTTTAGAAAAGGCAGTCAAGGAGAATACACACTCTAAAGAATTTCGGGACAAAATTGGTTTTCGAGATTCAAAATGTTTTTTTGAAAAACTAAATTTCAATGCAAAAAAAACAACATGGATTTTTGAAAGATCAATGTTGCACTGTAAATTTTGAATTTTGAGTTAGCTTAATTGATTGAGTGAGATGGTTGCACAATTCCTTTATAGCTTGTTGTTCGCAAGTTATAACAACATAAAGATTATCATAACTCAAAACAGCAAGCTATCATGGCCAAACAAATTGTGCAACCGTCTCACTCAATCATTTGAGCTAACCCAAAATTTCAGAATTTACAGTGTGGTTTAAATTGCATTGAAATTTGGTTCTTCAAATAACCATTTTGAATCTAAAAAAACATTTTTGTCCCGAATTTTTTAGAATGTACTGAATTGAATCCAGGGCCCATTTCCAGTCCAAGAGATCTGAAGCTAGCCTCCAGATAGGCCCATGTTGTGAAATTGTATCTTCTAGTTGTATAATATCATGCTGTTTTTTTAGGCCTGTATATCATAAATTTCTGTAAAACGACATCACAAATATGAATGTTTTATGAATATTTTATTGGTTTTAGAAAAGAAAAAAAAAGTACTGATACAACAACATAAAATTATCCCAGCAAATAAAAGTATCCGGAGTAAAAACATATATTTAATCATTGTGACAACGTCTTCCGTGTCTTTCTTTAGTTTTAGTCGAAATCCGTTATTATGAAAGCTTTGCTCTTATTATCCATTGGCTTTTTTTCCGGAGTCATATGTGGATAAAAGGCAAAAAAGGGAAATAATATAGAAGATTATATAGAAGATTAGCCAATTGTTTTTTTTCTATTTTACTTGAAAAGACAAAAAAAGGGAAATGTCAGATTAGCTGGACGATTAGCGAATAGATGAGCCAGACTAAGTGTCAGAATAGAATATGAACAGGAATAGCACATAGAGGGAGCAGCCTGGGGATCTTGCAAAAGCCCTCCTCTAAACACAACAAGCAGAATTGCCCCGAGCTACAAGAAAATGCCGAGCGCAACCTATGGCGGCCACATGTCATTAAGGCTGCGTAATTGCCTTTCCTTAAAAGCCATTACGTCATACATGTTTTGCCTAAAGCGGCCTCCAGTAGACTCCAAGCCTCAGGATTTTCGGCTGCCTCCTTGCAAGGTCTCATTAAGTGTCTTAAGATTTCAGTTAGATACACTCATTTGGAGTTAGTAATTGAAATTTGAGTAAACCGCAAATCGTGTCTTGTAATTATCGGTCTTTCATTAATTTCTGTCGGCTAGGTTGAAGTGAAAATATATTGTAACGTGACTACATTGACATTATAAGAAAACAACCCAAGTCAGGGTCACTGAGTAACAATATCACAAGCTGTTGTGTGAATTAATATCACTCGACCCCGCAGGGCGAGAGTGATATTAATTCACACAACAGCGAGTTATATTGTACGAAGTGCCCTGACGCGTGGTTGTTTTGTTTTTATCACCTGGTTTTACCTCAAATTTTCAGTTATAAAGAGGGACTATTTTCTGCCATTACAAAAATGTGACGTCACCATGAAGCAACAATGGATATGATGTCACAATCCCATTATTCTGGCCCTTGTTTGGTTTGTGACATCATCAGGCAGCTGAAATACTGGTGGTGTCATAGGCCTAACCATTGTTAAAGAAATATCGCCCTTGAAGGGTGGTATTTTTTACAATATCATAGGCCCTGATATTTTGACTGTAAACAGTGATATTCACAACCAACCAGGTGATAAAGAGTAAATTTAAGACCAAATGTACTGTTTGCGTTTGTTCCATGGTAACTTTGATTAATTTGATGATCTACTGAGATGTTCTTGAAAGTTTGTGCCGATAGCAATCATAGCATTGACATTCAGCGAGCGCTGTTGCACATAGATCTTGTGTAAAAACGCCTGTGGCTTAGTTTTCAGCACAAATTTTACTGAAAGAAGATATGAAATTTGATTAATACAACATTTATGTTACATCTCTGATATCTAAATGTGGAACTTGGCATTTCAGGGACAGCCTCTTCTTTCTGTGAAATTGGTTGTTCTTGTTCTACCTTCCTTCCTTACACATACAATAATCTTTCTATATGACCTTTGCATGTTGTTTCGTAAGGCTGAAATGTCGAAAAGAGCGATTTGTGCAATGCAATTGCCGCTTAGCAACACGCAGAAATATTTCAATTTTAAATTCCAAATTGCACTATTCAAAAATCTGACGTAATGGCATGGAGACTTTTTTACTTCAGGAAAAGGCCTTGTGAGGCTGTGAGCAAAATCTCAGCTGCATGTACATTGTAGATAGAAAGACAAGCAGACAGATAGATAGGTAGATAGATAGGTAGATAGATAGATAGATAGATAGATAGATAGATAGGTAGCTAGATAGATAGATAGATAGATAGATAGATAGATAGATAGATAGATAGATAGATAGATTCCTCAAGTGCACAGAATGGTCCAAAATGTTCATAATTTTATTTTAGTTTGTCAAGGTTCAACTCTGGCGAAGTTGCCGACTACAGCAAATTATCAATTTCCTCTATTTTGCAGATTTCAGAGTATTTGTGGTGCGCTGTGGGCTCGGGCATTATCACTAACAAAAAAAGGCTCAACTGAAGTGTTTCCTATCATTAGTCACCATTTTATCTTCAAAGAAGAGTAGACATGAGGTAGCGGTGAGATTTCTATTCTGCACAAGGCAGATTTCACGAAAAGCGCTCTCAGAGGGTACCTTAAACTTCCCAACCCTTTTGCTATCTCTCTGTTGCTTCGTGAAGCAAGTAAACCTATTACTAAGTACATCTTTGAGCTACAGAATAAATATCAATAAAATAATCCTCAAATATGTATCTTTTTGCTCCTAAAAAGATATTTTTTTTATGTCTCATGAGGACAATTTTGGACGACCAAACTTACTGGTGATCAGACGTGCTTACTTTGGCACTCTGTGGAATCTGCTATTTAAATTCCGACTCAGGAAAAAGTAATGATATGTGATGAATAAAACACATCTTGAAAATTATTTTGGAGCCATTCTTAATTGTGTTGGTCATTATAAAACTTGAAAAAAAAATAAATAAATAAAAAAGACTGCTAATGTAACACGATTCCGTCACAGGACACTGAGGTTACATTAGCAACTTTGACATGGGGATTTTTCTGGGTTCTTGCTACTTATGCCAATTTCAAACGTGAAATTCTAAAATTTCAGTGAAAAACTTGTCTTATAGGCGTTTGTTCCATGACCCCTATGTAACAAGCCCCCTGATTGGCCAACAACCCACCTGCATAATGTGATGTTTACCTGTGTGCGGTGGTGTGTGACAGGCAGGTCAATAACAAATGTGTTATTCACTGATCAGTGAATATAACATTTGTTATTGACCTCCCTGAAAAAAAATTTCCCAAAAAAAAATAATTTTTTTTTCCAAAAAAAAAATTTTCCAAAAAAGGAAATTGCCACAAAAAATTTTTCCCCAAAAAAATTATCATGGAACAAAAAAATTGTGGACTTCGGCCTGGGTGAATATCACCGGTCACCGGTCAGGTACGTAAAACCTGATATTGACCTCAACCAAACTCCATAATACATCACCAAAAACATTAACGACTGGGTGTGGTATGTGCTTTTTTATTGCTAGTGTAGGCCTATAACTGCAATTCAGCATCTGTCCATTTCATAGTGTTACATTACCAAATTTGTCTATCCAAATTACGTTAATGAACACATGATTAGATCTTGAATTTTTTTCTGAATTAAAAGCCAGGTCTCCCAGGAACAGGACAGGGGTGGCTCCCTGCTGGTGATTTCATTTATATTGCAGTAGGATCAGCATAAAAAATTCCGTCCTCCATCTTTTAACATTGTTACATTAGCACAAGGCCATATTTTTAGTTACTCTGATCTACCAACCCAACAGAAAACAGTGTTTAGCCATGATTTTATTTAATGGATTGACACAATAAAATATTTAGATTTCGGCTTTTCTTTTGTCCTGCCAGCCATCCTTAGAAAAAGCACCCTGAGAAAATATGAGAAGCTACGATTCAGTTATGTTTGGCCTTATCCGTCTTTGTGCTAATGTAACTTGTGGTAAGTAATTTTGCAGCTTTTTGTGAAATCTGCCACAAGCAGACACAACTTTCCATCATAATGGATGGCAACCAAAACATGCGCTGATCCACCACCATGAGCACATGTGGGCATGGTATAGTCTTCGGACAATATCTGGCCAACTTGCCGTCACAAAAAATTCTTTCCATAAGCTCTGTGAAACATGGGCCGGGATATATTGCCAGAGATGAAATTTACTTGAAAGTTTTAAAAATTAAAATTATTGATCAAGAGTGTACATAATACTGATGTACCTGTAGAATGTAGAAAATACTAATGAAAACAATGCCACGTATTTTGAAAGTAAAAAAAAAAAACCAGTACAGTATAGTCAAAAACATCTTCCAGAATTACAACCTCAGGTGTATATTGTACAACATCAGACATGTAACACTGCTTCTCCTCACAAACTGTATTTGAGTTGCGGAAGATGTAACTTTCACATGTGTGGGGATCATAATAATTGTGGTTAAACCTCAGTCTCGAGAGGAACCCTTACCTGCAAGGATTACTGTCAATTCTGTAGGATCATTATTCTTTCATAATAATTTTTCTTAAGAGAGTCTAAATACTCACCCAGATCTTCATCAACTTGAATGACCTTGTCAATGAACAGCTTGATCTCTCTAATGCTCTCCTTGATGAAGGGATGGAGTGGAGCCATCCATTGCTCTTTGCCTAAGCCCAGTTGCAGACCCAGGTTGCCCATGTTCTGTATTGCCTGTTGTGGACACACAAAAGAAAGCCATTATGAGTCAATTTATGATCACTTCATTAACTTGTGTCTGGCCCTCTTTTCATTCTTTGAAGAAAAAATGCAGGTGGTTATAGTCATGGAATTACAAGTGCTTAAAGATAATCACAAAAATTCTCCTTGTGAGGTCATATCACTACACCTGCCATGCTATACCTAATGACTCATACATACATCTGTTTACAAGTGGACCACTGCTTCATTGCCACTGTTTTTTCCAGCCTTGGCATAATATATGCTGTGTCAAATTCCGTTAACGGTCCACATAAAATGATTGTGGGGAACTCACAAAATTTTGTCTGGAAGAAACCAGGGTTGTTTCTGAGTATGCTGATGGCCTTGTCTAATAAAGTTACTCAACAACAAATTGACAGTTCATTTCAATGTGAAATATAGGCCTGTGGTAAAAACACCTTCAAATAATTGATAGTCGGGACTTGTAATTCTCTAAACGTAACACCATCTGCTACAGAACCAAGCCAAGTGTATGACAGTTGAAGAATTGTGAGTGCTGCTGACATTTAGCTGTGTGTGGACATCATGCAATGACGTTACAACATGCCCTATGCTTCACATTGAAATGAGCTCAGGGGGGGGATGCAGAAAATTCCGGTGTTGGGGTCTATCGGGCTATCGCATCGCGGAACGCATATTACGCCACATAACCCAACTGCACGCTGATAAAATTAACATATAAAAATTTTAAAAAAAATTTTGATCTGGGGGGGTGCATCCCCCATCCCCCCCCCCTGCGTCCGTCCCTGAAAGAGCTGTAATTTTGTCATTGGGTAACGTGTGACCTCAGCGGTAAGTGGTGTGATTCATTTAGAGATAGTGACTTGTCCTGATGGCATTGCAAGCTGTGCAAGTATAGGATGACCTCACTAGCTAGTCCCACCGTAGGCAGGGACTAATGTTTTATATCGCGGATGTTTGTCCATCCATCCGTCTATGTAGCTGTCCAGCCGTCTATCTAGCTGTTAACATGATTGAGGAAAAACCACAGCGGACATTCTAATGAAACTCCGCAGGATTTTTCTAATCACCACAAGGGAGAACTGATTAGATTTTGGTGAAGATCATTACAGCGGATACATCACAATCTTAGATACAGTTTTATATATATGCATCAATAGTACCTGGCTAGCCTAGATGCCCTACGCATGTGAGCACTGACAAACCATCTCTTATCAGCTCAGCCATGACAACCAGATGTGCATAGCAAAGAGGGAGCCTCTGTATGCCGCATTATTTGAGCATGCAGTACAAGAATATTTATACAATTTATCTTTTACTACGTATATTTATCATGAAGAGAAGGACTTTCGCAATAGTCTAGACATTTACTTTTAGCATTTTATTCTACAATCACTTGCTGACACATTTATGTAATGTTACGCCTAGTTATCTATAAAATGTCGACATTAACATTAACTCGACCTTTCAAACATCCGTTGCGCATTGTAAGTATAATATTATCATGTTATAAATATCATGATAGCTTCTCGAAAAATGGAATGCAGTTATTAAAGCTACATATTGCTGTTACAATAGAGATTGATTCAACTCCAATTCTCACTTTACTTCTTAAAGTTTAGCGACATTTCGTAAACGGATTGTTTTCCATGATTTCAAGGCAATCGGCCTCAATGACAGATAATCACGACGATCACCATTAATCAGCAAATGAGTTCCTGCCACTGCAGAGAACTAATTACAGCTTAATTTACTCAAAGCAATTTTGTACAAACTACTTCCACGTATTTAGTGGCTGATCACAGTATAAATGCATGTACCATGCTGGGAGCCATTTCGTCAGACTATTGTGAGGTTCTTCATTTCCAGGAATCGGTGAGTCACTATCAGTGACATTTTAGTCGCTTTTGTGCAGCTTTATATAAGTAATTTGGTCCATTAAGTACCACTCACTCTAATAATGGTATTACATTCGAGCTACGCCTGTAAAACGACTTTCTCCGAAGTGTCATCAAGTACAATTGTCGAAGAACTCGGAAGGGCTTCCTCTTGCAGTATTAAGCTAATCATTACATCCTTTTTTGCGAATGTGTCGGTTTCAATTAACATACATCAAAACAAAAGGAACATAGCAGAAATTTGCTAATGATTACTAATGAATGTTATTTTGTCAATCACTGCTCTCTCATTCGAGATTCATCTACTGTATATATATACATAACGGTGGGCGATAATGACATAGATGGTGACCTCGGTGGTACCGACCATGATCACCAGGTAAAATACCAACTACTACGTATTATGAAGGGTATTCTACGTCATTCTCAAAGAGCATACCTACGTTGCAGCAACGCTGTGACAACATCACGACAACACGTCAATTTTGGGGAAAATTACGTAGAATTGTATGGTAGATATGATGTTGTCACAACGTTGTGAAGCATTGTCAAGATATGACATTGGCATGCGACATCATGGCAACATTGTCATAACATTGTCAAAAAATCTCTACATTGTGTTCCCGAGTGGCAATGTAATTTCTACCATGCATTTCTATAAGTCAACAGACTAACCCTCCACCAATCAACGGTGTGTCCAAATTGTGTTCCCATGAAATTGTGGCATGCTTTGCCTCAGTTTGTGTACACTGTGTTCAGTTACAGTTCGCATCAGCACTCGCAAACTAAGGATAAAACGGTGGAGGCCCTGCTGTCAATTGTGGTTACATGATACCCATGCAAAGAAACATAATGTGATTACGTCACAGTGAAATGGTTTGGCATCAGACAAAATCTGGGCGAGTTTCTAAAAAAATTGGAAAGACATCGCAAATCACCACGAAAGTGTAAACATTGTAGGACTTCTAGTTTCGTTACAGAAGACGAAGATAGAGTGCTTACAGAATTGGACTGAAATATTCCTTGTGAGGTCTTAACCTTATCTTAATTTGACACTTCATTTCAAAGCATTTTATAGGGCTTTTTATAAGGTCATTGATGTCCACCAGCTGCTGAATGTTAGCACTCGTCTTTTGTCGCCTGTAAAGCGCGTGACATTGTGATGTGACTGACACTTTAAGCTGAGTGCAAGGATGACTTTCATCAGGTTTCAAAATGCCTGTTACACTACTATAGTATAATAGCTTATTAATATAATAGCACTATGTTTCATCCCATTGCCATGCAGTAACTGGCTATCGGCTACTGATTGCAAAACCCATTTTTATTGCCAAAAGGCAAACATCAGACAATTGGCCAGATCATTTACCTTAGCGATAAGTGTGAGTGTCCGGCTGGTTTTTGAATCGGGATGATATTCCTGAAGTGAGAAGAGTTTTGGAGAAAGAATGGCGGGTGCGAAGAATCTCAGGATGAGAAAACCACTGATGCCCACGTATTTGTGATCCTGAATTGAAAACAAATGTATTAAAAAGTTAGGAAGTAGACCTATATGTCATCGTTATTGTCATATAGAGCTATCCATGCAGATTTATTAGATGCCATTATAGGAGAGTTAGGAACAGTTTCAGGTTTTGTATAGTATGTCAATTCCACCCTGACATTCGGCCATATCAATTATACTGGGCCAAATTTACCGTACATACTCCTTACATTTGAATCTCAAATTCTTTTTGTGCTGTTGAACTGTGATGTCACATGTTAACTCAGTGTCACAGCTTGCATCCCTATTCCCTACTAGAAAAGCTCGCGACAGTAATTATTTATTTTGGGTGTGTAATGTCGTCAAATGTCCCTCTGTGAACCGAACAACAGCTTGTTAAGAAAGACGCAGAAATCATGAAGATGAGGAATATAGGGCAAAATAATTTATTTATTTGATCAACACTGGGCAAAGAAGGCCTGTCGCCTTTGAGGTGAAATGCCCCCCCCCCCAAGAAAATAAATCGTTCAATGGCATTAAAAGAAGTGTTATTTGATGTGTGAAGTTGTGAAGGAAAATCAAGCATGAAATGCTATCTTACATAGAGAAGGCTGCGAAGAGGATAAAGTGATGAAGAGATAGCTGGAAACAGTAAAAAAGGGTTAGTTGTAATATTTGTCTATCTTGTGGGTTATGATTGATTTGAGCAGTTGCTGCATTTAATGGTGAAAAATAGTGAACATACAGTTGTGTGAAGTATAATATTTATGTGTATGTGTTTGCATGAATTTGTGGGTCATAGAATGTAGAAATATGTATTATTATGTATGTGTGGAGACTCTATGTATGTAGCACCTTGTAAGAAAGTCACATTCAGAACTGTCATACTTTTGAGAGAGTGCTATTATGGGATGGCAATCACGATGGAATTTAGGTGAATGGAGCAGGAAAGTGGAGTAAAAAGATGTGGAAAACATAGGGGATTATTGTTGTTACTGTGGCAAAAGGATGATAAATCAACATTAGATGATTAGGAGATGTAGGAAGCACAGGCAAGTGAAAGATGTGAAGTGGCATGACGTAATGTCATGTGACTTCCTACACTTACTGTAATATGATAATTATGTAAGATAGCATTGCAATATATATGTACATGTATGTTAAATAGCTACTGTACAAGCTGTGATGTCATTTTATAGTTGGTCAGAATACCCAGCTTCTGGCCAATGAGAATCCACCTCAACTGAGCATCATAGTTTCAACGCATATAGTGCATAGACTGGTAGGATAATATTGGTGTCAAAAGTGAAAACCCCCTTAAGTAAACATAGATATGAAACTGTAAACAATGAGAACAGTTGGCAGTGCACTGTTGATTATGTAAGCAATTGAATGACACAATGTAAGCAGCATAAATATAAAATATTATACTCGCCTCATGCTGAGTTCCCGGCCACCTCTCTTCAATTCGTTGCCGTAGTACTTTGAAGACAAGTCTCATTATTGGAGGAATGCGTTGTACGGAATTCAGAACTCTGCTTCTAATCGTGTGCAGGTAAGCTAGGAGGGTGTTTGTGCTGACTTCTATCACGTCTCGGTCCTTGGGCATAGTTTTCAAGCTTGGTCGTCGAGTACTGAAAAGTGGTATCCAAGTATTTGAAGTTCTCATCATAAATATTTGATGAAAGTATTTGATTAATTAATATGGTAATAAGTTAAATAAAGACACATATCACAAACAATAAAACTATGAAACTTGCAACTTAAATCAAATAATGGAACACTTTAAAAAGCAAAAGCTACATGATAAAAAACATCAAAGCAGATAGAAGCGACCAGAACAAACCCTTTTTAGTTGTCACACAGATTGTACATAATTGTTTTCTTGGTTCAAGTTAGGAAGGTGTTACTATTGTGAATTTCCTATTTCAAATTGACAACTTAAAACACAAGTAGGCCTAATGTTCTGACAACTTCTACACGAAAATGAAAAACATGATTGAAAGACATTCACTATATACAGTAACAGAAATCACCACATCAGTTATGTTTCGCTAAGATTTTACACATATTATGATGTGATGCCAGCAATGATACTGATAGATCTATAAAACGAATGATATACATGTGTTTCTGTATGTTGAGGACCATCAGTAATTCATAACACATATCTAAATGTAGATTGAAGATGAAATCTATGACGTGAGTGATTTTTCTCAACAGATCTTTTTTAGGGATCGTTCAGAATTTATGACTGGGGGGGGGAGTTTTGGCCGAGGGGGTACTAACTCTTCACACGTGTTTCAAGGGGGGGTTATTAATTTTTGACAACACTTCCAAGGGGGGTAAGAAATTTTAACAAAGGAAAATGTTAAAAAACAAGCATAAACTCATTTTATTTGGACTTTTTTATGCGCGAAAGTCCGCAAAATGACGCAAATCTGTACGTGAGGCCATGTATAGCAGTATGTAATGCGTGTATTGCTTTGTATGTAGAGGGGGGTACTAAAAATATGCGTGAAACCAAAAGGTGGGGTACTAAAAATCCGCATGAAACTCAAGGGGGGTATCAATTTTTGACGAGAAGTTCCAGCAAAACTCCCACCCCCCCAGTCATAAATTCTGAACGGTCCCTTAGTTATTTAGTTCTCAGTCAACACACTATACACTGAGTAATGCAGGTAAAGCATAATTTCAGCAAGTCATTTCTGAGTCAGTACCTATGGTCCCTACAGTAAATAGCTCATTGTTCACAGAGTCACTATCAAGACAGCCAGCAGCACACTGAGCAGCAACAATAGCTCCTTCAAAAGCAACACAACTTTTATCCACTGACACTGTTTGCCACATACCTCTTTTTATTTGAGGCTTGAGATTCAGCAAGGTGTCTAAATTAATGAAGAGGGATAACAAATGTTACTACAACAAACTAAGATGGCGTTCAAATTATCAAAAGCGAAAGTAAACAATAACAGTGGTCGTGATTAACCAATGAAATGGGAACGTAATGAAATAAAGCAAGATGGTTGTTCGATGCATGAAATAATTCTGACGGACTCACTCTCGGAGAGCTTCTATCCGGCCCGGGTCTAGCTCCACCAGGCGGTGTTCCTCGTAAATGTGTTCAATGACCGGTCCTAGGGTCTCGTGAAGATAGGGCATGCCAACGATCTGAAATGATGCAATGGCACTTCTCAAGTCAGAATTGCAGTAATACAGCCTGTCAATTTGATATGCAAAAAGGGTGGACGTTTAGGCCTACACTGTGAAAATTGCACTTCATCATACTGATGATTTGTCATTATCATACCCAATACTTTCAATGTTAATTTGATTTAAGGAGACTGATCCCACTGGTTGGTTACAGGCAAATGAAAGGATACTAATTTATGCATCTGATTTTTACTCTCAAATCAGTTATAACAAATCAAATGGCCTTCTCTTGATCATGACTAATCAAACAACCTAGCTATGTTTCCCATGTTGAAAGTAGTGAAGATGACACCTCATTGGCGGTCACGATCGAGTCATAAAGTGCATTTTTCACAGTGAACTGCTCCTAACTTTTTGCATAACTAACGGATATGATGGAAAGACTTTACATAGTTTACAGGGAAAACAAACACATGCACTCTATAGGAACAAATGACTCTGTTTTCGCCTGGTTCATGATTTAAAATGACAAAATATCCCAGCTCATAATAGAGTGTTTAGGAATATAGCGGGGCAGGTGTGTAAAAAAATAATGCATTTATACATAGAAGCATGAAACTTGGTGTACACTTAAAAAACATCTTTATGAACATATCTGGATAGCAGGCCACCTCAAATTTAGCTTATGTGGCTGCTGGCAGCCATTTTCCAAAATGGTGGTCAATTCTTCAATTTTGCTGTTTTCTGTGCGGTTCCTACAAATAGAATACATGCAGATAGTGTTTATTATCCCTTGTCTTGGTATTCAGAACATTACTATACCATTTTTTGGTAGCCTAAACTATTTCGATCTTGTTGGCATCCATTTTGGTAGAAATATTGATTCAAATATTGAATTTTCGCGGTTTCACAGGGTTTCGCCAATTCTTAATATATATCTCAAAATTGCAAGAAGAGCTTTCAAATGAGTACCCGCATCTATGGGTTATTTCAATTTGGTATGAAAATGGAAAAATGAAAAAAAAAAAAGTTTTTTGAAGATTTTGGTTATCCAGTTCATTTGACAAAGACTTCACGGAAACTATCTATGCTACCATTCATTTGAAATCTCTTCTTTCAAGGAATTCAAATATGCAGTCTATTTAAATATCAATTGAGATTCCATGAAGCTTTGGGAAACCGCAAAAATGCTCCATTTCTACAAAAATTCCAACAAAATGGACCCTAGCTGACCGCCCTGAAATTTCTCTGTTCAATCCATAAATCAAGTGATTATGTTTTTTAGATCTGTAGAAGGAATAATGAGTACTGTTTTCACACGGTTAAACTTTAGGCTCTCAACAGAATGGAAAATGATAGAATTAGCCGCCATTTTGGAAAATGGCTGCCATGGGTCAACCAGGTCAAATCTGAAGTGACTCCCTATCTAAATATATCCTTTAAGATGTTTTTAAACTCTGTGCCAAGTTTCATGCTTCTATGTATAAATGCAATATTACTGCCCTTTTCATGACAAATCTGCCCCGCTAATATACCTGTACCATCGAAATAAGCAAGGTGTAACCTTTGTACATTAGAGTGTAAGGCCACACAGACGGTATGACTTGGCAAATAAAACATTCATATGCATGATTCATTGATTGTTCACCTACTCTAGAACATCTTTGTCATTTAACCACAAATTATTCAACAAACTTCAGAAATTAATATTTCAGATTCATGCATTTCCCGATAAAAACGAAATTCCACATGTAGACCAAAAATCAAGACATTTTGACTGTTACCTTCATGAATTGATCCACAGACTTTGTCGCTAAAGAGTTCCCTCGAAACAAGGTGTTTGGGTTGCCTGTCAAAACGGGAAAAGAATTTATTATTTTGAAAATACGCGAAAGTAGCCTGGTTAAACAAAAGGTACATAATCTACAATTGTTCACTAAGAAAGCCGGATTTTACAATAAAAAGTATTTTACATTACTCTTTTTGTTGACTTCTGCACTTAAAACTCCATCAACCGGGCAGGACCAAAATTTTTATCTAGGATACCAAGTCCATACACATCGATTATTTTGATTTTTCTGTGCCAAGTTGTTTCTGTGCATGTTCTATATATTTTTGAGAAAGGTTGTGCCTCTATGCCATGCTTTTCCCCTCATCTGGACGTCCATTACCAAATTGGATGACATCAAATTCGATTAATAGTGTCATTGGCAAGCCTATTTTATGTTTATAAACACTGGTACACATGCAGAACATCTTTTATGCACATCCATTTAATCAGAGATGCCCATATTGAGGTGACAGCAGTAATTTTACATGAAGTATCGCTGACACATACAATATTATATATCATCACAGTCATTGCAGGAACTACCATAGGCCTACTGCGAAAATGCCTAATATCTATAAAAATTTGTTAATAACACTGTAGCGGCCAAAAATAATTTTACGTTACAGCTGATGAATAAGAAGTGCTAAGAGAATTGCATTGTTATGATGTGAAGGCATATCCTATACATATTTCATACTTTCAATGATTCAGAATAAATCACCTGCAGAGTCGTAGTGCAATGAGGTCACAAATTACTCATTGACAAATTGACAGTTCATTTCAATGCAATGGATAAGGCTGTTGTGAGGTCATTGATGGCCACAAACAGGTCAACTGCAAGTGCCCGCAATTCTTCGACTGTAAGAAAATGACCATTCAAAAACATGGAGTTAACCCACAATTTTTATTAAATTGACACTGTAAAAAAATGAGATTACATGTACAGCTTTTATGTTTTTCGTCCTATATACCTCCGACATGACTAAAAGTGCCTCTAGAAGATCAGAGAATCTCACTCTAAACTTAGAGCTCAACAGGTTCACAAAATTGTGTATGTGCTGCCCTCTTGAATCCAAAACAGAAACTACAATCGAGCTCACACTTGAGAGTGAGCTCTAAGAGATTTCAGATGCAGCAACTACCACTTTTTTTAAGTGAAGTGCAGTAATCACTTGGTCTGTTGAATTAGGTCTAGAATTGAATATTGAATAATTTTCAATTGGCCAGTTTATTGTTAGAATGTTGCTATTGCTGCAAAGCGGTACTTGTTGTGGAACTTTTTTTTTGGCGGAATCATTATTTTCCTACCCCGGGAAATGAGAGGAGTCCTGGTTTGGAAGCCAGACAGCCATGCGCGAGCACCCTCACTTCTCAGTATAAGCTTGTTAAGCTTGCTCTGACCACAACATTCATTATTTGTGAAGTTGTAACAAAAAAAATTAACTCTCCTCTGGTGTGACAGGCATAATTAACTGTTTCAGATCTCTCAAAGCAATTGAATGAATGCTTTAGTGTTCCATGGCTGTCTGTTTGTTGTTTCAATTAGTTTCTTTGTAGAAAACCATAAACTATCATTATGCTGGAAAAAGCTGTTAAAGGATTTGAAAACTTCAGAATTTTATGGCACTCATTGGAAGTGCATGTGCACTTATTGATCGTTTAACATTGTTGACTGCGATTTGTTTATATCTTGCCAGCAGCTCAGCTGTGCGAATGAGCACAAGTGATGACGTCCCCCTACCTGGACATGGTCTGACCTACTTGAATATTGATAAATGTGTCAGCTGGAGGTCATTCAATTTCTGGCAGACACTCCAGCTGTGCTGTTCCTATAAATATACACTTACTTGTGTTTTGTATTTCTTCAGTGCAGACTACATCTAAGTAGGGCACAATTTTGCCATGGCCAAGGTAGAGCTTGACCAGAGTGTTGGCTACTTCCATCAGGTCCAAGGTCATGACCTCTTGGAGCATGCGCAGTGGGGTGGGTCCTGAGATTTTGTGCTGCAACAAAATGATATAAAAAATAGGTGAGGTTATGTGTTTGCTGGCTAGATAGAGCTCTAAAAGCAGGATGGGATAACCACAGGAAAGCTTGCAGTCAAGCTTCCTTCCAAGGCGGGAGCTGTGTATTGGTTGCCAGTGATTCTTCGTTGCTGGCAGGGTGTTTCCTTCACCACAATTGAGTGATTCTTCAGTGTTGTAGATATATATAGGTGATCAATACTTTAACAAAACAACCCAAGTCAGGGTCACTGAGTAACAATATCATGAGCTGTTGTGTGAATTAATATCACTCGAGCCCGCTGGGCGAGACTGATATTAATTCACACAACAGCGAGTGATATTGTACGAAGTGCCCTGACGCGTGGTTGTTTTGTTTTTATCACCTGGTTTTAACTCAAATTTTTTGTTATAAAGAGAGACTATTTTCTGCCATTACGAAAATGTGACGTCACCATGGAGCAACAATGGACATGAAGTCACAATCCCATTGTTTCGGCCATAGTTTCGTTTGTGACGTCATCAGGCAGCTGAAATGCTGGTGATGTCATAACCATTATTAAAAAATATCACACTTGAAGAGTGGTATTTTTTACAATATCATAGGCCCTGATATTTTGACTGTAAACAGTGATATTTACAGCCAACCAGGTGATAAAATATTTTTAATAATATGGAATTTTAGTCGAAATAAGTCTTGCCACTTCGAATTTGATGAAAAACATGGATAAAACTCCATTTATCGTTCATTTTCTTTTTCTATGGTGATTTTTTAAACTTCTGAATGACTAAAAGAAATCTTCTGTTGATGAGGCTTGCTTGAACTGACGACCGACTCTGAAAATTTAACTGCTTGCAAAATACAATGTTTCATAACATATGCCTGTGCCCAAAATAAACAAAGAATAGGCCTATATTATATAGGCTTTATATATACAAAGACACAATGAGTCATTCAGATAAAGATGTAACAGAGGACAACCAGAAACGATTGTAACAGTAGCCCCGTAGTATTATCTGGTTCTGACTATATACAATGATATTCTGTCGAGGATAAATATAAGTGTGTATATATATTTACATGTAGACCAACTGGTGAAACAGTTTCTATCAACCAGCAATATGTAGATGCGGTTTTCTTTGAAGGCTATAAGCGCATCAGATCAAAAACGAGATACTTATCTCAAGGCAGTCATTGAAGCCATAAAGGCTTGCACCCTGTAGAAAGATGTTTCTATAGCAACCGATTGTCGGTTTTACATAAAGCTTGATATTTGGTAAAGATCGTCATCCACTTTTTCAACAAAAGTGATATGAAAGCAGATATACACTCCTGCTCATAAATATGGAATACTTTTTTGGAAAAAAAGTGTCGAATAAAAGTAAATTTCAGAGTGTGAATGTAAGCAAGGTCCATTGTAAAGGTCAAGTCATCTTCTCTAATCACTCTTTGAAAGCCACAACTACATTTTTCGCAAAAATTTTTAATTTTTGGTTGAAGGCACCTCAACCTAAAAAACCCCCTGAATTTCCATAATTCGTGCTGCTGTAACTTATACTGGGGTTAACTCTGCAACATGATCGAAATGACAGCATGTTCTTCCCTTTAGCATTCATTGGAAATAGTTACCATTGAATCAGACTATCATGTGCTCCAGCAGAAGTTGCTAAAGTTGTCAATTTCAATGAAGAATGTTGAAGTATTCCATATTTATGAGCAAAGGTGTACATCACTGAGAGCGCAGCATATCGTAAGGGTTTGGTTATAATTACACCTCACCATGATGATGTCAAGATGTGAAAGGCCCGGCTCCAACTTCTATGTTGTAACTGTGCATCCAATTGGCACACAATGCTAACACAATGTTGCTAATTGGTGGAGGGCTCGCCTGCTGATGGCCATGTAGAAATGTATGGTAGAAATGATGTTGCCACAACGTGAACATGATGTGGTGATTTGCGCACAACATCGTGAAACGTTGCCACAACATTGCATGCTAACATCCAATCTTTTTGACGTAGTGACAACTTCATTTCTACCATACAATTCTACGTAATTTTGCTGCAATTTGCATGTAGATGTGCCCATTAGGAAGACTGTAGTTGTGTTTAGACTCACAAGATGAGGTGTAGGGAATATTTCCCAATAAATCGAGCACTGAAATACCCAGTTAAGTTGATGAGCATGTATGAGGTCTAACATACTATATAGTTTGACATTGGTGTCCACTTATAGTTCTATCACTTCTATGTACACCAAGGGGTAGGCCTTCATTAAGGTCTGACCAAAATTTTGAAGTTGCTTTTTAGCTATCTATATCATATCCCTGGCTCAAAAGTAAAGTCTTTGCTCATAAAGATGCAACTTATACAATAAAAATTGTCTTGCAAGAGCATATGCATTACTCAAAATATAAATAACTTCAAAAGGTTTTTTCATAGCGTCAAATATTGTTAGCTTTTTTAGAGATATTTGTATTGTTATGTTTAGGCATACGGTATATTACAAATTGGAAGCAAAACCACTGAAGAAAACAATATAATGACTTTTTCTCAAAGGCAGATTTAATGCAGAGTGGCGGACAAATACCTGCTCAGGTGTCCTCCAAAATCACAACAGTTACTTACATATTGTACTTTCTATTATAGTAATGCAATTGTGTTTTTACTTTAATTTATTTGGTTAAAAAGTTGTGTAAATAAACCTATCCAATCAACTCAGAGAAATGTAAAGAATAACATATCATGATTTATATAGACATTTTTTATCTGAAAGGGAATGACAAATTGGCAAAGTAAGAATTAATTAAGCAGTCACAGAGTCTCACAGATCAGCCCTTTCTGTTTCTCATTACCATAATCGTTGACTAACTTGCATCTGATTGGTCCACGATTGGCCATTCTAGAAAATACTATAAGGTATTTTATTAAAGATAATCCAATCCAATCCATTGTGCAAAGGTGTGAAGTGAAAACACAAATAAAGGATATGTAAGGTCATGCATCTTCTTAGGGGTTTGGAAATATAGAATATACAGGGTTTCACTTTACCTTATCGGGTGAGACAGAGTCCATGAGAATGTCGATGAGTGGTTGGTAGTAATGAGATGGCAAGATGCGTTCTTCCGACAGTCGTGCTCGGATGCGAATGGAGCCAAGGTCAACTGCCGAAGTTTTCCGACTGCAAACAAACAGGTTAGAAGCAGAAGATAAGCAATCGTTCTTGTTAAGAAAAGGAAACTTCTATCATCAGAAGATATACATGTTGGCTGGTGTCCCTCTACAATTGGACCAATGTAACTGACTGTTGCAGCTTCCCAGACAGCACCATCTGTGTCTAGAAATGTTTTTTAGCACTTGTTATATAGTTTATCTTTGTGTGTTCCATATCAGAAGTTCCATGAAAGGCTGATTAATGTCTTCTAAAGAAACATACCTGATAGTTTCCGATTCCTTTGGCAAGAGTCGAAACCATTGATCGAAAGTGTGATTGGGACGAAGGTCCGCTAACCGAATTGATACCTGGAAATGCAAAACGAGTGTATCATTGAGAAAAATTTCAGTTTTTCTGATTACAATGGTTAGCATTCCCGCCTTGTACACATGAGGACGTTGGTTCGAACCCCGCTCCGGCCATGTCCAGAGGTTATCACTATAATGATTGGTATGATTGCCATTCAGTATGGTGAGCGCTGGTGAGCAGATTTATCTGGAATGGGCGCTATATAAAATCATACTATATTATTATTATTATTATTATTATTTTGCAATGTTAGACACCGATCTTGAGTGTTCTAACTTGCATTTTGAATCAGGTAGACCCCGACATGACAAAAATGCACTCGTGAGAGAGTGAACCCGAAAATGAGGGGTCTAACTGACTTAGACCTCATACACTACTTCACCTTTGTACAGTAAAGTGTTTTAAAAGTGGTAATTTTTCAAATAAAATGATAATAATCTGATTTTTTGTTTGTGTGTATAATCCTGAGCAGTGCGTTAACATGCAAAATTGTCACTTTGATGCCAGCTTCTCCGTGCAATGGTAAAAGTATCATGGAGATGTCTAAATCCAGATATAGCTATAGTCCTGAATTGTAACTTTGGATATGCAGAGATGGTTCTCCTCATACAATGCTATTGTTTCAGTCTCCAGAATAATGACAGTTTATTCTGAAACTTAATTCCAGACATTTTGGTCCATTCTTTTATGCATAGGCCTAGATTCTCAGAGTGCAAGAGACAGTAAAAAAAGAAATGGGACAAAAGACAAAAACGTACATTTCCTAAAAATTCTTCACTTCCAATTCGGTCACGACCCCAAACTGTCAATGAAATGTCGGTGTGGTCCTGCACTTCTCGTGACATATTCGGAACTTCAAACTCAACTCTTTCGTGCCATTCTGGGAACCGGTTGGCCTTCACCGTCTGCAATTCAAAAGCCATTTTTAGATAACGACAAATCTACTGTGAATATATGCTGCAGCAATTCATCTGAGTTTGTATGCTTCTACATGTAGTTTGCAATCTTGTGAATACAGGTGGGACCATTTACAGAGTAGATAAATTGCCAGACTAAACCAGGCACCATCTGTTATCATTTTGGGTATCTCAATCTCAAATCAGGCTAAGCATACAATGAATCATTGTCCAGGAAGAGAAAATTGGTTCAAGCATGGGAGAAGAATTAAGCGAAAGATCTGAAAGTTCTGTCGTCCATGTCCTATACCTACGTCTGCACGGTTGGACAGCATGCAGTTTCAGTCACCCTTGGCCTGATTGGCCTCATTTTCGTGTCCTCCTCTAGTTCCAATGAGCCTACCAACGTGGATAATATTATACAAATACAGGAAGTGAAGCCCTAATCATCTAGCCCTCTATCTCCACTGGCCAGCGCACCGTCTTTATCAACAATGGAAGCCAATCCGCCCATGGAGGCCACAGAGCGCCATGTCCTGAGGTGTCGTAATCAAGTTGTATCAAGTTGCATGAGCTAATCTTAGCCAAGACCAAGCCTATTATCGCTTGGCTTATGGAGTTGCCACCTCATGCTGTCACTGCTCACACTCAACAAGGCTAATTGCAAAACCACACTTCTATAGTGATTGCCACGTGTCAAACATGAAACTCATCACAGGTAGTACCATTGCTGTTTCATTGCTGTTTCATTGTTGCACTAATTATTTGCAACCTCACATGAAGCTAACAGTCATCAAATTACGAGTAATTCTAATTAGCTGTTTGTTTGCATAAATGACATCTCAACAGGCCCTACCTATCACATTGAAATGAACTGTCAATTTGCCATCGGGCAACTTGTGACTTCAGTGATGAATGGTGTGACTCATTCAGTGACTTGTCCTGATAGCATTGCAAGCACATACTATGACTTTACAAGTCACTCTCCTGCTAAGAATTGAAGAAATTACTTTTCCCATGTTTCTGTCTGTGTTGTATAACAATGAATACAATGCAATATGCCTCAATCATACCAAACGCACAATAATGTTGTACGACTGATTAAAACTTGACCTAATTGCAAGGAGATAATAACATTACCAAGAATTACAAAAATAATTTCCAAGAAAATGAATAAGTCAGCAACCTTTGTTTGTTTTTCTGTTTCCATGAATGTTATTCGCACCAAAGGATCGGTTGAGCCTGTCATGTATTTTGCAGGTAGTTCTCTGAAAGAAAAGAAAAGGCTTTTAGACCTGAACAGTGTACATGACAAATATTTTAGGGCGAAACAAGACCTTACCGCAGAGGACAACTTTAAATAAAAGTACATACATTTTACTGCTGATTATGACTTACATTACAGAAAGGAGATCAAGTCCCAAGTGTGTCAATATCACCAAGTATATAATTTTATTTTGAAAATGTAAATAGGCCTATGTCAAAATTCTTAATATCCCATGAACAATGTCCCAATAAAGTTTTTGCAATAACATTCAAAGTTGCCATTCTCTTCGTTTGTGACCAGGAGTCTTGCATTTGGAACATCTCTCTGCCACAGGTTAGGAAAGTTGCAGAATTTTCTGTCGCAACAAAACTGGTGCACTGCACCATGAAATGTAAAACTTATGTGTAAATGTCAAGTTCATGATTTTAAAACTGGGTCGGTATTATGAGATATTATATATATTATATATATACCTTTATTCATACACTCAATAAACTATGAGGTATACATTTTAAACAGAAGGAGACTGACTTTCACCAACACCGTCATAATATATACTTGGTAGAAGGGCGAAAGGGAGGGGGGGGGGTGTTACTAAGAGATGGGACTGTGAGGGAACGCTGTTGAAGAGGGCGAATCGGTGCATGGAAATCGTGATCAGTGCATGAACATTTTAAAACAATCATGTAGCCTGGAGTAAAACAAACTACAAAAACAGTTTCTGCCCACCTTGCCTTGACGATTTTGAGCTTGAGAAAATCCCGACTTCCACATATGTATCTTCCAATCTCCAGATACAGCTCCCCTTCCAACTCCCTCTCCTGGTCGGCTGGCATGATCTTCAGCCATTTTTCGACCCCTTAAGAGAGAAAAAACACAGTCGGTCAAATGTCACACTGAATGATGTGGCGCCAAGTTGTCCTTCATTCAGATTTTCTTGATTAAAAAAATCAAAGAGATAAAAAAAACTAGAACGACGTATTTTGATAGTAGCCAGAAAACTGCACCGGATTACGATCTCTATTGAAACCATTGTTTCTATATATATTTATACCTTGCAATGCTGCCTAAAAGACAGTTAGTCAATCTTAGCCATTCCTGGAGCTTCACTGAGCTGTTGTTGGAGATTTTGAGTCACACTAACTAAAGTTTTACAATTGGCTTCCTCTTAGTTTCACAATGGCAAGGCTAAACATAAATTGACTTTATGAAGGATGGAAGGCCAGCAAATTATGGCTACAGTGCTGTAGCAACTCTTAATGAACAGTTACTGTATTTCTCCTGTGTTGTTATCCTTGATCCTTCGGGTCTTAGAAAAGATACTAAGTCGCTGGTCACTTTATCGGAAAAATACTGCATGCCGGGGCCAATTGATAACCTCGATGGTATGTATCGTTTCATCTTGTATTTGTTAACTTCATGTAGTTGTTATTATTTTAATCATTATTTTTAATTTTGTCGTGCAGAAGCATTTGCTTATTCCCTGTATATCATTGTATATCTTGTGAATGATTGAAAACGACACTACATGTAAATAAAATTGACCTACCTATCTATAGTATGAATATCTAAAGCACTTATTTTTTATCTTTTTATCCAAGTCATATATGGAAATCATATGGAAATGCTATAGACATGTTTCAGTAGTCTATAAATAAATCCACTTGCAGACTTTCATTGGGACGTGATATATGAGCAGATATAAGGCTTTTTTTGCCTTTCTCCTTATTTTCCGTCTGTCGATTTATAAAGAGCAGAGTTCTGCATCCTAAAGCGAGATATATGACATTTTACTTCTCAAAGTTTTCACATTACAGAGTCAATATTTGCATATATAGGATGTTTTTGAGCAGATAAATATAGCTTTCAAGAAAAGCTTCAAAACAAGGATTGTAACATTTTAACTGAATGTTATTCTACATATTTCCAAAATGTGACATTTCAATTTGATATATTTCGTGTCAGTAGGCAGAGCTATAAATATCAAGATGATATTTTAAATAGCCAAAAGTTAACTCTTTACAGACGATTTCATATTTGTAGACACTGAGCATGAATGTCATTTTTTTCTGGGACATCTTTTTCTATAGGGCAAAGTGATGTCATACATTTTCTGAGAAAAGTACACTATCAGCCTATAGCATAATATGTAAGAGGATTATCGTTGTGTAGGCCTATGTGTAAAATATGGTTGATACTGTACAAATATTTGATTGCAAGGAGTCCAAGATATAGAACCCAATCAGACAAAAAAAAGCTATATTGGACAAGGCGAGATTAGATTAGATTAGATTTATTTTCTTCAAAACCGATGCAGCATACAAACAACTTTTTTAAAAAAAATACAACAAGCGAGTAGCGGTTTTGACGGGGATACACCCGAGTATTTGCACACCATTACCTAAAAGGTGGGTGCACCCCCAATTAAGGTAAAAATAATATTCCATTGTTAAAATTTATACATACATAATATTCAAAATAAATCAAATTTTCATTTTTATAACACATATCATCAATGGCTGTGACCATCTCTCAACTACACCTTAGCCGCGGTTGCTGCCCAGGTTCAAGTCAAGAGTACAGCCACAGCAAGTCCAACTTCCTAAATCACAATCAACATGATATAATAAGTCCTAAATAATAACATAAACTAGTTTATATTATAATATAACACATACACGTAAATACACTTGATTTTGTTGCCACTAGCCATAAACACTTCCCACTTGGACCTTAGCCCCTCCCAATTATACTCCATATCCACAACTCTGACTCCTGACTTCGACTCCAAAGCCAGAAATAATTGTTAGTACAGGAACAGAATTAATATTATTCTAAAAGCATAAAATATTTCCTCAAAGATTTTGCCGGGCATGAAAATCTCCAATGTACATAATCTTGTTATAGATCAAGAATATATTTGGTTTGAAAAGCTCCTTACCTTTAGGCTCTCCTTGCACCAAGTCTTTGGTGAGCACCACTTTCCCTATGAGGTCGTCTCCGCTACAGGGAAGAAAAAGATTCAAATTTCTTAACTATGTTCTTATTTTGAGTATGAAAATTGCATTGAAGTCCTAAATGAACTGCTAACTACATATCCTTCAATGACGTCGTAATTGCGGGCGATTTTAATACGGATTACTCCAGAAAAAATGCTCATGCCAAATATTTGCAAGACTTCTGTACTTCAAATACCCTCAAGGACCTTTGGAATGAGAACTTGTTGCATGATAAAGTGACATACATATCACATGATTTGAAAGCAAAATACTGCATTGATCATTTCATCATGAGCAGAACTATTTGTGTGGCAGAGTTCAGGACAATTGATGAATCAGTGAATCCTTCCAATCACCTTCCGCTGCAATGCATAATTAAATGTCAACTCAATAGGATTAGAACTTTCAATGAACGCAGTGACAGAAAAATGAACATTGCTTGGCACAAAGTAGATAATGACATGTTTTCGCAATATCAGCAAATTGTGAATGAGTGCCTGATGGAGAAAGGATCACTTCAATGTTTGAGTTGAAAGAATGTGAACTGCAATGCACAACAGCACTTCCGTGAACTTGACCTTGTGTGCGAGTACCTTGAAGAGGTATTGATAGAAAGTGCCATGGTTGTGTTCCCAAAAACCAAGAGCAAGAAGGCAAAGGCCTTTTGGAATGAGAAGATTAAACCCCTTAAAGATGATTCTCTATTTTGGCATTGGATGTGGTCTGAATGTGGTAAGCCAACAGAAGGGGTCATCTTGGACATATACAGAAACTGCAAAAGACGATATCATTATGCCATGAGGAGACTGAACAAGGACCAGAGAAATTTGAGGAATGCAAGAATGGCAGAATCAATTGCTGGAAACAAATCCAGGGACCTTTGGCGAGAATTGAATAAAATGAAGCCCAGAAGCAAAGTAATTCCTCCACACATTGATGGTTGTACTGACCGTAAATCCATATGTGATAACTTTGCCAGTAAATATGAGACTCTTTTCAATGCTGTCCCTTCGAATTGTAGCACCATGGATGGGATTAAAGACAGATTGAAAGCCAACATACACTCAATTGACTGTGTACCTACAATCACTTTACTTGACGTCAAAGAGGCCAGCAAGCAACTCAAGGCTAACAAAAACGATGGGGACCTGGGCCTCGTCTCTGACATGGTTATAAAGGCTCCAGATTCATGGCTGGATTTCTTAGCTGCAGTGATAACGTCTATGTATTGTCATGGGTACTACCCCACTGTGCTTCGAAAAGGTACAGTCACCTCCTTGGTAAAAGACAGTGCCGGTGATGTGTGCAACAGCAACAACTACAGAGGAATTGCTTTATCGTCTGCTATAAACAAGGTTATTGACTGGTTAATTCTCATTCGGAATAAAAATACCTTGATTACCAGTGACTTACAATTTGCATTCAAGGTCAACAGTTCAACCTCTATGTGTACCCTTGCCTTGAAGGAAGTGGCGTCATACTACTGTGACAAAGGTGGAAATGTTTTCTGTACTCTGCTGGATGCATCCAAAGCCTTCGATAGGCTTAGATACGACAAACTCTTCTCACTGATCGAGAGTAGAAAACTTGAACCTCTGACTCTGAGACTTTTGATGTTCCTGTACGAAAATCAGATGACCAGAACTAGATGGCAATCCGATACAAGTGACTACTTCTCATCTAAAAATGGCATCCGCCAAGGTGGAGTAGCGAGCCCGATCCTTTTCACCGTGTATATGGATGCTCTCATCGATCGACTTGAAACGAAAAAGAAGGGCTGCTACATCGGCAAAGAGTATTTCGGTGTCCTTTGTTACGCGGATGATGTTACCATTCTAGCTCCCACTGTTAATGCCCTCCAAGAAATGCTTGTGACATGTGAAGAGTTTGGGCGCCAATTTGATGTCACCTATAATCCAGGAAAATCTGTAAGCCTGCAAGTTGGAGGTAACCCCCTAACATCATATCCTGAGATGTACCTGAATGGGAATGTTATTCCTTGGTGCAGTAGTGCCAAGCATCTTGGGAATCTCATCAACACTGCCAACAATGAAAACGATGACGTCCTGTTAAAAAGAAATGACTTCTTAGCCAGAAGCAACTCGGTAGTAGTGAACTATCGGTCCGCACCTCGGAAAGCTCGTAGTACTGTGTTTACCTCAAAATGCTGTAGTCTTTATGGCTCTCAAACATGGATACTAAATAGCAAGCCAGTTGATGAAATACACAAGCACTGGAGGAAAGCTGCAAGACGGATTTTGGATGTTCCAAGAAACACACGATCAGCACTGATTCCAGTGCTGTTGTCATGCAAGCCATTCATGGTGCAGCTGGGTGAACGCTTCCTGAAGTTATTACGAACAATTCATATTTCTAAGAATCAGAAAATGAAATGGCTTGTGAAAAATCGCTCTAAAACTGGGGTCCTGCATGTTAATATTAATTATCTGGCAGGTAACTGGAATCTCAGTGCACAGGATGTCGCCTTCGGTAAAGTGACATTGCCGGATTGTGTGGATGCAGATATGCTGCAGAGAGCGGGTGCTGTACTTGATTTCATGGACTGTGCAAATTTGGACACTGAATTGTCAACTATATTTAATTACCTCTGCACTTATTAATTATTATAAATGACAAAGATTGTACCAAAATGAGTACGAATAAATATTATATATATATATATATATATATTTCCATTAATTGATGACAACAGAAAAAATTGAGAAAGTCTACATCCACATAGAGCTTAAATTATTCCAATTTAATGACCAAGATCTGAAACCTTAGATATCATTATAAAATTTATGAGTGGTAGTTCAAGTAAGTTACTAATAACTGTTAGACTCTACCACAAGGAGCACACAACGTAAACACAACATTGCCAATTGGTGGAGAGCTCGTTTATTGGTCAATTTTTTGACGTGAAAACAAAAACCCAGTTTCAGTGAAATAAATCAATTCTTTTTGGGCAGTCTTGAAATAAATAACTTCTAGTGGGAGTATTTCTTATCAAGGCGTTGCTTGATTTCGAAAGGAACATTTGGGGACATCACTGTCATCACACACCTGAAAGGAATAACTACTGTTGCCATTACCATGAAGTAAATTATTTCCCACCGAGGAAAACTCCAAGCCTCCCCTAATCTTATGGAGAAGCAACACACCGTTTCCATACTTTCAGCCGGCAGTGTATACAGCGTACCAGTTTACAGACAGGAGCGTGGAAAATAAAAGATTGCAGCACAAGTCATTCACCTGAGTATGTCTTCATCCCATACGTAGATGGAAAGGTTGTGAAAGCCATTAGGTAAATGCAGGGTGTATTCTTCTCCCCAGAAAGGACACAGAGTTTTCCAGACTGTGGCAGACCTGCAACATATAAAGGTCAGTGCATGGTGTAGTCTTTCAAATCACATGGCAAATTATGGACAGGAGTGTTATATATGCATAATAGAAATGGTAACACATGAGTAATGACCTACATCATATGCAATATATTCTCTTAAAATATATATATCAATGATACACACAAAAGGTTATTCTGAAATTTTACAATGATGTGACCCTAACCAGATATACAAATGCTGCTGAAAGTAAAAGTAGAGACACTTTAGAACTGTGTAAACTTAATCCTGACCTTTAAAAGTTCATATCTGAGGTTAATCATTGCACAAAGGTCTGAATATATACTTTGTTTATGACCCAATAAGTTTTCATCTCATCACAAGAGAATTCATGCTTCCACAAGCAGTTCGATTCATGATGTTTAGCATTGACCCAAAACAGCACCAATTTCACCACCTTACAGGAGTTGCTGTAATTAATTAGTTAAGCTCATTTGACACAAGAATTGCTGCTTAAGTTTATCTATCACTGGTCAAAAAATTATAAATACGAGAGGCGTTCAGAAAGTTCACGGCTTTTTTTTTATATGGACATTTATTTTCAATATAGAGTTATGAATTTTTTGCAAGATAAAATTCAACAGTTTTGGAATGGATTTCCAAAATTTTGCAAAATTTGGACATTTTTAAGTCATTCTGTGGTTGCCATGGAAACAGAAAGTTCGGCTATAGGTGGCGCAGGTAATGTTGAGGCAAAATAAAGCCAGTGAGTTGTGGCTCAGAAAGACATCCCTCTCTCATTTGCATTAGTGAGATTGACAATATTTGACACATGGAATACGATTTTAACTTCTAAATATACTTTAAAACACACCAAATGTTTCTATTCTTACACTGAACCGATGTGGGAAAGCACTCCTGCGTGCAAGATTTGGCAAGAGAGATTCATGTAGCAGGGTGTGGGTCCTTAACTACATCAGTACTTATGACAAAGCATGGATTCTGCGGTATGAACAAGAGACCTAAAGGGACAACATTATCCATGTTGCTTTAAATTAGCCCTGGTTGTCTCTTACTTTAGCAAATGGGGGCTGTGGTTTAAGGCACCGGAGGAGAAAAGGCTTTGAATGACCGAAATGCTTTCACAAAACTTTGTCTGGAGGACTTCAAAGAATATTTTCTTCAATGGACCAGGCGTATGAACTAAAGCTTTTGGTGTACCTGGGAGTGTTTTTAAAAGCTAATGTTATATTTCTTGAGTCAATTATTGTCAATCTCACTAATACAAGTGATAGAGCAAGGTGTCTCTCAGCCACAACTGATTGGCTTTCTTGATCTCAGTATTACCTGCACCGTCTGGCTGAACTTTCTGTTTCCATGGAAACCACAGAATGACTTAAAAATGTCAAAATTGTGCAAAATTTTGGGAATCCACTCTTAAATTCAATTCAAAGTTCTAGATTGAATAGAAGTGTCCATATAAAAAAAAGCCGTGAACTTTCTGAATGCCCCTCGTACATATTAGCTGGGCATATACTAGAAGGTAATCATGCAAATGTTGAAATGGCTTTGCATGATGATTCCATAAGCCCAATGATTCTAATTATAATGACATCACCTACATTAAATAAAATTACAGGAAAGATCAGAAATAAGAATGATATAACAGATGAAATAATGGTAAATGGCATAGTTGAGTCAAACTCTAGGGAAATTAGCAATGCCTTTGGTAGTTATTTTAGTAATATAGGGAAGAAATTAGCAGATGATATTGCCAGCAGGCATATTGGTACTGGCTCTTCACCTGATATGTATAACATTAAGCGAGTTCCAGCTAATTGTTTTCTCTATCCGACGTCTCAAAAAGAAATTGAACGGCTTATAAAGAATCTAAAACCCAAGCACAGTAAGGGATATGACAATGTCACAAATGTTATATTAAAAGGTATATACCCCAGCATCTTATATCCATTATGTCTAATCTTTAACAAGTCTTTATCCACAGGCCAGTTTCCAACAAATATGAAACTGGCTATTGTTCAACCTTTATATAAAGGTAAAAGTAAGTTGGATATCTGTAACTACAGACCTATTTCTTTGCTCCCCGTCATGTCAAAAATTCTAGAAAAAGTGGTCAATAATAGGTTAACGAAGTTTTTTATTAAACATAATGTACTGTATGAAGGGCAGTATGGATTTAGAACTAATAGGGGTACAGAAGATGCAATAATGGATTTTACTGGAAATATCCTACTCTTAAGATCCTACTCTTAAGACTCTATCTCTTCAACTTTGATGTCACCTCTACTCCTCCATCCCTGCTCTAGCCACACCCACTGCATTTTGCATGAAGCTTCGTACTGACATTGCCTTTGAGTGTGGCTAATAAAATTCCTGCAAATGCTCCCTTATTTCTCACGAATCATCTTTTTCTGCAGCCCTTTTCATGAAATTCCTTCATCCACGTACGACGCCATTAATTAGACACTCTCTTTACTTGCACCAACTCCCCCTGCAGTTCTCAGTCAGCCAATGTATTTCGGAGGGAGGCACAGGCACAAAAGCAACAGCCTCACCTGGCCTGTGTTGTCATCAAGCATTTTCACGGCCTTTGCTCTGATCATGACAGTTTTAAAATACCACTTATCTGTACTGTCATGCACTAAGCACTGACATGCAAACATATCACACGATCAGTCTATCAGCTGAATAGCACATTAATTTTCTTATCCTAAACAGAGGGCCTTGAAATGTACAAAAAAACCTCTCCATCTCCATACAGCATTTCATTTACCACTCTCATTCGTCTTCAATAAGCCCACATTATTTATGCCCACAATAATCTCCCAATAAACACCTTACGGACATCCTCATCCAAGCCCTCTGCCCTCTCCCAATACACACCACTTTCAAAACAAACACATCTATCTATCTATCTATCTATCTATGTATACAGTCCATCCACGTTTTTTATATGTCCCAATCAATATTAATTCCATTTTTTTTCCCCGTAGCAGACAATCCAACTGACCTGCCATTCAGGACTATCACATTAAACACTCACTGAACCTGCAAGGTCTCTAGCAAATCAATCTGCATTTATAAAGCACAGTTACATCACCATCGCCTCTCTCTCTACCAGTCAAACTTTTATTATTAAACCTTTACTCACTTCTTCTATTCAGTTTCACTTATTTCCTTTCCAACCAGCGGATACTCTTATTGATTGGGAAACTATCCATGTGCTGTCACACAAATCTCCATCTATCCATAAATTATCACATTCTCTTAGTCTATATAGGCCTATCTCGGCCCTATCAATCAATAAATGTCTAAGTCTGGGTCTATCTGTCTATCTGTCTATCAACGTTTACCTTTTTTCTTATGTTCTATTTTGTCCACTTCAACCTACGGGCAACTTACTAGTAAACTATCATTTTCAGAAGCGCTGTACGTAACAACAGAGACATATATGACATTAAAATCGATTAAATAGGAATGTCTTTAATTTTCTCTTAAAGAGTTCACTTGATTCTGCTGCTTTGATGTCATGTAGCATGCAGATCATTCCATCAGCTTGGAGCCATTGCACTGAATGAACGTGCAGCAACTGTCTGTTTCCTTATTCTGGGGACTTTGAGCTGGTCAGTTCGCTCAGAACGAAGGCCTTCGGTTTTGCTCAATCTCGACCATGAAACAAGGCAACTGAGCAAATTTCTTTTTAACTTAATTTTAAAAATGTTCACACTCCTAGCCTGATCTGCTGTATGTGGCTAAAGAACACATGGAGTAACGTTGATTTTGTTTTAAAAAATAGCAAAGGAACTGATGCTTCATCCCACAATTTAAAAAATAAGGATTCATGTTGTTTGTTTAAAGGAGAGAATCTGGTTTTACCAAAGTATTCTATGAGATTTTAAAGGCAAGATATTCCATCATGTCGCACTGGTTATATGTACATTGTAGGCACCTTGCATTTTAGTCATATAGTCGATGCAAATGTGTGATTGACAGAAGCAAGAATATTATATACCGAGTTAAAACAGAGTAAAATCAGCACGATGCACCAAGTTAACAGAGTACAGGCAATCTTAATACCTAAGAGGAGAAAAGCCATTTGCTTTTATACTATTTATGCAATGGAGGCCCACAGCAACACAATATGACTTAGACGAGTAGAGCCATGCAACTGTATCAATAGGGCCATGCATGAATATGCCAGAAGCTCTATAGACACTGACTTTACGGTCATCTTGGTAGAACAAAGACATCAATTTTTCAGAAACGAGGTAATAAAGAGCCTCATTCAATATAGAAAATGGAAGTCATAGGCAAACCAAGTCTGTTCGTGTTCACATTATAACATTCCTCAATTATTACAGTGGACTCAATTTGATTTTTGTTTGATATTGAGAAGGGATATCTAGTCCTCAGTGTATCAAAATTAAGTGCATCGGTTTCTTTGTATTTCAAGTTACCTCCAGCTGGATTTTTCGCTACAGAAAGTAAGCTTGATGTGCCCTTATCAAACCAGATTTTATAATATCCCTTTCAAAGTCCTATCTTTGAACCAAAGAAATTACTGTATTATATGATGCATAATCTTTTAGAGATTGTGCAGTTCTGCTAGTATTAAATGGATTTAATAATGGAATGATCACAATTGTTGTATTTCTTGACATGTCAAAAGCTTTTGACAGTATAAGACATGAAACTTTGCTAAAAAAGTTGGAAATATATGGAATTAGAGGTGTTGCTAGAAATTGGTTGAAAAGCTATTTGTTGGACAGGGAAATACAGGTTAAATTCAAAGATGTCCTTTCTCAAAAATTTTCTTTACCATTTGGAACACCACAAGGATCAGTTTTAGGTCCATTGTTGTATATTGTTCTAGCTAATGATTTAAATAAGTGTTTGAAGTTTTGTAGCAGTGTCTCTTTTGCTGATGACACAACGATATTCGTCACGGGTAAAAATCTAAGATTTCTTTATAGAAAAATTAATGAAGATCTCTCAAAGTTAAATAAATGGTTTGAGGATAATTCCCTATCCTTGAATATTGATAAGTCAAATTACGTACTATTTAGAACTAAAAACAAAATCATTGATTATAATAGTCAAGTTCGAGTAGGAAATAAAGAAATAAAACAGGTAAAGAACATAATATTCTTAGGTGTGATAATCGATGAATACCTTGATTGGAGTATGCATGTGAAGTCGATCTAGTCTAAGTTAGCTGCAGGAATTTACAGTATAAATATGACAAAAAATATGTTACCTATTTTTGCAAAAAGACTTATATATCTATCTAACTTTCAGAGCCATTTAAATTATGCTCTTTGTATATGGGGTCCTATGATAAGTGCCAAATGGAAAAATAAATTGCAAGTTCAGCAAAACAAGGCAATACGGTCTATATACAATCTCAATATAAGGACTGGACTGAGTTCTTACTACAAAAAGGCAAAATTGATGAAACTGGGTGACATGATTGATTTTGCATTGGTAAATATATCATATAGATATGTGAACAATGTGTTGCCAAAACGCATCACTAATTTATTTGAAGTTCAATCGTATCATCAAACACGTAATATGAATGTTCTACAAACGCGTATTCACACAAGTTTTTTGGGAAGAGCTCCACACCCCTGGTTGCATTTATCCCAAAATATAAAAAACTCAACGACAAAAACATCATTTAAAAATAAATTCTTTTCATCTAGATTTTAAATGTATCAATCATTGGGCTATGTATTTAGACCTAGGCATCAAGAGAGGCCAAGGTCGAAGCAAGCAGTGATTTCTGCCAATTAGTTATTATAATTGTTTATTTGTTTATATCATATTAGGTTGTGACTACTCTTTAACTTTGACCTAGGCATCAAGAGAGGCCAAGGTCGAAGCAAGCAGTGATTAATTATTACAATTATGTTTATTTGCTTATATTATATTAGGTTGTGGCCACTCTTTAACTTTGACCTAGGCACCAAGAGGGGCCAAGGTCGAAGCAAGCAGTGATTACAGCCAATTAATTATTATAATTGTGTTTATTTGTTTATATATATTTCATACCTGAATATAATATTCATTCATGTTATCAAAGAATAGTTAGAATAGATAACATTATTGCTACCATGTTAGTGCCATTACTTTGTTATTTCATTTGTGTGACTGTATGTGTAATTGATAACACTTAAAATAACACTGATGTTTGTATTTAGTTGAAAATCAATTCATTATCATAATCATTTCATCATAATCATTTCATTTCCATACATCGTTTAGTATAATTTCTTGTTTTAAGCTATTTCATCAGGGGATACCCACCTATATATATATGGCAATGGCATTTCATGCTCGGGTGTTCTCCCATTACCATCTGTCACTTCGATTGTATACGTAAATTTATATATATACTTGTAAAATGTGGTTTAAATAATGGTATTGAAATAAACAAATTGCAAATTACAAAATAATCATGATGGATGGATGGATGATTGGTGCTTTACGGAATAGAGGAGGACATGGAATGAGGCGACGGATGACTTAAACAGCACTGTAAAATTTGAAAACTGTGTTGAAGCAATAATTTGAGCTGTCCGAGAATGTTAATAATTTTCAAGCTATGATAGCTCAATCCTATAAGTTGTCAAGGTATGATAGCTCAATGCTGTAAGTTGTCCAAACAAATCAAAGCATTAAGCTGTGAAAACATGAAAGCTTCAGTTGTTGCAGATAGCTTGACATCTCAGCCATGCCACATATAGCGCCATCTATAACAAGCACTTCTCATAACACTGCATTTAGTTTTAAATAATTATTTACTTAAAAGAAAAAAAGAACATTTATATTACGCTATCCCAGAGAAAAGTGAGTAGCACACCACTTGAGCTGGTCACTTTTTTGTTTTTATCTCTCTAAAATTAATTTGTGGGAGTAATTAGATGCATGCTTTCACACACGCCAACCAACATTTCCAAGTCAGTGTGTGTTCAAATATAGGCTTCTAGCACTGTAGCCCAACTCAGATGAGCCACAGGCCATTGGGATTTATTCACAAGAAATTGATTTTGAAATTCTCCTTGAGATGCAATGGCCTGTGTTGAATTCATCTTGGGCCTGTCCATGATGTGCTAAAATGAAGCACACTGGATCAGGTGGATCCCCTTTAGAGATCTAACAATATTTTGGGATTACAGCCCACATTCATAAATAACTTTATAAGACAGGTCACACAAATATAAATCAAAAGCAACTAAAAATAAGTCAACACAGCTCAGAATTTAGAGTTGTGTCAGCTTGGATCAATAAGTCAACAAAACTTAATATCATTGTTTTGAGTTTTCTCAGCTTGAATACCTTAGTCAACATCGCTTAGTATTTTGAGCTATCTCAACTCAGCATTTTGAGTTATCTCAGTTTACAGGTGATTTCATTACCATGCGATTCTTGTAATTCACACTTGGCTGTGAGGAATCAATGCTAATCCAGCACATGCTACGTTTTATAAATCAAATGTTTGACGTTTAGTTGTTTCTAAACCAATCAGATTAGTAACTAAAAATGGCATGTATTTGTTGGGTCTAGAACCTAAGAATCGTGTACTGATGAAACCACCTTTAAAACATTAATCTATGTTAGCTCAATCAACTTGTGCAACCATCTCACTCAATCAATTGAGCTGAAACAGTGCCTCCAATCTTACAGTGAGCCTGTAAAGATAACTCATTTCACAAGAAAACAAAACTAGCAATTTCTCATAATTGTCTTTATTTGCACATATATCAAATATATCAAATTCACATGTATTTATATGCCTACAGGTATATATTATAGCCTATAGGCCTATACATACTTTGCTCATATGCATTCAACCTTTCCAAAACTTCAGAAAGCTCAAAGCTATCAATCATTGTTGAAGTCTGAGGAGATTGTAAGAAGACCACTGGCTTGAAGAGGAAGCAAGGAACATGCCAAGCAATATACAGTGAGCACCGTAAACCTTGCTACATGAGCTGGGAATGACAGTCTAATATCCTCTGCACCTGCTGCCTTGCTATTTCAAGCACTCAAATGACCATGCCTAGAGGAAGTCTCCTAAAACAGCATTTTATGGATACATATGAGGTACTCCACCCCGGACCTGTCACCACATGTATATGATGTTTCATGCCGCAGGAGCAGCTGTTAGACCAATGCAGGCAATGTAGGATTTTGAGAAGTCAGCTCTCCAGAATGACAGCATATTGCTCCATCTCAAAATAATATATCCTTCACCAGTTGGGGCATCAGGAAGGCATATGACATACTATACATGCATATCCATAGGCCTATTCAGTTATAATAGTGTCCCTTAGGTTGGTCCAGAAACACTTTCTTCTGAATTTCTCTGATATGAATCTTGTATTCTGATCTTATATGGATAGAAAGTATTGTGTAAAAGTTTCAGCAAAACTAATATTTAGAGGTGGCACAAAGCCGTTGAAGTTTAACATGAGATTGCCCATCGTCAGACCTCAAAATCATCGGTATTTGCAAATCTTGTCATAATGGCGTATTATTTTTATCAAGGTACCCTTTTCTTAGTATGTCCAGGATGCCCAATCCAGTCCTGATATTCTTTATGGCTTACAAAGTGTCGTAGCAGGTCAGCAGATAAATTACACAGGTTTTGAGGTTTAATATCAAGCCTTTTTTCACAAAAATGCTAATATTTTACTTACTATGAAGAATAAATGAAAGATAACCCTCAGATATTACTTTGCCATGCCAATTTTATCATGTACTAAAAAATCAGGAAAAAATATTCACTTTTGAGAAAGATATAGAAGATTGACCAATTTTTCAGTTGCGTGAATTAGGAGTTACATTATAAACTTCTAGGGCTTTGTGCCGCCTCTAAAATTTATAATCGATTTGGCTCAAATTTTGCATGTGTTTGTTTTACTTATGTGGTCATCCATTTCCACTTTCAAATTGGGGGTTTTAGGAGATTTGATTTTTCCCATTGAAATGTGGACCACCCTATTATATCTATGTTACGATATTCAACTGACCATATTTAACAACACAGTGGGTGAGAGCTGCGGTTTAACTGGCGTTTAAACATCACATCACAACCACATTGCATTTCTTAAAATAACTAACTGGATGACAACAGCCTCCTCTGTTTTATTACTGCTAAATGTATATAACATGAAGCAGGATATTATCCTCATAAACAAACTCCAAACTATAAATATTTAAAACGTTTTCACACCTCATAATTCTTGCAAAGATGCTTCAGATACTCGGTGAGAGCTGCAAGTGCAGAAAGCTTTGTCTAATGTACATTGCACTTGTGAAATATATATCTGTGGTGTCGGTGCTTACTGTAGAATTTGTAAGGATTTAAACATTCTTCAGAAGGTGGTTTGAAATTGCTGCTGTCTCAGGTATGATTGCAATTAAGTAATGCAGTGATTTGTTCCAATTTGTATGCATCTGCTATAATCAAGATGACTTTGATTCCACAAATACTTGATCATCATCATTACCAATTCCAAACATAGAACAAGTATTTGCTACATTCCAAAAAGGATTGATCGTAATAACAAATTGTTGGTTGATATAGAAATATGTGTCTCATTGTGGCTAACAAAAGTGGTCAATTCTCAACCAAGATTTTGGTCAAGAAGTGACCAAACTTTGTTATCACAACCATTTCTTGCTGTTGCAACCAATCTTTCCTCAACCAATACCAGATTGCTTGTCTGTTGGCAATTTTCTTTTTAGAGTGTAGGCCTACTGTAAATTTTAACTATTCGCGAAAAAGAATATGAGCTGTTGAGGCCGAAATGGTGCTGAAATCACGAAATGGCAACCACAAATGTATCGTTGTTGTGCCTTGAGCACTGATTTTGTGGAACCCACTTCAAGATGAGGCCATCCATATAACATGCAGAGCACGTGCATCTTAAATAACTGTCATTTGGATCTCAAGAATGGCTCAATTACAGCCTTGTCCATTGCAAGCTGTGTCCAATATCTCATCTCATGCCAGGCAGCAGGGGCGGACTGGCCTATGTGGCAGAGTGGCAGCTGCCATGGGCCCAACCACTCAGGGGGGCCCATTCAATGGCAAAAAAATTTAAAAAATGAGAAAAAAGCTAATATGTCTATCTTTGTGACCGAGTTTGTGACTGCATGACACAATAAAAGTTTAAGGATAGGGCCACCGATGTGAGAGGGCCCTGTATGGGAAGGGGCCCTTTCACCATAGTATAATTAGAGTGATGCCGAAAATGGGAATGTGGAGGCCCATCACGTTATTTTGCCACGGGCCCGAAATGCTGCCAGTCTGCCCCTGCCAGGCAGACCAGACAACTTAATATTGTACACGGTGTACCATAATCAGAAGCTTTCTAGTAATATTTTTGTGCCAAGAAATTGTATCAATACCTTCAGCGTGATACAAATGTGGAAGGTATTCGTGTTCCTGGCCTCGTCTATAACTTTTACCCCAACTACATGCATGTCTTGAAAATTAAAGCAATATTTCTAGTGAATATTTATGAAGGCTTTGCACAAAAACTAAAAGTCCAGCTCAGAACAACGACCGTAGAGTGTAGACCTATAATATTTCTGAAAAGAGATAACCACACAGCCTGCCAGTAAACACCCTTAGACATTACTATTCAGCAGCTTGAATGCAACTGCAAGTTAAATCGTATGTACCGGTAGATTACAACACAACAACCAGAGACAGGGTGATGGAGTAACAATGTTATATGTCTCATTATCCACATATGAGATTCAACCCAGATATAACCCAGATATAAAAGGCTAAATATTTGTTGTTTAGATGCATATATGTGTAAATATTCCTCGTAACTTGGCAACTTGGCAATTTTTAAGGCAATTAGATGAAGCCAATGGAGCTGGCACATCTGAAGGATGCAAAAATGAGATGTGCGGAATTAGGACAGCATCTCCATCTCTAGTAGCTCTCCCTCTGCCTGTGTCTTATTAGCATCAGCTATGTGTGCTCATTGGCATTGCTCAGGGCTATTTTTTGACATGGCTATGGGATACTATCTTTCCTGTGCTTCTTGTTACATTTACATTCCTGTCAGTTTGTGTTCATTGTCAGCATTTGGTGATTTTTAATGCAACTATTTCCTTATATGGATATGAAACTTTCTCATTATTTGGATTTAATTACAAATACATAGTAATGCAAAATTTTCCTTATATGGATATGAATTCGCTTAGATTGTAATGCAACTTTCTTCTTATTTGGATATGAATCGGATTATTAAAATTGCAACGCAACTTTCTTCTTATTTGGATATGAAATGATAAATTTATTTAGTATAGTCAAAATACATGCATGCCCTTCCAAAGTCATGCCCCCTTAGTTATGCCACTGAGAATGACACATCTCCTTACATAAAATATGTATACAAGAACTCAATATATAAGATCTCCAAAGAGTTTGAAGATAACAAGATCAGAGTACACTGTGTGTGGTTACATGGTTTTTGTTCATGAGAAGAACAGCCTCTCTGTGAAAGATAGTTTTAAAAACAGACCCATTGATGATTTGAACACATGCCAAACCATTAGTTGGCAAAAGGTTTCTTGAGCAAGACATCAAAACAACTGTGACAGCGGTGTAAGAAGATTAGAGAGAGCTATTCAGGACTCAACATGCAAAGTATTAATTTTTTAAAGTATTTTCTTGTACATGTAAGAATTATGAAGAATACAGGCCGAATTCCTGCACCTTGTTTTGCTTCTGAGGGGGCAATGGGCATGCATACACATTACTCAGCCATGGCAGATCCTCCAAAACTCATCCCTCCACTTGCACTACTCTGCCAGCTGAAAATGTGTACTCAGCAACAGGCAGTGATGGAAATATGTGTTGAAGAATGCTTGACCAGGAAGTGCCAGTATTGTTGATTTCACACCGGCATTTACTCCCCAAAGTACCCAAAATAGATTTGCTCCTCAAAAAATAGATGTTATCTCCGGCATTTAGTTGATGGGAGGGAAATAAATTGGCTGTATCGACTTTGGAAAGAGGGAGAGTTCCATTTAATTCCATTACTTCTCATGTATTTTGAGAACTTTTAAGTAAATTAGGATATATTAGCATGCCAAAAGGTACAGAAGTCGTGAGACTGCTTCGGATTAAATGTGCCCCTTACACTCCAAACATTTGGTTTTCAATGTGTCTAGTTTATGACAACTTCAGGGTAGTAATGGTTGCAAAAGTTTGGTAGTGACTTTCTGGAAAATCATATTGACTATTCTATCATAATCAAAATGACTACATTGACTATGTTAGTGTCCGAAAGGTAGTCATTTGATCACCATCTGGTAGCTTTGATTACCAGAGTGGTACAGCTTACTAAGCCAATATTTGTCAGATTGACCACCCTTTAGTAATTTTGACACAAGGAGTTGTCGGTTTAGGCACCGGGAATTACCACTCTAGAGTTGTCATCTTGACCACCCTGTGTTTAGAGTGTACAAGCTTCAAATAATGCTATTATTACAAAGACCTAAATTGCGCGCTGGGATGAAAAATCGCCTGTGGACAGTCATTATTACACTAATATGACGGGTCATTGACTGTAGAACCAGATCAGACATCAAAGAGAAACTTGTGAATCACGAAGAACAAATAGAGATTGGTGCAGGGTTGCTTTAATGTAGAATGTCCCCTATGCCATCTTTATTACCCACACAAATAGTTTTCTCTGTCATTAATTTCTTGTCATTGAAACAGTTGTTCATCAGTGAAAAGAAACTTAACATTTTTGTAATATTATTATCACTAAAAAGCTAAAATGATCATAAATGATGCAAAAAATATATAGTCAGTTGGAAATATTAATAACAGAGTTTCCAAAGCAGTAAGTCACATAACTACAACCACAGCCTTATAATAATAAGGTGATATGATATCAACATTACTGAGTGCATATATAAAGGTTAAGCAGAAGCAACATGTGTGAGTGGAGCAGTGAGCCAGGCATGCCAATTAGTAGAAGCCGATGGAGCTGCCACATCTGAAGGATGCAAGAATGAGATGTGCGGAATTAGGACAGTATCTCCATCTCTAGTAGCTCTCCCTCTGCCTGTTTCTTATTAGCATCAGCTATACGTGCTCATTGGCATTACTCAGGGCCAGACTTACAAACTGTGTCAGACACCTTGCCTATCTGTACCTTGTCTATATTTGTGTTTCCAGATTTTGCATTACAGCATAGATTTGTTTCTTGTGTCAAACTGATAAATGGTCTTGCAGCATTTAGTGTTGTATGTTATACAAAAATATCATTTGGAATTGATGTGTTTCTCGGTATCATTTTTGGCACAACCTCAATGCTGGCACACTTCAATAAGGTGAGAGGCAATTGATCTGCAGCTTCATGGATATTCTTTAGGAACTTTTTCTAAGGTTGGTGACCGTTGGTCGGTAGGACAAAAAAAGCAGTAATCTGAGTTTATCATACAAAATTTATTACAAAGAATAAAACAGCTGCGAAGAAATCTACAAATTATAGTTCTTCAATGACTATATATATCTTCATGAACCATTCTTTGCATTTATCTGCTTTTAACAAAGACTGATTTACTATTCTTGCAGTTATAGAGACCACATTAAGGCAGCCCCATGCAAACGATCGTTTGTTCTTATGAGCGGACGAGTGTCTCTTTGATGCCAGAAGTGCCTTTCCGGCCTCTCAAGTCAATGGCACTTCACAGAGATTGTCCAGTGGCAAATTTCCACCAAGTTGTCAAGAACTGAGATGTCTTACGAAAGTCGCAATATTCTAATGTACAATTCTATGTTGCAGCAACATTGCGCCAATGTTGAAATGTCGGTGTAAATTATGTAAAATTTTATGGTAAAAATTACATTGTCATAACCTAGTGAAGCACCGTCAAGAAAATTAGCACACAATATAATACTGTTCCATCATGCACAGGGACTAAATATGCATGAACTGTGCATGAACTGAGAATATACTTTTTACAGAAAAGCAATACTATATAAGTGTCTATGTTGCAAATATGTGAGGTGTTAATTGCAGCCGATCGAAATATTTCTCTCAGAATTTGTCTTTAATTATCACAATGAAAACGTGTTTATGGATGAAGGTCAGTCATTATAATTACAGAATATAATAACTACAGGCCTACTTCATAACATATATCAGATAATTCATATCATCATTAATTCATAAACCACTGACTCTACGACATGCAGCCGGACCACTGAATGCAGTTATGAGAAATTACAAGCATCTTTTTTTCCCTGCCCATGCACAAGGTCCATAGCTGGGTTTGGTATGTGTGTTTACAGCCTAAGAAATTGAACTGATGTTTCCTATATTCCTCCCTCCCTTCCCATGTCTTCACGAGTGTTAATGCTAGTATATAAAATGTGTACTTCCGACGATATTAAGGTGCAAATAAATGAGGCTTCAGAAGCCACCTCATCTGAAGAGTACAAGCTAAGACATGTAGGAAGCATGCCTGTGGCTTTCCTCCTTCCTTGTTGGCATCAGTGATATATGCTCATTGGCAATGTTTGGGCCTCGACCTTTAGCCTTTAGCTTATCAGTATCATCAGATATCTGTTTTATTTTCATTTTGAATTTTTTACAATTTTTATTTACAGTAGACCTGTTGATTTTGTGATATTGTCCATCCGCAGTCGACCCCAGAAGTTACAGAAATTGGGTAAAACAATCCAAAATGTTAATAACCAACCAGAGATCAACTCTTCATATCATGATTATACTTTTTCAGGTCGAAACATTATTATCGCTGAAAAAAAACATCAACAACTTACAAGGGGTGTATACTTTCGCAACACTAATTTTTGCTAGTTTAATTTTTTCTACTCTTCCATGACTTACCACCCAGAATTTTATGGTGAATATAGGTTACAAGAGAGGTTAGTATGAGCATGCAGAAGTATGGGATTGATGATGCATTTCTGAAGGAAGATATGACTCCCCGGGGGGGGGGGGTGTATATTTATGCAACCCACTGTATTGTTACAAAATCTGACAAAAACAGCACCAAAACATCACATAAATGCGATAAACAAATGAAAAATTAGCTCATCCACTCTGTACTTCTTTTTACAGATTCAATGAAACGAAGTATAATGCGGACAGTGTCTAGCAGTATATTAACCAAGCAAGACTACTCAGATCGGTCATTTCACCATAAGTCAGACATTCATCTTTCTACAGTGTGTCCTGCAGCTTTCAACCATTGCATGCTAGTAATAAGGTGTCACTTGTCATCTTGAGGAGTCTGAGAAAGATAGTTACAATATATTCTGAGAAAGACATTTAGAATACAGATTCATTCATCGATGATTTTGGAGGCCTTGGACGCAGCTGCCAACCATTAGTTAATATTGGCTGGAGTTGGCTTATCAGACTCTACGCGGGTGCCACAGCTGTTCTGACAGACCGAAGAAATTAAGGCCGTGGGCACAAAACTTATCTGAGTGTCCGTCTGTATTTCTCTAGTACTCTATGAGAATAGAAATCTGAGAATGCAGATGTGGCGGCTACATTAAACTCTGTGGCAGAGGGCTTCTTTTATACTTCGATTCTCTTTGGCAGGGTAATCCATGTGATAGACTGGAATTTCATCTATGCAAAGAGTGCATCAGGCAACTGTGTCAGACACCTTGCCTATCTGTACCTTGTCTATATTTGTGTTTCCCGATTTTGCAATACAGCATACATGTAGATTTGTTTCTTGTGTCAAACTGATAAATGGTCTTGCATTTAGTGTTCTATGTTATACAAAAATATTATTCGGAATTGATGTGTTTCTCGGTATCATTTTTGGCACAACCTCAATGCTGGCACACTTAAATAAGGTGAGAGGCAATTGATCTGCAGCTTCATAGATATTCTTTAGGAACTTTTTCTAAGGCTGGTGATAGTTGGTCGGTATAGGACAAAAAAGATGTAATCTGAATTTATCATACAAAATTTATTACAAAGAAAAAACCAACTTCGAAGAAATCTACAAATCATAGTTATTCAAAGACAATCTTCACGAACAATTCAGTGCATTTATCTGCTTTTAACAAAGACTGATTTACTATTCTTGTAGTTATAAAGACCACATTAAGGCAACCCCATGCAAAAGATCGTTTGTTCTTATGAGCGGACAAGTGTCTCTTTGATGCCAGAAGTGCCTTTCCGGTCTCTCAAGTCAATGGCACTTCACAGAGATTGTCCAGTGGCAAATTTCCACCAAGTTGTCTAGAACTGAGATGCCTTGCGAAAGTCACAATATTCTTATGGGCAATTCTATGTTGCAGCAATGTTGCGACAATGTCATAATGTCGGCGTCAATTATGTAGAATTTTATGGTAAAAATTACATTGTCATAACCTAGTGAAGCAACGTCAAGAAAATTAGCATGCAATATTGTTCCATCATACATAGAGACTATTTTATCCTATACATGTATCAATTTTAATATACTATTTTTCACATTTTTATTAATGTAACTTATTTTTCCTACTTGGAAGCAAAATAAAGATATTTATTTATTCAAATATGGAATTATGCATGAACTATGCATGAACTGTGCATGAAGTGTGAATATATATTTTTTTAAAGAAAAACAATGCTATATTAAGCATTGATGTTATTGCAAAATATGTGAGGTGTTAATTGCAGCTGATCGAAATATTTCTCAAAGAATTTCTCATTAATTTTCAGAATGAAAACGTGTTTAGGCCTATGGATGAAGATCAGTCATTATAATTACAGAATATAATAACTACAGCCCTACTATATAACATTTTTCTCTATCAGATTTTTCATATCATCATACTATTAATTCATAGACCCTTCACGCTACTCTATCCAAACTACTGAATGTTCAGTTATGAAAACTCACAAGCATCATTTTTACACTACCCACATGGTCCTAAGCTGGGTTTGGTGTGTGTATTTACAGTCTAAGAAATTGAACTGATGTTTTCTATATTCCTCCCTCCCTTCCAATGTCTTCAGGAGTTTTATGCAGCTTATGCTAGTATATATAATGTGTACTTCCGATGATACAATAATGTACTAAGGTGTTAGGCAAGTAGATGAGGCTTCAGAAGCCGCCTCATCTGAAGAGTGCAAGCTAAGACATGTTGGAAGCATGCTTGTGGCTTTCCTCCTTCCTTGTTAGCATCAGTGATATATGCTCATTGGCAATGTTTGGGGCTTGACCTTTAGCCTTTCATTCCGTTCCAGACAACTTTCTTGATTTGGTCTAACAATGTCCGGTGGGCATTTTTACTGCCTTTCAGTCTTTACGGATAAATAAATATGTCATCTTAGACGCATTATATTTAAGGGAAATATCATACTTGGACTGATATGAGACAGTGCCAGTGATATAACAGTCTGCCCCATTTCTAAAATGAAAGCCATTACTACAAAATCTGACAAAAACAGCACCAAAACATCACAAAAATGCGAACAAATGAAAAATAGCTCATCCACTCTGTACTGTTTTTTACAGATTCAATGAAACGAAGTGTACTGCGGACAGTGTTTAGCTGTATATTACAGTGAAACACTTTGATATAGAATTACAGCGAAACACTTTTATATAGAATTAAAGTGGACTGTGGCACTGTGAAAAGGGCACTTCGTGTGTCATCATGCTGATGATTTGTCATGATCAAACCCAATACTTTCAATGTTAATTTGATTGAAGGAGACTTATCCCACTTGTTGGTGACATATTCACAGTGCCACAGTCCACTTTAATTCGATATCAAAGTGTTTCGAAGTATCCCAGCAAGACTACTCAAAATCGGTCATTTCACCATAAGTCCGACATTTATTTTTCTACAGTGTGTCCTGCAGCTTTCAACTATTGCATGATAGTAATAAGATGTACTTGTCATCTTGGGGAGTCTGAGAAAGATATTATAGTTACAATATATTCTGAGAAAGACATTTAGAATATATATAGATTCATTCATCGATGATTTTGGAGGCCTTGGACGCAGCTGCCAACCATTAGTTAATATTGGCTGGAGTTGGCTTATCAGACTCTTTAGTAGTGCCACAGCTGTTCTGACAGAACGAAGAAATTAAGGCCTCAGGCACCAAACGTATCTGAGTGTCCGTCTGTATTTCTCTTGTAGAAGCTCTATAAGAATAGAAATCTGAGAACCCAGATGTTGTGGCCGGGTAATCCATGTGATAGACTGGAATTTCACCCCATGCAAAGAGTGCACCAAGCTAATGACCTCACTGCCTTGATATGAGTCATGAAGAATAACATGGAAATATAGGGATAGGACCTCACAAGGAATCTTTTTGTCCATTTCTGTATGCACTAGTAATTCCTCGGCTGTAAAAGTAGCCAATAAATGAAAGCATACATCATTGACTGTTCACAAAGAAAAATACATGTATACATAAGGAATTTCAAACCTGAGTTTCAAACCTGAGTTCCATTTGCTTGGCCACTTTGCAACATCACTCTCACCAGGTGGCTCCCTGTCAGCATCTAAATATAGCAGGAAAGTATTGCCATCCATTGGGATCGAACCCTGGGCCTCAAAATTACAAAGATGGCTTCATAACCACTTTGCCACTGTGGTACGTGACATTGCAGTGTTAAAAAGAAATCTGAACAGTTACACCAATGGGGATCATAACATTATGATACCTTTGATATCAAGATTTAAGAGCAAGACAGGAATTGGGGGCATATGGAGTTCATGTAGCTTGATTCTGTAAAGCTGAGAACAGTGGAAGAAAAAGAATGTTCTCCAGAGGCCCCCTTTCCTGTCTTACCTGATGTCAGTCTGTTAACAAGGTGGCCATTCATAGACTTCCATCATGACAAGTAAAATGTTGCTTTCAGTTGAAGGTCAGCATAGAAATCCCACAGAATGCTGTCCTGCTAGTCAAATTTGTATTTTATTGGAAAGATGGAGTTCAAAGCTGGCTAAGGTACATCATTTTTCTTCTACTGCAATTTCTCTATGTGCTGCAATGAAAATTATGGGTCAATGCAAACTTTACTGAAAGATACAAATCATCCACTTCAAGCAGGATATAAATGTGGAAAGACACCTTGATGTGAATGCTGCTTCAATTTGAAATGAAATGTTGCCTGAATACAAGGACATCAACATGCAAGGAGTACCATGTTACTGCATGGTTACATTCAAGCCAGCATTGCCTGACAGCATTCGGATAAATGAGAGGTGTTTTACCACATGTAACAAGTCGATCCATGACCATGCAAACATGTCATGTTTTCATCTACCTATACATGTATATTTGTGTACATGTGCATGTCAAAACTTCCTATGCACTTCCTATGTATAAAAAAACTATGTAAAGTATTTTTATTTTTTGAAAAGGAGTATAATCGAGGCAACTTAGGCAAGTAAGGAAAATGCGGTCTGGTGATGTTATTCTATATCTGTTGAAAATATAGTAAACCTATTGCCAATAATGACATATTCAAACTTCGGAATATTGATATGACAAAAAACACCAAGTTTGGCTTGCACACTTATTTGTTTTAACAAAAGAAAGAAAAGCGATTTCATAGCATTGAATCAATCAAAGAAATACAGGTAAAGCAGATATAACAAGCACAGGAAGGATGGTATCCCGAAACGGTGTCAGAAGCTAGCCCAAAGCGATGCCAATGAGCACATATAGCTGATGCTAATAAGACACAGGCAGAGGGAGAGCTACTAGAGATGGAGATGCTGTCCTAATTCCGCACATCTCATTCTTGCATCCTTCAGATGTGGCAGCTCCATCGGCTTCATCTAATTGGCATGCCTGGCTCACTGCTCCACTCACATACGTTGCTTCTTCTTAACCTTTATGTGAACTCAAGAGCATTATTAAAATCAACTTGACAATCAACAATATTATCATCAATGTTATATCATCATCATCGTAAGGTTTGGGTTTATCCAGTTTATCTAAAGTTATCTGAATTCATGGGTTGTTGATTTTTTTAATGGCATGCACTTCAGGATAATATCAAACAAACTACTCGTAAATTTCTTCATAAAGTTATATTGTACACAGTAGCATGTGAATCATTTCCAATTTGTATATTAAACTATTGCTCAAAATTGATGCAGGACAGAACTAACGGTCGTTTATATCATTTTCATGAGTGTGATATGGCATTGACAGAATAACTTGATCAGTGTCAAGTGACCAGCATGAAATAGTGCACCCTGCAGTTCTGCAACCCAGCAAAATTTAATATAAAACAGGGATTAATAAGTATAAGTAAGCTTCCAGTTAGATTCAAACACTGAATTATGGTTTATTATTCAATGAAGACTTACATATTTTAAAATATAACGACTGAAGGCAAAATGATTGTGCAAAAATCCTGATTTGGGAAGGGTCCTACTCATTGACCTGGCTCACTATAACACTATTCAGATTTATATTGTTAATAATTATATTCGCGCAGCGAAACGGCCGAAGGCCGTTGAGCGAAGCGAATTGAGTGCAAGAGAAGACTCAAAAATCTGTGCAGTGATGGTCTCAACATCAACAGTCCACAGTTTGGAATTAGGTCAAGTGGGTCCAGCTTCTTATCAATGATTTAGTTTCGTATTTAACAGAACATAACATATTCATCTTCAAAAGTGTCTTAAAAATTAAATTTTCTCTAGTAATATATCCTGTACCAATAATTTTTATGGAATAGTTAATTATTAGCATTGACAAGCTAAATCAAATTATTAACATTTAATTTCAATCAGACAACAAGAAAACATAACAAAATTAAAGTTACATAATCTTATAAACTGATGATTATGTAACAGTGAACAGATAATCTACATGCAATGTTATCGTTTTTGTATTACTATATATTTATACTATTATGTAATATCAACAATCTAACATAGACTTGACTTTGGCAGCTTTCAGTGCTGTCTGCCTTTTTACCATTTATTTAATATATATATATTTATCTATCAATTTATCTATCTATCTGTCAGTCATTATATCTATCTATCTATCTGTCTATCTATTTATCTATCTATTTATCGATATATTTATCTATTTATCTAGTTTATCTTGCTATTCTACATTTTTCTGTCTTTCCATGTATCTGTCTTTCTAATTTTCTGAAACAGTTACATAACTCCTTTCATACATTGAATATTAAATAAACATGAAAGTTATGGTAAAACTATAAGTCCTACAAAAACTTTTTAAAGTGCTGCGCGAATTTCATGGCAGTGCCATTTACATATTAGCTCATTCACGTGCTGAGTAAAATGGATCATACATTACCTGTGTGACCAAGGAATGTTTCAGGAATTTTCCATCAATTTTCATAAGGGATGCAGTGATAAATATAGCATATATCTAGATGTTTTTGATTGCTGACGTTCTATTCATTTGTTAGTAAATTGATAAATTGTCTTGTACTGAATGATGTATACTTAGTTCACTTTCATTTAATTGTAGTAAATCTGGTATTTTATTTTATTTTGAAAATATTTGAATTGGGTGACACATCCATACTAGGTTTTTCATGTGGCCCAGATAAGATAAAAGAAGTACAACATATTGTAGGATATAAAATAAACAGATGCATGATAAATATAAGGACTAACAAAGAACATCTCTAGGCAGAGCATAATAAGCATTTCTTTTAACTTGTTGCAATGTCCCTGAGTTTTGTGTGGCAACTGGAAGATTGTTCCACGTTTTAGAACCCCCTACTTCATAACATCAGTTTTACATTCTGGAACCTGAGTATTCATTGTGTCATTAATTCTTGTGCGTACATCATTAATCTCACAGGCCATAATAACAAAATTTGCTAAATAATCAGGTGCATCACCATGAATACAGTTATATATTTGGTCTGACAGAAAGCAATCAATTATTTGTTAATTTATGTGGTGAATGGACCAATTTTATGTGGGGAATTGACCATTTTTGGATGAGGTGAATTGACCATTTTTGGGCGTGGTGAATGGACCAATGTTGTGAATGAGCCTGAAAACCATGAACTACACTCGTTTGGAAATTAAACCTGGTTCATAAGCAGAATTAATTCACCTTAACCAGGTTTCTGGGAGGTAGGGGGCCTTTGAAGTTTTCAGAAGGTGACATGAAAACCCACGTGAAGCCATTTTGTTCCTTTGAAACATTTTTTTACATTCATAAAATAATCTCTCTGTGTGTGATTCTGAAATTCTGAAAAGCATGTTGTGATAATAAATATTCATTTTAAAGGTGTGGTGGAAAAGATGGTCTTGTGTAAATGTAACTCATGAATTCCCATCAGCATAAAAGTTGTATCTTGAACTCCTTTGTTACTCCTGGAAGATTACGTGGTATTTCTACCAAAAATAAGGTGTTATCTCCAGATTGCCTGCACAACAAAGCACATGCTTTCTTGAATAGATAAATATCATCTTACAGCCTTCCACTTTGATAAATAGACACAATCAGGATCAGTTCACTGTGAAAAATGCCTTTCTTGACTAATGATAGCTGATGAAGTGTCATCTTCTCTACTTCAACATGGGAAAGATAGAGGCTGTTTGATTTGTCATGATCAATAGAAGGCCATTTGACTTTTCAAAACTGATTTCAGAGTGAAAATCAGATACATAATCCTTTCGTTTGACTGTCACCAACAAGCGGGATTAGTCTCCTTAAATCAAATTAACATTGAAAGTATTGGATATGATCATGACAAATCATCAGCATGATGACACACAAAGTGCCATTTTCGCAGTGCAACAGTCCACTCCTTTTCTTTATCAAAGTGGAAGGCTGTAAACAAACATACTTTGTTGATCCAACCCTTACAGCAAAGAGGATTAAGAAATTCAGGCTTTCAAAAATATGTTATGATATATAACTTATAAGTATGATGAATTAACATATATTGGCACTTGCTTAAGTTTCCAGTACTGTTACAATTTTATTATTTTGACATGTTTATATTTGAAAAATTCATTTTTTCCATTGGATGTTATAACTAAAACCTATTGACAGCAACAGCCACTGAACTGTGGAGTTCACTGGGAACAATAAACCAGGACAGTTATATTAGACAAGTTATATGCCTACAGGGGGAGAATGTATAATAATTATTCATATGAACAGCAATTTCTAAATTCGAAAATTTAAAAATAGCTATTAATTGGCTCCACAAGAAAATGTGGCCAGTGCTGTTTAGATGTCCTTAGATTCAATGCTTCTCAAGGTAAACCAATACCATAGCAAGTTCAAGAAGTGACATTATATATATGTACATAAAAAAGTTGTACGACTGCAATATAATATAAATCTAACCATCTCGTTGAATGTCTTAATTATGACACTTGGCTTCTGACAGGGCAACCTTTCTTGAAAGACGTATTCTAAGGACCATAATGCATTATGCTAGAATCAAAATAACCAAAATCCTGCAAGGCAGATCTACGTCCGTTGTTCTCTGTGAATGAGTGTCCCTTTGATGTCTATTCGCAGTGAGTAGCTCTTCGTACTATGCGGCCTCTGGCAATTTCGCATTTCACTGAGTAATCTAGGGCTTCGTAGCGTAACATGGCTCTAGCTCTACATTGTACTCTTAAGGTTTACCATAATATTGCATCGCTCTCTTTTTTAGTAATAACAGACAGATCAAATATATGCCATGGTATTTCTGATTACCTACAGAACAATTTTCATTAATGTATCAATATTTACAGGTCATACATTGATTTTGAGGTGTATAACTAACATTTTCACTGGCATAAACCAAAGGCTGGTGAGGTTGAACATATATCATTTGATAAAAGTTGACAGTTGCTCACAACACATCAGTCTCACAATGCAACATTTCCATTCATGTGGAAATATATTATTTCAAAGAGTAGATAATCTGAGCAAAACTACTTTTACATCGGTTGTTATAACTACTAAAAACAACAGTTACTGTCTACAACAGTTGCTTAACAGTGGCTTTTTCTTGAAGGCACATAACATCAACCTGACAGATTTTGTGAATGAATGAATTCATGATCGATTATTTGTGACAAATTTGTTAAATGTTAGATCTTCTCAACCGATGGTTGATGAGATATCACATCATAAAATGTGTGACATTTTACCCTTTTTGCGACCTTGAGTGTGGCTAAAGTTCTATAACTATTGAAATCATCTCCTCAGCACTTGGCCTTCTATAATTATCTGGACATCATTAAAAGTGTCATATATGATAGAATAACAAAAAACAACATAAAGTTCAGCTTGCAAATTAATTAGGTTTTCATGAAAGAAAGCGAAGAGGTTGTGTAGGATTGTATCAATGAAAAATAAGAAATACAACCAATGTAGAAATAACGAGAAGGGCAGGAAAGATAGTATCCTGAAACAGTGTCAACCACTAGCCCTGAGCAATGCCAATGAGCACATATAGCTGATGCTAATAAGACACAGGCAGAGGGAGAGCTACTAGAGATGGAGATGCTGTCCTAATTCCGCACATCTCATTCTTGCATCCTTCAGATGTGGCAGCCCATCGGCTTCATCTAATTGGAATGCCTGGCTCACTACTCCACTCACACACGTTGCTTCTGCTCAAACTTAATATGAACTCAGAGCTATGTTAATCAACTTGATAACCATACCAATAATATTACCGTTATTATTTTATTAGCTTTGGATTTCCCCAGTCCAACTCAGTTGTGTGACTTCATGTGGCATAGTTGCATTGACTCCAGGAAAATAACCATTAAACTATCAGGAAACTTCTTCACTGCATAATTTTTGAGAGAGTGTTACAGCAGTATATGAAATTATGAATCGATTCTGAAAAAAGAATTGATACTGGGCCATTGTGCCAAACCAATGACTGGTTTTAGGCCTACCATTTCGTGAGGTCTAATGGAACTGATAGAACAACTTTATATGTCATATGACAAGTGAAATTGCTCTCCCTGCACTGGAACTTAATCAGTTAATAATGAAATAGAGCTCAGCTTCCAGTTAAGTCAAATTGCAGAATCATGGTTTGTTATTCAATGAAGACTTACATATTAATGTAACTATGAAGGTTAGACGATTGTGTGTCAAGTGGTCCTCAGTGTCAGGTCATTCCTGATTTTGGAAGGGGTGCTAATTAACTCTGCTCATTATAATACTAAACACTGTATGTGAGGTGTTAATAATTGCTTATTCAATTATCAAGAAAAGTGGGTCAGACTTTACCTGTGTGACCAAGGAATCTCTTAGGAATTGCTCATCAATTTTCATGAGGAATGAGGTGTTAAATAATACATAAATCCAGATATTCTGGACTTATTGCATTATCAGGTCTTTTGATGATTGACAAAAAATAGTACTAATGTGTAAAAGGTCCAAAACTGGAAGTGCTGACATTCTATTCATCTGTCAGTAAATTGATAAATAGTTTTGTAGCAGATTGAAGGACATGTAGAACCTTCATCAGATATCTCTTGTGAGTGCATTATGAAGGAACCAAATAACAGGATATTAAGTTGTTTGTCTTAGTTTGATGGATTACCACACTGATAACTAAATACATTAGATAGACATTGCATCATAATGGATTTACAGATAAAGAATAAATGAACTGTGCTCAGTGGGATTTGTGCTCAGATTCCCACCACAACAAAGCATGTCAGTTTGGATAATAAATCCCTTAGAACAGCACGTAGCTTTCACCACAAAGGTAAATCACCAACCTGACACATTCTATGGAATGAATGAAGGGATGAATGATCAAATTAATGAATGAAGGAATCAATCTAGTAATCAATTAAGTGAAAGTTATTTTTGGCATTGACAAAATAAGTTAATTAAGTGTCAAGTGAGCAGCACAGGGGCTTTGTCTCACTGTGCAGCTGTCCTACTGTGCCACGCTCTCCTATATACATTGTGAATGTATTTTTGTCAATTTTGCTGTCTGTCACTTTGATATAGAAAAAGAGTGGACTGTTGCACTTCAAAAATGGCACTTCGTGTGTCATCATCATACCCAATAATTTCAATATTAATTTGATTTAAGGAGACTAGCCCTGCTTGTTGGTGACAGCCAAAAGAAAACTCTAAAATCAGTTATGACAAGTCAAACGGCCTTCGCTTGATCATGACTATGTTTCAGTTTCCCGTGTTGAAAGTAGAGAAGATGACACTTCATCGGCTATCATGAACCACGAAGTACATTTTTCACAGTGAACTGGTACTCATTTTTTCTATATCAAAGTGACAAACTATAATGCAAATTGCTGGGGTTACCTGATTTTCTTGTAGCACATTTGGACGCATGGGGAATTGAATGACAGACCTATTCTGGCACTACAAATTACACCATGTAAAATTAAATCAGGATCATAATGAATTAATTCACCTGAACCAGATTTCTGGAAGGTAGGAACCCTTTGAAGTTTTCAAAAGGAGACATGAAAACCCCAGGAAGCCGTTTTGTTCCTTTGAAAGATGTTTTTTTCATTCATTTTAAAAATGATCTCTCTCTCTCTCTCTGTCTGTAATTCTGAATGCATGCATGCAGGCATCATTTTTGTGATAATCAATATTCATTTTAAAGGTGTAATGGGAAAATATTTCTTGTATCGATGTCTCCCATGAATTCATGTCAGAATCAAGTTGCATCTATTATAAATGTGTTTTGTAACTCCTGGAAAGTGGTGTGGTATAATCACCTGAAATGGGGAGTTATCTACCGATTCCCTGCACTACGAAGTATGTATATTCTTTCTTGAATAGATAAATATCATCTTGAACAAATACACTTTGCTGATCCAAGCCTTGTCACAGAGAGGATCAAGTAATTCGGGCTTAACTATGTTATGATATTTAAATATGATTAATTAACAAAGATTGACACTCTCAATAGTCAAGATAACTCATCAATCTGACGGTGCACATTTTCCAGTCCTGTTTTAAAAAAAAATTATTATTTTGACAATGTCATCTGAGAAAACCTACTTTTACATAGGTAGTCTGCTGAACACCACTTGGCCTTTTTCCAGGGAAACACAATACATCAGCCTGGTGCATTTTATGAGTGAATGACGGAACAAGAATGAAAAACTTGTAAATTTGAGAATAAAAAACCTCTTAATTGATACCTTAAGAAAATGGAGCCAGCGTTATTTGGTTGTCCTAAGACAGCCTGATTTCATTGAATATGATTTCAATGTACTTTCTAGGTTCTCTGTGTAATATCAATAACTAGCATTTACCCGTGATAGAGGACAAAATTCAGACAGGTATTAGTGTCCGAAAGTGTTGTCTCCTGAGATATCATATGGATGTATTTTAAAAATAAAAGTCATACGAAAGCCCTGATTGGTTGTTGAGCTTGTCCTCCATGCTATTCGAAATTGGTAGTGTGTTAAAAAGAAGATGATCAGTTGATGTTCTTTTGAGTGATGCATTAGTTGTATGGTTTGTGGAAATGCAATGCAACTATCTATCTATCTATCTATCTATCTATGTATCTATATATCCAGTGTACTATGCAGTGAAGCTACAAATGTGTACTTCTATTTTATTTAATTGGTAATCGTTGAACTTATCTACTGATGTAGCTTGTCTTCTGTAGCTTGTCTTTTAGGTATAATTATAGCAATTTGCACTGGACTTACGTAAAAAGAAAGTCTTGAAGCTGCAAAATGAGTGGTGTGTTAAAAAAAAAAGATCAGTTAATGTCCTTTTGAGTGCTGCATTACTTGTTGATGTTATAAATTGCACTTCAGGATGAAGTAACACATCAAAAGTAGGCCTAGTGTGACTTTAAAAGTGTATAGGCCTAATAGCAATCAGGCTCTGTTCAAAAGTCAATTAAAAGATCTGGTAATTGTCAATGGCAATCAGGATCATTATCTATTGTAATTCTCAGTTATTCCAAGGGCATAGGCGTTGACTGAGGCCTTTTATGCAGGGCAGTATCAACCTATGCATGGGCAAACGGGGCATTTGCCCCGGGCCCATGACCTCAGGGGGGGCCCATGATGAAGCTGAAATGTGTTCCGACAGTAAAGAAAGTGCGTCGGGTAACTTGCACGCGAATGTACTTTTTAGAATTTCAGAGCGTTTTTGGGGTGCAAGGGGGGGGCCCATTGGAAACAGTTTGCCCCGGGCCCAGCAATGCGCTAATAGGGCCCTGCTTTTATGAGGCCTTTGCATACATTTGTACAGGCCTAACAGCGTGAAATTGGATCAAAAGAAAAAGAAAACATGGCGGCCTACACGCTCGATTGAAAACGCATCTGCAAGATAGCGCAAAAGGGGGAGCATGGCTAGGGTCATATTTGGTATTTTTGGAAAGACAAAATCGTAATCTATGCAGATGGCTATATTAGAAATAGAAGTGGAAAATATAAATATGCCAAAATTAAAGAAAACGGCGATGACGTCATGCTATCCCACAATCCTCAGAGTCACATATTAATATATGGATTATAAAATGATACTAAGGCAAAGTGACCTACAAAATTATTATTAACCATCACCTTGAATCTGTTAATTATGTCACTAAGCTACACAGCAACCTATTCTAAATGACATATATATTCTAAAGACCACAATGTATCATGCTAGCATCAAAATAACCAAAATCCTGCAAGGCAGATCTACGTCCCGTTGTTCTTTGTGAATGAGCGTCCCTTTGATGTCTATTCGCAGTGAGTAGCTCTTCGTACTATGTGGCCTCTGGCAATTTCGCATTTCACTGAGTAATCTAGGGCTTCGAAGTGTAACATGGCTTTAGCTCTACATTGTACTTTTAACGTTTACCATACAGTTCCACCTGTAACTTAGTGAAACAGGTAAAATGTTGCCTTTGCCGCAATGCTAAACATCCTCAACCAAATTGCCTTTAGAGGCATGAATTCTCATTCGATGAGAGGAAAACATAATTAGGTCATAAAGGCAAGTATTTGAGGCACGTGGGCTGATAATGGAGCCCTGCCAATTTTCTTTGCTGCGCTTGGAGTAAGGTATGGTTCAAAGTCTTTGATGAGTATTTACTCATCAAAGACTTTGATTCATACCTAGGTGCGAGTACAGCAAAACAAAATTGGCAGCCATTGTTATCCCACATGCCTCAAATATGAATTCATTCCTCATTGCCTCTACAAACAATTTGGTTGAGGATATTTAGCATTGCGGCTATGGACAAACATCACTTTTTTCACTAACTTACGGGCGACACTGTATATAGGGTCACTTTTTCAGTAGAAACAGAGAGATCAAGTGTATGCTAGAGTATTTCTTATCATCCTCACAATACTTTTAGTTTGATAATACAGTTTTATGCGGAAGTTTGGAGACCCTTGGATTAGTCAGCAATCTGAGAATTTTGTCATATTAGATAGTAATTATGTTGCCCTTGCTCATGCACAGAAACGTGTTTATCTCAAAGCAAAATATCAAAATTTAGAAAATGCAACTTCAAACCAGTGTTTCCCATTGCTGTCGTCTGAAGTGGCATGTCCCCAAATGAAGAATAGCAAAACTCCACAAATTTGATCTGTTGGACCATATATCATAGTATACATTCCTATATATCACAGTATACATTCATAAGAATCCTTACTACCTGTGGTGTGAAAGCTCAACTGACAATTCGTTGAAAATAACTTCAGACGGACTTAGCATTCTTCTTAGAGTGTCATCTACTGATCATTCAGCTGCTTTGAGTTTAGTAAAATCAGGCTTTATCTTGAAATTCAAACAGCTGCCTTCTTGATGTGTGCTGTCACATGAAACTTGCAGGAGAAGATGCCAATGTGAAATGTTGTCTTTTTCAACAGAAAAACCATCTGGAAACGTATGACAGTTTTGGGAAATGCAATACAAATTTGGCCAGCTCCCCCATTTTGCAGGATAAAGTGTTCTCTCCTTACCATTATTTTTCCTTTTTAAAATTTAGGAATGGTCTTTGCAGATGGAATTATGTACTTAGTTGTGGTTCATAACTTCATACACAACATTCATCAATATGTGTTTCTGTAAATAATCAGTCTGTCATGTCGCAAATTGCTGAACAACTCCTACCGGGGTGTCTAAACTAATGCATAAAACTATCCAATATGTAAGGTGCTAATTAAATAATTACTGAGAAATCGAGCATTTTTCATTGATAATCATGAGGTGATAAATAATTCAGGTACAATGAATAGAGATTGACTACTAAAAATACCAGCCATTATAATCTATGCATGATGCATGCCCAACATCAACAGTTCCTTTAAAATCTGCCTAAATTAAAGTATGATATGATGTATTTTGACACCTGCTAATCACATTATACATAATACAGACCGATTAGAATATTAAAGTATTGGTGGATGCTAAACGCGTGTTACTTCCTCCCTTGCTCATCGTACATATAGCTGCACAGCCAGTTTGGTTAGAGAGTATAGTTGGATGATTGGGGCTTTGCATCTTTTATTTATGCACTTGGTCAGTTAATTAGCGCAGGAGGATGGCACAGCAATGAAGTGAAAGGCGGAACGTATAAATAAATAGCAACACCTGTATCATATCTTGCTCTGAAAACCAGTGGATTTGCTACCAGTGACATGTAGGAAGAGAATATTGGATTGTAATACGAACTCATATCCAAGCGCAACACTACATAGGGCAGCATCCATGTAATCTTGGATGAGAGCATCCTAGTCTGTCCGCTGAATACTGACACTCTATCCATCTGTCAGTAATAACTAGTCTTGCAGCAGATTGGACGAGATGGAGAGCCCTCAAGAGACAGATGGCTCCTGACAAGATGGCTCCTGACAAGTGAATATCCTGACAGCACCCTGATATGACAAACAACTGGAGTAAGATGCTTAGGTCTGGGGGCGAATGGGCAAGGAAAAAACCGACAAACTGATGAACACTGATAATTGTTCCACCTGCATGCTGCTTCATATATTTCAAAATAAGATACTAAGATTTGTTAATGATAAGTTTATAATGATGATAATTGAGAAAAACCAATTATCCTTATCTGGTACCATCTCATTATGGAACATGAGAATAAATGAAATGTTATAAATTCATAATTGAAGACAAAGAAGAAAACGGTTTTAGCATCAGTCCTGATTGTCAGTGCAAATTATTTTTACTGGAAATTGTACTTCTCTGTTTCTTATTAATGAATTTGAATAAGTGGTTCAACTTTATTGATATAATAATAACCAGGTATCCATGAAATTCCCAACACAGAACAGAATGTAAAGTACTTCTTCTCTTTGCATATATGATTAATAAATGCTGAATTCACCTTTTCTTATAATAATAATAACTAGGTTCTTGGAGGTGTCAAACCTTTGATGTCTCAAGAGGACATTAAAACCTTGTCTGCAACATGTGTCCCTGAATAAGGTTTCCTATTTATAAACTATTTTCACATCCCTGAAATTCTGGAAGCTTCAGGAAGCTTGGTCCCACCTTACAAGTTCTAGCTTTAGATATCTCCCACCCATTTACACAACAAACATTTATTGTATTCATTGCTGCAGATCGAGCTGTCTTGTCAATGGCAAATACATTGACATTCAATTCAATCAATTCAATTGTTCAGAGTATTTTTGTGACAGGCAAAATATATTCGGACTTGAAATACATGCTATTTGTGTTTCTCAAAAGCATCTAGATGCTGATTTACAGATGATTTCATATTTGTAGACACAAGGACTGAATGCAAATGTTTTTTTCTAGGACATGTCATCCTATATGGGGAAAAGTGATTTCATTACTTTTTATGTAACTTTTCCCTATGGAATACATATACATGTCAGAAAAAAAAATCACATTCAGTCCTTGTTTGTACAAATATGAAATCATCTGTAGGGACTTTCCATCATGAAATGCAAATATCAGTTTGATAAGAAATACATGTCAAGAAATACATGAAATACATAGAATATGTTTGATTGCTATAAAGTATACACAAAATTAAAAAGCATAACATGAGCAGGAGGACACCCCTAGGCAACTACAGGGTGTATACAGAAATTGAGGACAGTCACTTGTCTTCTTTTTTGTACTCATATAAGTTCAGAATTTGATGATAAGTCTTGACATAAGAGTGGATTTTATAGTCAACCATATTAGATCTATTGAGAATATGTTTATTTGTGAACTAGATCATTACTAAAGGAAAAATGGAAGCAAGATATGCGAAAGTGCTTGCGTTGCTTCAAGCTGACTATGGTTGTCCTTTCTTCCTAATTGTTGATGAGAAATTTGTCACCATTTATGGTGCTTGTAAGAGAAGGAATGAATCATTTGTGATTAGTGGGACGTTTGCTGATGCTCCAGCTGTCGACAATTCAAATTAGGGACCTAAAACTTGGTCTTCAACGTGGAGTCATCTGATGACAATAAAATAACAAAAATGTCTCAAGTAGTCAGTGATCAGAGAACCGGAATCAATGCAAATGCTTATAACAACATTGTTAAAGAATTTGTGATGCTATGGCATCAGACAAAAAACTAATTTTGTGGCAAAATCATCTTCCAACAAGGTGGAACACCTGTTCATACTGCATAGAAGACTCAAGAGTGCCTCAAAACAAACCTGCTGAGCAAGGTAGAGTGCCACCCCTTGTCTCCTGAGCTGGACACAACCCTCGCAGTAAAGTTAAAGGCCTCCATCATGTCTGCATGCGGCAAAATGTTGGCGGAGTGCATCAAAAATGTTTTTACTGCAAGGGGTATGAATATTGGGTAATTTGACTCTTCTGATTATACTGTTCATATACAAATTATGCTTTGTTGAATAAATGATGCTTGGCACAAAATGAACTGTAAACAAATCAAAATGTGTTGACAGTCCTTTTTTTCTGTAGACACCCTGTACTTCTATATGGAACCTTAAAAGGTTATATAAGCTGGCATAGAAAAGGAACCCCAAAAGCCTAATTTGAAAAGGAAACCCAAAAGCCTAATTGTCAAATTTTTAAATAGGATCCAACAGCAAACAAAAACAACACTTAGATAATCCAGCTGCACTCACACAATGGAGCGCTTTTCTCTCCAGTTGGGAGCATATAGCTCCATCATTGTATTGAACCTTTTCAATTCAATAATCAGCAGTGGGTTTTATATATACCATCAAGAACCGTTGGCGTTAGAAAGCCCGTACACACCAGCAACTGCAAGATCTTCAGATTGAAAAGGCAGCAGCTGATTTGGTCCAAACCAAGGAACAGCTGGTCCTTGGGGATTACAATGACAACTACAATTACCCTTTATCCAGCTGAAGTCCTCAAATAACAAAACAAATTCTTTATCATAAGAACTAATAAAAAATGCAAAGAGTTTCAAATCACGTGTCGGATCATGTGTCTTTTTTGGCTTTGAGATATAAACATGCAGTCCTGAGGAAAATTGAAACTTTCAAGCATCCATTGTACATCTTAGAAATATGACTCATGGATTTAAGCAGACTTTCAAAGATACCAAAGGTTCAAACTACAGTGGCCAACCCATCCATTATCATTTGCATGTAATAAGCTCAATGTTGTTTATCTGACAGTACCATAATGAAATTACATACTACATACATACAAGTGTAAAATTATGTTTTGTCTTCAGTGTATACATCTACGAAAGGCAAATATCAAAATAATTTGAACTCTAATTAAGAAAACAAAGGAAACAATTATAACTCCAAATTTTGTGTTGAATTTCTTTGCAGATGCAAATTTGTACTCATTCTCACCAATTTGGCATCTTAATTGGGAACTTAAGCTGCACTAAGAGCAATAGATGTTGTCATTACAATTCTGTTTGAGGACAAGCTGTTTCTGTGGTTTGGTCCAAATCAGCTGCTGCTCTTTCTGCGGATGCTGCTGTTGCTCAGTGAATATCTCAGAAGATCCACATCTTAAGACCGTAGATGAGAGTTTTTCACATGGTGCACCTGGTAGTGTTAATATGTCTATGATGGCATGACGTCATCATGAAGATGCCCACGTGCGTATTGATAAAAAAGATGAGTGGATTGCAGGTTGGACTCAAGATTAGGGAACTGAGCTGTACCTCGCTCCATTTGGAGATGAATCAGGATGGAGACAATAAAAGCAGAAGGAAAAAGGCGCGAAGATGTCAGTTTGATGATAGATGGGAGGTGAGCAACCTCACCTTGCCCTAGTGAATCAGCGAGCAACTTGAAGACACCTCAATGTGAAAGTTTTTTTTCAACTTAGATGGAACTGCTACCTTTGACTGACATGGCTATTGATTGGGTACCAAGTTCCACTGCAAGTGAAAGCCTGGACTTAGATAGCAAGGGCTAATGGTCCGTTTCATTAAAGGACAAAAAAGTATTTAAGTCTAATCACTAAAATGTGAACATGAGCTTTGGGACATTTCATGGGTTAGGAGCCTTCTTGATATCCTCAAAAATCTAATGATATGTATACATGTATTCTATAGGATATTGACTATAGCAAATATTAGCTGTTTTGCGTTGTTGTAGTTATTGCTATTCTATTTTCATGCAATTTAGTTTTGACAATTGAATTTTTCCTGCAACATCAATTTGGTGTTTTCTGTTTGCATACAAGATGATCAGGCTTATGAAAACATTGCACAAGAAAGACAGCCAATAGGCAGGCCAAACTGAAACAGAACTCCATCTCATTATCGTTTAAAAAAAAAACTTTCAGCCGTTAAAAGAGCAGTATTTGGATATTGCATGTGCAGGACAATAACACTGAAAAGAATAATGGGTAGAAACAGCTTTTGTCTGTGAAAAACAATCCCTAAAAGAAAAAAGAGGCATTTCTCCTTTAGAAATTAGTAGCTTTAATGACAGTCGCAATTTCTTGTGTGTACGAAAGAGTAATAATTAACATGTTGAAAATAGATGTGGCTTACTGATTTGGCAGTTTTAAAGTTAATACACATATATCAAAGATCGAAGATGACATGTAACCTTTGTTTTTACTATCTCTACAATCTGATGCTTGAAGGACTGATAACTAGTACTACTTTGTAGTCCTGAACACAGACAGACCTCTTCCGTCTTCTTCAGAAACTCTTCAGGCACAGGCCCAGTCCACTTTTTGCTATATTTTCCAATGATTCACCATTGAAATCAACATTTCTTTTACATTTGATCTGACTTCAGATTGTCAGCCCCTATAGCTCAGTCAGTATGGTGCTCGCCTCACAAGCGAGGTACCCGGGTTCAATCCCCAGGCTGGTCATCATGTCATTCAACGATGTTGTCGTTCGCATCAGACATATATTGGAGGTGCCGCGGGCCCAACTGGAAACAAGTCACTGACTTAGCTTGGCTACCCACGTTAAATAAAAATACCTTTACATTTACCTTGTACTTCCATTATGCACAGCAACAAAGACAACAGCCAATATTGCGTACTTCAAATGCTTAACAGATGAGTCTTCGTACCAATGCAAGTATAATTACACTGAATGAGGTTGCAATCGTATATTGTCAATTTCTGTAAGCTTGTGTTAAAATTGTTCATTGCTAGCATTACTACGGGAGTTTGTTTCATTTTAATAATTCTCACCAGGACATGCAACAATGAGACACCGTATCATCATCTCTTCTCGAAGTTTATGCAATATGCATTTATGTATAATTGATTTTCCATGTTGCTCACAAACTTTTCATATCACTTATTTCATCAAAGTTCATGAAATATAATCTATCATTGTAGAATATACATTTTTAAAGGGAAAATTAAAATTATGCCACAAAAATTTATACAACAACTGATTGAATACTTCACATGACCGACATTTGAGTATTCATACGAAAGCAATGGAATACACTGTATGATAGGGTGCAAATGTATATGGTCCATTTCTAAGATAATTCCAACCTCAATAGTCAGTCAATGCACTCATAATAAAAATAGATGTCATAAAGAAATATGCCCTTCCGGAAGTTTATGCATAACAAAGCCTTTTTTCCGAATTGTTCATAACTGCTTTTTTGAGTTTTTTGTACATTTCGCACATCTGATAGAATATCAAAGTGAAAATAAAATACTTAACAGGAGCTGTTAACACACATACATGTGCGAAAGAAGAATGATCAGAAGTTGGATTCTTTTGAAATTTATAAACAAATGCAATTTGGAAAAACATTTGTCAATCATGCTCCAAAAGTTAGTAAGACTCAATTTTTACCTATTATTGCTGTGAATCCCAAATTTATATAATTTCCAAATCTCTGAAGTAAGGAACTTTTAATAATTTCTTGCAAGACACATTTTAGAATAAATTGCCTTCATTTGAATCCAATATGTCTACAACCTACACCTGTTTTTCATGAATAGCTGAAGCAACAGCAGAGTATTCTAATACTCCATTGCCTGTCAGTAACAACTAGTCATGCAGCAGATTGGATGCGATGGAGAGCCCTTCAGAGACAGACGGCTCCTGGCAAGTGAATATCCTGACAGCATCTGAAATAACTAATATAATAAGACACTGGTTTTGTTGCAGATCGATTACCATGGAGGCAGCCAATAAAATTTACTTAATTCAACAATAGGTCCATCTGCAGTAAAGTGTTCAAAGATTATAAGGGGCCGACCAGACGATAGTTGGGGGGGGAGGATGGTGGGTAGGGTGATGCAGATTGCACACAAATAATAAATTTTTGAATTTTCAATGGGGCACCCCCCAAATATGTTCCAATATATGAAAAAAAAATTCAGTAAAAATTTGAGCCAAATCGGACAAATTTTAGAGGGTGCTGCCGCAGTTTGAAATATAACATTGTATTGCAATGGGCGAAATCCCAGTTTTATGGGTGATGGGTGAAGGAAGTTATCCTACCACTATAGCGTTGGTAATTTTTTTCTTATTTAAGCTTTCCATTATTCTCATCACAAATCCATTAATATTTTGCCAATATCCGGTCATTTCAGGCTACAGGGCACTCCTAAAGCAACAAATTTTGCCCGATTTTTACAGCATTAAGGTTTGACGCGGTATTAAATAACATAACCAGGAATAAAGGTACACAAATTTAAGTTACACCATCTTATCAAGCAGGAAAGTAGCTTTAATCTGAATACCAACATAACTATAATAAATAAATAATAAATAAATAAATTTTATTTTGCCTCCAAAAAAGAGATATAGTACATGTAAAAAATATATCAATTAATTTAAAATCCAATCAAATGTAAAATCTAGATAAAAGCAGTAAGTAGTTAAAAAGGTGACAGTAACAGTTTTATGAGCTCCTTATTTCGTTCATTGTAATTCATTAAAAGCAACTTAATACTATCAGCCAGTCCGTTCTCTGGGAACTTCTTCTGCAGGTTCACAAAGTTCTTAAGGTAGTCTTTCTTCAGGGCACACTTAAATAATGAAATCGAGTTGTTGGCACATTTGTCCATTTCTAATTTATCCTTGTTACGTAATGGGACACACTCATTTGCATAAAGCAGAGCAGGCTGTATAGCTGCCTTCCAAAGGTAACTTACTATATCAGGATTCACGCCGTTACCATGCATGCCTGCATGCTTTGCCATATAAAATTTAGTTCTGCATGCCCTCAGACGACTATCTTTGTGTTCTGAGGCGCTATTGGAGATGACGGCTCCCAAATAGTCTATGCTTTCACTCAAGATCAGTTGATCATTCTCCAGAAACCAGGTAGGATGTTCGGCTAGATTATTTTTGCCGAATATGGCACACTTTGTCTTTGAAGCATTGAAGTTAATCCCATGACCTTTTACATACTTATGCGCTCTTGTTATTAGTCGCTGCAATCCACGCACTGAGCTACTTACAGATGATTTCATATTTGTAGACATTTGAGGTAGAAAATACATCATTTTTCTGGCAATTTTCATTGGTCGAGAGAAGGTATGACACCACTCTCTCCTGAAAAGTGACATAGCGTTTTACATGGGTGACCATGGCATTTTAAGCCATTGATCTCCTAACAGGGACTGAGTTTGGCAGTTTCAAGTGAGAGTTTCAGTTTGTGTTTCACACATTTTTAGTACACACATTCTGCAAGTCAAACACTGCATTCAAACGATTAGGATCAGGTGATCCATGCAATGACTGTTTATACAGAAAATAAACATGTATAATTTAATTGTGAATGTTTTCTCAGAGTTGGGAGTATTTGTTGGAACTTTCTGTCAAAAATTCATACCCCCTTTGGTTTCATGCTTATTTGTACCTCTCATGCATTCCATGTGGATTCTTAGTATGTCCCCTTTTTTTTACATTAAAATTTCATTGTTGTGTGAAAAATTGGTGCTCCATCGGGCAAAACTCCAATTGCCCTCAAGTCATAAATTCTATTTAGCCTGTGAGGCACATAGATTCAGGACAAAGGGTAAAAATTAGTACTGTCCCCCTTGAAGCATGTAGCACCCACTCAGGTAAAACTCCCATTTCCCTCTCAACCCAGTCATAAATTCTGAATAGTCCCTCACTGATGTCATAGACAATGCTTTTGGTCAAGGCATGATAATTTAGTGTAAATATGTGTGAAGCCAGTCAGGGTCAGCTTGAAAACTGATTTAATATAAATTGAAACAATCAACAGTTGTACACAGGAGTGTGAAATACAACAATTCATGAAGAAGTGAAAGAGTTCATGTGGATTGCGGTTTGACATGCGTGAACAACTGCCACAATACCAAGTTGGCCTTTGCTGTATACTATTGGTCAAAATTATGACATCATTTTTCCAGCAAACATCACTTGCTTGAAACAAGCTGAAAAAAAGTGACACGCAATGGGCAACTTGACCAATCACCTGGCAGGATTTTCTGATGTCAGACCGGAAATTTTGCAAAATATTTTGTTATTTGAGAAATGTCTACAAATATGAAATCATCTGTAATAAAAGTAAGTCGTCTGCATAGGCCAGTACATTGAAGCTGGCACCACCGATTCTTAATCCACAAACAGTGCCTGACAGGTCATGTACAAGGTCATAATAAAATAAATTAAACAAAAATGGAGAAGTAAGACCTCCTTGTCGAGTGCCCTTTCCAATTCTAAAAAGGCCAGAGACAAATCCATTATATTTAATCCTCACTTTTAATGATTTGTACCACACATATATAATCCTCCAGAATGGTTCAGGTATGACGTTCAAGGCTTTTTCAAACAGGATACAGTGAGGTATGCCATCGAATGCCATTTCTGCATCCAAAGCACATGTATACACAGGAGATCCTCTTGAATTGAAGTAATTAATCACATCATTAGCACCACATATTGCTGTTCCGGTGTTTCGCTGGGCAACATAACCAAACTGGAGATCTTGTGAACGATGACGGGATACCGAGTCGAGGATGGCATACTCAAGCAGTTTGGAGAATATTGTTGACACGATGATAGGACGATAGCTTTTTGCCACTGAGGGGTCAAGCGTAGTTTTCTTCAGCACAGGGATCAACGCTCCAATGCAAAAAGATGCTGGCACAACACTAAAGCGAGCACATATAGTTAGCAAGACACTGAGAGCATGGGCAATTCCTGAACCTAGGCCATACTTCAGGTGTTCAGGGAGGATACCGTCAGTTCCTCCACATCGTCCGAGTTTTAGGCGTTTGATATATGTAGTGACGTCGTCGCTGGATATATTGACTTGATGATTAGCATAGAACAAGTGTTTCTGAAAGGCACCTTCAGTGACATTTCTTGCAGCAGTAATAATATCACTATTGGCATCACTTGCCTTGAATCTCTCAGAGAAAAATTGTTCTAGTGTCTTCATGTTAATATCCGATGTATTGTTGCCAAAGCGCTTCATGGATTTTATCTGATTCCAGAATTTCTTTGTATTGCCGCTACGAAATAACTGCTTCAGGAGCTGTATGTTATTGTTGTTAAAAGTAGCAAGGGACATTTTCCTGGCTTGTGAGTACACCTTCTTGGCATGTTTATAACAGGAAAATGCCACAGAATGTTTATCACGACCGCCAGCAATCCATATTTTCCTCCAGAACCTTGTACGATTTCTGGCAGTTGTGCACTCAATTGACCACCATGGGTTTCTCCTGGGTCCTCGGCGTTTGTTGTCATGTTGACTGATGTCCGCACATGTTTTGTGGATGGCTGATGATATATCATCACAGTACAAATCAGTCACTTCTTGTGCTTTTTCATGTGTGGTTATGGCAGCATAATCAATATTTACCTCAACAGGTAGCAGTACTTGGGTTAAGATGTTTTTATAATGAGCACCAAACTATGTTGCTATATCCTACAGTATTACAGCAGTGCTTTGAATATTGGGAGTTTTTCGCAAATAATTGTTAATGACAAATAAGCTGATTCAATGGGGTCAGATGGTCAGAGTATAGCAGTGTTGGTATTCAAATTAAAGCTCTTTTCATGCTCCATCTATTGAAGTAACTTTCACATCTATGACATTTAAACTCGTAATGTTATTAAATACCGCGAATTTGGTATATTTTGACTATTTTATCTTCGTTAGTCTGGTGGTAACAGCATGGAGAAGTAAAAAATAATCCAAATTTGCATTGATCTGCTGTTCTGACAACCAGACCCAAAAATTATGACCATGCCGCATCGGTTTGGTGCACCAGGTATAGTTGAACTCGCTACATGCCGAATAATTGGATATTTTTGTATTGAATACTAATGTTAATTTTCATGATGCGGTAGCACCCTCTAATTTTTGTCCGATTGAGCTCAAATTTTTACTGAATTTTTTTTTCATATATTGGAACAACTTCAGGGGGTGCCCCATGAACATTTCAAAACTTCACTTTTTTGCATCACCCTAATGGTGGGTCTATGGATTTTACCTCCAGGATGAACCATACCCATGACAAACTTTTATTATCGTAAAATTTAACATTACAGTTCCACAGGGGCGTAGATTTTTAATTTTTGTAGGGGGGGATGATTTCGACGAACACAATTTTGCGCGAGGCCCAACGGGCCGAAATTCACGCATCGAGGATTTCGAGGCACGCGAAACCAATATATTTTAGATTATCGAAGATAAGTTCTGAGACATAGATCTGTAGCTTGTATTTTCCGTATAACATCCAACTGGTATGATGGAAAAAACAACTAAATATAACTTATAATTTTCAACACTAAGTTGTTATATTTGAGATTCTAGGGGGGGGGGAAACATATGATCATCCCCCCCAGGCTCATTCTAGGGGGGGGGGGTGCATCCCCCCCAGGATCTACGCCCCTGCAGTTCCCCAGCTAGAGTCGAAAACAGTGGCGGAGCTATGGGGGGGCCTGGGGGGGCCAGGGCCCCCCCAAATGGATAAGTTGCCCCCCCACTGGCCCCCCCATTTCAGATTTGAAAAATTTGAAAAAATTATTGGAGCAGCAACAGTCACTGGAATACATCCGTCTAAAGTTGTTACCTCTGCTGGCGCTAACTTATACCCAATTTTCTCTAGAATTACAGTTGCCCTTTGAAAAGTTCTGAGGCATCTGATAATTTTTGATTTCCTTATTTGAATATATCTAGCAATATGTGTACCACGCGCAAACCTTTTAGGGGGTGAGCGACATTTGCCCGAATATCAGGATCTAGATTTAATAATATTCCAAAAGAAATCTCTTTGAAACTAGCTATTGATTGTTAATTATGTTTATTTAATTATCTGCCCGAATTGTTTTGCCTTTTTGCCTGAATCTTAGTGTTTCCTAAATTTTTTTGGGGAGGGTGACTACTCCCCCTTCCAGTATGCCTATGCATCTGGAGATTCCATACAACACTTAAAATCAGGGTGTTTTCAGGAAATCTTTCCGTTGCCATTGCTCAGTTAAAGAAGTAATGCTCCTTTGAATTGTTTCTAATCCAACAGATCTGATTTACCAGAGTGATTTGTACAAACTGCTAAATTATTGAGACTCAATAAATATTAGCAGCAACCCTTTTTTTTTGGTACTATCGTGTTTTATATTAAATTTGGAAGATATTGATGTATCATACAAAATGACAACACAGTGTGCTATCAAAGTCAGCAGCTTTACCTCAATCTGCAAAATTCTCAAAAAAATTGTAACCTGACGTTTAGTCAAATATCCTGTTAGTGTGAGTATACGTTTAGCTGAAATATCTCAAATTTACATGTAATTAGAAGCAAACAATATAGGGAATAATATCAAGGTGAAATAAATGATATCGAAGTGTTAATTTCCAAGTTATAGCCCCTTTCATGTGACACTGTGAACAATTTTGTCACCCTAAAATGTGAATTTTTGCCTGTTTTCGGACATATTTTGCCCATAAACATGACAAAGGGATGAGATCTCGTCATTTCTGATGCCTTTATTGGAAAGTAGACTATTTTTGCCAGTAGGTAGGTTTAAAACCTTGTTAAAAAAATTAAAAATGAGCCTTCTGGATTTTTTTCAGTCAAATGACACAAATTTGTGACTCAAAGCTTGAAGCTTGTCCTACATTTTTGGCATTTGTGTCATTTGCACAAATTGCTACTACCTTTTAGGCCCATTTGAAGAGTTGGGTAGATTTTCATCAAAAGGACTTTCATACTTTTGTTTAATTTAAAAAACCTATGAAATCAGAAAGAGGATATTCTGAGCGACGAACATACTGAAAACTTGCAAAGACAGTTATGACAAAAAATAACAAAAAAACAAGAGGACCATTTCACTGCAAAAGATATTCTTTGTGACTCATGGTAAAGTGTCATTAATTGTCATACTTTTCATATCGGACCATTGGATCTGTTTCATTATGTTACTGATTTTATTTAGTGTAAGTATGAGATGTATGGTAATTTTGTTTATCAGTCACAAAAGATAAGACGGTCAATATTGCTAAGTCGTTCATAAAGAAGACTCGTAACGCTGTGTCAATTTTTATCCATATAATGCCGCAAAAATGCCGCGAAAGGTTGGCCCCCCTAGTTCAGACCCTGGCCCCCCCTTGGCCCCCCCACTCATGGATTTCTGGCTACGCCACTGGTCGAAAACAAACTTTTTTCAATGTGTTTTCAGAAAAACGCTTTTTTTTCAGTGTCATTTGGGAAACAAACTTCTTTTATCACCAAAAATCTGCAACCCACCCCCCCCCACGGTCATCTGGTTAGCCCCATACATGTAGACATGTTAACATCATCGGGTGCATCATGGGAAAGAGCATCGCAGTTAATGAGGTCAAGTCTCATGAGCTTATTAGGTGCGGCAAAATCTTCAGATTTAAATGGCGACAGTTGATTCAGGCCAAGGCAATGCACAGATGGTGGCTAGACATAACAATGACAACGGCTGTTACTTTTATCCCGCACCGGGTCCCTAACTAAAGAAAAAACACTGGAGAAACAGAAAGAATAAAAAATTTCAATGAATTTCAAATAAAATGATGATTAATGAGCATATATCTGGCTTTGAAAAATATTCGACAACTTTGAAATGGATCTCAAATGTGTATAGAAAAAGGTGTCTATATACATGTAAATGGCATATTAAAATTTTCTCCTTCATTTGATTATGTAACATGAATTTTGTGTTCCAAAGTTGAAAGCAAATGGACTATAGCGAAAACAATCAACATATACAGTTGGCAGCAAAATTATTCAACCCCTTTGTATTTTCTCATTGAATTCAATAGTTGACAAGTCTTGCAAAAATGAGGGCAGTGACATGAGCATGTTTCAAATCATGAAAAAATAAGATAACATCACATATTAGACAACATAATGCCAAACTTCTGTGAAGGAGACCAAGAATTGATAGCCAGTTTACATTTCCGATAGGGGTCAAACATTTGCGAAATTATTCAACCCCCTTCCTTCCATTGGAATAGCAGTGGAGCGGGGGGTTGAATAATTTTTCAAAAGTTGTGACCCATACGTGAAATGGAGCCTGCCATTCGTATTTAGTTATGCCTCACAGCAGATTTAGTATATGTCATCTAGTATGTGATGCTATCATACTTTTTATGATTTGATACATTCTGATGTCACTACACTCATTTTTGCAAAACCTGTTTACTATTGGAGTCTATGAGAAAACATCAAAGGGGTTGAATAATTTTGCTGCCAGGTGTATATATTTCACTTACTTACAGACAGCACTGTTTCTTGGACTATATGTCTCTTGCATAGTAATTAAGCAGGCAATGTAATTTTGGCTGTCAAGAAAAGAGGCCCTCCAGTCTTCCAATCTGCTGCAAGACTATGGTCATTATGTTGTTATTACTGAGAATAATTACTCATTATACTTACATAGAAAGACTGCACTGAAATGTAATAACCTATATTACACAGTGCATCTGGACGAATGTTCATGACCTTCCAGAATTTTTTTAAAGTGGTTATGCTTGAACCTGAAGTTTCAAGAAATAAGCCATTGTTCAAGGGGAGACTTATTACACTGTATGCACATCTAGGAAAAAAGCAAATATGAAAATAATTTAAATACCGCTCCAAATTTGTGTCAAATGTCTTTGCATTGCCATTTTCAACAATTCGGCATCTTAATTGAGGACTTAATCAGCACTGAGAGTGATAGTCATTACGACATGGACCAACTGTGTCTGTGGCTTGGTCCAAATCAGCTGCTGCGCTTTCCGTGGATGCATTTTTGCTCAGTGATTATCTCAGAGGTCCATATCTCAAGAAGGTAGACAAGATTTTTTTTTACGTAGTGCACCTGGTAGTCTTAATACTTCATGATGTCATCATAGAAACGCCCACACTCATCTTGATAAAAAAGACAAAAGGATTGCAGGGGGGACTGAAGATTAGTTCAAGGCTGTTCATTGATACTGCATGGCGCCTCCTTTTTGGGATGAAAAAGGACGGGGATAACAAAAGCAGTATGAAAAAGGTGCGAAGATGTCAGCCTAGTGACAAATAGGAGGTGAGCGACCTCACCTTGTGAATCAGCATATAACTTGAAAGACACAACGATGTGACAGTCTATCTTTCTAGACAAACATGGAACTGATACCTTTCACTGTTATGGAAATTGATTGAGCACCACGTTTCATTAGTGAGATCCTGGACTGCTCCAAGATGGATGATGGTTCACTTTAAGAAAGGATCATTTTTAAATAGCATCACTAAAAAGTGAACATGATTTTTTAGGCATTTTGTGGGTTAGGAGCTTGCACAAAGTCATATTAACTATCAAAAATGTGGTCATCAATAATAATTTATTCTATCTTTTCGAAAACTTGAATACACCTCTTTTAAGAAAATTGAGTGAATTACAGGAGGACTGAAGATAAGGAAAGAATGCTCCCTGCTCCATTTGGAGAAGAATAAAAGGATGGAAGATTGGAAAAACACTTAATAAGTTTTAAATTTACAGTCCTTTTGAACAATCAATGGACTGAGATGATACCAGAAGCCAAATGTTTAGCCAGTAGGCAAGCTCAACTGGAAGAGAACTCTATCTCACTATCATGTACTTTCAGCAGTTAAAAGAGCAATGTGTGGATATTGCATGTCCAAGACAATAACACTGAAAAGAAGAATGGGTTGAAAAGTGCTGTTGTCAGTGAAAAACAATCCCTTAAAGAGAAAAAAGGCATTTCCTCCTTTAGATTTTAGCTTTAATGACAGTCGTAATTTCTTGTATGTGTTGTCATTTTGCATGTTCTTTACAATAGCCGAGGACAGTTTCATAAGGTTCCTAAACAGAAAAGACGGATAAAATGATGTTGGAAATCATTTTGCAATTTCAAAATAATAGACATACTGTACATCTATGAGCAAAGATTATAATATAGCTTCCTTTTTTATTACAATATTTGAATAATCTCACAGACAAAGGGCTTTTAGGCTATATGCTTGAACAAAGTAAGAAAATTTCAATTGCAGTGTGAAATTATAATCTGCTTCCCTGATTCACTGCATCACCCTCCTGAACACACAGACTCTAGTCTTTCTCGGACACTCATTAACTGCGATTTAATATATTTGCCAATCCAAATCAATTACACCTTTGAAGATAACTTCTCATGTATTTTACTCCGATTATGTCACCACAACCTGTTGGGTATATCAAATGCCCAAGACACATTTTCGATTAAAGTTTTTTCATTTAGTAGAATGCAATATATCTGTAACATACATGGCAATAGGTGCATCATGAGAAACAGCATCAGTTCTGAGGTCAAGTGCCTTGAGCTTATCACTTAGCAACAGCAAAATCTTGAGAAATAACTTTCAGTAGCTGATTTTGGCTATAACAAGGAACAGATGGTGTTTGGGGATCACATTGGCACCTGCCATTACTCTTAATCCAGCTGAAGTCTCCAAATAAGAACAAAACATCTTGAAAATCAGAACAACTCAAAATTGCAAAGAATTTTAAATCACACTGATTACTTTTCGGCGTCAGAAATATATTTTGACATCAGTCTCAAATGGTGAAAATGCTATTTGTCATATAGGACTATGTCTGCTCTAAATAATTAGGCAGGCAGTGTCATTTGACAGTGCCATGAAAAACAGGCTCACTTTTTTCTTCCAATTAATTGCAAGAATAAAGTAATTACTGATAGATAATATGGTTATTACCAAGTATAATCAGTTCTTTCTGATGCGGCAGGATTGCAGTGAGAGTTACATCTTTTCACAACTGACAAAGGCAAAATAGTTGAGCAGTCACCTGTGATATACAGTGCATTATGACAAAAGTTCATGACCTTTGAAATTAAATATAATTGTTTTAGTGGTTATTTGCTTGAACCTGAAGTGTCTCGACAAAATTAAACCATTGCACATTAGGAGCCTCGTACATTGTACATCTAGGAAAAGAAAAATAAGACAATAATTCAAATACCAAGAAAATGAAAGAAAGTATTATCGAACCGAATTTGTCTTGAACTTCTTTGCAAATGCAAATTTGTGCTCATTCTCAGCAATTTGGCATCTTAATTGGGAACTTAAGCTGCACTAAGAGCAATAGAAGTTGTCATTATGATTCTGTCTAAGGACCAGCTGTGGCTCGGTCCCAAATCAGCTGCTGCTATTTCTAGGAATGCCGCTGTTGCTCAGTAATCCTTTCAAGAGATCTGCAAGACGGTGGGTGAGAGTTGTTTCACATGGTGCACATGATAGTGTTAATACAACTATGATGTCATGATATAATCATGAAGATGCCCACACTCATCGTCATTTATATATAATAATATGTAATAACAGACAAGTACATTGCACGGAGGAGTGAAGATTAAGGAAAGACTGTTTCTTGCTCCATTTGGGGATGAATAAGGGTGGAGACAGCAAAAGCAGAATGAAAAAGGTGCAAAGATGTCAGCCTAATTATGAATAGGAGTTGAGCAACCTCACCTTGTGAATCAGCTTTCAACATAATGACACGGCAAAGTGACATACGGTTTTGTTCAACTTAGATTGAACTGTTATCTTTGACTGCTATGGCGATTGATTGAGCACCAACTTTCATTGCAAGCGAAACCCTTTGTTTCTCTAAGATGAAAAATGGTTCTTTTCAAGGAGGAAAACAATTTTAAATCTCGTCACTAAAGTGCAAACATGAGCTTCGGGGCATTTTGTGAGTAAGGAGACTCCATAGAAACCATGCAACCAGTTATCTTGAGATATCCTTCAAAAAGGCCATTTTGGATGTATTTACACTCCTGCTCATAAATATGGAATACTTTTTTGGAAAAGAAGTGTCAAATAAATGTAAATTCCATACTGTGAATGTAAGCAAAGTCCATTGTAAAGGTCAAGATATCTTCTCTAATCACTCTTTGAAAGCCTTAACTATACTTTTTTTGCAAGAATATTTCATTTTTGGCTTAATTCGCCTCACCCCAAAAAACCCCCTGAATTTCCATATTTCGTGCTGCTTTAACTTTTCCTGGGGTTAACGCTGCAGCATGCGTCTTAAAGTACAGCATGTTCTTCCCTTTGGCATTCATTGGAAATAGTTACCATTGAATCAGATCATCACGTGCTCCAGCAGAAGTTGCTAAAGTTGTCAATTTCAATGGAGAATGTTGAAGTATTCCAGATTTATGAGCAACGGTGTATAACCAAACACCCTGTATTGTAGAATGTATTGCTGGTAATTTGCTGCTCTATTTCTGTGTAATCTAAATTCTTCCTGCAATTGTTCATTTTGTTCCAAAATTTATCTACATTCATACCTCCGTTATAAGACGCCTGTTGTGAGACTGGCTTGTCTTATGTGACCCCCTTCCTTGAGCACTAAGTAGTAATTTTGTACCCTGAACAAGAGAAAGTGTATATACAGGAAGATCTTGGCCATTCTTTTAATAACCACTTGAAATGTAAACGTCTTATTTTTCTGTACAAAAACCTTCGTAAATTCAGCAGTTAAAAAACACAATACATGGATATTGCATGTCAAAGACCATAACATTGGAAAGAATAATGGGTTGAAGAGTGCGGTTGTCAGCGAAAAACAATCCCTTAAATTGAAAAAAAGGCAATTTCTCGTTTAGAAATTAGCTTTAATGACAGTCGTAATGACTTGTGTGTTGGCATTTTGCATGTGCTTGTCAATAACAGAGGACAGTTTCCTTACCTTAACTGAAAGATAGGGTGAAATCAACATGATGTTGAAAATCCATAGCTTACTGATTTAGTAGTGTATGTGGCTATATCCCGCAATTGTGAGTGAACACCATGAAAAAACCATTGAGTTCACACCATTGAGTTCATCCGTGTGAACTCAATGAAATAAATTACCTGACGTTGTTATGCAAACAATGGGCAGCCATTGTTTATGTCATGACGTCACAATGGGCAGCTGGTGACGTCACAACAAACTGCTGCTCCTAACTTGGGAGAATTTGAAGTTATCAGACTAAAATTTTGTAAAAACCACTGATAAACTCATTGCGGGATATAAATAAAACCCCATAACAGTGTAGTTCACAGCTATGAACATCATTCGTGTCAGGTCTGCCTTCTGAATAACACTCGTCCTTCGGACTCGTGTTAATTCAGAGCAGACCTGACACTATTGATGTTCATAGCTGTGAACTACACTGTCATGGGGTTTTATTATAATACATATTGAATTATGATCAAAGACATAATTTTTCTTTTTTTCCAAATATCTGTACAAACTGACCGATAAAAGGGTTATTAATGCTTGCAAAAGTGCGAAACATGCAATTGCATGGAGTGTGAAATTCTGCTACCCATGTTTATACCCTGTTCTGCCTCAGAAACTCATCTGCTGCCGTTTTGCTACATTTAAAAATGCTACATATAGTACACGGCCTTATGGTACAAAAAAGGGGGTAGCGGTATTTTTTGAAATGTACAACAATGCTATACTTTTCGGAATCCTTGGGTGTTGTGCTATCTTTTTTTGGTGGATGCCAATTTTTTCCACTTTCCATGGTTACCAAAGGTGAAATCTGTTGCCATAGCAACCAAGGTCAATTTTTTAAAAAAATTGACAAATCTTCATATTTCAAGATAATTATTGTCAACGGCCAATATCAGAATATCAGGGTAAATACTTCCTTGAATGGGACTTTTTAAGGTCAGGTGACCTATGAGGTCAAGGGTCGTTGTCATGGTAACAAATGTGAGCAAATGTCAAAATTAAAGGTTTTTTAATCTCAGCTGAATTTTACGGACCTGGCATTGCCCAGGTTATCATCAAATTTAACAATCAGTGGAGTCATTAGTGGAACCAGTATGTTTACTGTTTCTATACATATGCACATTACATTGGTGGCCATGGAAACCAGGTAAGAAGCAAAACTTCAAAGTCATGTCTGCTCAGTAACGTCTAAATTTGCTAATTTGGCAACTTTGATATCACCAATGTACTATTTTATCAAACCTAGGGTGAGATATTTTTAAAGTTTTGCATTTATTTATGTTTCAAAAATATTTTTTTGGCCTAAAGTTGGAATTGTCACATCCTGCTTCTTGTCTGTGGTTGCCATGGAAACCGTTTTTATATGATGTGTTATTTTGGTTAAAATCTCCAAATTTCACCTCAAATATATATAAGAAATTGTCTTTTTCATATGAAAAAATATTCTAGGATAAAAAGGGGTATATGTGATCACATGACCACAACAGTTAGAGATCCAGGTCATTTTGAAAGTGAGGTTCAAAGATAAGAAATGCATTTTTACATTGGTGGCGAAGTAATAAAATAACAAGTTTTTGCCCTTGGTCACCATCATTATTTTGGTAGCAATGGCTGTTAATTCTATTTTGTAGATATATATCAGTTTCGATATTATTTAAATATTGAAATATTTGTTGCCATGGTAACCAGACTGGATGCATATGAGAGACAAATAAGAGGAAATAAAAGGCCAAGAATCATTATTATGCCCTAGTGAAATATTCTGCCACTATTTCTGTGTTTTTAGGGTCAAACATCTTTTTTAAGCTGGACAGTGAATTAAATTATTTCCTTTCTTACTGAGACAATTGTTTTCCGAAATTACCATAAGGTGACTTCAACCATTCAATGGATGTCACAAATGTGTGTAGAATAGTAGGGCACTGCCCAGTATCCATCCTACTTTCTTGAGAAACAACTATGTGTGCAGCACAGTGTAGCCTTCTTCCCACTAACAGTGGGCGTGGTTCTTTTTCATTGAAATTTACCAATCTAATTTCTCCAATATGATGTAGCCTAAGTCTTCGTATAAAATTACCGTTTCATTCTTCAAAAAAATTCTTTTTTACATTTACCATACATTATCATGGTATCAAGGCAGAGATGGTCAAATCTGACATGTAGATCGTGTCGTCCGACTGCTGTAATAAAGAGGAGGGTCATCAACCAAAAGTGTATAATTATATCTGTTTTGAAAAGATAGGTATTGTAGATTCTCATAATTTTCATCAATTTCCAACTGTTTCTTTAGGATTAAGCAAGTCTGTTATCATCAAGACAACATAGCATTTAATCGAGATCACTTGTTGGAAGTTACTGAACAAGAAGTCAATCAAAACAGCGTTCAATGTGAGAATCACCCCTCACCTTTACTACAGCAATGTAATCTGACTCAAAATGAAACATACCAGTAATGGTTTGGCCTGACAGCAATGGACTGTCTTACCAAGGGTTCTTTCAATCTATTGACAGACAAACTCAAAGTTGCCCAAAACTTAGACTAGCAGCCTTCCCAAAACTCAGCTGTTCGACTGACTGAAGGACTAAAAAAGAGGTCAAATTTGTGGACAAAGGAAAGAAGTATCCCAATTCAAACTCATGACTGCTATTTGGAAAGCTGTGAATGGTCTAGCACATCAGTACCTCAAAATGATGAATGAACTCTTGAATACCAAACCAAAAAAAGATCAAAAGGCAGTAATGAAAGTAGGGTAAAGAACAGAGCATTTTTAAAACCAGCATCATTGCTTTGGCACAGCCTTCCAGAAAGTGAAAGGATTTTAAAAACAATTGATATAAGAAACGGTCAAGACATACCTGTCAATTCAATACATTACTATTATGCATGCTTAATGTGAATTACCTCATCGCCAATGCTATTTGTACTTTACTGTTGTTACAAAAGGAATAGAAAAATATTCATTATAGGACTATACAATGCATACATTAATGTTATGAAGGAGACACTTTCCCCCCCCCCCCCAAATATTGACACATTTCCTCTCACAATAGATAAAGCCACTGTTCACTGAAACTTTCAGCTAGTAACCGGCATTATTGGATATTATGAGTCTTGTGTATGCTACTGGAACACTACAGCAGCTGTGGTTATGATTTTTGGAGCTAATTGAAGATTGTTAGATTTAGTTTTGACATCAAATTTCTTCATTGACATGGCATTCAGAGTGTCTTAATTAGACAAATTGGGAGTCCTAAAAAAGTTGGAACAGTGACAAAATGGCACCCCCAATTTTTTTAACCAGCAAACTCAAAATTACCATTAACCAGATTTTCATGTCTCCCAAGTGCTCAACTTCACCAAGAAATTACACATATTCACCAGTTATAGAAATTGTTTTATATTTTTAATTTTCCTGAAAAAGAATTTTAGCCCAAAAAAAAAAAAGTTGTTTAATTTGAACTGATTTTTGTAATTTGTATTAAAAATGTGCCAGATCAGTGAATCAATCCATTTCTTAATAGATCAATTGAGCCTCTCAAATGCATACCATGGCATTGGCAACCAATTACCCAGTACATTGTTGTGAATAAAAAATACAACACTGATGATATATAATTATATAGGGTAAGGTTCTTTGAGTCGGACACTTATATTCTGTACATTTTTAAAAAGTGATATATTGCTTGGCCTATGGGTTATTGATTGTCAACCAGGGCCTCAAATGAAAGGTTTTTCCTAAATCTAACAGAAAAGTGACAATTGGGGCAGCACAAGAACTAAATTAGTGGCTAAATTTCTGAAACAAAAAATGACATATAGGGTATCTTTGAGTCGGACACCTGGGTTCTAAAAACATGAAATCAAAGATACATGTGTTTAGAGTCTTCCCATCAATTCAAAAAGCCCATATTAGAGCACAGAATAGGTTGAGCTTACTCCTAGCAGAATGGCAAAAAAAACAGAAGTCATATCTGTACCATAGGCCAGTAAATATTAGCTGAAACATGACAAAATTGTGCAAAAATTCACCAATTTCTGACACTAACTTGAGAGAAAAACGGGTTTTTTACCCTATTTATAGAGCCACGAAAACCCCACTTTACTCGTTAGTATCATGCTGATACTTTCTGAACAGCTAGAGGAGGTCTTAAGCTAAAGATTAGTATCAAATATATAGGTATAAGAGCTCTCAATTGGCCAATATAGCCCAACAAAAAGTGTCCGAGTCAAGGTTACCTTCTCTAAGTGTCCGACTCAAAGAACATTACCCTATACAATAAAAGTAAGAAGAACAGTCTCATTCTTCTCAAATATTCTACAACAGATAACCCTCTTCTGGTGATATCCATATCAATGTAATGTTATTCTCTGTGACTCAAATGCAGTACATGAGGCTCAGTTTATATCCTATACAGTAGCTATACTCTCAATGCTATCAGAACAAACAAACTACTGAATCACAAGTTACTCAATGACAAATTGACATCTCATTTCAATGCAATGGACAGGGCCTGTTGTGAGGTCATTGATGGCCACAAACAGCTGAATGTAAGTAATGTACTTGTAATTCTTCGAATGTAACAATCATCACCTGCCCTTTTTTTTATTAGCATCATTGTCTTAATATTTTCTTTTGTATATCAGTGACTATGAGCCTCATTTTTAAACTGAACATTATCTCTGATTTATAAAGTAACATTCATGGCAACAGGATATCATGGCATGGATAATTTTCCTTGGACAATAAATTCTTTAATTTAAAGTACAGGCCCTTGTCAGCTTCTTTTCTGGTAAAACTTTGAGATTTGTTTATTTTTATCTAAAATATGTGGCTCTTCTAAACTGTTGTCATGGTTACCATGGTGAGGAACTGGAAGAATCTCAACATTTAGAAAAGGAAAAATAGAACTGAATATCATAAATAAGTGACGGAAAAGTTTGAGAATTATCTTATCTTAGGCAACCCGATATGTCACGTTTGTCAATTAAACTATACCTGGTTATTCTGGCTATAACCTGGTTACCATAGCTACCAATGAATTGTACATCTATTGAAAGAGTAGACATACTGTTGTAGCATATTTATACACAAATTGTTGATGAAATTGATTAAAATCTGCCAGTATGATGTTTGTAAATTTTAGTTTATGCAAAATAAATCCTTGTATTTGTCTCAAGTGCATTCAGTCCGGTTACCAAGGCAACCAATATTTTTTGAAAAATCAGAAATTCTGCAAACTAATACATCTAGAAAATAAAATTAACAGTCATTGCAACCAAACTAATGATGGTGACCTACTGACAATAACTTGTCATGTTTTTACTTTGACGTCATTATAATAACACATTTCTTACCTTTGAGCCTCACTTTCAAGATCAACTGGATCTCTAATTGATGAGGTCATGTGATCACATATACCCCTTTTTATCCTAGAATATTTTTTCATATAAAGCAGACAATTTCTTATACACATTTAAGGTGAAATTTGGAGATTTTTACCAAAATAACACAACATATTAAAACGGTTGCCATGGAAACCACAGACAAGAAGCAGGAGGAGACAATTCCAACTTTAGGCCAAAAAAATATTTCAGTAACTTAAATAAATGCAAAACTTAAAAAATATCTCAACCCCAGGTGTGATAAAATAGTACATTGGTGATATCAAAGTTGCCAAATTAGTCAATTTAGACGTTACTGAGCAGACATGACTTTGAAGTTTTGCTTCTAACCTGGTTTCCATGGCCACCACTGTAATGTGCATATGTATAGAAACAGTACACATACTGGTTCCACTAATGACTCCAATGATTGTTGAAATTGATGGTAACTTGGGCAATGCGAGGTCCGTAAAGTTCAGCTGAGATTAAAAAACCTTGAATTTTTACCTTTGGTCGCATTTGTTACCATGACAACGACCCTGGATGTCAAAGGTCACTTGACCAAAAAAATCAGATTTTGTGCATTTATTAATCCTGATACTTAGATTCTGGTTCTGGGCCATGGTTTTAATAAAATATGAAAATTCTTAAATTTTTAGAAAAACTGACCTTGGTTGCTATGGTAACAAATTCCTGTTTTGGTTGCCATGGGAAAAATTGGCATCCAGCAAAAAATGTTACTACAACTCCTCAGGTTTCCAAAAAGTACAAAATTGTTGGGCTTTTCAAAAAATACCGCTAAATGACATAAGGCCGTGTACTAATAACTGGTTGTGACAGGGAATAGAGTGTTAGAAGATATACTTTAATATTGCTTTAGCTACCGATGAAAAGCTGCTGTAGGCTGTAGACTTTTAAAAAAATACTTTATTGGAGATACAAGCGCATGTGCAAAAGAAAAATGTTTGCATTGAGGATTATTCTGAAATAAGGGAATGGAATTCAGGAAACATACAGCATTAATAAGTTGTGCTCCATAAGTTAGTAAGCCTCAATGCTAACTTTTGTGACTGCCCGATTTCTATCACTTCCATCTATCTCACAGTATGGAACTTTTAATTATTTCTTCCCAGACAAATTTCACATTCAAGTGTGTCCTTAATTTAGAATTCAATATCTCTACAACCTGCACCAGTTTTAATGAATAGCTGAAGCAACAGTAAAGTATATATTCTAACACTCCATTCCCTGTCAGTAACAACTAGTCATGCAGCAGATTGGATGCGATGGAGAGCCCTCAAGAGACAGATGGCTCCTGGCAAATGAATATCCTGACAGCATCTGAAATAACTACTACAATAAGACACTGGTTTTGTTGTAGATCAATAGCATTGGGTAGACTCAATAGTATTTGGTACACTGGCAGTAAAGTATTTCAATGAAAAAATATAGTGATGTCAACTCACTTATCTTTAGCAAATTTGTCATTTATTAAAGAAGCATGAGAAATCCATGGTGTGATAGAAATATTAACACCTTGAAGTGCAACAAGGGAAAAAGCATCACCGTTATGGGGTCAAGTTCCTTGAGCTGATCACTCTTAACAACAGCAAAATCTTCGGAATGGAAATGGCAGCAGCCTGTTCAGGGCCAAGGCAAGCAACAGATGGTGCTTAGAAATCATATTGACAACTGCCATTACTCTTAATGCTGGAGTCCCCGAATGAGAACAACAACTCTTGAGAATCAGAATTACTCAAAATTGCAAAGAATTTCAATTAATACTTTGAATCATAAGCACATTTCTGGCTTTGGAAGATATCCAACCTTTTGACATTGATCTCAAATGTGTATAAATAAATCTGCATAAACAAATATTATACATGTATATTATGTGTATCATAATTTTCTCCTTTATTTGATTACGTATGTGAGATGTATTCTGTGTTCTCAAGTTGAATGTTAATGGACTCTTGAAAATACATTGCACAATCAAAACAAATACATATTTAAGAGGACGAATTTGATTCTCTCAGGCTTAATTCATTAATTGCCTAAGAAAATATAAATCCAGAAGCTTCTGAATTTTATGTCGACTTTTTAAAGATCATGCATCCATCCCACGGATCGGTTATTGTCATGGGCAAGCTACAAAATGTTGACGGCTCTATTCAAAGATTCTGGTCACACGCACTGATCAGCAAATCCTATAGAATTCTGCACCTATTATGATATATGTGTGAAGATGTGCAAAGATGATAACAATACTTTTTAAAAGAGAAAGTTCAGTTTCGCACAAAACAACAGTGGTGTTATCAGATAATTCGAGTCAGTCTTTCATTATGATGTCAGCATCAGTTTCTATTATTTTCTGTCAAAGATTTATCAGGCTACGTCGTTGTATAATATTCAGGCAGGCAATTCCATTTAACATTGTAAAGAAAAGAGGGCTCACCATTTCATCCTATCCACTGCAAAACAGAAGTCATCATGAACAGATAATTTAGTCATTATTCAGTATAATTGGTTATTACTGATAAAGATGGATTGCACTCAAATGTTAAATTTGTCACTGCAGAAAATAATTTTATGGTGACTTATGATATACAGTTTATATGAACAGAGGTTCAAGACCTTTGATATATTGTTTGAAGTTGCTAAGTGTTTAAAGCTGAAATTCTCGACATAAAATAAACCATGCTGTATGCACATCTAGGAAAAGGCAAATATAAAAAATAATAATTTGAACAACAAAAATTAAACCTCCAAATTTGTGTTGAATTTCTTAAGAGATGCAAATTTGTGCTCATTCCCAGCAATTTGGCATCTTAATTGGGAACTTAAGCTGCACTAAGAGCAATAGAAGTTGTCATTACAATTCTGTTAAAGGACCAGCTGTTTCTGTGGTTTGGTCCAATCAGCCACTGCTATTTCTGTGGATGCTGAGAGATCTGCAAGACGGTAGATGAGTGTTTTTCACACATGGTGCACCAGGTAGTGTTAATACGTCTATGATGTCATGACGTCATCATAAAGACGCCCACACTAATCTTAATAGAAAAGACGAATAAATTTCAGGGAGGACTGAAGATTAGGGAAGGAGGTTCCTTGCTCAATTTGGAGATGAATGAGGACAGAGACAACAAAAGTAGAATGAAGAGGTGCAAATATGTCAGCCTAATGATAAATAGGAGGTGAGCAGCCTCATCTTGTGAATCAGCATTTCAAAACGTGAAACAATGTTTTCTCAACCCAACATGGAACTGTTCCCTTTGACTGCAATGGCGGTTGATTGAGCACTGAGTCACATTGGAAGTGAGATCCTGGACTTCTCTAAGACAATGAATGGTCCTTTTAAGGAAAAAATCATTCTTAAGTCTAATCACTAAAATGTGAATAAGTAATTAGCTTTGGGTGAGGAGCATGCAACAAAACCATGCATTTAGTAACTTTGCGATACCCTCCAAAAAATATCTTAAAATGAGCTGTGTTTTGTATGAATTCCTGTTCAATTATGTTGGCATTCAGTTTTGGCAATTAAGTTCTTTCTGCTATGGTGTATTCTGTTGCCATTTACAAAACAAGATAATCGGACTCATTCTTTTCATCAACAACTTAAAATGTTAACATCTCAACTCTCTGGGGAAACCCTCGCAAATCCAGAAGAGCTGCCAGCATATTGAGGACTGCAGCGCTAAACAGTGACATACTGATAAGTAGGTATGGATAGTGCTGCACGTGGAAGAATTCTTTCCATTTGCAAAATATAGGAATTATAGATGGAGACAATAATTAAATCAATTAAAAAACACAGATGGCAGTCATCCAGCTACAATTTAGATTTACAATCTGTCCGAACCTCCAAATGGAATCTGAAAAGCCTGAACCAAACAACCAAAGAATGCAGAGTACAATTATGAATGATGATACCAGATGTAAAACGTTCAGGCCATTGGGCAAGCTCAACTGAAAGAGAACTCACTGCCAATAACTTTCAGCAGTTAAAAGAGCAATACGCGGATATTGCATGTCCAAGACAATAACACTGGAAACAATAATGGATTGAAAGTGCTGTTGTCAGTGAAAAACAATCCCTTAAAGAGAAGAAAGGCATTTTCTCCTTTAGAAATTAGCTTTAATGACAATCATAATTTCTTTTGTGTGTTGTCATTTTGCATGAGCTTGGCAAGAACTGGACAGCTTCATTACTTGAAATTAGCGAAGGGGTAAAAATTAACATGATGGTCAAAATCTATGGCTTACTGTTTTAACAGTCTTAAAATAGACATCCCCAATGATTGAAGATGATTATAATATATTTATTTTTTCAACATTTGTATAATCTAACTGATGAAAGGCTATTATAGATCTTTGCGGATTAGCAGCCCAAACAGTTTCAAAATTAACTTTCAACTTGGACTTGTGATGTCACTGGCTTAAAAATGTTTTAACAATTTGTTTGTGTCAGTTTTATGGTTTAATAAATTGACTCAGTGCCTATCATATCTGGCAGCATTCACTGTGTACCGTTTGCTCTATGCGAAGCGACCTAGTAAATCATAAAATCTTAAATTTCAAACAAGAAACCAGTTCAATTACAACATAACATAGCCAGCGAGCTGTATTTATGCATTAGACATCTTGATGTGAAATTACAAGGACTAGATATTCAACAATCAAAAGATTTGGGGATTCTAAAATGCACTATCATTTACTAAAACTGCCTAATAGTCCAGGAGCAGTAGATTTAACCCGGAACAAATTAGTAACAAGCTGAAATTTTTAGGAAACGTTCAGAAATTGTCTAGAATAACATACTAAAAGTCCTCAAACATCCTCTTATTGGCACCTTGGGAATTCAAGATGGCATCCAAGATGGCTGAATTGAGCGATTTTACCATTTTTTGGCTCAAAATATGCTACAAATGCAATCAAAGTGTTGGAAATTAATATTCAAAGCTAGAGAATTGACTATAGAAGCATGTATTATGTAATTTGGAATTCAACATGGCATCCAATATGGCGGAATTTATGTAGTCAGGCAGCCAAACTTGATTTTTTACCTGAACCTTGCACCGATGTATAAAGATTTGTTCTCAATGGATTTGGGGTCCTTAGACCCTACATAAAACATGAATGGTGGGTAACGAGAGCGGAGAGTGTATCCCTGAGCATTTTGAGAAAATGGCCAAATTCAAAATGGCCACCAAAACAGGCATCGGTCAGCCTAACTTTCTTAATTTTGGGTCTAGAAAGATGTGCAATAAATCGATTTCAGGGAAAATAGACAGGGAGAACTCATTTTCAGGTTTTTAGATAGTTAAGACCAATATATTGGATATTATGTGGAAAAATACCATTTTATCCCTCAAATTTACAATAATTTTCAGTGTAGGTCATAGTTTTAAGAATTATTAGGTTTATTAATGCAAATGCATGTCAAATTGTTTTTGACACTTGTACATTTCTTTAAGATATATGGGCAGGTGTTATTCCGGATACTGCCGATGTATTTAAGGTTATAATGACAAGTATGGGTTTTAAGATTGAATTGGCGTAGGCTACAGATATTGTCACAATAGTTGCTGACACAATTTGCATTCTTTGTGACGTGCAAATAACTGTTTAAGTTCAAACGGACTTCAATCTGTCAAGGCAAAAGGTCCTATTGAATCATAAACACAAAAAAACATAGGAATGCTCTGCATTAAGAAGTATAAAATGAATTAAGTGAAATAATGGTTCTTCTTACCAGATCAGATACCACAAATTTGCATTCCCAATAAGTCATCAAGAAAAGAACTGCTGAGATAAAGAAATCAGATTTTTCTCCTGCCCCTAAAAACAGGACTATCCTTTGTGTTGGACCTCCTTTTGACTCAACAAGTCAATGTAAGTGTTTTGCTTTTGCCAAATCTGCCAATCCGTTGGTTGCATTTTCGGTAATTGCAAACCAGAATATTTGATCAACAAAACTGAGAAAGAAAGAAGTTGGAAATGGCTTTGCAACAAATCAAGGAAAATGCAATGAAAAGAATGACAATTAGGCTGGAGGAGGCTGGAGGAGTGCAAGATACTGGGCATAATAACAGTCCATCTCCAAGCAACAGATTCGTGGTACCACCAACTATGTTATTCCGGATTCTTCTGTAATAGGACAGATCAAGAGAGTTAATGAGAGAATATCTGCTCCATTATTTTGTTCACAGAAAGCTCTAATGTTACCCTAAATATAAACAATGAATATTAAGAGGAGAGTCTGGAGACTACAACAACAGATTTTGCTGTCAGACAGATAAGAAGGGAGCTCTTATGGCTTGAAAACAACAATCATTAGTATGATGAAGTCCCAAATGATGTTGAATATCTTCTGAAGAACCGATACTCCAGTCGAGCAGTTCGAACAGCAGTAACCAATAGCTGCAACAGTTGATGAAATTGTTTGTAAATCAGAGTATCATAGTCCACAACCAAACTTCTTGGCATTGATATTTCATCTTTTTATATTCTTGGGGAGTCTCGGCCATGGAACTGCTTCTGCTGGACAGATGGGCCACTGCAGTGACTCAGTAACAACTGTACCATGATGGAAAATGGTTCCACAGCAGGTGGGATCTGCGTCAAAATTATATACTATGAATAAAGTAATGTTAACTGTTTTAAAAAAAGTGTGTGTTAAAATTAAAATTTTGCTGCGAATGTCATGATCATTATGTGGAACTTTTCCTACAACATGAACCAGGTACATCCTTTGACATTGTTGTGTGATCCCAATAATGGTTGCTTTCTGGCCTAGAGCACTAATTCCTCGGATACCATAAAAAAGCAATTATAGTATTTATAATCGACATGACCTCTCCTATAGCTGTGTCCTCCTCCTTTAAAAATTGAGTCCTTCTGTGAAGAAAATAATGGAGCAATAGCTGGTGCTAGAAAAATATCCAAATTCAGGAGTCACAAAGCTAATTTTAAAAAGTTGAGGAGGGTGACCATCTCATTCCTCTACCTCTAAGTTCGAAGTACAATTCTTTCAACTGGACGAAGTCCCATTTAATGTGGTTTCACATTTGCTTGTTCTCCTTTAGGATTTCATGCCTTTCTTAACACTCCAGAAACATTCTGCATGAGAATCTCTATATCTGCCAAATCACTGAAGAATCTGGAGTAATATCATCCACACTTAGAAATGAGGAAGGACACTGGATGGTCTCTGAAAACTCTTCGAGTCAAATTACGTTGTGAGTAAATTTATAGTTCCACTACAAGGATTGTCCTGTTTTTGGGTGCAGGAGAAAAATCAACAACAGTTGATTTCTACATCTCAGCAGTTCTTTTCTTTATGAAATAATTGGAAATGCGAATTTATGGTATCTGATCTGGTATGAAGAACCATTATTTCAATTTAATTTATGTCAGGCAGTACCTTATGCAGAGCATACCCATGTGTTTTATGTTTATGATTACATAGGGCCTTTTCCCTTGACAAATTGAAGTCTGTGTGAACTGAAACAGCCATTTGCAAGTCAAAAAATGCAAATTGTATCAGCGATTATTGTGACTATGTCCATACGCCAATTCAATCTTAAATCACATGTTAGTCAATGTTATAACCTTAAATGCATCGGCATTATCCAGAATAACACCATTTGATAATCCACTGAAAATATATCTTAAAGAAATATATAAGTATTAAAAACAATTTGACGTACACTTGCATTAAAAACATAATAATTTACAAAACTATGACTTCCACGGAAATGATTGTAAATTTGAGATATAAAAATTATATTTTTCGACATAATATCCAATAGGTTGGTCTTAACCACCTAAAAACCTGAAAAATGAGTTCTCTGTGTCTATTTTACCTGAAATAGAGGTATTGCACATCTTTCTAGACCCAAAATTAGGCTGACCGATGTACGTTTTGGTGGTCATTTTGAATTCGGCCATTTCTCCAAATGCTCAAGGGTGCACTCTCGTTACCAGCCATCTATGTTTTATGGAGGGTTAAAGGAACCCAAATCCACTGAGAAAAAAACTTTATCCGTCAGTGCAGGATACAACCCTCTGGCTACTGACTAATAATGGAATCATAAAGTCGGCCATCTTCGACACCATCTTGGATTTCTGATGACATAATAACTTCTTCTAGTTCATTCTATGGTCTTGAGAATTAAATCCATGACACTTTGATTGCATTTGTAGCACATTTTGAGCCAAAAAATGGTAAAATTGCTCAAATCAGCCATCTGGACGCCATCTTGAATTCCCAAGGGGCCAATAGGAGGATTTTTGAGGACTTTTAGTATGTTATTCTCGACAATTTTCTGAACGTTTCCTGAAAATTTCAGCTTGTTACTAATTTGTTCCAGGTGCATGCCAATATGGAGCTAATGCTGCTGGACTATAATCTCCCAAAAGAATTAACTGATTGATTCCAAAATTTGTATGTGTATCACTTGCATCATAAGACAGCTTACTATCTATAATGCAATGTTTGTAGTCTTCTCTATATATGAGAACTAGCAAAATGTAAACAAAAAAATCCTTAATTAGGTCACTTAGTACACAGTGCATAGGTGTCAATCAACTAACTAATTAAATAACTAAAGGTACGCATCTGATAAGTAGGTAGGGAAACCAACAGGTAACTGTGAATGACGTGGCAAAGCCAGTTTGCAAGTGAAAAAGAAAAAATATTCTTTTTCCAATGGGCTGTCAATCAGCAAAGAGGTCTAATGCTTGAACAAGTATGAAACTTAAAATTGTAGTGTGAAATTAGTCTGTTTCCATATTTACTGCTCTGTTCGTCTGAAAACTGAGACTGTAATTCATCAGTTGCAGTTCTGCTACATCACCAATGTAGCAATCGCAGACTGATGCACCTTTGAATTCAACATTTCTTTTACATTTGATCTGACTTCCATTATTCCACAGCTACAAAGACACAACAGCCAATATTGTGTACTTCAAATGCCGAACAGATGAGTCTTCTAATCAATGCATGGGAGTACACTGGATATATATTGTGTTAATTTCTAAACCTTCATCTCATTTTTTCAGGCTAGCTTCATTCAAAATTACTTCACTTCAATATATGCATAAACGAGACACCATATTATTGAGAAATATGTCTCTTCTCAAAGTTTATGCATAAGAAAGCCTTATTCCTTGCTGTGCATAACTGCGTTTCTATATTGTCTGCACATTTCTCATTTTAGGTATTTTCATCAAAGCAAAAATGTAACATTTTATTGGATATAAACATTGTTCATTAAACTAGTGCAAAGGAAAAATGTCCACTTCCTGAAAGATGCAACATACTGTAAAGTTTGGCATATCATTTTATGATATTGTGCTATCTTTTAATACCGTTTTACTTTTGCTGACCAAAGATTGTATTTTACCTTTAATTACTGAAACTTAATTTTACTTAACTTTTATCTTTTTGTAATAGAACAGCCATCTGGACTGACCATTGTCTGGGGCCATGTTCGCATTTCCCTTGGACAATGCCCAGCAATATACTTTAAATTGATTGTTTGGAATAGTGTCAAGCTGCATCTAATAACAGCCTAGAAAGAATGACTGGTGCACATTTTGGAATGTAGAATGTCTTTGATGAATGTTATGTTGGCTAATTGAATTAAGGATATTGGTTTATTTTACCTTTTAAGTCTTTATGTAAACTGTTTGAAGCTTTACTTAAATTAGGCAATTAATGCAGGCTAAGATCATGTTACTGAACCCATTTAATGTGTCTACTTTGATATGAGGGCACAACCTATTTTACCCCTCTGCCCAGCCATTGGTTAAGGTCACCCATGACTGGGCCCTCATTTTAATGCATTATATGGTTGTCTGTGATTGGCCTAAATCAAAGCCCCAATTATTGCAATGTTGTGAATTTGATAAAGTTGAATGTTTTTGGAATAAAGGATCAGATTGGTTTTGGGAACAGGATTGGAAAGATACCACTGAGAATGAACCACAACTTATACTGTCTGTTGTACTATGAGTAGAAAGGACTAAGTAAGCTGATTTGAAATGGAGTCAGATATTTGGATCAACAGAGAACTGAAATGGCAGCTTTAAGCTGGCCGGAGGCCCCCTGCATTACTGTGATAATATTGTGGTAGGGAAAATTCCTTGTCAGGTTAAATAAATTTAAAGACTCTTTTCATTACCTACAGAGGGCAACAGTTGCAAGCCAAGTAGTCACTGGCGAGCCACTTACTAATCCCTCCATATTATCAAAATGCTCAGCAAGTCAGTTTGTCATTCTCATGTTAGTTGTTCCACAAACAACACTGCTATTGAGCTCTCTTAAGGCTCAGCCATGAGTTTCAATCATCACTTCATAATACTAGGTATGTACTTTATTATACATTTAGTTAGCAAAAATTCTTTGTAGACTATTTTTCATTTTATAGTTCACTTGGACAGTTTAATATTAAATTGCATTTAATGTATGTATTACAGTAATTTAGTAAATAGCATATTACAAATAGACTTTAGTTCAAATATAATTTAGACAATTTAGCTAGACATTGATGACAACTTTTGTTGTTTAACAGGTGACTTGACATAAGCCACTTTACCATGCCACATGTTTCACATGTTGGCTATTACGAAGGAGAAAACCCAAACTAGGGTAAGGTTCCTTTAGTTTAGCTTTGTCTTTACAATTTATATTACTACATTACTTGTCTAATTTATAATATTAATACTTTTTCAATTCAATTATATTGAAAATACACATTTGTGATTGCACTGCAAAGACTTTACACTTTTGTGAATTTATACTTGTATAGTAAAATATTGTCTGTACTTTGCAGGGTTTTTATCTATGCCTTCAAATTCTTCAATGAATAAATCATCATTTATCATCACATCACCATGGAGTTAAAGTTCTTCATTTTAATTCCTACAACAATATTATGGATCATTTTGGGAAGCAGTCAATGCAGGGAATATATTTATCATCATGTGCCTCTGCAATACGTCCTAGAGTACTTTAATGGCTTCTAATGATTTCTTGCCAGACACATTTTTTAGATTCAAGTGCCTTAATTTAAAACGCCATATTTCTACTTTCAGCAAGTTTTAGTGAACAACTGAAGTAATCGTTTCCTAATATAAGTCCAGAGCATTATCCTAGTCTTCCCACGTACACTATAGCATGCTTTCAAAATTGATATCTTTCCAGAGGTTCATAATATCAGATTATGTGAAACAAAATAGATGAAAAAACCTTCTCCAGTGGAGGATGAAGAAAGAAACTAACTATGTAAGATTTGTACACCATCATGTGCAAATTCCTTTTTACAAAGCAAAGAAAATCAAGGGACCCATTTATTTAGGAATGTCCTCCTCGGTTTCTTGCATGGACAAGCTGATTTTTGTCACCTAATTGGATGATTTCTGTGCAGTCCATGGTGAATATGCCCAAGCAATGATGTTATGAAAGATGAATAGTTCTAAATGGAAAACTTCATTGTACAAATCCTTATAAGTAAATTCTAATTAGGACAAATTATCATCAGTATTTCTCTATGTTTATGAGGCCCTCTTAAGAAACAGGCAATGATTCTGGGAGTAACCTAATGATTTTCAGAAAAACGGAAAATTCTCATTAATTAATGGCAGATTGAAAGTCGTATAACTCAATTAACCCACTTAATAATGCCATTATTCAGTGATATGCACCTATACACACCTTTTTGGACCTGAGAGTGAACTAGAAATAGAAACAATACTATTTGTCACACGGTTGCACGGTGCTATCTGACTGCCATCTCGTTATCGTGCTGTATCCATGGAAACGCCTTCCTGTCATTGTGCCTACATCCGCTCTCTGCCCTATAAATCCCTTGCATTACTATACAACTGAGTGTATAATGTCTTGTACAGTATAAGTGGACTCATGTGACCCACTACAATAAAATATTCAGGAAATATCAATTAGCCTCAATAGGTGAGTTCGTTATTTATAAGATTTCGAAACCTTTCGTGATTAAGATAGATTTATTGATATTTTAAGTGTGATTAATGCAATTTGAACATCCCAGGTCAGTCCTGCAATGAGTCTTATGTAAACATGATTGTTTAGTGGGGTTTTTTTTTTCAGGAAAGAAGTGTCTGGTATCATTGGCTTACATAATAATTCTGGTTGTAGGAAAATTGAGAACATCATGAAGTCATATATTCCGTGTGTCAGCTCATTAAAATCTGATGAAATTCCCCCTTTAAAATTACATAAAAATTATTGAGTTTGATCAATAATTCAAACAACAAAACACAGTGTCCTTGAACGAAGTTTAGGGTTAAAAAAAAATGTACAAAGAATCCGTCAACACGGCGATGTAGTATGCGGTCTCAGCTTCGATTTGATGTTAAGATCTAAAAAATCTGTTGGGAAAATTTTGAGAAAATTGAAATTTAAAATTTTTAGTTTTTCACACCCTTGTCACATGCAAAATATCAGTTTTAGATCTATCAAATAGCATTGCAGTGTTATCGAAATATCACAGCTTATCTAGTTATACATTAGGTTACTGAATCAGGTGAAAAATGATAATAAAAAGCTTTTTATTTCTAATTTTCACATCATTTTCAACATTTAGGGGTGTTGCAAACTCGCCGAATCATAAAATGTGTCAAATCAGATATAATCATGCCCATTTTGGCTTTATTATTTCTTTAACTAAAGAAAAGTGGCAAATGAACCACCAGTGTGTGAGAAAATGCCTTGTTAAATTCATTAGTGATATAAATTGTGATTTTTAGCATTTCACCAGTTGATGCTTTTCAAGTGGGATTCACAAAAATATCTGTAAAGTTATCGGACAACAAATAGTGAACAAATGTCGGAATACCTACTGTCAGCATCTCACAAGTGTGCATCTTCACAACAGCATTGCAAGTAACTTGTATTTGACATCAAAGGAAATAATATATTTTGATTGATATATTTTTTCAAATCGTAAAAAAAAAATCTATGCAAGTGGTCTAATGGCTTAGATGATCAATTCCAACTTATATTAGAATGTTTCTGTCCATATTGAAATGTAGGTAGCAATTTTAATGGTCTTCTGTAGAATTTTATGGGCTTTTCTTACCTGTTTTTGCCAATTTTTTAAGATTATTTCATGAAATCTAATGGTTGCTTACTTCCAAAATTCATTTGTTCATTTATAGCATGCACAGATAAACAATATTAATTGTGTGACAGTGGAAGAGAATCTGTTGCTATTAATTCAAAACTTTGTTGATTGCACAAGGACACGCTATAACTGAACAAATGAATTTTGGAAGTATGTAACCACTAGATTCCATGAAATAATCTTAACAATTAGCAAAAACAGATAAACGAATCACTTAAAATTCTACAGAAGACCATTAAAATTGCTACCTACATTTCAATATGGACAGAAACATTGTAATAAAAGTTGTAATTGATCATCTAAGCCATTAGAACACTTGCATAGATTTTTTTTTAACGATTTGAAAAAATATATCAATCAAAATATATTAATCTCTTGGATGTCAAATACAAGTTACATGCAAAGCTGTTGTGAAGATGCACACTTGTGAGATGCTGACAATAGGTATTCCGACATTTGTTCACTATTTGTTGTCCGATAACTTTACAGATCTTTTTGTGAATCCCACTTGAAAAACATCAACTGGTGAAATGCTAAAAATCTCAATTTATATCACTAATGAATTTAACAAGGCATTTTCTCACACCCTGGTGGTTCATTTGCCACTTTTCTTCAGTTAAAGAAATAATAAAGCCGAAATGGGCATGATTATATCTGATTTGACACATTTTATGATTTGGCAAGTTTGCAACACCCTTAAATGTTGAAAATGATGTGAAAATGAGAAATAAAATGCTTTTTATTATCATTTTTCACCTGATTCAGTAACCTAATATGTACTTAGATAAGCTGTGATGTTTCGATTACACTGCAATGCTATTTGATAGGTCTAAAACTGATATTTTGCATGCAACAAGGGTGTGAAAAACTAAAAATTTTTAATTTAAATTTTCTCAAAATTTTCCCAACAGATTTTTTAGATCTTTACATCAAATCGAAGCTGAGACCACGTACTACAATGCTGTGTTGACAGATTCTTTGTACATTTTTTTTAACCCTAAACTTTGTTCAAGGACACTGTGAAAAATCACACTTGATCCGAATCTGCCAAAATTCCTCCTTTAAATTAGCACAATGAAATGCATTTGATCCAAATCAGCTGATATTCCCCTTCAGATTACAACAACAATTACATTTGATCCAAATCTTCAAAAATTTCCCTTTAAATTACCTCAAAGAATTGCATTAGATCCAAATCTGCTGACGTTCCCCTTCAAATTACAACAAAAAATTATTTCATCCAAATCTGCAGACATTCCCCTTCAAAATATCACAATGTAATGTATTTGATCCAAATGTGCTAATATTCTCCTTATGTAAAAAATATACAACAAATAATTGCATCTGATCCAAATCTGTGGAAATTTTGTCTTTAATGGATTGTGATACAGAAAAATCATTGTAAAGAGATTTAAAAAAAATGACCTTACCTGGCAACTTGCTCATTGTCCACTTTGACCACACAGTAGGGATCACTTGTTCCCGACCTGAAAACAACAAGAGGAATGCCTTAATCTGAGTTCTTATAAATTGTGTTTAAAATTAAGTATTCTTATAGAAACCTCACTTTTTCAGGTGTGTCAAATTTTTTGGAGGGTAGTGTAAATCAGTTAAACATGTATTTGTTTAATATTAAAGGTGTACTGCATGTATTTAAGGGAGCACAGACAAAACATTTATTTTAAGCGAAAGAAATATTTGTTTCTAGAAACCCAGCAATATTCCTTTAAAAATTCCATCCCATACGCCAAATTTATTTCAATACTACCATGTGTTTCCATGAAAAGAAAAAAAATACTGTTCAGGAAATCTCCAAGCGTCTCTCTAATGGCCGCAGTCTAGAAAGGAAATTCAATTCTGGATGACGTTGAATTGTAAAGTGAAACTAATGGTTTTATTAGAAACTTTGATGACCCTACATTATCATGAGAAACCTTTACACATTTCAGTAATGTTGTAACCAATCATCCTCTTGTGTGAATCCAAATTTTAGTATTAAATAAATTAAATTTATTATTTTGTCCGTATTTTTCTTTCTTTCTTTAGTAGGCCTGATTTTGACATCCTCCCCACGCAAGCCCTGCTAAAATGGACAGGGCTTTCTGCTATTTCCAATCTCTTCTGTGATTGGCTGCTTATTTAGGTCATAAGCATTTTGCAGGCAGATTTAGTCAGATTATGGACACTTAGAGGATTACTGGCAACTAAGAAAAACAGTGTAAAACAAGCAAACTTTCAAACAGTTTCATTTCAGATCTGTGAAAATACATAATTCAATGGAATTTTCGGAACTATGATAGCACCTTTCAACAATACGCAATTTCTCCGTTTGTAACTGTGTGAAACAGAAGCAACAATTTCAAACTGTGAGTAAGTTAATTAAGTATTCATGAATTAGCAAAGGTTATGGGCCATTTTGTCATGGTATGACTTGGGATGATGGATTTTGATTGATTGTGGTGCACTATTTCATTTGTCACCTCTTTAGTAAACATGATAGGACCAAATAATAAGAAATACCAATTTCGCCATTAACAAATTTATGGTGACCAAATTTTCCAAAACAAAAATAGCATAATTGGATACCTGATCCTTTCTGTCAAACATCAGATTTATCAAAATTTATAGGAAAGGTAATTGTACATAGATGCTATTACGCAGGAGTATAAACTCAGCATTGTTGACTTAATGTTCCATTTCCTGGTAATTATGAGGCATGATTATCATCTCAATCATGGCTTCAAATAACAAGGTCAAACAATCTACATTATGGACTCTTTATATCACCTAATTCCAATCGCAGCATCATATCATTGTCGTCATTCAGTTAATGATGTTGTTATTAAACTATGTATTACTACAAAATAGGGAAGGAAGTGTCTTCTTGGCAACATCAATGTTTTGTCAGAGATTTAATCTAAGTAAAGCACTACTCAGATGTCACATGTATCAAAACCATTTTTGATTACCATTACCTCAATCCCGTTGAATTGGATTTATAGAGCGGTAAGCGAGAGCAAAAATTGCGATCGTTACCGATCCTTCCCACACTAGTCATGTACGTACTGAAAAATCATGGTATACTGTCCCTTCAATCAGAACGTGTCATTCGCCATCTTTGTTTTTCTTCGCGGGCACTGACATTCTTTCACTGCGCATGCGTAACAAGTGACACCGCACACCAAACTTAATGGTCCGTTCGTGGGTTGTCAAAAAAACGCCAGAGGGCGCGTGGCGACAGTGGCGCCGCCACCATTTTCTCTGATTTAGGTTGCATGACATGTCACACAGCATTTCAATCATGAAATTGATTGCTGCTTGTCTATATCAGTTGCTACTTCGATTGGATTAATTTGTATCAACTGTAGACAGTTTGTGAAGGCTGAAGTGCTATTAAGTCAATTAGCCCTTGATGGCAATTAGCTGATAAGCACCTTCACAACAAAAGAATTAAAGATGTCTATGATTTCAACAGTGTTGATTGGTTATATTGAGAGTTGCTTACCGCTCTCTCCTGCCTTGGCAGATTACATATTAGAACAACTCCATATCACAAGGACTGCATAACTTGCATCCCATATTTTTAGTTGTCAACTTACCAGCAATGTTAACATTTTTGAGTGTTTGTTTCATGGTCTAAGGTGGTTATTCACCATGGGATCAGGAATATGTGTTTATCACACCTTGAGCCCTCACTGGATAAATCTCATATATTCCCTCTCCCATGGCGAATAATAACATGTACGAAGCAGCAAGAACCTTGTCAAGGATGCTCATGTGGTTGAAATCGTGGTTGCTCATATTAAAATATGTAATAAACCTTTAGACTATATTTTGGAGCAAATAATTGGTGAGTAGATGAGCTTGCCCATACACTATAGCACGACCCACTTAATCTTATAACTAGGTTTGCTCAAATTATCTTCACTTCACATCAATCTGTTGATTTAGATGAGGATCAATGCTTAAATGTACAGTTATATACTTTTTTTTTAAACATTCAAATGTACGTATACATGGATAAATGAACATGTGGTTGTGGCAGATTGCAGACAATCCATTTTCCTAACATTGGCCCATCAGATCCTTTCCTATATGAAGAGAAGTATAATCTGCTAATGCCATTGATTTTGGTTTCTACACTCTTGATTAAAAAGCTAGAATAAATTGAAATTTCAAACAGTTAGGACCAGCCTACAGAAGCCCGCTCTATTTGCGACCGTGAGGGAGCACACGCAGCAGGCTACAACAATTCACTGGCGGTGATGTCTGTTTGGTCCACGCGTACAAGACCCCCTCCTCCCCCAGTTACGCCACTGACTGTATACAGTGCCGCCTGTAAGTAAGTGAAACGTATGATATTGTGCACAAGTGAACCATCCTTCCTATTAAATAACATTGGGCCCGTGTTTCACTTACTTATCAAAGACTTTGACACATACCTAACTCCAACTACAGCAGAGAAAATTGGCTGCCATTGTTATCCCACATGCCTCAGGTATCGGCCTTTATGACTCAATAATATGTTTTCCTTTCATCAGATGAAAAGTCATGCTTCCACAAGCAGTTTTGCTGAGGATGTTTAGTTTTGATGCAATGGCACAATATCATGCGTTTCACTTACTTACAGGCGGAACTGTACCCCTGGAAAGAAGTTCAGTGAACGATAAAAGAACATCACATGCCTGTCGTTGTGTCATTGGATGAAATGAGAAATCTGAATTATAGATTTCAAACTTTTTTACTCAATCTCTTATCATGCCTACTCACACTTTAAATAGTTTTTTTTAATTTTCTCCAGTGCATCAGGATTGGAAAACAATAAATGACGCAGTCATACATTCACAAATGAGTGACATCGAAAGACTTGGTTTTTGGAAATACACTGCATTGTCTGGAAGTCTGGGATTTTACCTTGAGTGATTTATTCAATTTCAATTTTGATCTTATTGTTAAAGGAGTAGAATTTCAGTAAATAGTTACTATGCACAATTTACAGGCAGATGTAAGCTTGAATTTCATTAACATCCTGATGCAGGCCTATAGTATAATAATCCTACTATTAATTCACGGACCCCTCTGTCTTTCCCAGCCAAAGTATAGGGTGCCCATCCACAAAAACTTGCATGCAATATTTTCTCACCCACTAGAAGGACGTAGGCTGGGTTTCATGTTCAAAATTTATATTTAAAATTCTACCCCCATATCACAAGTGTTATGCTAGTTCAATACAATGTACATGATTGTGTAAGGCTGATTGCAGGCTCTAGATCGGATTGGAAGTTGAAGACAAAGTAGGTCACACTCGGATGCAAATTGGTGGTTGCATCACGTAAGCAGCATGTCTAGTTATGACATCATAACTCAGATAGAATTGGAAAACCTCTACCGTAGCTTGTGGATAGCTTTATTGCTGTCTTCCAATGAGCAGCCCCACAACTTCATCAGGTTGCTGCAGCTCATCCAGAATGTGAGAGCTATCACATTTCTTCAATGAGATGCATGTGAAATTCTATCATCTTAAACTGGGAAGAACTTCGTTCAATGCTAGGCCTAAATCCATTAGCAGATTAAACGAACGAATCTGATATGCTGGGAAAATAAATCCCCTGCCCATATCTTGGTCTGCCCGTAAATTTTGAATGTGCAAGTGAGTAGGTAGTCAGTGAGTGATTTGGGATTTTCAATCACAAACTCCATAGCACTAGCATTCTAGCAATAACTTACAATATAATTGCCAATTTTTGAGTGAGTGAGTGAGTTTGTGTTTTACACACCATCAGCACCAGTGTGGGCTATTTAGAGGCAAGCCAATTTTTGAGAGAATGTTAAATAGGCCTAAAGTATTTGTGAGCAAAACGGTCAGATGGAGCAGACTACAGTAAGATGGAGTTACATGTATACTTGGATCATTTTCATATAGTATAGGCATGATGTGTAGTTTGTGTACACATTAGTCAAGAAGATGACACCTGCTTTTAAAAGTGGCCATCCTCCCCAGCCACAGTTAAGTCACCTCCAACTCAAGCCAAGTTGTGCTATATAAATATCAGGGCAGATCCACTGCCCTGGTCACATTCGCGTTAAAATTTCAGGGCAAAATAGTCACAGCCCCCCCCCCATGAGACAGCCGTCCGGTATGCCTATGCATACAGTGAAGAAAATATATTGAATTCAACTTTTGTGATTGCTTGAGAGGCATGAGTAGCCTTTGGAATCGAGTTGTCTTGCACCATATCCAATGATCAGGTTTCTCAGATTGACAAAGCTGACAAGATGATATTTATGAGCTATCAGACTTTTCCGGTGAAATGCATGTGGAAATTTCATCTTATAAAATGAATTTCCTTTAATGGTAAATCCATTAGCAGAAATTTGTCTGGTGAAGATGAAGGATATTGTCTTAATGTCATCAGATTAATATAATAAATCTGGCTATATACTGTATATTATCACAAGAAAATATGTTATTAATTCAGTGACAAATGCAAAATATTACATCATCTCTGGGATACTCAATGCATATAATGTTATTAAAATTGATCAAAGTACATTAATAATTTTATTATTTTGTTTTGTTTAGATGCTCAAGGCATAATGATTTCCCTGTTGCATAACCATTTTAAACCCTTTGATCCTGAGCGTGAGCAAATGGCTTGGCACTGCTTAATCGAATGACAACCATTGGATTGAGGATAGTCCACACACAATGGAAATCTCCAGTTTGCTTGCTAAAAAGCAGCCCTATTGGCATAATGTCAATGACATTTTCTCAACCATTATTCAAAGGTTGCGTCCTGCTCTTGCATTTTCCCACTCACATTGCTTCACACATGGTTTTTCATCTTATCTTGACTTGAGCCAACAACTTTAAATTCAAACTTATCAATCAACCTGCTCGTCTCCTACTGATGAGCTGAAAGTAATTTTGTGTCCACATGCACGCTTCATGGATATGCTCTATAACTAACAGATGATTCAACTGCATTTTTGCAGTTTATTCATGTACAGGGTGTCTACAGAAAAAAAGGACGGTGTCTACAGAAAAAAAGGATAATCAACACAATTTGATTTGTTTACAGTTTATTTTGTGCCAAGCATAAATATTACACCATCTCTGGGATACTCAATGCATATATATAATGTTATTAAAATTGATCAAAGTACATTAATAATTTTATTATTTTGTTTTGTTTAGATGCTCAAGGCATAATGATTTCCCTGTTGCATAACCATTTTAAACCCTTTGATCCTGAGCGTGAGCAAATGGCTTGGCACTGCTTAATCGAATGATAACCTTTGGATTCTGGATAGTCTGCACACAATGGAAATCTTCAGTTTGCTTGTTCAAAAGCAGCCCTATTGGTACAATGTCAATGACATTTTCTCACTATAATTCACAGGTTGTGTCCTGCTTTTACATTTTCGAACTCACATTGCTTCATACATGGTTTTTCATCTTTAGCATACAACTTTAAATTCAAACTTATCAATCAGTATACTGATGCCATTATGCCAACTATCTGCAGTCCAGTGCCGCGCTGATAACCAGTATAAGCCAATTTACTTGTTTGCGGCTTTAGAATTGGACTTCGTCTACTGCTTGACCAAAAATGACTTGCATCTTGATGTGTTTTTTTTTCAGAGTTGAAGTTGATACAGATTTTTAACTACTTTTCAAGAAGGCCATGACCTGTGTGCTTTTCAGGATTATGTCTCTCTGGCTGGTCTAATTATGTGATTGTTGACATAAGATGAATGCAGCTCATCGTTGTCGAAGATTTCCCGTTTAGCTTAAAACTCCGATCGGGACTTGAATTGTGGGATCAGATTTGTGCTCAGATCGGACTGGAAATTATAATGCTGTACTCGGATCAAAACAGAAAGCCAAAAAGCGCTATCAGTGCATCTCTAATCCATAGTATTATTTCTGACACACGCCGGGCTCGGGACCACATACAAAACCAGGAAACCTTTGATGGCTTATACACTGTGTACTAACCAAGTGACCTACTTAAGGATTTTTTGTTTACATTTTGCTGGTTCTCATGTATAGAGCAAGCAACAAACTTTGCATTATAGCCAGTATGCTGCCTTATAGTACAAGTAATACACATAAAAAATTTAAAATTAATCAGTTAAGTTTTCTGGGAGACTAGGCAGTTTTAGTAAATTATAGTGCATTTTTTACTAGAATCCCCAAATCTTTTGATTGTTGAATATTTAATGCTTGTAATTTCACATCAAGATGTCTAGTGCATAAATACAGCATACTGGCTATGTTATGTTATAATTGAATTGGTTTCTTATCTAAAATTTAAGATTTTGCAATAGAGCAAACGGTACACAGTGTACAGGATAACCATTTTTACACTTTACCTGAGCACTTAGTTTTTTGTGGCATCATTGATCCCTTTCCAGAATTAAGTCATTTACCTGCTAAGCAAAAATTCACTCATGACTGCGATTTTTCCACTTTTTGGCTTTTCTCCTCAACCTTGATTCTGATTCTGTGTTGACCTAAACCTGAAGAAATATTTTTTAATTCTGCTTCTAGCATATATGCAACATCTTTCTCAAATGATCATTTCTTTCGCCAGGAGAAGCCCTCGGCGTATAAACTAACCTTGTTTATTTATCCTATCCTATCCTATCCTATCTCCACTAGCCTGCACGTCCCCTACTGATGAGCTGCCAGTAATTTTGTGTCTATGACTAACAGATGACACACTTCTTTATATTGCTTTTTACAGTTTATACATGAATACATGTATATATACATATCTATATTTGAATTTTAATGTAAAATTACCAATTTAATAGATAACGTTATAATATTTGATATTTTGTTGAAGTACTTTTTAATAAAAGACCTAATAAGAATCTTCTTCAGCCTCTTTCAATATCTAGAATATCTTGGATTTTTCTTATTCTGTTGAGTTCTTTTCGAGTATTTTTCATCAGTTTTTTTAAATATTGCACTTGCTATTTCAAAAGGTATTTATCTCCCTTCAGTAAGTATAGTAATTCAATCTTTACTTGTTTGGCATTTGCTATGTTCCTCGTGTTTCTAAACATGATGATTTTACTACCACATAATGAATTTATTTTGCTGTTTCTTCTTCAACAATGCGCTTTCTGTCCTTGACAACTGTTGGTTGATCCCCTCATTTATCAACATTATATCTTACAATTACACGCCAGTTTAACAATATCATCAAGTTGAATGAATTATAATATTACTTGTTTATGACAGTTATTTTACCTTACTATAGCAGGGTGTTACCTGCAAAGCCGTCAGTCAGAGACCTGCTTTTCCCAGCTGTGAAAGTATCACGGTGAGTTTGAAACAGGCTCTAGATTCATGTTCTGAAATTGTATACTGTAGAATATATCTTAAACTGTGCTGAACATATATATTTTAGAAATATACCTTTCATATGTAGCAGTCACGACATATTCTCTGTTGCAAAGGTGCCTCAAAGAACTATTGTGAACTTTAAAATGCCGTTTTCAATGACAATACACGAGAACATTTTTAAAACTATCTGCTGGAAATATCAAAACATTAAGATTAAGAAAAATATATAATGTTATACCATCTATCGTATTTCTTATTAACCTTATGTTTGGCTTGTATTTTCCAAAAAAGGGACCAAAAATTTCTAAATGGTTTTGTTTGCCTGTTGTCCTGCTTGATATCAACTTCAATTCTAACAGCCGGGGACAATAGAGACATTCATATCCGCAACAGCTAAATCAAATGATCTGTTGAGCCAATAAAATTTAAGCAACCACACAGGTTCAATGATGCATTTTCAATGTCGTTCATCCTATGTATATGCAGCCAGATCTTTAGAAGAGATACTTACAAGTCTTTGGCCGGCAAGTTTTTAGCCTCGCCAATTCGAAGGAACAGGGAGGTGTTTCGGGCCATCGGTGGATCATCTCCGAAAATCCAAAAACAGCTTCAACGGCAAACTCCCCGGTATTTCATGAAACCATTGGATATTGCTTCATTTTCAATAGCAGAGTAAACACTTCTGAAAGCAATGTGCTTTGGTTTTCTGTAGAACGCTTCACAGGTACTCCAAGACGCTTCTTCCAAGTTGCGACACAGTTAAATACGATTCAGAATGATGTCATTCGTATTCGAAATAAGGACATGGTATGGTAAAGGTATATGCATCCTGCTGCCATGCATCTGATGTTACTAGCACAGATAGAAGCTGTTGTTAGATACTGCAGTTTGCTGCAGGCTGGCAGCTCATTGTTGTCACTTGCTTGCAGCTGCAGTAGCTTCTGCAGGTTCTGTCAGTTCTGCAGGTTGGAGACTCCCCCTGTGAGCTGCACAACCCACCTGCAGATAGCTCAGCCAAGTAGCTCCAGCCCCAGCCCCAGCATACAACAGAGAGGAGCATACAACAGAGCCACTGCAATGCAAGTGGCTTTAAGCTGGCTAGAGCTATGTTCGTCTATGTGTTGTTGAAGGTGCCTGAATTATATAGATTCACACTTTCACACCATATATTAGCAAGTTCCTTTGTTATGTAGATTCACACTCCCAACTGGCAGAACAGAGCTTTAAATTGGCCTCCTTATCAGTTATAACAACATGAAAGTGGTCATTTCCCAACATGTCTATTAATATATTTATATGTATGTCTTTCAACCACAACAATTCAATTAAACATCCATCCTGTTCAAAAACACATGTTCATTAGATGACGGATATATTAAATCTTGTTAATTGATGACTTCCCTACAAGTACACATGCTGCTCCATACAATATTCTGAATTTCCTGCAGCTGCATGTGATAAATAGATCCATATGTCCATATTGTACATATCGATAAATATATCACTCAAATATACATGATTGTGACTCGTTTCAAGCATTGATTAGACTCAGTTCATAACAGTTAAAAATCTGAAATGAAGTTATTTAGGTCAACAAATGAGCCAATTTTGAAAGCTTTGTTCTGTTTTAAAAGTGTGGTTGGTTGGGTTTAATTGTTGACTGGATGTTTCAAAATCTCAGGGAGGTTGGGGATAATATGGTATAGTGAGTTGGGTACAATAGGTAGCTCCTAAGCACTTGGTTTGGGGGCCGGCCCTTTAGCTCAACTGGTGTGATAGTGGACATTGAAGTCTACTCTTACTGTCCCTCCACTCAAGGGAGTCTGCAGGGACTACATTGGGGCGCACTTACAGCCTTATTATCTGAATATTACGTGATCATTACGTCTGCCTTTAGTGTGCAAATTGACATGGGTAATCAGTGAAGCGATGTAGTGGGGTAAGCTCAGTTGGTGCCGCTTTGGATGCCAGATAGATTCAATTCCAGGATGCCACTGAGTGCATTTATATACAAGACGTAAAGCCCAAATCATTCATCTATGATCTATCTAATATACGGATAATTCCATGAAAAAGCAGTGGCCATACCCCATGTTGTATTGCGTTTTATACTCAATGGTTTTCTGTATAGGCCTACTCAATGGTTTGATTATTGTTGATGATGTCACTGAATTGTTTGCAATTGTGACGTCATGTCCATGGTGAAGTCACAGCATTGTGACACCATCACTTGAGCTTTTATCTATGCTCTGATTGCCTGATGCAGCTGTTGATTATAGATCACCTGAGCAAAGTTCAGCTTTCTTTGGAGTCACATCATGGGTATAAATAAGACCAAATGGTTGCATGGTGGTATTTTGAGATGTATATATATTGTGAAGATATCCTGAGTCCATTGTACCCACTCGTGCTGCCGCACTCATGGGTACAGAGGACTCAGGATATCTTCAACTCGTGGAGTACATCTTAAAATACCACCATTTGGTCTTATAATAGGAAATGATGTTGTCACAACATTGTGACATAACGTCAAAAATATTTGTGATGCAAACATGCAATGTTGTGGCAACATTTCACAATGTTGTTTATGTTGCTCCTTGGGAGAATCCATGCGGTGAATATATATTTACGGAATGTACTTTCATTTCTATAGTTTAGCGTTTTCAAACGGATTGGCATACTCGTACGTTGTGGAGTTTATGAATTCCAACAACCATTGACAACACGGAGGTTGGCCTTGACCAGAGTTTCCGGAAGAAAATACTTTGGAGCTGCACCTGAATACGTGTGGACACCATGAACATGAAAGCACAGATTCCTCTGTGATGCAAGCCTGCTCTGATCACAACTAGTCCACCAGGTGTTGGTCTGGTCATGAGCAACAAGACTGCCACCTGGTATTTTGCCTATATCTCACAAATGGCAACAAGTTGGCAGTGATCCTCATGGAAATTCTGTGACGAACAGCTCATGAGATGTAATTTTTCCAATTTTGTTACTGTGCATAACTATGATCAACCATACTTAGTTGATTAGAGGTTATTACATGGCCGAATCATGTATATTCGCTTACTTATAAAAGACTTTGACCCATACCTAACTGCGACTACAGCAAAGAAAATTGGCTGCCATTGTTATCCCACCTGCCTCACATATCGGCCCTTATGACCCAATATGTTTTCCTCTGATCGGATGAGAATTAATGCTTCCACAAGCAGTTTGGTTGGGGATGTTTAGCATTGATGCAATGGCACAATATCATGCGTTTCACCAGGCGGCACGGTAGGTGTGGGATAATCGACTGGCCATGATTTGCATATTATTTTTTCGTGGCACTACTTCAGATTTGCACGTGATGTCACAATCACAACACATTCATGACATTCATGACATCACAACAGCAGCCTCCCCATTTAATTCTTAAAAGGCAGCCGTGTGACTTTGTGGGCTTTAATATATAAGCAAAATCTCCCATACTATACCATTGATTGATCATTCCATGCATTAGCATAACTGCAGGAAGCTTTCTTTGGTGATAGAATACATAATGCAGATTTAATTGCAAAGAAAAAAGGTACAACAGGATGGCAAACTCACCAAGGAAGAGACGCCAAAGTGATAATGGACTAGCCATTTACTCTTGGTGTTGTTGAAAGAAAACGCAACAAAATATTTGCATAAACGCAGATATGACATTTTATTCTTCAATGTTGACGCGTGTCATGCAATTTTTATTACTCAGTGTACATAAAAAAAGAAAGATCGAAGGAAGTACTTCGAAAATATTCACTTGAGCTGCAACTTTCACTTTCCACAATCATTACCAATATACATGTATGGTTCTCCCTGGACTCTGGTAGGTGGAGGTATAGGGAAGGGCACCTGTCATGTGATTGGCCCCCTACAACCAATACCACTTATTTCGCCAGGCATCGTCAGGGGTACCTCTCTCCTTCCCTCAATATCTACATAGATAAACATACATACACAAATAGATGGATCGATAGATAGAACGATACATGCAGACAGATAATATTATGTAGAATTGGTACTTTCTAGTCAATATGATATTCTAACTGTAATATTTCATAAGATAGTGTCTTTCTGCATTCTTTATGGTTTTTAAAGGCTTTTCAATATTTTAGAGGATCCCGTTTCTTTGTGAAATTACGGTTATAGTTAAAGTGACAACAGCAAAAAGAAATAAGTGGCAATTCCTCCCAGGATCTGAAATAAATGGGAAAGAAATAGTGTGTAATTTCCACTAGAGCACGCATGTGTACAAAGCGTATGACTGTACAAATAAATAAATAAATTTGGTCTATAATACAATTTTGAATTCTATACAATACTATATACAGGCTCATGGCCGTAACTTTTCACTCATCTGCACTATGGTGCAATTATTGTGACCAATCAAAACAAAGCAAATACTTGCTCAATCTTCACTAAATCGTGAGCAATTATAGTTTGTACAGAGTAGAAGGTGTTCTGGTAGAAATAATTGCATTAAATGATATTTTCACAGTAATAATGAATAAGTTGAATTTTGAGCATAGAATCAATTATGATGCTACGTGTATATGTTATTCTCATGGTAGTAACAGCCACCAAAGTTTGAGGATGTGTTTTGTACACATAATTATTCATGACAAAATTACTATAAAATACATGGGTGACTTTTCCGTTCATTGGTTTTACTAGAACTAGTTTTTCCTTTAAATATGGCAAAATTTTATGTAGGTGTAGGAAATAACTGCACTTCTTCTTTTGAAAGAAAATTGTGTCAAATGCTTTCCATAGATGTGAAATTATATGAAACAAATTAAATTTCATAATAAGAAAAACAATTTACTACTTTATTCTTACATCAGAAATTAACAATTTTTCTAATCATAAACACATCAAGCAAAACCCAATCAAGCAACGTTAAAGTCGCGTATTTAATTGTAATTTTGTCATGAATGTTTAATTTGGTGTGTGCCAAACCAAGACAATTTGGTGAATATTACTATCATGTGAATGACAAATATAGGATCAGAACTGATCATATGCTTAAATTTAAACTAATTCAGTATTTTGCCTCACAGCTATTATTCAACATTATTCCATTCAACAATTTTTATCAGAAAACCTCCAAGTACATACTAACTATAATTCCTGACATTTCGGTGAAGATTGAACAAGTATTTGCTTTGTTATGATTGGTCAAAATTATAGCACCATAGTGAAGCATGGCTGCTGAGTGAAAACTTACGGCCATGGCTGTATATTATGATAATTTGGCTTGTAACTAAATCCATATCACTTATATGGACAATTTCAAAGTCATTGTAGATATATGTTAAATTGGGTAGTTGGATGGGAAGATAATAAAAAATTAAAAAATAATTTTTTTCAGAACAATCTATTAGAAACATATTAAGATGAAAGCAGTACAGTCAAATTAAGTAAAAAGTAATTGACGTTTAGAAGAAAAAATCCATACATAAAACGAAAATATTTACCGTTAGGACACTACTTCTATTGAGCGTAAAAAATCCAAGAACAGATATTCCGCTGAAGCTCCGAATGTCTTCCATGAAATATGGGAACTATCTGGGTTAAGGAAAATAATCATAATTAATGCTGTCCAATATCATACAAGAACCAATGGGTTGCAAAAATCGCTTGGAATTCAGAGTGGGCTGGAACCCCAGGCTCTTCCTTCTCAAGTAGGGACGGCAATCCCCTCCCACTCCAGAGGCTTTCATACTGGCCTTAGAAAACTCCAACTGGGAATAGGCAGCAAACACTGCCAGGTGACTCGGCAAGACGAAGTAAGTGAAAGCGGTATTGTTTTGTCATTTTTTTGCCATTGTGACAAATGTAGGGCTGCCACTTTTCAGACCAGTCAGTCAACACTTTTAACAATTTGTTTCTACTGTTTGTAAAACAAATCAGTATCTTATGAAATTTTAAGATAAAAATTGATCTTGGATTCGACTGGAATTCAAAATTAGAATGAAATGAAATTATTTATGACTTCCTTATCCTTCTGATGACTCAGAGCGCCTACAAGAACGATAAAAGGATATTTTTTGCCACAGCCAAAATTAATTTTAAACCGATTACTTCAAAAATAAAACTGACTGAACACATATTAAAAACGTAAATTAGTTTTTTCGGATACAATTTCCTTGTCTTCTTCATTCAAAGGTTCTCTTGTCAATTTCTGGAGAAGTTTAATAGAATCTGTAGCCTGAAATAAATGTATTTATATTACGATGTTATATTTATTGACAATATGAGAATTATGATATATAATAACAGTTAAATGACTGACTGTATACCTTGAGTTACGTTTTATAAGTGGGATCACTACTTCTTTGTAAATAGCCATGACTAGCACACTTAAATTTATAAATTGACTCCAATATATTAAATTTCACAAAGTCTTTAAGTCCAAATATAAAACTTCAATGTTACAATTGCCAATAACTTACCTTGTCAGTGACTCTTGTGGGCCCATACAAAACTACACCAATCTGCACTGTCACAAAGAATAAGTATGATGCCATAAAGTTGTTATTACCAAGTACTGCCATGTTTTTCAACCAGTAACCAATAAAACAAGTCTCAGTGGTCAGATTTATGAAGATGAGACATATTATAATTTGATAGACAGAATTGAAATGATCAACATCATCGGCTATGGTGTTGAAAGATTTTCTCAGAAATGTTAGGGAGCCCCTATTAATCTCCTGAAGTTTGTCATTGAAAACTTGCAACCTTTCAGAAAATGTTAAACAGACCAACAAAAAGTAAATGAGGTTAGTTAAAACCGGAATCTCTAAGTGAAAGTCTTGAAAGAGTGCTAAGACATGGGACATGCAGGTTACCGTAGAGATTACATGAATGTTGCTTGAGCTCATATTACCCATTGCCAAGCTGATAGCTGTCTCGTTGCAAAGAAAATATTCAGTCAAAGGAGTCTTGATGTCAAATATATAACTGATCAATGAAATCAGGAGTAGTAGGACTAAACTATGAACAAGAACCAGTTTTCTGATGGATAAATGTCTTATTTTTTTCAAAGTAAGCACTTGCAGTTCCGAGCGACGTGATAGGTAAAATAGACAAATCACTAGCACCATATTTGAAACTTTGTAATATGAACGCATCCCCATGAAAATCATTTCTAGTGTTGACAATTTTGTAAAAACAAATAAAAGTGCACTTTTTGTTAAATCCGACAAGCACTGCAATATTGTGAAAATCATAATAATGACATTATAAATGAAGACAGCATAATAAAATGATTTGATCTTATAATGCTCCCATTTATCGTGAGTCAGCCCAAAAGCTCTCAGAATGCCTAATACAATTATAAAATCCCTTGAGTGCTCCATCGTTCTGAATCTGAAAATGACCAGAGAAGTATAAACGCCTTGATAAAAGAGCGCTTCATAAAAATTTCAACAAGAACAGTCTGTCTGCACAATCAAAATCAATTGGATCTACATGCATTGTAATAAAAATCCCATTTGTGTAATATGCAATATAACCAGAAATATTTGTGTAGCTCATTCCATTAGTCTTGACACTTTGTCCCCCATCTGCATGGAAACTGATGTTTGGCTTGATTCCTCAGCATAATACAGGTCGCTTGGCAGAAAAAAACATACTTACAGGTAGATGAGCTGACTTGAAATTTGTTTATAGAGCGGTAAGCGAGAGCAATTTGTCACAGAAGGTGGCAAATTGTGATCGCTTAGCAATCCTTCCAATACCAGTCACGTACATACTGAAAATCATGGAAGTTATCCCTTCAAATAAATTGTGGGATCCGCCATTGTCATTTTAGATCACGTGACGTCGTGCTCGCCGCCATTATTCTACCGAGCATACGCAGTAATATGTATAGCCAGACTCGTTTCTGTCCACATATCAGCGGACAAGCATGTAGTAGATAACGTCACAGAGCAATTGTGAATGAGCGAATGTTGATTGCATTGTTCTCTCGACAAATCAGATTTGAAAGATCAGTACTAGCTACCTAAGGTCATTCATCGACCATGGATTCCAGATTGTGTATAGCATGACTCCGTTCATGACGCTGCAAAAATGCGACGGAGGGCGCGCCGAAACAGTGGCACCCCTTGCGGCCATTCATGAAATCGGCAAATATGATGATTGAAATCCAACAAACTACATACATGTACATCTCCTGGCTCCCTGGAACCCAGTGGTTTAAAATCAAGCAACACAACGTTAGCCTTATCTATACCTGCTTACCGCTCTCTCGTGCTTCGGCAGATTACATCGTACATTTCTGTAATGTTAAGGTGCCTTTTTTGTCAAATTCGAAATATTTCACATGTAGGGGACAGATTGTAGTATAGTGTGCAGTGTCCATTATCATTGCATGCCATACAAAAATGCACATGGACTGTGACATCTAAATGTAGTTATTGCCCTGCAGGCAATTTGACCTATTTTGACGTCGGTGTGACGTCACAGACATTACCCTGACGTCAGGTACGTCAGGTGATTTCAGAATGGCCATTGCATCGGTGATTGTGAAGAGACTGAGAGTGAGACTAGCAACAAGTTGATTCCTGATTACAGCATAATTTCCGCTCAATCACTCTATCTTACGTCTTACAAAAAAATAGCCCTTGTGTAATTAATGAATCATAACGAGACAAGTTTTACTCCAACGCACCCCATCAGACTGCACTGTTTGATGTGATTATGGAAAAAGTGGAGTTTTTCAGGGTGCTCTAATGCGCTCACATGTAGGCAATGTTTTCTTACAGCATAATTTCCGCTCAATCCCTGTATTAAATGTGTGTTCATGTACACAGGATAACATAGCAAAAGGCAACAAGTTTGCATACACACCTGTTTTATAATACATTCCCCTTAAAAGTCTGCTATCTAACCAGTTGAGCTAAAGGGCCAGCCCCCAAGCCAAGTGCTTTGGAGCAACCTATTATACCCAACCCACTATCCAGAGCAAGGCCTGGTAAATCCGTCCAGGAGGGTAAACCCGACAACCCCCTACTATGTGTATAGGCCTACCTGTTATAGGTTGTTTGAGTTTTAAAATTTCCTGAATCCACACTAAAACCAGCTCAACTCGTACAAAATCATGCTGCAAGGGTAATTCTCGGTTGCAAGAAACATGATAGCGCGACATCTGCTTTGCGTGACCTTCACTGGCTACCAAATAGACAGCGCCGTAAATTCAAATTACTCCTTACGGTCTTCAAATGTCTTCATGATACCGCACCATCATACCTGAGTAACCTGCTGGTCAGAACAAAAAACGCACAACAGCACGCACAACAAGATCTTCCCCTGACACCGGCATTAAACTAATAGTACCGAAAATAACTCCAGCAACCTTCGCAAAGAGAAGTTTCTCAGTCGCAGGCCCACATCATTGGAACAATCTACCATCTGAACTACGTGAATGCAATAATATTAACTCCTTCAGAAAGAAACTCAAAACTCAATTATTCAATGAATATTACTGACCCATAGGCAACAAACGTGGCCAGTGGGTTTATCATATTTTCATCCCTGTTTTCATTTTATGTGCTTCAAGTCTACCCTTCACTTCAATTAATTATTCTGTTAATATTTATTTATAAATTTAGTTTTTATCTTCTTACCAATTTATAGTTTTAACGTTGTATTATTATTCTCAGTAATTAATTTATTTTAGCTATTATCATGTTTTTACATTTCTTTATATATTTTAATTTATTAAAATCCTTATTTATTGTACAGCACTCTAGAATGTTTTTCAAATAGGAGCGCTATATAAATTTATAAATTCAAATTCAAAACTAAGAAAGAGTCGTGTTTAAACTAATTTTGCCGTTTTTATTGTTTTGACAAATTGACAGGTACTTAAACAATATTTTAAGCCTATTTTACAGTCCTTGTCATACTTACGTGGAATCTCAAGTTTTTTTTCTATGCTGTTGAACTGTAATGTCAGAGATGACTCTATTCTAGCATTGCAATATATGTAAATTAACTACAAGCTGTGATGTCATTTCAAACTGGGTCAGATTCCCCAGCTTCTAGCAAATGTTGATCCTCCTGAACTGAGCTTTACAGTTTCAACACAGTGTCAGAGTAAGAGTTTTATCTGGGATAGCCCCTACAGCTACGTCATCACAGCTTGATAGCCAAAGGGATGACAGTAAACTACTCATCACGGTTCAAACATTGATATATTGAAGGAAGCATTACATTTGTGATCCCAATGATTTATCACAGTAATCACCAGTCTAATCCTACCAAAGGGCAGTCTTGTGAGCATTCACGGTAGACAATTGTTATAATCCCCGAAGAGTTGTTTGATTAATCTATAAACTTGCTAACTTACTTTAAACTTTGATGGAAGTTGGTATAAACAGAAGGCTTTGACAATTTGTTGGTAAACGCATGGCTAATGTTATGTATATTTGTTCTGGCTGCCCATTGGCTGAGAGGCTGTGATGTCAAACTTGCATGGGTCTTCCGAGACCCAATTTTCACTCTACCACTGAGTTGAAACTGTGATGCTCAGTTTGGTGGATTCACATTGGTTAAAGCTGGGGAATCTGACCCAGTTTAAAATGACATCACAGCTTGTAGTTAATTTACATATATTGCAATGCTAGAATAGAGTCATCTCTGACATCAGAGTTCAACAGCATAGAAAAGAACTTGAGATTCCACGTAAGTATGACAAGGACTGTAACAAGGTGGAATCACAGGTCAGATTGGAGCCATGACATTTGTTGTCTTTGATGTTATAAGCCAGGGACAACGAAATTCTCCCTGAAAGTAGCGAGGAGTTGCCCGAAGGTGCCGGCGGCTTCAATTGTTTTCAGTGTTTTGCTTAGGCCTACTGTCATGCTACTTGAAAGTGGATGTCTTGTGAAAAACAGGAGTCTGGGCTTTCAAATTTCAAAATGTAATTTTGTTGCTAAGTGCCATAATAAGGCCACCACTGATTCTTGAAATTTCTGTTGTTTCAGTGACTACGATTGTCACACAATTTATAGCAGAAGACGACCAAAGAGTCTAAACTGCGTTCAGCAACACACCTTGATGTCACAAGACCTAACATATTTATTTAAGTCAGTAGAAAAACATTGGCTGATTAAGTTGACATGTCGTCTAATTCAGTGGCGTCCCTATGGGGGGCACGAGGGGGCACAGGCCCCCCCATATTGGACCTGTGCCCCCCCAGGTGCCCCCCCATATGAACTTTCCAACTCTGGCTAAAATATACAATTAGTATAGTGGGTACCCCCCCAGAGAATCGCGTGCCCCCCCACGTGCCCCCCCATTCGAGACCCCTCAGTTACGCCACTGGTCATATTGAACATTGCCAATCTATCCCAGTTAAAACGAAGTTAAAATGACAACAGCAAAAAGAAGTACGTTATGATTCCACCCAAAATCTGAAATAAAGGGAAAAGAAACATGACCTTAAATCTTTTCAGTTGCAAATTGTTCATTATTTGGACAAGATTATGTGCATATTACTGATTGAAAATTGATATTGGTAGAAGCAGGTAGCAGGAGCAGCTACTTTTGTATGACTTAAGTTATGAAAAGGTGCACATTAATAGCTATTTGAAAGTAGTCATTGTAGATGTTTGAGAACTAGTCATAAGAAATATTTACAGTTAAAACGCTACTTCTGTTGAGGGAGAAGAACCCAAGAACAGATATTCCGCCGAAACTCCGAATGTCGTCCATGAAATATGGGAACTATACATGTCAAGGGAAAACAATTGGTTATCAGAAAACATTATGCAACCAAATAAGTTCTTTCAATCAAGGCTTAAATTTTTTTTTTTTTGCACTGATACTTAATCATTACAGCCTTTTGGTCAGACAGACCAATTATAGTACTACACTCAATGATATCTTGAATGGTTCAAAATTTCATGCAAACAATTATAGGTACATCTTCTAATATGAAATTGAAACCGATGACCACGTCAGTGAAAAAAAATTACATGCAAAAGTTCTGCTCTATCGGTTAAGTTAAAATAGTTGCCTTTGAATTGAATAATTCTCTCTTCACACATCCTAGAAATTGGTCTATTTCCTGGAAGTTTCTCTGGGGAGGGATGCATATTCCCATTAGGACCCTATTCTGTCACACTGCTAAGAGCAAAAAGAAAATTTAATTTTGATGTATTTTTCGTTAAAGGATACAATTTCCTGGTCTCCTTCACTCAAGGGTTCCCTTGCTAATTGCTGGAGAAATTTCAAAGAATCTGCAACCTGAAAAAAAAAGGTGTTTACATTACAACAAATGTTTGAAGATATAATTGAAAATAATAATAATAGTTAGTAAAAAAATATAAAGTGTATGTTATGCAATCCTTACTAAGTTAGCTTGGTCATTTCAGTTCCTGTTTGAGGATTTTTCATAGTTATAACCAAATACATTTTTTGGCCTTAGGAGTTGTTGTCAATTACACTAAGCTTGGCATTACTCATAGGTTATTCACCACGGGAGAGGGAATATGTGCTTTACTACCCGAGGGCTTTAGCCGAGGTGTGATAAACACATATTCCTGATCCCATGGTGAATAACCGGCTTATACCATGAGACAAACAGTCAAACAGTCAAACATGAGAGGATAACTGGACAACAAAGAATATGGGAATTATTTCCCTGCAATACTGGCATGTGATTGGCTGACAGAGGTGTCGAATGGTATAATCAGAATAATTTACTACTCTGGCGTACATAATGAGGTGTTCAAACAAAGATTAAAAGTTACAAACCTTGTCGGTGACTTTTGTGGGCCCGTACAAAACAACAACAATATGCACAATCACAAAAAAGATGTATGCAGACAGAAAATGGCTGTCATCAATTCCTTGCCTATTTTTCAGCCAGTAACCAACAAAACACGTTTCGAAGATCCCATTGGTTATGATGATGCATATCATGATGTAATACACCGAGTTGAAGCGGTCAATTTCATCTGCTATGGTATTGAAGGCCTTCCTCAACAGTTCCAACGATTTCTTGTTGGTCTCCATGAGTTTTTCGTTGAAAACTTGCAATTTTCTTGAAAATGTTAAGCATATCAGTAAGAAGTAGACGTCGAGAGTTAAAATGGGAACTTCAATGAAGAAGTCTTGAAAGAGTTCTAAGACATGAGACATGCAGGTGACCGTAGAGATTACATGAATGTTGCTTGAGCTCATATTACCTATTGCCAAGCCGATGGCTGTCTCGTTGCAAAGAAAATATTCAGTCAAAGGAGTCTTGATGTCAAATATATAACTGATTGTTGATGTCAGAAGTACTAGGATTAATACATGAACAAACGCTAATTTTCCAATAGATAAATGCCTGACTTTTTTCAAAGTCAGTAATTGTAGTTCTGAGCGTCGTGATAGGTAAAAAAGCAAAATAATTAAAATCAGACTCGATACTTTAAAATACAAACGTGAAACCATACGAAACATTTGCAACATTGTCAACTTTGTAAAAATAAATAACAATATAATTTTTGGTAAATCCACCACGCACAGCAATATAGCCAAAACTATTATTATTAAATTGTACACTAAAAATATGTAGAAGTATAGTTTGACCTTGTAATGTTCATATCTATCATGAGTTAGTCCGAAAGCTCTCAGAATTCCCAACAGAATTATAAAATCTTGTGAGTGCTCCATCATTCTAAGTCTGATAATGGCAACCAAAGAAGTATAAATGTGTTGATAACTTTATTGCATCACAAAATCAAAACAAGTAAATTGGTGAACACGGTATTAAATATTCATTCATGCTGAAAACAAGAATTCCATTAGTGCCACTTGCACAGCTATTAGACATATTTGTACAACTCATCCCATTAGCCTGATATTAAGAATACTTTGCAGAGTGAATTCTAATTGGATGTAAAAATGAAAATGTGCTGAGAAATGACAGTTTGATGCAGCAAAAGGACTTGCAGCTGACATACAGCTTTTTGGAGTCACTGGAGGAACAGTCCTCATGCATACAAAGGCAATGTGTCTCCTCCTTTTATAAATTTGATTAACGATCAATTTGTTTTTTACTAATTACAACCAATGACTTAGCTAACCAAAAAGATTTTCAGTGTATAATTATGTGATGACTTTTTCATGCAAATGTCAATTATTGATGTTGAAGTCCCTTGTCCAATCCAGGGCTTCGGAGTCGGGAGTCAGAGGTTTTTGGGTGGAATCGGAGTCGAGTCGAACTTTGACTTTCAGGTGGAGTCGGAGTCGAAAATTAAATTGATGACTCCTGACTCCTAAAAATAATTAATATAATTTGCAAAAACAAAGTTACAAAAATGTAAAATGTGTCCCAAATTTTACACAAAATTTCCTAAAGAAGTATTCATGTACAAAATTCAATGAAAACTTCATTGAACTACTTTTTCTCCCCTTTAACTATGTAATATTGGTGTGAAATTATGCCTATAAGCGGAGTCGGAGTCATAATTCAGGAGACCTAAGGAGTCGGAGTCGCTTTTCCGAAAGACAAAGGAGTCGGGAGTCAGTTCACTCAATGCCCGACTCCAAAGCCCTGGTCCAATCGTATGGACACAAATAGACTTTGCTTTTACTTATCGCATTATGTGCTTGCGTTTGTTCCATTTACACAGTGACACAATTACAAACAGATTGATCGGTCACAGAATGCTTTTAATACCAAGGAAAAATTCAACATTAAGCCTAAATGGTATGTCAAAGTCACTATCAGCAAAAATGACAAATAAGCGATAATGCACTTTCCATTTACACTTTATGGCCTGATGTTATACTGTGTAAACTTGGTCCAAGCCTTAGACCTGGTCGAAGTTCATGGGCGTAATTTGGTGGGGGACAGGGGGGACATGTCCCTCCCAATATTTTGGTGCGAAAACCAAAAAATGGTAATGGCCTTGGGCTCAATTTGGTAGGGAGCACTGCTAATAGACATGTCCATATTTCTGCCTGGGCAGGTTACCATGCCTTACAAAAGTTTGAAATTCATGAATTTAAAGAAGCCTGATCGACTGACTTCATTTTTTCGTGGATCCGATGGCTGATTCAGACCGCATCACTGCCTGTATGAAGTTTTCAAAACAGAATTGGATAGTTAAGAACCAAATGGAATTTTTCAGACACTACTGCAGTATTGCAAGAGAAATTCAGGGATGTTTACTTTTACCGAAACTAACTGTTTAATCAGGGACCAACTCCATGGCAGGTACAGGCTGTCCTTCATTCTCACTCCACTGACAGATTCAAAATTTATTATGAGCTGTTGTTAAGCTAAGTTCGCTGATGCGACGGGAACTCATGGTCCATTGCCAACTAAGGACCAATATCTGAGCAAACATGTTGTGAGAATGTGTCAAAATTTATGCAGAAGGTTATATGTGACCATTTAATTTCCAGGGAAGTTTTAATTCCTCTGCAGCTAATTATTTATTAATTGGTAACGCAGCAGTAATTATTTATTTCGAAGTCACCTAATTTTCATTCCAAAATCAAGAAACGCCTTGCGAAGAAATACACCTAACCCATATGACCAGAACTTTCTGCTTTTGTCACTGCCACCAGAGGAAGCGTTGTAGGCCTACTGTAACAGTTGTGTGTACGCGTACAGTGCCTCTTGTGGCATACGCAAAAGCAAAACTTTAAGGCCACATGACTTTCAGCCTCTAAATTACATGGGATAATCACGGTGCATGCCAAACGAATTTTGCAGGAATGTAATATATATATATACGTGATCTGGCAAGCCGTGAGAGAGCAGTAATTATTTGTAGATGAGGCCAACGCTGTTTAAAATTTTAAATATCGTATTTTTTTGCCGATTCCTTGTTTGGCCACACGGGGTGCCATCATTCAAACCATTTTGACAATACATGTCTTCTATCGGATATCTGTGAAGATACGTTTTTCATGCGCAGCATCACATAGCACATGCGCATAACGTTGATGGCTGCATAATTGAGGAAGAAGTCAATGGCAGATCCCATAATTTTGTTGAGATGACAAACTATCATACATTTTCAATACGCACAGCGTGGGAAGTATCGCTAACCTATCACAATTTGTCTCTGTCTGTGGCAAATTGCTTTCGCTAACCACTCTATAACTCATGAAAAAATAAGGTTTCCTGCCAATCGCATAAATCCTACTGAAACACAGAATTTCCACATGTGCATATTTTTAAATAAATAATTCCTTGCTCAGTTTTGGTGAAACAAATTAATTCTTTCTGGGCAGTCTTGAAATGAAAAATTTCTGGTGGGGGTATTCCTTAACAAGGTGTTGCTTGATTTAAGAATGAATATTCGGGGATTTCGCTTGCTAGAAATAAATAATTATTACTGCCACCATTACCATGAAATAAATAATTTCCCGCTGAGGAAAACCCCCCTGAAATTAAAGTGTCGTCCCCTTATACCCAATTCACTCTACTATATCCTCCAACTTCCCTGAGATTATGACACACTCCAGTCAACAATGTCACCTGAATGCCACCTGCCACCATGAGCGGGATTCGAACCAGCTACCTCTGAGCAGCCATAGGTTGATGCACTGTATCATGCACCGAGCTTATAACACTTTCTCCTTGTATTGGAAGACTGGTGTCCCACCAGTTTAGCTAAAAGGCCGCCCCCAAGCCAAGTGCTTAGGAGCAACCTATTGAAGTTTTTCAGGATAAGGGAACTAAGGTGGTTACTAAGACATGAAACACCCACTTATGAGCTACTTAGGTACTAACACTAGTAGCCATGGCCCCTTAAATGGGTCCTTACAGCACATTTGGCTACTTATAACAACTGTAAGGCACCTGGGAATCCACTAACAGCCAAACATAGGTACTTATGGGTACTTATGTTAGTTCCATCCACTTGCAGAGCATGAAGTCTACTAAGAAAGTCCCCTTAGAAGGATTACAGAAGTGAGAATGCCTAAGGTGAAAATCCTTTGTTTGACAAACTTTGCAGATTTCATTTCACATTGGTTCATCATGCCCATACTGAGGAAAACACACCAGTTAACTGACTTGCAATGTTTTACCAACACATTCATAATCTTGATAAAACTGACAAATCAAGAAGTGCAGCAGCAAACCCACGACTGCACAGTTCTGTTGCTGGAACAATGTGATGGAGCATGTGCCATCAATTTTTCTCTAAGAAAATACCTTGATATAGGCCTAAATGCCAAAGTTTCAGATATGGACAATCAAACTTTTTATAGGAAGGATGTTGGATGAGGGGATGGGGACTAGACTAAAACCGATTTTACTTGATTTTCAGTGCCTCTAAATCAATAATTTTGGTTGGATTTGAATAAAGTTATCAATGAGATAAATAATCTTCCAAAAACCCAAAAAATTAAATTGTACTGTAAATGCGGCATGCATTCCAGAATTTACTCAAATTCTCACTAGGGGCGACTGGGGCAAGTTGTAACTTTTATAAACCATTGTTAATTTGAAACTAAATCAGGCAGATGATTCCCTAATTTGATACATGAAGCTAGTGTTGGAGGTTCGAGACCTGCCTCCTTTGATGGTCATATTCTGATGGTGTGGGCCTTGGCTCAGTCTCAGTTGCACCAGACAAAAATGTCATTTTTGATTGTGAAAATCATGTACTAAAAATTCATAGATAAAACTTGAAATACAATGGGCCAGTGCTGAATTAGCAACATGAATGTCTCCTGCCCCATGTAACTTATAATTTAAAATGTTTAACTGATAATGTTATCAGAATTGTGAGTAACACTTAAGCTGTAATTTGAGTGACATTGTCCCCAAACCAATTTTGGAGTGACTGGTGGCTAGATGTGATACATTCATTGTGTCAATATAAGATACTATAACAAACCCAACAATTTGGGAGATAATTGAGGACCTTTACAAAGAGTTCTAGGTTGCACGTCTGAACCCTGTGTTGCTGTAACGTTTATCACTGGATTAGTCAGGTTGGTTGATCCCTTTTTTTTTTAACTTCCATTGTATTTTATCCTTTTTTCTCATATTTTAATCATTCCTATAATACTTGCAGCAAATAACTTGTCCCATTGTTTTAATTCCTTCACAAAGTAAGTTTTTTTAATAGAAAATCGCCCAAGGCAAAAACGACACAACTTACTTAATTCTCCCCTACTTCTTTTTTTTAGTAAAGATTTGAATAATACACAACAGCACATGTGCCAGGCCCCACTGACAAATGTTAGAAATATTCATTCCACAATATTTATGTTAATGTATAAGTTTGAAGAAGGAGGATGCATACCTACACCAAATTCAAGATGTTAACAGAAGGCCTCGGTTTAACAATGCATATTTCATGGTCTTATATGGATCAATTAATTTTGATTTTATACATAATTTAAAAGCTTTGCCGAAGGTTTAAATGCTCATATTTGCTGTAATGCATGTAAACCTTGTCATATTGCATTGTGGGTTTGCTCAAGCACAGTCTATGCTTGCACACAATCTGGTCTTTGTTTATTTCACACTTTAGGATATTGATATTTAATCTCAATATTATGACAAACACAGAAACTTTGCGATGAAATTATATAAAACTGAGAAAAACAGTTCTGTAATCCCTCTAAGGAACCTCCACCAAGCATAAGGGGCCTTAGTGTCTTAGTAGCCAGCTAAGTTCCCTTATCCTGAAAAACTTCATTAGCTATACCCAACCCACTATACTATTGTACAAGGACGCATACACGTATGTACAATTTTGAATGCATTGTTCTTCATCTCACCAACTTGCATAGGGCCTACAACAACACAATATTTTACTTTTTACTTCGATATGAAGTTGAGAACTGTACTTTCAGCTTCGTAAGTAACTTTCTCGGTAGGCCTATAATTTTTAAATCTTGGATTTTGGTGAGGAGCAATTTGTCTAGTTACCGTAGAACGGGGTGACTTTGAACAGCCGGGGGTGACTTGGAACAATTTTCTGAAAAAGATTGATCCTCTATGAATGCAAAGCTAAATGAGATACTGGAAGTATTTGACTTCTGATTATATTCTACTAAAGCCTAGTTTCTTTCTACGTCAAGTCATTGTGACTGGAATTTTTTTTTTCATGATTTTGATGAATAAACTTAGCATACTTCTTTTTGCAAGATGCCATAGCCTCTGAACTTCTGTGCCCACAACAGTACTGAATGACCCTGGCCTTATAAATACTTGCCTTATTACAACATCACTCGAATACTTCCAAAATCCACCAGAAACTTGTTGAAGGCTATTCAGAAAGACTGACAACAAATAATATAAGTGGATGATGTTGAATTGTAACAAACATCGGGGTTACTGAGACCATCACATTTTCCCGTAAGCCATATTCACAGATATATCATATTTCATAATACAATGCATCATACCCTTAATTCATGGATGCTTTACGCTACTCCTCCAAAACTACTCAATGCCCACAACTGAAAATTTGCTATCAACACTATTTCACGTCCTACAACAACCGGTGTCCGCCCGCCAGTCCGAGGGCCCGTCAGTCCGAGGGCCCGCCAGTCCGAAATTTTGATGCCCTGAGGGCATCATGGTGCCCTGAGGGCATCGTAATGCCCTGAGGGCATACCCGGGTCATGGTGCCCTGAGGACATCACTATGAGGGCCCACCGCTCCGAATATTAGGGTCCCCCCCTTGGGGAGTGGCAAGGCCCGTCATTCCGAGGGCCCGCCAGTCCGAAATGCCCTCAGGGCATTGCCCAGGTGCCCTCAGGGCACGATAAGTTTTAGAAGCTTTCAGGGCCTTTTGAAGGCAATGAGTTACCTGTTAATGAGTTACCTGATTGCTATTGAATTGCCTGACTGCTATTGGATTGCCTGATTGCCACAATGTATTAAATTGCCTGATTGCTATTTAATTGCTGCAGTTATAATACAGTGTCAGATTGGAGTGCTTATCTGATTGCTATTGAACAAATTGAAGTGTCAGATTAGAGTTGAACTCTTTCTTATTCTCCATTTGCAATATATATAGGCCTATGCTATATATAATTAAGACTCACTTCCCATTTATTATGAATTTCCCGTAGGGAAGTTCTTCTTGATATTGTACGTATTCCTTATTATTATGAATTCATCTTATTCTTATTATTTTTCTGCCGACTTTTGGCCATTTATAAAATGATGCATAACTGACAAACTATAGAATGCATTCCCATGAAAGTATAGCTGCATAGGGACATCAGGGAACTTCTTGTGACAATAACCTGAAATGTACGAGGTATAAATATCATAAAATGTTTTATCTTTAATTACAGAATCAATTAATTGGTTATAAAATGTTGTATTTATTCAATTATAATTTATTTAGAATCTATCATTTCTAACAAAAACTTCAATTATTTTCACAATGAAAAGCCTATAAAAAATTAAAAAAAATTAAAGGAGATTTTGGTAGGAAAAAGGGATTTTTGGGGAAAAAATTCGATTTTGGCAAAAAAAGCTGATTTTTTTCACAAGGTGATTTTGTGAAAAGGTGATATCGGGAAAGGTGATTTTTGAATAGGGTGAAATTGACTGGCCCCCGCTTGAACTTCAGCCTCATCACTTTGGTCCTTATTTGGGGTCTGCATGAAGTCCAGGAGATCTCTTGCCAAAAAAAAAAACCTATGTAAGACCTGCAGTTACTCCCACTTATGCTTTAGAGATGGAGCCTATATTAACTGAGTTGCAGGCTGCTCAAAATCTACAAGGTAACAGCAGACCTGTCAGTATATGGCCCACTCAGCCTGTATTTGCTAATTGTACAGGCAATAATAGGCCTATGACAATTTATCCCGAAAAGGCATTTTTAGAGTCATTTTAAACCTTTTACAGTTAATTGATATCTAATTATTAAAATCTGGAGCTGATCAGGCCTAAACCAAATTTAATCATTATGTATAGCAAACATTTTATTTAGCTGCACTGGTCTAAAAGGCTATGTGTAAAAGAGTCTTTAGGTGAGGACTTCGAAGTAAATTGTTTGGCAGGGGTTTCTAGAGAAACAGCTGTATAATTTTTTGTAACTGTATAGTGATTTAAACATGAATGTTTATCTCTAAAGGTGCTGACCTGAAGGATTAGTGAGAAGGGCACACCGCAAATGTTATGCTGTATGAAGCAATCTATGCTTTAAATAGCATTTAGGTACTATTTGCCGCTTATTGCCATTATTGTGGCCATTTTTTTGTAATGCCACTGACCATGGCTTCGCTTAAAATTTTGCTTTTGAAGCCCATTCAGAAGAAAGTTCCAGGTACCTTTTTAAAAACATTTATAATTTCTAAATGTCAGTAGTATACCTTAAAACTCAATGTAAATTGAAATTGTCTGCTGGGAGACAGAGGAATTAATTGTGTGAAGATCAAGGAGCTGTCTGGGAGTGATAATTGCAAAAATTGCTCAATCTATGTTTACATTTAATATATATATATATATGCATTTGACAGTTCTATTCCATATTGTTAATTACTGAATCATACTATACCAAGTTGTTGCATACGGTGCACAGATTATGCTTAAATTGATTTGATCAGCGAGATACTTGATTTACTTATGACAATAACATTAATATTTAGTTTCATATAACTGTGTGGTATTCTGTGTGGAGCTATCTTAAAAGTCTTGAGGTTCACTGACAAGATCTTTGACAAGCTTATAAAACAAGTGACACTAACAACACCATAATAATTATATTTCACATGTGAGACAGCAGTAATGCCAGTAATGGCATGAAATTAACTTGAAGAGGATAGCATAAATAATGAATCTATTAATACTAAAGTCAAATACTGGAAAATGACATCCCTGATGGACAAGTAACTCTAAAATTGATTGTTAATCAGATTCATTTGTTTCCTATGGTCTTGCAGTAACAGGGGCATCAGTTTCATTTTAATGTGGTGGGGCAAGTAGCCGTCACATCTTCGTGGAAGATGTCAGAGGAAAAATTATAATTTTTTTTGACTCAGAAACATGTATACTTTGGTCAAAAAGTGGTGGGGCAAATGCCCCACCAGCCCCACCTACAATGATGCCACTGTGCAGCAATGATATATTATAAAAAGAAAATAGAGGATTTTTCAAGAAGTCTTAAGAGAAACAAGAAGATGAGACAGGATCTAATCATTTTTAACAGTAGTATGACTAAACGAAACAATTTACAATGTATTGACTGTGCCTGACATCTTAATGCACAAAATTTTTATCAGGAATATTGGTCCATACCCTCAAAATTAGGGTTTGCATATAGCTCTGAAAATAGAGTAAGCTGTTTCTCTGAGGAGAGAAAGATTAAGCTGAAACATCTACCTCAGCCAAGTGACCTTGTGCCAATCCCAGGGACTTCTTAAAAAATACAGTTCTTTCTCCAACACCCCCTTGCTTAATTCTGTGGTGAATGCTTTCAGTGACATTGAATTCTCCAACATCTTGTGACTGAGCACTTTGTTTTTAGCACTCTTTATCTCGTTGAACCAACTGACTTTTGACCAATGAACAGGTAACCGAAGAAAAGCAAAAGTTACACAGACAACATGTGACAAAAGATGACCAGGAAGTACTACTTGAGGAGAACAAGTCAATCAATTTCTTGTTCAGAAACAATTTCAGGCATGAAACTGGGATGTTGAGAATCTTTCTTCTCTCACAAGGTAGCCATGCAAGTCAACAGAGATGTTGACAATCTCTGTAAAGTAGCAAAAACTAAAAAAAAAAAAGAAGAAGTTTTATTCGTCAGGTTAGGTTATTTATTTAGTCAAATCAAGTCTGTTTGAAAAATGGCTACACTGTAAAGTGGATGTGGCTTCACAGTAAAGAGAAAAATGTTACACATATGTATAGAATTATAGACAGATTGTAAAATTTGAGATACAACATGCCAAAAATACAAAATTTCTCAATTCCTAGAATTTGTGACATGCTTCTACAGAAGGTGGAATAAACATAAGCCTTTTTTTGTGAACGGGAACTAAATATTTCTGCTTACCAATATTAGGTTAAAAATTCAAGATCACCTTTGTATTTCAGAATATCTGATCCATCACCACCATAAGAAGCCACACATTCACAGCTTAACCTTGATAATGCTGCTTCAGTTTGCAAAACATGTCAGTGTCCTCTAGATAAGAAAAGAAACTAACCAAAAAGTAAAATTACAAATATAGTGAAATGTGCTGTCCCAGGAGACTCCTTACATTTTCTTACATGAAAATTGGTAAACAAAATTAGGCCTACATTTCTTCACCAACCACACACTTACTTTAAAATATGAGGAAATGACTGAAGACAAATAAATCCCAAGTCATTATAGTGCTGACGAGGATAAAACCAGAACACATACATCACCTAAGACAAAGATAGACACTGTTACACAGAAAGACTGATTTGGCTAAAACTGCAACATCAATCTTCAATGTTTAGGATGATACTTTAATTTTTGGATGATAGAGCAAGTGGAGCAGAAATTTTTTAAAGCTAACATTCTTCAAATTAGGCCTATGAAGTTCCAAAAAAATCGAAAATATAAGATTTTGCACAAAATCAAGGTTTTTTGGCTATATCTTAAAAAATAAGGCAGATAGGCATATATTTACTATGAAAGACGAATATAAACTTAGGGATTGCGAATAATTTGAGCCTATTTTGAAGTCTGTATGGGGCCATTCCACGCCAAATGGACCAAAATCAAGAAATTTTCCCACATCATGTTTTCCGATTTTGATGAAATTTTAACCTGATATACATGTATATGTTTAATGGACATATGTGAAGTTTTTCTGATATATTCCATACATTTTGCTTGTGACAGCATTTTCAAAATGTTGGGCTTTCAACATAAAATTAATTTTTCATCTTTTGATATCTTTGAAAAAGGCTGCTGAAGGTTCATTTTTCAAGATATCACCACAAAACTAGGCATATATCATGGTGAGTATATAGAGCATAATATACACTGAATATAATGTAGATGATGCTTCCCATCTGTTCGCACCAGCCTGTTAAATTTGGTTCATTTTTGTGAAATTTTGGGTTTTTGTAATTTTTTCACTCAGAAATCAAGCTTCCAATAAATCTGAAACTTTGCATGAATTGAGGCAGTATCGAGTGCTAGTGGTACGAATTTATTCATATTTCTAACTCCAATACTTTTTTATGCACATGAAGAAAATCTCAGGACGATCCCTAAAATTTACTAATTTCAAGTGCAAAAATTGCCATGTGGGACAGGTGATAGAAACTTGAAATTTATTTTTGAGGCAGTTTATGAGATCATCTTGTATTTCTGCAAAAATGGTAGATGCATTATTCTTCATTTTTCTGGAATTAATTTTTAGAAATTTGGAGAAAAGCCTTATTTACACTATGTAGGAGCCTTCCAAGAGCAGGTGGAACTCAAAATAAAGTGCAAATCTTTTTTAAGGTGCCTCAAATTGCCTTCTGAACAGGACAAATCAGTTTTATCAAGTATCACCAGGAATTTTTTTTGTATTTTGTCCAGTTCTTGTCGTGTGTAATCATGTCAGATTCTCATGACTACAATGGAATGCATTACTTTGTACCCATAATGGGGTCCCTGGGGTATACATACCCACATACTTGATAATTATAAAGCCTCATTTGCTAAATTCTGGTCAACTGTCACTAGACGTTATTTCCAAAACTGAAATTAATGTCAACGCACATGAATTTTACATATTTTTCATCATATTGTAATTTTTTTTTAACATATTGACAACCGAAGATACCTCCTCATATTTAATATCATTAATATGCAACTGTATCAACTAATCTAGTTTACAAAATCTGTCACAACTGTCCCATATTGTCAATTTTGAACTTTTTTGCAAAAATTCATTCAACATAATTTTTTTACTATTTCCTTTTGTCAAAAACCAATATACCTCTTTAAAGTTCAGAATTTTAAAATGCGTCCATATGAGGCACTTTCAGAAATAAATTCCACCTTGTCTCGGAAGGCTCCTACATTCTATATATAGCATAAATTAGGCTTTTCTTCGAAATTCTAAAAATTAATTCCAGAAAAATGAAAAACGATGCATCTACCATTTTTGCAGAAATACACGATGATCTCATAAACTGCTTAAAAAAAAAATTTCAAGTTTCTATCACCTGTCCCACATGGCCACTTTTGCACTTGAAAGTAGTCAATTTTAGGAATCGTCCTAAGATTTTCTTCATGTGCATAAAAAGTATTGGAGTTAGAAATATGAATAAATTCGTACCACAAGCACTCGATACTGCCTCAATTCATGCATAGTTTCAGGTTTATTGAAAGCTTGGTTTCTGAGTGAAAAAATTCCAAAAACCCACCGTTTACCCAAATTTCACAAAAATGAACCAAATTTAACAGGCTGGTGTGAACAGATGGAAAGCATCATCTGTATTAACTTCGGCCAGCAGCATTTTATATATCTGAACTTGATCTGTGTACAATTTTATCACAATATCTTGAAAAACGTGGCTTCGGCAGCTTTTTGAAATTACTTGACTAGTGGAAAATAGAAAATTTAGTTTGCAGACCTTAATATTGAAAATGCTGTCAAATTAAAAATACTTGGAATACAGGGAAAACATTTTGCATGGCTTCATAAAACATGTACATGTAGCTTGTGTAATAATGTCATTACAATCTGAAGTCATGATGTGGGAGACATTGGTCCATTTTGCATGGAATGGCCCTATGTGCATTGGTTCTCGGGATATGGCATTTTTGGGTAATTTTTGCAGTCGGCGCAAAAGCCGTTATCTTCAAAGCCTCCGTCCATATGGGTTTTTAAAACCAAATAATACATAAGGTACCTTTGGGTTTCTTTTAACCTATATTTTCATATTCCATCCACACAGGTATGATTTTCTAAAATTTTTAAAATAACACCCCTCCCCCCCCCCTAGACTATGAAGCAACCGAATAACCAGGTTGCAGTGGTGCATCAAACACGGGGGAATTGTACTGGCCTAGCGTTAACAAGCATGCAGAGTAGTGGACAGTTGTGAAATGTCAGAGTAGAATAAATGGAATGTGAAACAATTAATTCCTATACATAAGTCTGAACACATGGGGGAAAGACTTCATGATATATAAAGAACATACATGTGAAGGAGAGCACTCAAAGTTATGTCTGTGATCTAGGAGCTCACACATAAAATTCACACCAAATGTTAGTTGACCAATTTTGAAGCCTACGAAAACAAGGGCACTGCTAGCCACCTGGTGGTGGCGCAGTGCAATAAATATATACAGGCGAATCATGCAGCTGTCATATAAATTTCAATTTTTGAAAAACAAGTTGCATAAATTTGAAAATGAAACTCATTGACAAATGGGGTTTATTATTCATCAAAACGAACATACATGAATACGGAGAAATAAAGCTTGTCTAGGGAGAGAACATTACCTCAGCTTTCTAAAAAGTGGTATACCGTTTTTGTACTCCAAATGGTTGTTCCTCTACGTGAGCTGAGGGAGAACCCTTACTACTACCACTACCAGCAGCAATAAAACCCAGAAAATGTCATATAACTTCAAATGCCTGATACAGCCAAAAACGACGTAGTACAACAACATCCATACCCCAGCGGCTGTGTTACGACCAAACTTGGTATTACCACATCAATTACATGCACCTCCACCCTCAATCAAAATTATCAAATGCCACAGGCTTGTCCCAAATTTCCCTGTCAGACCCATTTTACTCTATTGAAAGTGTCCAGAGGAACAACAAAGTGTCCAGAGGAATAACAAAGTGCCCAGGGATCAACAAAGTGCCCCAAGGATCAACAAAGTGCCCGAGGATCAACAAAGTGCCCTAGGGATCAACAAAGTGCCCTGAGGATCAACAAAGTGCCCTGAGGATCAACAAAGTGCCCTGAGGAAGAAAAAAGGTGCCCTTGGGAAGAAAAAGGTGCCCTGAGGAAGAAAAAGTGCCCTGAGGAAGAAAAAGGTGCCCTGGGGAAGAAAAAAGTGCCGTGTCCCATGTCTGCTTTTAAATGCTATTTAACACTCAATGTTATCAAATAAAGCTGTCAACTCATCTCAGACACAGGATTTAGTGTCCTGTCTTCCTTGAAATTCATTGACAGCACTCAAAAAGTATTGGTCTCCCGGTACACACCATGATCACATGCAAAAACACCCTTTTTCTTCACAAAGTATGAAAATTTGCTTCTTAGACTAAATGAAAACTTGAACTGGACATATTCAGTTAGTGTTCAGTGGAAAAACACAAGAAACATTTGGTTAATATGAATTTAATAGGCATCATCATGACCCTAACTGCTCCTCTGAGTGAATCCCCCTGCTTTACTTGCAAAATATTAGATGACATAATTTAAAAAAAATCATTTTTGAGTCTGACTTGATTCTATGTTCCTTTAGCACCAATAAAGACTGTTGTGACATATCTTTGTGACAACCTTGGCTACAGGGTTTGCTAAGAAAGATGGAATTACTGGGGGTACCTAGAGGGGGGCCTGATAATTTTTTCCTCAAGTGTAAGTAAATAGATATAGTCAGATTTATAGACAGATAGATAGACAGACAGACAGCCGGACATCTAGACAGATAGAAAGATAGATAGATAGATAGATAGATAGATAGATAGATAATCCTCCTAAGGCATCACCAATTTCCCCTGAGGGCATCAGAGAGAGGTGATTCCCTCAGGGCATCTCGGAATGGCGGGCCCTCGGACTTGCGGGCCTTCGGAGACGATCTAGTGGGTGCCCTCAGGGCACCTCAGACTCAGGGTGCCCTCAGGGCACCTCGGACTGGCGGGCCTTCGGACTGGCGGGCCCTCGGACTCGCGGGCCCTCGGACTCATAGGGTGTCACCACAACAACCATAAGTGGTTGTCACTTCTCAAACTGGTCATATTAACCACTGCACTTAATATTAATCATTTATGCACGCCAACCAATCTTCTGTACTGTAGTGATATTTGTTCTGTTTTCCCTGGACTCCAGTGGAGGGAGGGAGCCAGGCAGGGGCCACTGTCACTCTCTCACTGCCATTCTTACTCTCACCATTGAATTCTCACGGGTACTATGCTTACCCTTAATTCATGGATGCTTTACGCTACTCCTCCCAAACTACTCAATGCCCACAACTAAAAATTTGCAAGCGACACTATTTCATGTCCTACAACAACCATAAGTGGTTGTGGTTTCTCAAACGGGTCATATTATACCACTTATTAGTCATTTATGCACGACTACCAATCGTCTTTCATTTGGTCATGGTTGTTCTGTTTTCCCTGGACTCCAATGGAGGGAGGGAGCCAGGGTCAGTCTGTTACTCTCTCACTGCTATTCTTACTCTCACCATCCGAATTCTCACGGGTACTATGCTAGTATGATTCAATGCCTGAACGCATATTTCACTATAATACAATCATTTTAGCTCCAAAGGCACGGGAGTAGATCAAGAATAAAAAAGTCACAAAACATAAAAAAACCAGTGACAAAATTTTAGGGAAAGGCAATCAAGGCCTGCAAAATACTTAAATACAGATAAACATTTGTTTTCTGAGAATGGATGGTTTTCTTTCATTGAAACTCACTCTGTTCAAAGTCACCCAGATCTCGGGGTGAGATTGAATGCCCATTTATCCACTGACACAGGCATATACATGATGTCTATCTCAAAATGCCGATGCACAGGTTAACTATATGCCAGTGACCAACATTTTTTTATCCCATGAAATACCACATAGATAAATATATTTTCAAAGATAAGGGAATTGAGGTGAAAACTGTTCAAAGTCACCCCGTTCTACGGTATTGTCCCCACAGTGGCATTACGATGAAATAAATAATTTCCTGTTGAGGACAACTCTAAATCTATAGATAATGGTCAACCCTTGAATGAATTTCTTTGTATTTCCATTTTAGGTATAGGACTAGGTACAACACTAACAACAGCCTAACATGCAGGCTACCATATAAAAGAATGAACATACTCAGTTATCAAAAATTGTGATATATATGTTTTAAATACATTAATATCAGTGGCGGATCCAGACACGGTGGTCTAGGGGGGGCCCGGACGTGTTTTGGCATACGCGGAACCCGCGTTATCGCAATTTTTCTTCAAAATGGTGCTATTAATCTTGGTGGTCTAGGGGGGGCCCGGGCCCCCTAGGCCCCCCCTGTATCCGCCACTGAATATAATTTAAAGTATGTCGCCTGCAGAATGCAATGGTGCCCCTTTGTATTTGTGCATGCTATAACTTTACAACACATCAGATGCAAAGGGGGATTTCAGAGAACTCCAGCTGAAACTCACCCAACCAGTTTATGGAAGGTTTTTCCGGAAGAAGCCGAAGATTGTCGATGGTGGACGAGCGGCCAGGTGGAGCTGTTCAACCAAGCGTGTCTGAATTGACAACAGCAGTGTGACAGTGGTTGATCTGCAACTGGGCTGGATCAAAGTGCTATTCTATAATGGGGTGTTCAGCTGATGTTCCTTGGATTTAGAAACACTTCATCCAGTTTCGTCTGCTGTCAGTCAAGCGTGGCATAAACTTTGGAAAGGTGGGTCTAACCATTCAATTACATTGTACAAATCAGTCAATTAAGTCAAAAACACTGTGGTCAAGAATGCTTTAAGCAGTGCATCTACGGTAATTGCAAGCTTATTTGCCTACCCATTGTTTTGTGTATCGTTGCGGCCGAATAACTATGTAATCAAGCACCCGCATGGACAAGGCACTTGCTCACAGTAAGTTGCAGAGCAGCTTGATGGTTGCTTTGTATAAATTATGAATGCTTCAAGACTAGCACTGACTAGACAGCCTCAGCCCTCACACATGAATTCTGCATTTCACCTGAGTAAGGTTCACATCGATTTTCAAAACATAAACTGACAGCCTTTGTTCTTACATGAAAAAGCATGCGTCCTGGTGCTTTAACTTAATGACAAGCCACACAAGTAGGCCTAATTGCATGTAGGTCTGTAAACCTCACAACCACCTAAAAACTTAATTAAAGTAAGATATGAAGTAGTGAAGTGAGTTGATTGTTTTGAAAATTTCGTAGGCCTAAACCAAACTTGGCTCTGGAGGCCTTACCTGTAGCAGGCCTACATGCAGGTACTGAGCCCCCAGTGTCAATACATTTTTGCCACTTTTTGGTTGCTCTCCTACTGAACTCTGCCTCCAAACATCAGGTGGGAATGGTGGGGATGCCTCTTGGCAAATATGAACATGATGACTAATCAGGTTACCATTACAATTTCCAGACACAATGTTGCTGTTATATAATTAATTTACATTCATAAAAATGCTAGAGATATTTGTCAACGTTTCTTAGAAAGTTTATATTTTGGTATTTTGATGCATTAAAAAGATAGAAATGTTTAAACAGGTTGAAAGAAAGTTATTTCCCAGGTGAAAGAAAGTGCACAAAACCTTGAACAAGAAAATCTTTTCAAAAAAAAGATAAGCTGGCTTGACCAAATATAAGTAGTGAAGGGTATGAAAGGGAAGATGGGCTTATATAAGAGCACAATGAAGCAGTAATGATTGCGAATGGTGTGGAATTGTGGAAATGTCTATCTATTACAAACTATCTATCAATCTATTACTAACTTATGATATATCTATAACCAACCGTCCATCTATCTACTATTAACTAACTAAATATCTATCTATTACTAACTAACTATCTTTATGTATTACTACCTATCTATCAATCTATTGCTAACTAATTAAATATCTATCTATCTACTACTAACTAAAAATATATCTATCTACTACTAATTAACTATCTAAATATTACTGACTATCTATCTATCTATTACTAACTAATTATCTATCTATGTATTACTAACTAACTAACTAAATAACTATCTATCTATTATTAACTAACTAACCATCTATCTATTACTACCTAACTAGCTATCTATCAATGTATTACTAACTAACTATCTATTACTAACAAACTAACAATCTACATATTACTAACTAACAATATTGATCTATTACTAACTAACTATTTATCTCCAACTAACTAAATATATGTATCTATCTATTACTAACTATTAATCTATCTGTTACTAACTAACTATCTATCCATCTATTACTAACTATCTATCTATCTATTACTAACTAACTATCTAGGCCCATCTATAGATTACTAGCTAACTATCTATAGATAGTACTATGTAACTTACCGTCTATTTGTCTGTTACTAACTAACGAACTATATATCTATTAATAACTATCTCTATCTATCTAACTAACTATTTATCTATAACTGTCTAACTAACTATCTATCTATCTTTTAATAACTATCTATCTATCTATCTATCTATCTATCTATCTATCTATCTATCCATCTATCTATCTATCTAGCTAGCTACTAGTAGCTAGCTAGCAATCTAACTATTACTAACTATCTATTACTATATATACCTATTACTAGGATTCTATCAATTTATAACTAGCTAACGATCTATATACTACCAACTATCTGTATCAATTAACTAACTATATATTACTCACAGTAGTATTTGCAATTCTAAGATATTTATCAATGCTCCACCTCATATGACTACATAGAGGAGATGTACACCATCTGACACTTTTCCCTACATACCAGCCAATAAAGAAAGCTGGTTGACTAGTAAATCTTGTGCTATAATACATGACATTCTATAGCTCAATAGACCAGCTTAAAAAATACTTGGTGCTTTAAGCCACACTTTGTGCATAGGCTGTGTATTGGTGTGTAATGTTACTTTTTATGGGAACATTGCAGTCACTTGTCAAGGTAGTTACTCATTATATTCAAGGGGGTGAATTTAAATGCCAACTGACCTTATAGATCATTTGAGGTCAACATGACCTACTAATTCCCCCATGAAGGGTCATTGCCATATAAAAGCCTGTCACGAGAAAGTTTAAAGGGTCATTCTATATTAAGACTTCATTTTTGAATTCAGTAACAAGAGAAGTGCTCAAAAAAATCTTGAAAATTCTATTGCTTGTTAAGCCTTTAGAAAATCCTCTTTTCAACATAAAATATTTGTAAGTGCATGAACTCTAGCTTCAAGTATCCTCAGCCAATGTGATTGTCATGGATGATCGGTTGTCAGACATTTGATGTCTTCTTTTTGAGAAACATCCACACAATGTATTAGGTGATGTCATTATCCCTGATAGACATACCGGGGGGGAGGGTGTTTCAAGCCTGGATTTCAGACCAATGCCGAATGGTCATCAAGTTCTACCCACCGTTAATATTTGTGGAGATACTAAATGATATATCTATTGATCTATGGATCTACCAAATCTGTCTATCTACCTATTCTGACTATTCTGTCAATTATACCTATTCTATCTACCTACCTATCTATCTATCTATCTATCTATCTATCTATCTATCTATCTATCTATCTATCTATCTATCTATCTGTCTATCTATCTATCTATCTATCTATCTATCTTTCTATCTATCTATCTATCTATCACGTAATTCTATTTTTAAATGGCTCCCATATTATATTGAAACTCAACACAACAACTTTTGGTAATTCTGCCAGTGCACAGACACAATCAATATTGATGTTTATCTATTTGATCGAGGTAAATATTTCAATTTTAGACCTAACATTCTGGTTGAAAAAAGTGCAAAATTGTATCTATTGTTCACATGGGTTTATTATGCTTCAGTGCTGTTTTATAATATCACTCTATGAAAAGTATATTTTTGCAATAATGTGGTAAAAGCATGCACTGTAAGAACCTTACTGTAGAAAACTACAGTAACTACCGGCAGACTCACTTGCCGGCAACTACTGTAGTTTTTTACAGCAACAAAAATCACTACCGTAATTCTGCTGTGCGGTACTTACTGTAAAAACTACAGCAATCAATATATCTTACTGTAGTTTGAAAACGGCATCTTACCGTAGTTTTTACAGTAATAGATTTTCATACTGTATAAGCATTACGGTAAATTACTGTAGTTTTTACAGGAAGGGGACCTTGTACTGCAGTTTTAACTACAGCTGATTATTGTCGATTTTACAGTAAGATTTTTCTATACTGTAGTTCTTTTGGGGTGTGTTTTATTATTGGGACCACTTTATTCAAATGCAGGGACAATTTTATTTAAACAAGATCATTGGTAAAACATGTCCATGAACAGAATGACCAATGAATTTGATGAGATGCTAAAATGGAAACAGTAGTTAAAATAGAAGAAATTCCATAATTTTGAACAGCATTTCAAACTTCAGTAAAATATCCTGTAACTGGTCCTTTGGACTCCTGAAAAAGAAGAAAATCATTAGAGTTGATGAAGCATTCAAGTAATAAAGAATCAGTTAATTGAATGTTTAATGAACATACTTAGTTTATTCAACACACTTACCCAGTCAATGTTTACTCAACTCCACTGCTAAAACAAGAAATAAACATGGAGCCACTGAACAGTGCCACCTCTCCCTTTGAATAACTGTCCAAGAATGACTCTAATACAATTGTCTAATACTGCCAGTAAATTCAGTTTATGTAACTGGGTCACAGTTCTGCGTCAGTGATTTCCCTCTAATTACCCCTCTAATTACCCCTTAATTGATGCCATACTCATATAATATGCATGCAAAGTGACACCTTGTGGTATTCCTGAGAAATTATGTCACCGCTGAGCTTTTAGCTTCAGAGGTGTCTTCATTCTTTCCTCTTGTAGGAAGTTTCCTCAAATCACCATGAACCTCAAGATCTTAATTCTATAATGTCATTTATATTATTATTGTATAAAAGTAATGTAATATATTATATTATTGTGTAATGAGCTACAATGATAGCAACGGGGTAGAACTCACCCCATGTTTCCATGGCAACGGCTACCTTGGTGCCTCTGCGCAGCTGCAGAGCACCCTAGTGTCAATCTCTGGGGGCAAGCTTGTTTGCCCAGCCAGAACAGAGCCCGCTCCCGCTGAGGCAGCAGGAGGGCTGCCTGTCTCCCTGACGCAGTGATGGATCGTCAGGTAGGGGTATTGTTGTGAGAGGTATGATCATTAGGGTTCCTCATAAAGGAGCTATAGGTCATGGTTGATTGAGAGGGTATTTAGTTAATAGTATATGTAATTGGTTAAGATCGTTGTTTAATGTATTGATAAGTTGAATACCGTCTGTTCTTTGAATGACTCTTAATGTAACTGTCTATAGATTGTGTATTAAATGGATAAGTGAATCTAAACTGTCGAGCCTCTGGTATTTCTTGAGTAGGTGTTTCGTGGTGGCAAGTGCTAAGGTGTCTCCCGCAGGATCCCCGGCAATGAGTCCATCTACTCAATTAGCTACCTCTGACAAAGATACGTGCGTTGGCCTTACATGGGGGAGCTAAAAGATGGCATGGTGAGAGAAACCGGTCTGCGGCTTCTTGGCGCTTGCCTGCTGTGTCACACTGTCTCTTGATTTACTATGCTTATTCAAAATTTCTTATTCAAAATTTTAGTACTTATTCAAAATTTCTTATTCAAAATTTTAGCAATACCAGATCTTGGAAATTTTCCTTGCTTAGTAGATAACTACAAACATAGTCCGATTAATTATTTTCTTAAGTATCGATATACCTGTATCTCATCCTCCACACTTCTCACAACTTTACCTCACAACTCATCCAGACCTGGACTCAACGGCGCACTCAGGTCTCTGGGCATCTCTCGCATCTTCAGGCATTCGCTTCAACACAGCACACCTTTAATTTCATTTCGGGTAAGGGCTCTCTTATTGGCAGATTGATAGTGAGAAAGGCATTTGATCATTATTTTTCTGAATTAAGTAATTTCCATATTTATATACATATCAATACCTCCTTTTGTGACCATTTTCATTTTCATCATGTACAATTCTTGTTGTTAAATTAGCTTTTCCAGTCTCATTTATATAATCTTATATGTTATGGTACTTATTATATTATGATGCTTATGCCACTATTTATTACATATCACATGCTTTTCTCACGGCCAGTTTGCCAACCTTATAAGTTGCGAGCTCCTTACCCATTTCATCGCCAAAATAATGCTGTGTTGTTACATAATTTGCGGGAATGTCTCTTTGATCATGAGTCGTCGGTCCAACTGGACAACCATCATCAGTGCGAGATTACTTGTGGCAACCTGTGATCACAGAGACATTCGATGCATATGTTCTCTAATCTTTGATCTGAGAGAGTCTTTCAGTTTCTGTGCCTTCCATTATGACTTCTACTGTCATGGGCATCCTATCATAAGACGAACATGGTGGACATCCGGGAGTCAGTTGATTGGGCACCACCTCTAATTGGGCACCATGATTGCACATGGGACCACGCTTCAACAGGACGTGCGACCACTCCGAGTCGGCCAAGTTCCTGTAATCATCTCATGGCAATATGAAGAGGGCACCATTTCGGGGCGACCAATAGTGTGAACATTCCGTTTCACTCCATTTCCGTCGTAACCACGGCAAGCATATCGTTGCCTTGACCTGGTTCCAACATGGGGCTACATTACTGCAGAACTTTCTTTGAACTTTTGTGTCTGGCTTGGCATTGTGCAGTCTTCGTCGCACATGTCACCATTCACAACCGAGCTCACATTGTATGATAATATGGTGATGTCATCTCCTGCTTAGCTTCTTAACAGTCGGCTAATATGGATTGCCTCTGTTTCTACAGCAAGCATCAACGAACAATCGTGCTTGAAGAGCATGGCCTCATTTTTAGTTGGTGACTAATACGGATTGTCCCAACTAGCTTCCGGCATGCATCTTCTTAATAACACTCTTTTCCTCTGGGTAACTAGCTTATTCAGGTGGCTAACACGGATTGCCCCTGCTATCAGTTACCATCGACAGACACTAATATGGATTGTGTCTAGTTCAGAAGAGTTTCCTCACCACGCATTCCCCAGCGTTCTCGCACAAAGTTGTGCTCGCACATAACACATAATAAACATTGTGATCTCAGAAAGTGCATACACGAAAGACTCATGACCACGTCTTCTTCTCCATGACCCACCACGGTCCACCCAATATCGGGCCTGTATGCGTAAACACTTAAAAGTTGTGACAAACGAGTCACCACCTCTTCTGCCTGGCCCTAACCTGGGTCAGTCACGCAACGAAGCCGATCTGGCAAGTCTCCACGGTATTGCAGATATATCAGTCCTTCGGGTCTTCCGTATGATCATCAAAATACCAGTTACTCGCTCCGAACTTTCCTCTGTCTCCGCCATAGTTGTTATGCACATGGCACTGCACCTCGCCTGTGCTCCGCTCACAGAGACACTGTTCGTCCGAACTGACATTTACAGAACTGGAATGGTCGTCTCCTGTCGCCTCCTTCGCCCTACATCAATGACTTATATTATTGACTCCTCGAATCAATGATTCCTCCAATCTTATTGTCCGCATATGTATGAATAATGTTATCTTTCACATCATGAACTGACTCTCACCCGTATTGTGTAATATGCATCGCTGATTAGACATTTATACATCAACAAAATCACTATGCACTGTTAATTATTAGCTATGTCTCGACATGTTCACTGTTATCACAGGTCAACTCTTGCACTGAACTATTTCTGTAAACACCTGATCTCGCTTCACACATTTGTATCTTGTTTTAAGCTAATGTTTTCCTTTCAACTAACGTTCTAGTATCTTAATCCTCTTAAATATTTCTTTGGTTTATGCATTATCTCTGCCAGCCTTTCTTATACAAGTTTCCTCAGGTATATTAGTATGTACATGTGTTTTCAATATCGCTTCACTGTACCAGTATACTGTTTACCTATTTTCGCATTGTTTTAATTCTCTGTACGCCTTATGCCTACAGTTCACTCGGATTGTTTAGAATGTACGTAACAAGTTTTACGAAACTATAGTCCACTATTGATTTGTTTATCTCCATACTGGACTATTGTTTTATCATTTTGCCTATTACTTTGCAAATTGTCGTTTATTATTCTGCTATTTGTCGCCTTTAAATTACTAATTGTCGCTTTGATCCATGTTGTTGTTGATATTCGCGCTTAGACTATATTTTGTTTATGATTTAATTGTTGCTTTTAAAATTGCTTATTGCTTATATGTCATTTTACTTACTTTTGTAGTTTAGGGTATCGGACATACCAGCCCATTTAAAATTATAAGGCTGTCCTGTCTTAATGCACTTCATGCTTTTGGTTTAGCTCTATGCATATCCAATGACACGCAAGGGATGATACCCGTAACTGCCCTTGATAAAAACGGCTACTTGACTCGCCTGGTGCTTGAGTCTCTTTTGCTGAGGAGCCATGTAATTAGCGGCTCTATTTCCAAAAAATAACGTTGGCCGACGAACCAACGATTCATAAAAAATTGAAAAAATTTGGCAAATAGGTCATAAGAATAACTTGTCCTTTTCTGTCAATCATTAAAATTTAGATTTCACTTTCCTATCTCAGCTCCCCTTCCAGCATCTCATTGACACCATTAAAAGAACTGTCATTCAGTTCCTCTCCTCTCACGGATGCAAGTCATATTCTTGCTTCCCTTTCAAAATTTTTCCTTTTTCCGAATTGTCTTTCATGGGCATATTGCACACGCCCGATTTTATCTTAAAATTTTTCCCCCCCTTCCGCCTGCCCGTGGTAGTGGTTACATCATCCTGATGTCACCACAACTTTCATTAAAGCACTCACAAAGTTCAGGTGCAATGAGACGTGTTTCCTCTATTTATACCAAAAATCTATTAATAATCCTTTCAATCGTTTTGTTAATCAGCATGAAGCATTTTAGGCTTCCATCTTTAAAAGCAATTGTGAAAAGCATTCCTTTCAATGAATAGTTACGTTATTAGGCACAGTATATGTTAATTCATTATTACGTGAATGTAATCCGTATTCGATTGTAAGTTTAAAATAATGTTTTCTTCAAACCGGAGAAAAACCATCTTATAAAAAATCCTCGATCGGTCGGGATGTCACCGCTGAGCTTTTAGCTTCAGAGGTGTCTTCATTCTTTCCTCTTGTAGGAAGTTTCCTCAAATCACCATGAACCTCAAGATCTTAATTCTATAATGTCATTTATATTATTATTGTATAAAAGTAATGTAATATATTATATTATTGTGTAATGAGCTACAATGATAGCAACGGGGTAGAACTCACCCCATGTTTCCATGGCAACGGCTACCTTGGTGCCTCTGCGCAGCTGCAGAGCACCCTAGTGTCAATCTCTGGGGGCAAGCTTGTTTGCCCAGCCAGAACAGAGCCCGCTCCCGCTGAGGCAGCAGGAGGGCTGCCTGTCTCCCTGACGCAGTGATGGATCGTCAGGTAGGGGTATTGTTGTGAGAGGTATGATCATTAGGGTTCCTCATAAAGGAGCTATAGGTCATGGTTGATTGAGAGGGTATTTAGTTAATAGTATATGTAATTGGTTAAGATCGTTGTTTAATGTATTGATAAGTTGAATACCGTCTGTTCTTTGAATGACTCTTAATGTAACTGTCTATAGATTGTGTATTAAATGGATAAGTGAATCTAAACTGTCGAGCCTCTGGTATTTCTTGAGTAGGTGTTTCGTGGTGGCAAGTGCTAAGGTGTCTCCCGCAGGATCCCCGGCAATGAGTCCATCTACTCAATTAGCTACCTCTGACAAAGATACGTGCGTTGGCCTTACATGGGGGAGCTAAAAGATGGCAATTACTACTAGTATACAATTGTGTATAGTTTGATATTATTCCAGTTAGACCTTAGATATTATCTAGAGTGTATTTAGCAATTTAATAAATGAACATCCTACAAATGTAATACAATACAGTTAAAAAAAAAAGCTAATCTAATTTGTCAATCAAATGCTACACAATACATTTTTTTTCAAAGTCATTTTCATATGTATCTCATCTTTATAAATGAATTTGCCATATTGAATCTGTAAATTCATATATTTTAGAGAATAATAAAAAAAAAAGCCTAAATATTATATAGTCCACATTTTAAATAATTATATATTTTTAATCAAGTATTATACTAGATAGTTGGGTGAACATTGTGATACAAATACATGTAAGTCTACAACAATATTGATATGATTTTAAAAACATATTTCATGAACATAAATATGAGGGATGGCTATTTTCCAATATAATATCTCCAATTAGAACTTAATGCTCAGCCATTGCTTGTGGACATGGCACATTTGGTATATTCCCTTTATTAGGAATGAACTGTCAGTACAATGGCTTAATGTAGTTATTACAGTAGTGTGATATTGGATTACAGTAGTGGCTTGCTTGCTGTAAAATCATCTTGCTGTGATATGATGCTCACAGTGGCTTGCTGTAACATTTACAGTAAGGCTTACGGTAGAGTTTTGTTTGCTGTAAAATCTACTGCAATTTGCCGTGATTTGAAGGTTACAGTAGCTTGCTGTAACACTTACAGTAAGGCTTACAGTAGAGTTTTATTTGCCATAAAATCTACAGCAATTTGCCGTAATATGAAGCTTACAGTAGCTTGCTGTAACATTTACAGTAAGTCTTACGGTAGAGTTTTGTTTACTGTAGCTTCTACAGTAGCTTACTGTATCAGAGTTGTACAGCAGCTTACTGTAGTTTCTACAGTAATTCACTGTACAAACTACAGCAATTTGTTACAGTGTGCACTTACAGGTAAAAACCACAATTTTCCTTAATGCTTGTTTATGGCATAAGAACCTGTTTAGATATTCCTTACAAAAACTGGTCCTTCAGTCATGTAGCCTAGATGAAAAACCAGTTATAATTTCGTGGTATCAAAATAACAGAATAGATAGATTTAGATACAAAACATTGTAATGCGTTTCTGCTCACAGTTGTTGTTCATGCTGGTATAGATTTTTCAATTGGCCAACCCAAATTACATTGTGCTCGAATGTATTCAATAATTCAAGAGGATTACTTATTCATGCAAGCCAAAGCATGCAACCCAATAATCGGGTAGAATTATTGAAGATAGACAATGCTATTCATTGTGATAGATAGATAGATAGATAGATAGATAGATAGATAGATAGATAAATAGATAAATAGATAAATAGATAAATAGATAGATAGATAGATAGAAAGATCGTCAGATACATAAGTATATTATATTTGCAAACCTCCATATTCTATCTATCTATCTATCTATCTTTCTGTCTGTCTATCTATCTATCCATCTATATCTGGGTCATTCAAGGTCAAAGCGGAAGTGCCTGAAATGTTTGAATTGGCTAACGTTTACATCATATCTATCTATCTATCTGTCTATCTATCTATCTATCTATCTATCTATCTATCTATCTATCTATCTATCTATTTATCTATCTATTTGACTATCCATATATATACTTAACTGGGTCATTCAAGGTCAATGGTGTACCTCCACTGGTGTATGATTCCTGCCATGTTATAATTTCAAATGACCAAGCATTCATAATAGGTGAAGTAACAGCATTGGAGACTGATAAATGACTTCACATAATATATTGCATTTCTCGGGGTCATTACAACAGCAATATGGTGCACACATATTACACATAGTCATGCATGGTGTTAACAAAATGCCCCTAAAAGTTTTGCCCTTTTTCCTATTTCATAGGCGTGTTTCGCAGGGGGTCAGGGGGGCTGCAGCCACCCCTGGCATCAGGGCAAATGGCATATATCTGGGCAAATCCTGACCAATCAGGGCATGCAGGGCAGATCCACTGCCCTGGTCACATCCGTGCAATGTTAAAATTTCAGGGCAAAATAGCGACAGCCCCCCGCGAAACTCCTGTCCCGTACGCCTATGTCCTATTTCTTCGCATGATTCCCTCATGGAATGTTTTGCCTGAAACGTCATCGACTCATCGTAATTTGTAGAATATTTTGTCAACGAAATTACCAGCTGGGTGGCTGAGTGTTTAGAAATATATCTATTTCTGTTTGTCTACCATATTGTATTATATAAATTTATTTTATTAATACAAAAAGAACAAATTTTGCAATTATTGATGCGATGCTGTTACAAAATATATCGATTTTTTATACATGCTAAATTTTAATTTTAATTTTTAAAATTTTCACATGTTACAGCAATGTGACATTATATAATTCTTGTTAGTTTTACTTTTAACCTTCTTCAAAATTTACAATGTATGGGGCTTATAAGTTATTCCTGTACATTTTAGCTGTGAGCATTTTCCTTTTTTGCACTGCACGGTGCACATGGCACATACACTTGTGCCCATGCTCTGATTGTCATATGCTGAGAGGCAAAAGCAATCTATCAACATGTACAAGTGTGCAACCCCCTCTATTTGCCAGTATTTGGCATTCTTCTACCACCTTTAAAGGGCAACTCACTGACAAGACAGACAAGCAAACACAACAGACAGATAGATAGACGAGCAAACATACAAAGAAAGCCAACAATATTACATGAAATGCAGGTTATGCAACTGCAGGACTGTGAGACCCTCCTTTTGCAATAATGGCCAATATCATGGGAGCCATTATGTTGTATTTTTGAATGATGGCTTCCACCATGATGAATGTAAGCTCTAATACATTGATAATTTAATACAATGGCTATGCTTTCTTTCTTGTCTTTTATTTTTGTATGTTTCACATGTCTTTCATGAAGATCTAAACACATTGTGGAAAATGATGATTGACCAAATATCTTGGAAGTTTTCATAATGACATTCACGAATATTTTGTCTGAAATGAACACAAATTTTGCATGGAAAAAATATAGTGATAGTCTGTGAAGTGTAAAATTTTTATTTTATTTTTAGAATTGATTAACTTATTATGAATGCTCTTGTTTGTCAATATGACCTAGTGCTACACCAATAACAAATTTCGCCTGTAGTGTATTAGTAATTCGCAATCCTGTCAAAATACACCAAGAGCACATCTAAAGGCCCGGAGCTATTTACTGGTGCATGTGGCTTATTATATCAAGGAATGGGGGACTTTGTAATTGCTTTGTGTACCAAATTTACTGTGTTAATCAATAATAATTTAGGAATAATTGCACCACATTTATGTGCAATTATGGCAATGGATTTTGATGAATTGTGATTTGGTAAAATTACAAAATATTAATCTTCCAATCACCATATTATATGGTAATTATTATATAGATCTACCTGTAATGTCTTTTTTTTATACATTCTATTTTATTGCATATTATCGTCCTCGACAAAAATTTTGGACAATATTGCTTTTTTGAAACACCAATTTTTAAAAAATACTTGGTATTTTATGCATTAAAGTTGGGTTTTCCAACATTCATGACAACCTCAAAACCAATCAGGGTTCAGTGTACTTTTTAAAATTTTCAGAGTGCATTCACTTTTCACACATAAAATTGGATCACACCCTCTTTTGCAAAATAGGTCTATACATAAGTCATTATATCACTTTCTTCGATGTACTGCTTTTCAAAATAGTCACATTTCAATAGGAGTATTTTGGAATGTTGCAAATATCTGGGCTGACTAATAGAAAGCATTGTTAACTTGCTGTGGACATGACGCACAGTGATTCAGAGGTATTTCTTCTCCCACTGTGATAGAGCACTGTTGCAGAAATATTCTCCATTGAATAGTAACTTAATATTATCAAAAGTCAATGTCAATTGATCCAAAAATGTAAGGCGAAATAGAAAATTTTACTATTTAAACAAAATTGATATGCATGTGTTTTGCTTTTTGTTCAGAGGCATACTTATGTTTCTTCTAGGGCCAAAATTATATAATAATACCCCGTAATGTTTACAATACCACATGAAAAAGCAGTGGATATATCCCATGTGGTATTATCAGTTACACCCTGCTCGTTTCGAGGGTACGGGAATATACACCACGAAGGACTCCATACACCACGAAGCCGAAGGCTGAGTGGTGTATGGAGGCCTGAGTGGTGTATATTCCCGTACCCTCGAAAAACGAGCTGGGTGTAACGGTTTTATCCTCTGACTTCTTGTTTTATTGATTCCCATAGATTATCTTGCAAACTGAGTCTGAAATGTCTTTCAGTAACAAAGCAACAGCATTGTGACGTCATCACCAGAGCTGTCACCTTGATGATGTCACAATGGCTCAAACAATGGCATTGTGACGTCATGACTATTGTTGCTACAAGGATGACGTCATAACAATCCTATGGTTGCAATTGTGACATCATTGTTTATCTCATACACCCTGTCTGGTGACGACAGACAGGGTGTACTATCAGTTACACCCTGCTCGTTTCGAGGGTACGGGAATATACACCACGAAGGACTCCATACACCACGAAGCCGAAGGCTGAGTGGTGTATGGAGGCCTGAGTGGTGTATATTCCCGTACCCTCGAAAAACGAGCAGGGTGTAACGGTTTTATCCTCAGGCTTCTTGTTTTATTGATGCCCATAGATTATCTCGCAAACTGAGTCTGAAATGTCTTTCAGTAACAAAGCAACAGCATTGTGACGTCATCACCAGAGCTGTCACCTTGATGATGTCACAATGGCTCAAACAATGGCATTGTGACGTCATGACTATTGTTGCTACAAGGATGACGTCATAACAATCCTGTGGTTGCAATTGTGACATCATTGTTTATCTCATACACCCTGTCTGGTGACGACAGACAGGGTGTACGGTGTCATACACCGCGGCTCTCAGCCAATCAGAATCGAGGATTCACACTGGACTGAGGATAAGGTGTCATACACCGCGGCTCTCAGCCAATCAGAATCAAGGATTCACACTGGACTGAGGATAATGCGTTGTATACTCAATGGTTCTTTGTATACTCAATGGTTTGATCATTAATTGTCTATGATGTCATTGCATTGTTTACAATTGTGACGTCATGGCCATGAGCTGCTATCTGTGCTCTGATTGGTTGAGGCGCTGTTGAGTATTAATCATCAGAGTGAAGTTCAGCTTTCTTTTGAGTTACAATATGGGGTATAAATAAGACCAAATGGTTGTATGGTGGTATTTTGAGATGTACTCCCACTCGTGAAGAGTGGAGTACATCTCAAAATACCACCATACCCATTTGGTCTGATTATAATACTCTCAGAAATGTTTGATTCATGTGATATACCTACTAAGGGGCAACCATTACACATAATTACTTGGTCAGTTTTGGTGAAATAAATAAGTTCTTTCAAGGCAGTCTGGAAATAAATAATTTCTGGTGGGGTTATTTCTTAAAAGGCTGTTGTTCGATTTCCAAACAAACATTTTGGGAAGTCGCATGCTCAAAAAATAAATTATTATTGTCGCCTTTACTGCAAAATAAATGATTTCCCATCGAGGAAAACTCCGAGCCCCTCTGAAAATCTAATGGTCGCTTACAGTCCATATAAGAGATGAGGCAACTGCAAATTATGGAATGGTTCGCATTAATTAATTTTTGAGATAATTTGAGCATTGTCGCAAATCTATAATGAGCATGACATTTGTCTATTCTTACTGCTTATGGATAGATAGACTACCCGAAGCATATATATATATAAGACCTTGCAAAAAGTACATATTAAAAAAGTCATTCCAAACAGGGAAAGGTAGTTTTGGGTTTCAAGATGCAACCTCTATTTCAAATGCAGCATGCACTGCATGCATATTGTGCAGTCTCAGTTCGATTTACTGCCCAGCGAAAGAAGTTACACCGAAATGTAAAATCAAATATCAGATGAAAATTTGATCTCTGTAAAAATACATGCTCTTGTCATGGGGTATATAAAAACTTGTTCAAACATCAAAAACAAATTTTTAAAAAATCCCAGTTCAAAGAAAATGCGAATAAACGCAAACAACGATGCAAACCCAAGATCCTGACAAGAGAACAGCCGGAAGATTTACCCTCCAAATAATTTTTAAAAAAATATGACGGCCATTAAATAAATATCAATCTTAGATCTATAAAATCTCAACTTCGATTTGTCTATAATTTAATAGTAAACATATAGTAAGCGTTTTGTTTACAATCATTGCGAAGAATTCATTTTGATCACTCATAACCTTGCAAATCAGGTGCACTCCAGGCAATAGTAGAAAAAAAGACATTGGACAGTGTTCTTGGTGGATCTGCAAAAATATAATTAATTACATTTTTGCTTTTGACTGTTTGTACTATTATTTTTGTTCGCTTTTGCACCTTAAAGAACTGTAAAACACTGAATTTAACTTTTTCGTTCCAGAGAGAACTTCTCTATTCTCTATTGAAACTTTTTAGAAATATTATTTTTCATAAAGAGAGCAGGCCCGATGTACAAAATTGGTTTTGCAACCATAATAGACACAGCTCTAATTTCATGTGCCCACCACATGGCCATAACTCTGACACAGAGAATGTAGTCTGATGTTTATCCAGCTTTATTGAAGCATTAGATGAACGTGATAACAATCTTTTGAGGCCTGAAATATTTCTGAAATGTTTCTGAAGTGTTACAATTTGCCAAAGAAAATTGCTGCCTTGCAGTCCCAGTCAAAATGGTGTCTTGAGTTATTACACAAGAAAATGGGACTGTGTATTGGAAGTGTTTCCATTTTAAGGAAATGCACAGAGTAAAAAGGCCATACCCAACTGAGCATCAATGACATATATCATTGCCAAGGTGAACTTCTTTCAATGCAGTTGAAAAGCCAAGGTTGACATGCAACTTTAAGTGTTCACAAGTGCAAGATGACAGTCACATGAAGTACTATATATCTATAAAAACATATGTACATGTATAAAGGTTTGAAAAGAGCAATGATGAGCTACCACATTGTATTGGTATCAGGATCATAACACACCATGTAAATTCTAAAATTATTGCAAGTGTGGTCTGCATATGCAATTTATAGCACTCACATCAACATAATAATTACGAATATGTAGTACACACAGTGTCCTTGAACAAAGTTTAGGGTTAAAAAAAATGTACAAAGAATCTGTCAACACAGCATTGTAGTACGTGGTCTCAGCTTCGATTTGATGTAAAGATCTAAGAGAAAATTGAAATTTAAATTTTTTAGTTTTTCGCACCCTTGTTGCTTGCAAAATATCAGTTTTAGATCTATCAAATAGCATTGCAGTGTTATCCAAACATCACAGCTTATCTAAGTACATATTAGGTTACTGAATCAGGTGAAAAATGATAATAAAAAGCATTTTATTTCTAATTTTCACATCTTTTTCAACATTTAAGGGTGTTGCAAACTTGCCGAATCGTAAAATGTGTCAAATCAGATATAATCATGCCCATTTCGGCTTTATTATTTCTTTAACTGAAGAAAAGTGGCAAATGAACCACCAGGGTGTGAGAAAATGCCTTGTTAAATTCATTAGTGATATAAATTGAGATTTTTAGCATTTCACCAGTTGATGTTTTTCAAGTGGGATTCACAAAAAGATCTGTAAAGTTATCGGACAACAAATAGTGAACAAATTTCGGAATACCTATTGTCAGCATCTCACAAGTGTGCATCTTCACAACAGCTTTGCATGTAACTTATATTTGACATCCAAGAGATTAATATATTTTGATTGATATATTTTTTCAAATCGTTAAAAAAAAATCTATGCAAGTGTTCTAATGGCTTAGATGATCAATTACAACTTTTATTACAATGTTTCTGTCCATATTGAAATGTAGGTAGCAATTCTAATGGTCTTCTGTAGAATTTTAAGTGATTCGTTTATCTGTTTTTGCTAATTGTTACAGGAATTCGTGTTGAAGTTGACTTCACATCCAGCAGGAGCAAGCAATTTTGCTCTACGTGACGTATGGTAGAAAGCTACTCATCTGTGACCAATATTCATTCATTTTTATGTGTGTGAAGAATATGTGAAGTCAAAGCCTCTTACATCAGACAGTCCTGTTTATCACAGAAAAACTGCAACCTTAAACGAACTGAAACTGTGAAATTTTGTCTATCGCAAGTTTGGCAAGACTCCTTTCATAATCCCTCTTAATCAACTGTGACGCTCTGATTGGTCACCAAATCATAACTCTGGGCTCCCAGATGAGCATTCTTTGACTTGGGACCACATTTGACAATCTCAGACCGCATCTTGTGAATGTTTAAAGAATTACCTCTGTATTGCAGGTACAATAACGCAATTTTATGATTGGCCATTCAATAATTTGCATATACATATTCTCGATCTCGATCTATCTATCTATCTTTCTATCTATCTATCTAGCTATCTAGCTGTCTAGCTGTCTGTCTATCTGCCTATCTTATCTTATATTTTCTATCTATTTATCTATCTATATTATCTATCTATATTATCTATCTATATTATCTATCTATATTATCTATCTGTATTATCTATCTATATTATCTATCTATATTATCTATCTATATTATCGATCTATTTTATCTATCTATATTATCTATTTATATTATCTATCTATAGGCCTATTATCTATCTATATTATCTATCTATATTATCTATCTATATTATCTATCTATATTATCTATCTATATTATCTATCTATATTATCTATCTGGGGGGGATTGGTCTAGTGGTGGCGTGCTAGACTGCTGGGTCCAGGGTTAAAATTCAGCTCTTGCTGGGTCACCCAGCCTATGTTGCATAGACGGCTGTTTCAATCACTCTTCACGTCATTGCCGTGTCCTCCTCCTGTCCTAATTAGCCTACCAAATGCATAAATACAGGATGTAAAGCCTCAATCATCCATCTGTCTATACATTTATCTATCTATCTATCTATTTATCTTTTTATCTACCTGGTATCTATCTATATCTTTCTTTTTATCCTAATTGTTCTATATTAATCTTCTATCTGGCCATCTGTCTGTGGATCCAATTGAAAAAGTTTTCTAAGAAGATCATTGAAATGCGGTCTGAGATGTTCAAAAATGGATACATTGTACAGGTGGCAGTCAAGCTTATAATCCAAATTTACATGTCAACCAATCAAAGTTAAGTGATATGGAAGATTATATGATTTAATGATAGCCACATACTGTGACATACAAGATGACTTATTTTGCATTTATAGTTTGTTTTCAACACTTGTTTGTCATGTTTCATTGACAGCTTGGCTTGTTGATATCTGTGTACCACTGCTGAAATTAATCTTTGGAATGCCAAGTGTATGTACCATACGTCATGTAGGCTTCGAAACGTCACGTAATGTTTTTTTAAATTTATAATTACTCATTTATTTTTCATTTCTGGACTTCGTACTTAGGTGGTTTTGCTTCTAAAGTAATATGCCCTCATTCTAGGGCTAAAAGTTTAAGATTTATCTTCATAGTGTTAACCCAGTGTTGAAAATACTAATTTTGCTGGAGTACTCAAGAATGAAAACTAACAAATCAACTTCAACGCGAATTCCTGTAAGATTATTTCATGGAATCTAGTGGTTACATACTTCCAAAATTCATTTGTTCAGTTATAGCGTGTCCTTGTGCAATCAACAAAGTTTTGAATTAATAGCAACAGATTCTCTTCCACTGTCACACAATTAATATTGTTTATCTGTGCATGCTATAAATGAACAAATGAATTTTGGAAGTAAGCAACCATTAGATTTCATGAAATAATCTTAAAAAATTGGCAAAAACAGGTAAGAAAAGCCCATAAAATTCTACAGAAGACCATTAAAATTGCTACCTACATTTCAATATGGACAGAAACATTCTAATGTAAGTTGGAATTGATCATCTAAGCCATTAGACCACTTGCATAGATTTTTTTTTATGATTTGAAAAAATATATCAATCAAAATATATTATTTCCTTTGATGTCAAATACAAGTTACTTGCAATGCTGTTGTGAAGATGCACACTTGTGAGATGCTGACAGTAGGTATTCCGACATTTGTTCACTATTTGTTGTCCGATAACTTTACAGATATTTTTGTGAATCCCACTTGAAAAACATTAACTGGTGAAATGCTAAAAATCACAATTTATATCACTAATGAATTTAACAAGGCATTTTCTCACACCCTGGTGGTTCATTTGCCACTTTTCTTTAGTTAAAGAAATAATAAAGCCAAAATGGGCATGATTATATCTGATTTGACACATTTTATGATTTGGCGAGTTTGCAACACCCTTAAATGTTGAAAATGATGTGAAAATTAGAAATAAAACGCTTTTTATTGTCATTTTTCACCTGATTCAGTAACCTAATGTATAACTAGATAAGCTGTGATATTTTGATAACACTGCAATGCTATTTGATAGATCTAAAACTGATATTTTGCATGTGACAAGGGTGTGAAAAACTAAAAATTTTAAATTTCAATTTTCTCAAAATTTTCCCAACAGATTTTTCAGATCTTTACATCAAATCGAAGCTGAGACCGCATACTACAACGCCGTGTTGACGGATTCTTTGTACATTTTTTTTAACCCTAAACTTCGTTCAAGGACACTGTGTACAATTAATACAACCCCAGTCAGCAAGCACCCGACATGCACCCGCTAGTCGCCTTGACTTGACTTGTGTTGTGCTGGTATACCCCGGTTCAGCCAGGGGAGCTCAACCACCATCTTTTTTGTGGAGGGAGCTGCACTTTTATTTTTGGTGACCGCCGTATGATGATGAGATGAGAAGACCAGGAGTCTGGCACATACCCTATTAATTCAGGGATGGCCAGAGTCTTTCATTCGCCCCAGCCAGCATAGAGTGCTGGATACAACCCGCCTCCATTTGATGTCCCATAGGCTCGTACTAAAGTGAGCCCGGGGTGAGATTTGAACCCACACCCTCAAAGCCAGTGGACAAGCATTCTTGACCATTAGTCCACGCGGGGAACCTGAATGGATACCTGAATTTCTGGTAATAAAAAATGTTTAAGTCCTTGGAATGTCAGAAAGTATAATTGATTATTTTCTTTGAACTTTTCATTACTGGCCAGTCAAAATCTGTGTACACAACCATGTCTATATGATAAAGCGTGTCAGAATTGGTAATCTATTTTCATTGGGAACATTCAGTATTTGTTCCAAAGAGGTATCCAAACATAAAAGTGCTAACTCTCTTGGGTCCATGTCTCAAGCATAACTGTTCTCATCAAACATTGCATGTGCCACATCACTGACATTTACTTTGTTTTGCAATAGTACCTGTACTTAAACAATTCCTACCTTCTTTAAAATACACCTTCATTTCACACCTTTCCTTGCTACTTTTGATCAATGTGCAAAACTGGGTTATATGCTTTCTCTCAGGCTATCCAGGTGGCAGCAGGGGCCAGGCACACTGACAACTGCTGCCACCACAATATGCCCATAAATACACAGTACGAAGTTCATTTGTTTTCCTAGCCCAATCTATCATTTTCCATCAACAAGAGACATAACCATTCTATTTGCATTTTATGCAAACTGTTTCATATTAAAATATCCATTTATGTTTATCAATTTGCACCACCATGCCCTCCTTCACTGTCATATTCAGGCACACATAATCCTACCAAAAATGGCTCAAATTCCTGCTTGCAACGGGTTTTCTAGTGGTTCTTATCTGCTGACCAGCATTATGACCCGTCCCTAGTTTTGCCGAACTATTTCCACATTTCATAAGATTTTCCTTCAGTTAGGCTCGAAATGGATGTTGTCTCCTGGAAATAAAAGTTAATGTACCAGGGAAATATTATTTAAAAAAGGTGCAGAAATGAGACGGTGGTGCTTTAACTTCCATAAAAAGACAACAATAATTATTGTAAGAACTTTGATGGTTGTTTTATTTTGCTTTAATACTTCAGAATACTTTAACAGTCAGCCATAAACAGTGATAAATCAGGATGTGTGTCTGCATAAATTGACCCTGTTTAGTCTTTTATTGTTTTTCTATTCATCCTCACTTGATTGCGATGCTGGTGCAAGAATAGCCCTGAAGGAAAAGATGCTATCTTAGAGTTGATCTGATTAGAACTACTTTAGTCAACTTTATAGTTAAAAAATACTTAGGTTAAATTTCACAATTCAGACATCAAGGGGATATCAGTGAACAGACAACATCAAAACACCACAAAACGCCTGCAGGCTCCAACAGGTTACAATGCCTCCTCATGCTACTTTAGCGCCTGTTCTGCATGTACTTTTCACTGGGAAAATTTGCTGAAATTTCTTAAAGATCTGCTTCATAGTTTAATTGAAGCCACTGACAGTGGCGAACTGGGGGTGGGAAGCCTGGGGACCTATGCATGTCATTACAGGCAAAAGTCTAATAGATCTTTGTCTTCACTTGGCCCTACTATATATTCAAAGGTGCCATGTTCTGATGGAGTCTGCTAACTTCTTCCGGACAGAAATTAGGTCAAACACGAATTCAGTCTATCAGACAAGTTCTTTCCCAGGTCACATTTTAAAGAATTTCTCTTATTGGATGAATCCAAAAATGATCAAAAATCTGCCTGTGATTTGTGGGAGCTTCCAAACGATTGTGGTTCAGTTGGGTTTCTCGATTCTTCCAAACCGTACAAACAGTCCACAGCTCTGCAAATTATTGTAACTTCTCCTTGATATATTTACAGTGCTGATTTTGGGTAAAAGCAAGTAATAATGATTATTACACTTGCACTCTGAGATCAAGATCAGATTTCTCAGCTGCATGGTCTGTGGTTCTTTCAAGAGGGGGTACTTATGGATAGATTTAAAGTATACACTCAATGGTGCCCTTCAGACAACAATGGGAAACAGGAGCCTCAGGAGTGCACCACTATTAGTCCAATAGCCCTGGATCTGCAAGTCATGAGGACATTCAAGGCAGTATCTTGCTGTGTGTTTCCTATACAATACCATAAATTTCATTATTAAATGGAGTCGTTAAATGCTGACTTATATCTAAAATTGACCATAAATCAGAAGTAATATATATAAATTGTTCATGAATGTATTGACTTGACACATTAAGACAAATATTGAGCAGTACCAAATGGTTAGTCTTCATGAATGGTTCACCAATAAAATTAATTGACTTGTAAAATCATTCATAGCATTGTAATAATACAGTGTGTAAATGCATTCGATTTTTTTTATCAGGCTGTATCAGTGATTACATTAATTTTGCTTAAAATTTTGAATACTAATATTTTGTTACTGCTTTATGTGACATTTTACATTTTCCAAGCTGTGTCCTCCTCTTGTCCTCAGTAACCCACCACATTGCATTGATATTGGACCAAAAGCCTCAATCATCCTCATATCATTCCATTTTAAAGTATATAGTGTCATGCCCGAGAGAGGAGGTGCTTTATTATTGCGTGAAATTGCTACTTCAGGACATTTTGTAAAATTGATGATCAAGCACCACCTGTACTGGAAACATACTGCATGCCATGAACTATATGCAATATGCATATATGCTGGTGAAGACCCATCCATAATCTATGTGTACAATGTAACAGACATTTAAGTTCACTTAATACATGACAGGGTTCAAGATAGGACAGGAATCACATTGAGTGGCCACACCATCTCCATACATCATGGAAATGCTGAATGTAAAATCTCCTTGTCACACACACTGTAATTATTCTGCTTGATGTATTGAGGAATGTGCCATTACTAGACTTGCAATATATGGCAATGTGACTGGAGCAAAGTCCCTTGAAACCAGACCAGCCTATTATCATTAACACATATGGTTGTAGGCTTGCAGGAATGCAGTGTATTCTTGGTCAACCAACCAAACAATGAAATGGTCCTCCACTCTTGGTTTCAATGGTTTCAGTAGTCACTTGAGTGCCAAGAGAAGTGCAAATTAAAAGAGACGTCAACCAAACCATGTTGTAAGATATGTTGTAATTATGTTGCATATTGTCTGCTCTGTTTTGAAGCTGTTGAAAATGTTGCAGTTGCCAATTTGCAAGGCTCGATGCAATATACATGCACTTGCCTGATAATGTTCAGAAACTAGAATGGCTCCATGCTTGATTTTGCCTGAATACAAAAACACAAATAAGATTTTACCTGCGTTTGAGTTTCACAACAATTGATAAAGAAATAGTTATGATATTATTTTTTCTCTGCAGTATATTCATTTGTTAACATGACCAGCTAGTAGACAATGAAGTTTTATTCATGAAGGGATTGTCAAAAGGCAGTTGGAAAGGTGTAATGATTTGAAATATAGATAGTGGAAGAGAGTAAGATTGAAGAAGAAAAGTAAGGCAGTTGTATCCTTGTTGCTATAGCAAATAGTTTACCGGTAATTTCCTGTTTCAATTAAATCCTGAAGTGTTACCAAAACATACCTGTACCTTACACATGTATTGTGAAACACTGTCATCAATTAAAAATGTCAATGCATAGGCCGTAGCCGCTATATACCTTTGATAGTAAAATGAAACAAGGTTGCTCACTCCTCACTTGGCTGAGTTTTCCAGGAGCCCAGCATAACCTCAAACTGACCTGACCCAATTCTCTGAGCGTCTGTGATTCGCTGAGAAGGTTGAGATAATGGCCTCAAAGGGTTGCAGCATAATGACAATGTTTTTGTATTAACATGATTAAGGGGCTGTTTTGGTGTTTATGTTTGCAGTTAAGGGTATTAGTATGCATTCGTCCAAAACAAGCTCCAGCAAATCTCAGAATTTGAGGTTGCCAATTTACACACTGTGGTCACTCACACAACTGTGGTAATAAAAAAAAACACAGGATTAAGCAATTGCTATTACACACAAAAAGATTACAACAAACTGGAGCCAACAAATTTGAAACAGAAAACAACATGCTCTTATAATTAAATCCAAGAAAATCCCTTCAGGGCTTTCAGGGTCAAAGGTGACCTTGGGCTTCTGATAAGATCATAGAGAACAATCAGTTTTTGCCTACTGCTACACCTTGTCATATATTTAGGTATGTTTAGGTATAATCTCCTGTTGCAAAACAAAACAGTAACTGTGAAGGCTAACACCTGTGGTCAATGTCTCTTCAATATGGCTCCAGGTGCAAAATTGGCCAATTTGCGATTTAAACTACAAAACTTCCTAATTATTCCGCGTTTCAAGTATTTTATTTCTTCAACTTTTTTTGACGAAATACTCTGAAAGAGCCATGGGTTTCTTATTTTTCGCCTTTTACACCAAAATAATAGAATGGGTGCTAAACATATGCTTCAGTGATTTCTGTAAAGAATAGTGACTCTCCAGAGAGTGAAAAAAATTCTAGGCGACCATATGTCTTTCTAAGTTCAATTCACTTTTTTCTTCAATTTTTTTTTCGCTTTGCTGACTTGAACATGTTGAAATATGACTCAGAAGTGTTGTTCGAACTGCCATGTCGGCCCCTTGGAATAATGAAATTAAGCCACATACCACATTACCAAACATGTCAAGGAAGATTGAAAACTTGCCATTAATTCCAAACTTGTCCACATTTGAAATAACAAATTGAGTATGATGCTGTAATGCAATATTTTATTATGCTTAGAAGAATGTGCAAGAATCAGTTGAACTTCAGATAATAATACGAGCTAATCCATGATAAATATGCAAGTTATCTTGGCTGTTGCTGTCCTAGTTTCAGTAAGATTGTTCTAAAATATGAACAGGAGAGACATCTACTATAGGATGGTAAAATATCCTGGTGAACTGGTGCAAGAATAGCCCTGAAAGAAAATATGTTATCAGAAGAGTCGATCTGATTAGAACTGCTTTGGTCAACTTTATTGTAAAATACTTTAATATAGGTTAAATTTCACAATTCAGACATCAAGGGTATATCAGCATACAGAAAACATTAAAGCACCACAAAATGTCTGTACTCCTGCAGGCAACAACAGGTTACAATGCCTCCTCATGCTACTTTAGTGCCTGATCTACTGTTCACTGTGAAATTAGTTGAAATTTCATCAAGATCTGTTTAGTAGTTTCATTGAAGCCATCTCGAGGACTGCAGCGTACAGTGTTCTCTTGTGAAAGTTTGTCAGTGTGTGATACGATGACCAGTGCTTCTGAGGTCTCACTGTGACTACTCCATACTTACAAAGTTACAGTGCATATTTTGAAACCTCAATTGTAATCAGTGACCATATTTGGCATGATGGGCTCAACCCAACAATTCATTTACAGTCCTTCATCTGAAGCTTACAGGCCAAGAATTAATCTCAAGGTGATGGATGCGGATGTCACTACGGAATAGACCAACTTACCTTGTGTTACCAACACCCCCATCAGAATCCTTCTTTTTAAAATCTGCAAAATATAAGAAGGATTAATACCTAATTAACTATTATTTGTTTCAGATGGCTTGTCCTTACCTGTTGTTGGTGCTGCTGGCCTTGTCCGGTGCTGGGGCTCAGTTGTTCTGCACCCCAAACAAATGTCCATCTAAGTCTACGTTTGCGCTCAAGACGGTCGACCTCACTTTCAGTCCTTCCAAAAACTTCTACATCGGAGCGGTATTGGGAATTCATTCCAAAGGAGTCTCCAGTCAAAGTTGTGGTTCCTTAAATCCGGCAGCCATCCAGAATATGGAAGCCTTCCTGTGGGCAATCTCCACCTTCAAGGACAGGTACAACAAACTGCAGGATGAGGAGATAGGAGCCATAGTATTTGACAGCTGCATGCAGGCCAGCAAGGCCATTCAACAGGTACAGATTTAGCAAAATCAACATGTTAATTATAAAGTTTTAAAATAATTATATTTATTGTAATGTATGATTAGAAAGCAGTTTGTGGTTTACCTACTGTAAACAAAACGGTTTGTTTTACAATGATTCCTGCTTACAAGACCCCTAGTATTTGCCTGACGTGACCCTTTTCCTTCAGAATTTTTAGTGAATTTGTGCACCCTGAGGAGGAACTGAAATCTCATGAGAGACCGCTTTGGTACCAAAGCTGATTGTCAATCTGAACATCCTTGGTTTTAGCAATACAAAAGTTAATTATATGCAATTAATAACAAATCTGAAACACTGAATAACTGCAAGAAGCGATTGAAAACATATCTTTTTACAAAATACTACAGAAATGTCAACTAATCTAACCAAGCGCTAATGAACAATTTACTGGAATTGGCGCTATATGAGTACTTAATGTTAATATAATATTATTCTTATTACAACTAATTGTTTCTTAATGGATACAGAATAAGCCTGTTCATGTTTTGGTGCCGCAGTTGGTTAAGTGAACTGCCAAACACAAGGATGATCCACAACCAGCTTCTGCAATCTGCATGATATCATGCTCTCAGTCAATGAAACTAATTTAAAGGATAAATAGTTATTGGATTGGTTATAAAGTGCTTTCTTTGAATCTTTTCCAGGTGATGAACCTCGAAACGCAAGAAGTCAGCTTCGGAAGCCCGGCACTGGATCCTCTGAAAGTTCTTGCGTATGTTGGAGCAGATTCAGACGACCAAGCAGCTCAACTGGAGCCCGTTTTAAAAGGCTTCAGCAAAGTTCTTGTGAGTCATGCTGCGCCCGGTCTGAAACTCAGCCACGGTTACGATAACCTGCTGAGGACAGTTCCAGACCAGGCGCATCAGGTGCACGCCATTGCAGAACTATTGCAGGGGCAAGGGTGGAGATACGCCCAGCTCATTTATACTAATGACATGGTCGGATCACAGAGTCTGACCATGCTGGAAAATCTATTAAACTCCACTCAGTATACACCGTGTCTATCAAATACTGTGGAACTACCCATGAAGAATACTGATGCAGATTGCAAAACTGCAGTCGAGAAGCTGATGCTTCATCCTGAGACTAGAGTTGTTGTCGTTCTGGCTGACTTGGATACCTCCCGTCGCCTCCTTCGTGCCGCTGGCGATCTTGGTGCTCGTGGGAAGTTTACATGGATTGGCACTACAGCGTGGGGCAAGGATGGCGGTGTGTCTATGTCACTGGAGCAACAAATGGAAGGGGCTGTCACCCTCGACCATGAGGAGGGATCTATGTATTTAGAAATGTTCAAGCAGTATTGGTCCACCCGGAAGCCGCTGTTCCAAGATCTGAATCCCTGGTTCCAGGATTATTGGGAGAACCAGTTCTCTTGCTCAGGTGCTGGCTGTGATTACAACAGCCAATCTTTAGCCAATGTGCCTCTGGATAAGCATGTGCCTTATATGATTAAAGCTGTTGACGCTGTATTGAATGGTATCGCTAATGGAAGTAAAGCTCAATGTAAAACGGAACAGAGCTTGTGCCCAGATTTCATCTCATATGCCCAAAAATGGAAAATCATCAAGGACAAAATTTACGAGGTCAATATCCCTGGAGTTCAGTTTGATATGACCACTGGCGATACAAAAATGGGAAATTACAGCATTTACAATCTGAGGACATCTGATTTTGATTGTACTAGCCACTGCTATAAAAAGGTATGTATATGTTTTAAAAACCAATTTACACTGCTTGCACTTGATATGAAAAAATTTGGAAGAATTTCTAACTGCAATTTACACTCTGGAGCATGACCAGGGCTAGAAAAAAATGTGAATTTCCGGGCAATTTAGTTAAGTTTGTCAAAATTTCCTACGAATGTCGAGCATCAAGTGACTACGTACTTCCAAGTCAGAAATTTGGACCTTTCTTCAAAATTTCCTGTGACATTTAGAATTTCCAGGCAATGACATGCCCGAATTCCCTACTTTTTCCTGCCATGAGCATGACGATATGAAATCTAATGTGCCAGTGATTGGTCAGTTGCCCCAGCTATCACATGAAACTAAGTACATGATGTCATGCTTCCCCAATGCCCATTGAGCATCAAGCCTACAATAAAAGAACACTTTTAAGTCACAATTCTTAGCACAGTCTCAGAACCTGATGTCATGTTGCTGAATCCGCAAACCACTGAAAATGTACACATAGCTGGACATCACACTTTGGCGAAAAGAAAGCAGTACAGTTTCTCTACTCACTGCCTCAACTGACCAATAGTCAACCTGTCTCGGCATGACATGCAAAGACATTAACATCATTTGAAATGTATTTGTTTACAATTCAAGTTATTGTTCTTCAATGTTACTCAATGTCAGTACAAAGAGGCCTATATTTTGAAAAATCATATATTTAACACCTGTTCTGCAAAACAAATAACTTTAATGTCTTAGATATAAGCAGTGGTCAAGATTTTGACAATGGTAAAACAACTTCATGCATCAAAACTTTTCAGTAATAATGCCCTTCAGGGTATGTTATGCTGGTTGAGTTGAGAAAGTTGATATTTTATATGTACTTATGTAAGAAAGGGTTACTTGGAGGGTGTCATTTTTTGTAACTTTATGTAATCCTTGGTTATTTTACATGCTTCATGGGCCAGCTATTAAAGTTGCATTACTCACCGGGTCTACTGAAGTTCTGCATGGGCCTTTTCATCTATTGTGTATCTGTAAGATCTTTGTGCCTCCATTGTTGAAAAAGTTATCACATATTGTAACTAGTAGTTATATGAAACGCCATGTGACCTCCATGACAGAATTTAATCTATGACAAGACTCGACAATGAAACATAGCATGGGACATGTCTATTCGTATACAGTTCACAATCAAATTTACAATGGGGACAAGCAATGGAGCCATGGATCTACCAAAAAAGCTTATCATTTGCTCGCTTTTAAAAGTTCCATTTCTTTGTTTGTTTGAGATCTTGATTTATTTTGAGTCGAGTCTGTTGGAGAAGACCCAGATACGGACACCATGGGATAGTGTCGCAAATTATATGTAAGAAAAGAAGATCCCACCTTCTAGAGAGCTTCTTTTTCTTCTTAGATGTCCAAATTCTCACATAAAAATCGATCCATTAAGTTACTCAACAGCACTTGACAGACAACTGAAGCAAAGAGAAGAGTATTCTTCAGTGTTTTGACATTTTTACTCAAGACTTACTTTTTCCTTTTTCTCAAGAAATGTTCTTTTTTACCGTATTCATTTTTTCTCCTACTTGGCTACTTCTATTTTTGCATACTTGATTGTGAACCTGACCTCGTTTTTGAATACATTAAAAATTTGCATTAAAGAAAGTTAGTAATGATTTTAATCAGACATACACTGTAAAAGCAGCTGCATCTGTTTACAGTCGGCGAATAACGAGTATACTTAGGGGCCGACCAGACGATCTTTAAGAGGGGGGGGCCTATGGATATTTGGTGAAAAAAAAAGATTGTTTCCCACTTGACACTGAAAAAAAAGTTTGTTTCCACCTGTAGCTAGGGTACCGTAATGTTAAAATTCCGATAAAAAAGTTTGTCGCGAGTGCCCATGTGAAAAAATTGTTCTTCGCTGCATCGCGAACGAAAAAAAAAAGTTCGTCCCGGGGGTAAAGTCCATAGCCCCCCCCCCCAACTATCGTCTGGTTGGCCCCTTACATATTATTCATGATTCCTGAAACTGGTCTGATCAACTTTTTCTATAAAAATTTGTAGTTTAATACTATGTAGTTACATGAGAGGCTATTTAGAGTATCACTGTAGCATTGCTTCATAAATACTATCTGCTATCTGTAGAGTGTAGAGTTATTTTCTTAGTTTCATGCGGTTCTCGTGAAGTGATTTATGCTTTCACCACATAAACGGTCTCATCAAAATTCACACCGAGTCTTAGTGAAAATGTATGAGTATGTTGAAATAGCAGTCAGCAAACAATATGCTCACTGTTTATTTTAATTCAATGGGCTGTGTTTGTAATGTAATGCTAGTGGCACTTCTCTATAGGCCAATATGCTCCAAGCTTGTATTTTTAGCCCTACACATTTAAGGAACCTGTGCATTCACATGTGTGTTTTTCTACTGGAGCAAAAACTACTGCACTATTTTGACATGTAGAGATGGAGGTGTTTCGCTTACCATGCCTATTATTTTAATCGCCATAACAAGATATGAAGAGATTTCAGTAAGCATATTTGGGGCATAAAAGTTTCTTAGATATATTCATGCGACAGTAATACCACATTCTATCAACATTAACACGCATTGCATTACATACAAAGACGTATATTGCCAGAAAGGTCCAAAATTTCTTCAACTAAACTTTTCAGAGCTGGCATTCTCAACAATGTGCAGTATGATATATATAAGTTGTTTTTAGTCGAGATACAGATGTGTGAAAAATAACTGAAAATAAGTGTAATACAAGCATCCAGAGTGTGAATATCCAGCCTTGAAGATAGTCCTTAGTCCTCAGGTTGAACAAATGATTTCAAATAGATCCATTTGACCAGGAAATTATCTTGCAATTGATACAGTAGGTAGAATAGCTGCAATAAACATTCTGGAGCATGACATCATCAGGTCTGCTAATGTGCTGTGATTGGTAAGATGCCTCAGCTGTCACATGAAACTAAGTATGTGACGTCATGTTAGCCCATTGAGCATCAAACTCCAAAATCTTGAAAGCAAACGTCAAGTTGGCATCATAAGTGTGATGGTTGCTTGGACTGTTGACATGGTTAATGCTGTGTGATTGATACAGGCCTATATAGGTTTCAACGTCGCTCATTTGGTTGCATCAAAAAGAGTAAAGCATTCATTTATAATTAGTTAAACCTTTGGATTATTTGAGGATCAAGTTTTTAGACAGGATGGAATTTGAGCTTCGTAAAAATTCTTTCAGGCATTGATCATTGACGATGCAGGAATTTGGGCGAAATCGGCACTCTTCAGATGGTTGTTCTGGAGGTCAATTGTATCGATTCTGAAGTCCACTCTATCGATTCTGAAGGTCAACTGTTTGAATTGTGGCTCATGTATTCTGGGTTGCTCTTTGTGATTATTATGGATGTGATATGACTCATATGAGCCACATTATTTTGTAGAGGTTTTTCCAATGAGGCATTGAAGCAGTTTCTTCTTGTATACTCAGGCCTAATGGCATACATTGGGGCAAGAATTTGGGCTCTTTTAAGAGTGAAAAATAACGCTACCTCCGCCGCTGGTCATCCCGACCAACAATATTTCAGTCAAAGTCAACAAGTTCAAGTATTTTGTCATTGCGAAACTTTTTTCATTTGGCAGATTCTTGAAAGTAAATGCAGACTGGATATTGTATTACTTAAGTTCATAAAACTCGTGACTATGTCATATTATGGCTTGCATACAATAAACATAACTTGGATACAATGTACACATTATTGCATGCCACTTGTTGCCAAGTTTATGAATTGTGATCTTTCATGAGATGTCAAGTGGTTAGCATGTTATTCCTATTTGTGTGTAGTTAAATTTTGTCGTATTTCCTCAATTTTCTTTTTCTGTAAAATGTATATGATCTGAGTGGCTTTGTCAAACTTCAAACATGGCTCTGGTTGAAAATTTATAGAAAAACCTAGGTATTTCAACTGTGTTACCAGTGGACCCATCTATAACTGGGCGTATTTAACCAGAATTTTTTAATCCAAAATATTGAAGTAATAGTCAAAATATTAAAGTGACACTACTGGATTACAATTTATAAATATAGGGTGGTGCCACAGGTCTACAGCTTCTGGCCTCAGGGATCTGAGCACATCATCAATATTTTTGTAACCTGCATTGCTCATTGACATTCAATTTAATTCAATATACGTATATGCACTACATAAGGTGTTTTGCATGAATGGAATAAAGGCAAATCTTGCTGAAAAATATAAATACAATTTTTAAAAAGGAATTTAAAAGGAACGTCCACAATTTACAGAATGATGAGTGCTTCTCTGGTTGTTGACAAGATAAAAATAAAAAACTATGAGAAAAGTTTAGCATATTTCATGTCAATCCAACTTAATTAGGAATTCAACGCAGGTGTGTTGAAATTAGCTTATTTTGTCAGCATATATTTTGCCATATTCTACGAACCTGACAGTTAGTATGCCATAGAAAACCAGGCAAATGGAGGTTTTTTTTTAAAGGATTTTTTTGTCAAGCAATTCCTCTTCAAAATTGTTCAAGTTACTGTCCAGACTTTTATACAATATTAAATGAGTTATTCAGTTAATATGAAAAGAACTCTTTTCACATGAATGATTTGGCATTCTTGTCATTTTTAAACCTCATTAAAGCTTAGACTAAGCTGCGTAAGAATATTGGAATGCAAAGATTAAGTATACAATATCTATGAGTTGAGATTCCATGAAAATTTTTGGTACCTGGGGCTTGAAGTAAACTTCCTTCAAACTTGTATCAATATGACCCACTTGCATTCTCTTGGTACATTATTTGATTGTATTTTCAAAGAATAATCTATTTATAGCTCTCTTTCAGAGTACCAACATTGCACTTACCATATATTTACATGTATTTTAATTCTTGACATTGAAATGGAGGCATTATTGGATTTAAAATACATTGACAATATCTTGCTGTAGAGAATCACTTCTATAGAGGATGCTATAATTGATTTTACAGTAGGCCTAACTGTTCAGAATTACAGAAATTTTCACAGAGTGTGCAGTACTGTTTACCACCCACCTGACAGAATGGAATTGTCACATGATAAATGCGGACATTCACTCCAAAAAATTCACTCAAACTTTGTTTGCTTTTATTTTTCCAATGTTTGATATTTTCCACCTTCTTGATCACAAAAAGCATTTGACATTATTTAAGATTTCTAGACACGAAATCTAATACTACTTTTTGATGTTTTGTACACTGTAAACTTGCATTCCTCAAGTACATGTATAACATTGTAGAGCCTCATATACTAGGGTCCCTGCATTTCTAGAACTCTTTGTTATAAGACCGATATATCTTATGAGACCGTCTTCCTCTTGCACTTCGCTATTTTAGTGCATTTTGCAGGCCTGTGAATGATTGCTTCTGTACCACCGAATAGGGAGTCTTTTAATGCAGAAACACAGCTTTGCATTTACTGATTTTTAGTTTGTTTTATTTTTCTATGAAAAGGAAGAACTATTGTCATCACCAATTGACAGGTGATTTCCTTCCTTTCTCTCTTCCCTCCATCTTTCAGTCCTTCTCCTTTCCTCCCTTCCTTCCTCTTTTTCTTACTCCCTTCCTTCCTCACTTCCTTCCCCCTTACTTCCTTCTGTAATGTTTTTAAGCTTTTACAAAAATGTAAACATTTACTGTCATTGCAGCAGGCCATTAAATCATTTTAAAATCCGGGAAAACATACATTTTTGCATAGTAAATAAGCAATGAAAGAGCACCAAAAGTTTTTCAACACAAGTGGTCAAAAGCTTTCCCAACTTTCCTCTAACAATAGAGGTGCACTTGCAAGCAAGCACCTCTAAAAAACCAATTTGAAAAAAGAATTACACTATACTTTATAAGCATGTTGGCAAGGTCATGGATGGTGTTGAGGTCAATTCCATACATTCTTAAATACCTGCTAATTAGTATTCATCACCAATTCTGTTCAAAGGCCAGAAGTATGCTCCATTAAGCTCTACAGCTATCTTGGTCAAACCAAGGTATTTGTAATGTAAGCCTGTGCCTGTAAATGGAGGAAGGTATATAACTTTGTATGGGCAAGCCACAAGGTTTAGAGTTTGATCAAGTCTGCTATTATCATGGAAGATTCACAGTCTGTCACAGACAAATATCCTTGTTATGCATTCAATCCTCTTTCTGACATGCCAATGTGTTCTGCAGGTTTGTCTGTAATCAGAAATATCCACCTGGATGATAACAGGTTTATTAGACTTCACCAGCATAACCATATTACATTACTGACAGATATATTTCTAAACTCAGTGTAGCAGTTATGTATGTATTTAGTTAACTTGTGATGATTGTCATGTACAATATGTTGATGAATGGGTGATTAATAGATTTTACTGATATAAGAAATTCCCATTAGCACTGATAAGGGCAGCAAAAAGTTAGGCAAGGCAACATTACGAATGAAAAATAAATACGGCAAATAAGTTTGGTAGGCATGTTAATGTATTACACTTTGATTTAATTCTCACCAGGCACTCACAGCATTCACAAATTCAAAGTGACACAGCTGGTTTAAAATGTATAAATATGGGACGGTCCATCTACAGCTTCTGGCTTTAGGGATCTTCCATCCAATGGCGCATCATAAATTTATTGTAACCCGCATTGCTCATTGCTTTGCTACTCTGTATATGCCAATGGCAAATAAATTAACATTAAGGTCAATTCAACGTACATATGCAATATATAATGTGTTTTGCATGAATGAATAAAAAGGCAAATTTTCCTGGAAAATCTAAATACAATTTTTAAAATGAATTTTTAAGGATATCCACAATTTACAGAATGATAGTGCTTGTCAGCTTGTTGACAAGATAGAAATAAAAAAACTATAAGAAAAGTTTAGCATATTTCATGTTAATCCAACTTAATTAGGAATTCAATGCATGTGTGTTAAAATTAGCTTATTTTGTGAGCATATATTTTGCCATATTCTGTGAACCTGACAGTTAGTATGCCATAGAAAACCAGGCAAATGGAGGGTTTTTTAATGGATTTTTTGTCAAGCAATTCCTCTTCAAAATTGTTAGAGTGACTGTCCAGACTTTTATATAAAAATGAGTGAGTTATTCAGTTATATTATGAAAAGAACTCTTTTCATGCCAATACATTGGTATTCTTGTCATCTTTGAAACCTCAGTAAATCTTAAAACTATGCTGTACATGGGAATTCAAAAATTTAGTAAGCAATGTCTAATAGTTGAGATACCGTATTTTTCTGGTACTGCGGGCTTGAAATAAATTTGTATTAAATTAGTATCGATATAAACCACTTATCTTGGTACTGTTTTTTTAATGTATTAAAAAAATTCTATTTAGAACTATTTTTAGTTTGCAAACAGTGAACTTAAGATTGATCTATTTATTTAACTCTTGACATTGAAATGGAGGCATTATTGGATTTAAAATACATTGAAAATATCTTGCTGTAGAGAATCACTACTATTGAGGATGCTATAATTGATTTTACAGAAGGCCTAACTGTTCAGAATTACAGAAATTTTCACAGTGTGCAGTACTGTTTACCACCCACCTGACAGAATGGAATTGTCACATGATAAATGCGGACATTGACTCCAAAAAATTCACTCAAACTTTGTTTGCTTTTATTTTTCCAATGTTCTTGATCACAAAAAGCATTTGACATTATTTAAAATTTCTAGACACGAAATCTAATACTACTTTTTGATGTTTTGTACACTGTAAACTTGCATTCCTCAAGTACATGTATTACATTGTAGAGCCTCATATACTAGGGTCCCTACATTTTTAGAACTCTCTGTTATAAGACCAATGTATCTTATGAGACCGTCTTCCTCTTGCACTTTGCTATTTTAGTGCATTTTGCAGGCCTGTGAATGATTGCTTCTGTACCACTGAATAGGGAGTCTTTTAATGCAGAGACACAGCTCTGCATTTACTGATTTAAGTTTGTTTTATTTTTCTATGAAAAGGAAGAGCTATTGTCATCACCAATTGACAGGTGATTTCCTTCCTTCCTCCCTTCCCTCCATCCTTCAGTCCTTCTTTCTTTCCTCCCTTCCTTCCTCTTTTTCTTACTCCCTTCCTTCCTCACTTCCTTCCCCCTTCCTTCCTTCTGTAATGTTTTTAAGCTTTTACAAAAATGTAAACATTTACTGTCATTGCAGCAGGCCATTAAATGATTTAAAATTCACAGGAAAACATTTATTTTAGCTTAGTAAATAAGCAAATTGTTGTTAGCAAGAACACCAAAAGTGTTTCAATGCAAGTAAATATTATATTGAGGCTTTATGCAGAGTTTTAATGACATTGGTTCTCCAGCGCGACCTAGTGGTCATATGCTTTCCCAACTTTCCTCTCACACTAGAGGTGCACTTGCTAGCAAGCAACTCTAAAAACAGAAAAACCAATGTGAAAAAAAGAATTGCACTTTACTTTATAAAGATGTTGCTTGAAGATCCTCAAATCAAAAAAGGCTTGTAAAAAGAATTTGATTTGATCATATTAACAAAATTTGCGAACTCATTTGTTGGATCAAAATTACTGCTATTATATATACATTGTACTCCTCTTTGTTATGGCGAGGTCACTGATGGTGTTGAGGTCAATTCCAAACATTCTTAAATACCTGCTAATTAGTATTCATCACCAATTCTGTATGCTAGAGCAAGCTCTACAGCTATCTTGGTCAAACCAAGGTATTTGTAATGTAAGCCTATGCCTGTAAATGGAGGAAGGTATATAACTTTGTATGGGCAAGCCACAAGGTTTAGAGTTCGATCAAGTCTGCTATTATCATGGAAGATTCACAGTCTGTCACAGACAAATTTCGTTGTTATGCATTCAATCCTCTTTCTGACATGCCAATGTGTTCTGCAGGCTTGTCTGTAATCAGAAATATCCACCTGCATGATTACAGGTTTATTATGACTTCACCAGCATAACCATATTACATTACTGACAGATTGGCTTATATCTCTAAACTCAGTTTAACAGTTATGTATGTATTTAGTTAACTTGTGATGATTGTCATGTACAATATGTTGACGAATGGGTGACTCATAGATTTTACTAACAATTCCCATTAGCACTGATTAGGGCAGCAAAAAGTTAGGTGAAGCAACATTACGAATGCCCCCGGGGCACATTGGGACAGTCATGATTACGACATTTTGCTGTCTGGCTGCTAAAGGATAGGTGCAGTCTAATTTATTATGCTTTAATTTAAGCTCAATACTATTGGTGATATTCATGCAAACTTCTGAGTTGCTCAGTGCTTTCACCATTGAGCAAAATTAGTAGACGTTAAAAGCGTCCCAATGTGCCCCGGTTCCCCCTATCCATGGAGACTGGGCAGGGACTCTCCTCTCCGGGCCACCCATTTTGTGGTATGAGCAAATTATTTTGCCCAAGTGGATCAATCATAGATCAATATGTGTAATTATTTTGGATAATGAACTCAGTGTAGAAATCAACCAGTCAAACACCAGCTACACATTAACCAACAAATGTCAATTTAAAATTACTGAGAAAAAAAAATTGATGAAATAATTGCAAAGGGGTTTAAATTCCCATTACCAGTCCAGGAAATTACCATCTGATCAAGACAAGCAACGTATTCAGACCACATGACACTCACCCTAGCATGACCCTCTCAAAGTGTCATGGCCCACCTATGACTTTGGCAGTGCTCAAAATCATCTTTGACAGGCAATTTAAAAATAACTGCTGCTGCTATCACTTCCAAACTTGGCATAGAGTTGTATCACAGTATCAGCTAACTCTATAAATTTTGGCAGGCCTATCCATTACATAATGAGGAAAAGAACCTGAAGGCTCCAGAGAAATTAAGGAACTGTCATCAGCTGCTGACTTTGCAGCATTTCGTGAAATGGGATAGGATAAATCTCACTACTGCCATGCTGCTGTGTGATGAGGATGGCTGCACAGAGATCAGACTTTCTTCTGATAACCAACTAATTAACCCTACACACACAATCATCCTGTCAGGGCCAGGACTTAGCCGGAATTGCAATTGTCCTCATATGACAGTAATTTCCCAGACTGATTACCTGAACAGTGGAATTGAATGACCTAGCTTTGAGGAATGTAATCATATGTTAATTTGTGAGAGCAGTGAACTGATGTTACCTCAGGAACATCATGCTGATGTGGCCAATGTTCATCACAATGTGATCACACAAATTTCTTTGCTGTTGACTACAACATTTGGAATAAGAATTACAATACACTCTAGACTCATGACATCATGACCCAGAAAAAAAAAGAGTATAAAAGCAGTACAGCTTCTCAGCGAGGAAGTACAAAATCTGTACAAAAGTAGTACGCGGACCCACGCTGCAAATGTACTATAATAAGATTAAATGGGTTTGGTGGTATGTTGAGATGTACTCCAGGAGTTGAAGATATCCTGGTCCTCTGTACCCACGAGTGCGTCTTATTTATACCCCATTACGTAACTCCTAAGAAAACTGAACTTCACTCTGATGATCAATACTCAACAGTGTAATACCCCATAATGTTTACAATACTACATGAAAAAGCAGTGGATATATCCCATGTGGTATTGCGTTGTGTACTCAATGGTTTGTTGTATACTCAATGGTTTGATCATTGTTGATGATGTCATTGCATTGTTAACCATTGTGACGTCATGCCCATGGTGACATCACAACATTGTGACATCATCAGTTGAGCTGCTATCTATGCTCTGATTGGCACAGGCCACTGTTGAGTATTGATCATCAGAGTGAAGTTCAGTTTTCTTTGGAGTTACATAATGGGTTATAAATAAGACAAAATGGTTGGTATTTTGAGATGTACTCCCACTCGTGAAGATATCCCGAGGACTCAGGATATCTTCAACTCGTGGAGTACATCTCAAAATACCACCATACCCATTTGATCTTATTATAATACTGCACAATTTGCTCCTCTTAACTTCTAAATGTCAGTTGAACATTCCATGTACTGAATTTGTACTTCTATGATTTAGGCTGCTTAGATTTAGTCACATGTGGGTCATGTTCACTTCCACTACTTGGGAAAATTTGCAAGTGCGTCCAGATTTTAAATTACAATACATTTAATTTCTTGCATAATTTCCATAGTATTAGATACAAATGTTTTACTATTAATAGTGGCAAAAAGTACAAATCTGATATGAAATTATTCCAGCCTTCTGTTTTTCTCTAGGCTAAAGTAATTATGTGTAGTTATTTTAATTACATTGATTTGGCTGAGGAACTGATATTATATGTGGCCTATAAAATTAATGAAACATTGATTTTTAGATACTTCAAATGTACTACGATTGTACTGCAAAAATGCTTCCTGCTAGCATGCACAGCTAGTATGCTCCTTTTATACTCCCTGCAAGGAAGTATTTTTGGAGTGTATGGATTTGCATATCAGGAGTATAAATGGAGCATAATTTAGATAATTCAAGCAATTCAAATGTGCTCCTTTTGTACTGCAAATGCGCTGCAAAAGTACTGCATTTTTTACTTCAAATGTACTGCGTTTGTACTTCAAATGCCACTTTTGTGTGAAAAAGTCTCTCAAACATTCAAATAGTCATTGCACAAATAAAAGTACGTCTTTTGTGCTTCTAATGTAGCCTACTCCAATACCATATGATATATATGATATTTTGGGATACATACTGATTTTGTACTGTTTCTGTGCTGCAAGCGTACTCTTTTTTCTGGGAAGCGATGACAATTTTAAACAGTTCAATACATATGTCACAAACTCGACATATTGTCAAGTGTGCTAGCGGTGCCCCCGCTCCCCCTACTTTGTGTGTATATATACATACTTTGATAGTCCTTCAGGAAAAGATGTTGCTTTATTATACATGTAAATGGCACCTATTCCCTTGGACATACTATTGACAATATTTGTGAATGTACACAATTTGTACTATGAGTGAAGTATTTATTATAGTATATGGTCATATATTATGTGACAGTCCATTTATGAATCCTCAGTGAAACCAAAATTCCCTTGCAGCATATTTGATGGGCATATATGGCATTGGCATATTTCATATTTCTCAGCATTGGTCAGGTCCATAATGAGGTGAAAGCATTCATCATGTATGTATTGGAGCCCTCACAGGGTCAGGGAATTGTTTGTAGTCTCCTGGGGTTCATGTCCCCACCATGGATCTGTGTGTTGGACCCATACACAAGCAGTCAGTTAATACTAATGGCAAAGTATTTACATTATATCTCCACTCCCAGACTATTTGAATGCAAACTGCATACAGTAGCCCTATACATAGTTGTGGCTGTAGCTGATGCATATAATAATAAAAGGTTTACACTATCAGACATAATCATGTATCAACTGCAGGGTATGCATTTGTGAAAAGGTTTCTCTGTGCATAATCTATGTATTTCCAACAATGGAAAACAACTTTTTGTTGCAAAATGCAAATCATAAGCCAAAAAAGTAACAGTGTTCTCCTCTTGAGCTGAATAAAATCAATTATCTCTAAAAATAAAATTCTCTGAATGCAGCTCCATGTAAAAATTATCAGCTTTTCCTGGGTGATTATGTCATGCATGGCAATCCTTCTTGCAAGTTCTGGGTTGTATGTGACCACTGTCCGTCTGTCTGAGACAACAAAGACAGCTTCAACATACTCTTATCCACCATGATGTCCATTATATCTTGCAATTTCTGCTGTGTTGAAATTGTAACCAAATACCAATAGTAGACAGGTAGTAGACAGGGGTGATTTGAAATATTTGGACTGTTCAAACTTGAGGGCTGTCAGGTGAGACTCTTGCCCCAGGTGGAAATCAATCACTGGGTCTGTTTGAGTAGAGACTGTCAACTGGGTTGGACAATGTTGCAGCTCAATAGACAAACAGCAATAAGGAAACATGCCAGAAATGGTCAACAGAAATAAGGACAGAAGTAATTACAGTAGCTGTAGATGACACAGGTTGCTCAGATAGGGGGTTGCATGACTTTTTTGATGCATTGACTTTTCCCCACAGTTGACATTTTATCTGATAAAACTTAAAAGTCTTACAATAGATGACACATTGGTAGGGATTCTTCTGGAGACTGTAGTAGATTTTTTTTTAAATTCTTGCAAAATATTATAATGGTATAATATTCCCCATTTCCACCTTGTGTTACTTCACAAAATAATTTATATGGTGGAACTTTTAAATTACTTTGTATACATACAAAATGTAGATAAATATTGATGGGGTCATCATATCAGATTCTATTATTATGTAATAAATAGAGAAATTTGATTTGAACTTCATATGTCCGTAAATTTATGTTAAACGCTTATGAAGAAGCAGCATTCTCTTTATTCCTGATGTATTCCAGTACTTTTCCTTGAGTTGTACTATAAGCGATAAATATTGATATTTATTCTTAATTGTATTTCCAGATTGGGTACTATGACAGCAACCGCATGAGTGATAAACTGAAGCTGAATGACTCGGTGCGTGCTTACAACAGCCAAGGGACATTACTGCCAAATATCACCACCCGATGTAGTCGGTCTCCCTGTGAAATATGTGGAGAATTACCAACCACCACACAGTCAACGCCTTCTCCTACGTTCGGAATTCTATCAACAGAAGCTGATCGCAGACTTGTTGTAGAGCCACCGAAGTCCGTGAGAGATGAAGGCTGGACGTACGCTCTGATCGTCTTAGCATCAATTGGACTGGTGTTCGTCGTAGGATTGGAGGTGTTTTTGATCGCCAAAGTTGGTGACCGCCGTGGGGTAAGAAACTTGCGGTCGATGTGGCTGGGGCAAATGCTGCTCCTTGGAGTGTTCCTAGCGTACCTGACCTGCTTCGCGTTTGTCCCTGAGCCAAGCAAAGCCACGTGTGGGATCATTCGATTTGGCGTTGGGTTCTCCTGCGCCCTCTGTTTCTCAGTGTTGTTGGTGAAGCTCATGATCATCCTCAGCAGCACCGGGGACGGCTACTTGAAGAACTTCTTCCAGGTGTTGATGCTCCTTTTCGCCGTCTTGGTCCAGATCGCGATAGACGCTGAATGGCTCATCCTGGAGCCCCCTGAGGCAGTCCACTCTTTTGAAAACGGCTGGACGTGCAAGACCTCCTATCTATCCCACATCACATCTTTGGTTTACGTCATGTTCCTGATCTTCATTACCACGATTATTAGTGTCAGTACCCATGGAATAGAGAGCAACCACAGAGAAGGCATGTTCATCGGTTTGGTGGGCGGATTTACCATTCCCATCTGGTTGGCCTGGATCCTTCTTGGTGTGCTCAATGAGAATTCTAGCTTCCAGGATCCAAGCATGGCTTTTGGATTATTCATCACAGCTACTCTTGTCCTGGCACTCATGTTCATTCCAAAGGTAAGGTTCTGAGAATTGTAAACAGACATGATACATGTGTCTTTGTCAAGTTATTCAACATTTTTCTTTTGTGCTTGTTTTATATTTAAATGTATCCCTCGTGTTGACCTGATTGCAGTCATAATCAAACTAAAAGATTCCATTTTACTAAGTAAGCAATTTACTGATTTTTTACCATGTCCGAATCTTTGCAGCCACAAGAGCACATTTACGTAACTGAATTTAAAGTTAAGTATGTTTTTCATGCAATGGGATATACATGTAAGTACGTTATTACCAAAATTGGCATTTCAGGTTCGCCAGCTAAACGGAATGTCGGACAAGGGAATTTACATGGAGGATGAAGTGGTTGAGTACGCTCCTGCTCTGGTGACGAAAGCGCCTATGCCGAGTGGACCGGGGTCGGTCGTAATGAGTCCAGTTGGGGCTCCATCTATATCTGGAGACACTTTGGTTTATGCGAATCCTCCCATAGTGAAAGAAGGATCGGTCGTCCTGTTAAACGGAGATTACGGAGGCTTACACGGTGGCATACACGGTGGCATGGGCAACGGCTTGATAAATGGAGGAGTCGCATACGCAGAACCCATGCAAGCCAAACCACTGCACTTGCACTACGATGCTGATCCAAGTGAGTAGACAGTACTAGACACAGCAACCTATAGGCTACTAGCCTGATCTAACAAGATAAAATAGAATGCTGTCGTTGAGTATAGCTGGATATCAACAACTCGTGAAAGACGCCATCTTTTGTAGGCTCATACATTCCAAACCTACCTATGGGTAGTTATTGCAATTATGTTGTTTAGCTGTAGATATACATTTGAAATTATATCAGGTTATCAACAGTAGGGATTAGGTTTATTCCATTTCCTTATGTCCAAGTATCCTTGATTGGTGTTACTTATAATGAATTATTTTTGTTGGTAAAAAATGATGTCATTACTGTAGTAATTAAGTACTATTGATTTATTTTAGGATGTATGCCATTTATTTGGAGATATGAACTCGCCAGATATCTTAATTTATTTTATCTTTGGGACTTATTGCAGACGCACTGTATTTGAGACACCCTGGCCCTCCCCAGAACTTCCGCGCCCCGTCAGCCCCAGGAAGTGTCAGCAGTGCCCCGGTGGGAGCCAACAGCGTCAGAAAAAAGAACGCCAGACTTCTAAAAATTACCCGAGACTTAACTGGTAGCACTTACCAAGCACCCTTAGCTCATCACCCTGAGGGGGAGCCACAGTATGCAACAAGCACTCGCTCAGTGACTAGTACCAAGTCAGGATCAATCAAGGGTTAGTATAATTGTATTGAAACTGATGGTAGATCATCTACAGGTGTGTTTTCCTAACTCAAAAGACTTTTTTCAGTACCTAACAGAGTCTTCTTCTTTATGAGGAATTCATCAAGTCCTCGTGACTGTGACGAAAGCTCGGAGTAGGCATATTAGTAGCCAAAAATGGACTTGATGATTAATTTCTTAACAGGTGCTTGCCTCAATGCGAGGGGTTTTGCGCAACTGTGGATTTTCTATTTTCGTAAATGGAATGATTACATAAAATTCACCACAGAAATATCGTATAAAAATTTGATATTTTTCAAATGCATATTTGATCATGTTGATTGCAAAATTTCAAATGGAAATTCTGTCACAATTACAAGAAAGAATCATAAAGGGTGCTTTGACCTCATCTTTAATTGATCAATAGAAAATCTACCCATGCAGTGATTCTTTACTTGTTAGATTTCTTAGTCAGTGTTAGTCTTGCTTGTCGACTATAAAATAACTTAATTTGGTTTTAACTTTTGTAATAAAAGTCTTTTTCTCTTTTTGTTTCAGGAGAAAGATCAATACAGGACCTTGGCTATCTTTAGATAGGGGACTCACTTAGCCTTTCCTACTGGACATAATTTCATTTACATAATTATTATGCATTTTCAATGCCAGTTTATTGTATATCTGTTTATAGACAAACTTTCAATTTTATCCATGACAATTTTTGCATGGATTTTACTCCTGATTTGCTTGTTGAATGTTGTGTAAATAAGTTTATGATATACAGTGTACTTATACTTCAAACAATTTGTATTCTTCGTTTTAACTATTTGTTTATATAATGTGCTGTAACATTTTATTTCATCAGTGTGCTTATTGAAATTGAAATTTTTCATGTGTTCACAGGGAGATAGCCATGTGTCTTGAGTGTAATTTGCTCATGTAATATACTAAGTATTTACAACATTTGCACATTCTCCACTGCTATATTTGTAATTTTGAAAATGTCTTATGCAATCTCTAATTTCTAATGAATTTGTTGTGGTGTGCTAGCTATGAACGTGCCACTCTTTAATTGCTTGTGTCTAAACGGCAGTGGCAAAGTAAATGTGTTAAGTTGCTACTTAACTTTATATCTAGTGTGATTTGTTGCTTACTGAGCACATTTGTAGTCTTGTAAAACAAATGGCCATTAACTAAAACACTCTACAGTCTACACTCTCTTCTTTCTTTTACTGCTAATAGATCAATTTCTGATAGGTCATTTTCTCCCATTCATATCGTAGCCTCTTTAACGATTACAATAGTAACAACCAGGCTTTAAAACAACTGTTACGATATAACTTTACGATTATGCTAGTACAATTATTTAAGTTTATAATATTGTACTCAATGTACTACTCATATTTTTGTAATGTATATAATTCAGTACATTTGAGGTATGATTCATGGTTTGTTTTACATCTGATTTTGTAATGCAGTTCTAATATGCACGACTAAAATATAGTCAAACATAGAGCTAAACAAGGGCGAATGAAGTGCAATTTTTATTAATAAAATTCAAAATATCATCATTAGAGTTTGTTGATTTATCTTCAATTCAAAAGAAGCTGAATTCAAAGCATACAAAAGAAGAAGACAAGACCTCCTGTCTAATAGTATCATTAATTTAGAAAATAATGTGCAGACTACAGATGCATTTATTACAAGATCGAGAAAACTAATAACCCATGTGAAATCAAATTGATTGTCTTGATGGTATGATAAAGTCACTATGATTGAAGAATCAATAATTATAATTATATATAATTTAATGCTGCTCAATAATAATTTTACACCTCATCTGTTTCAAAAGAATGAATGAGAATAGGAATCAGGGAATATCTGGGATTCAATATAATATTATGTTTCAATGGCAACCTTTTTCATACTTCAAATGAAATTCACATGTGCAAAACATTTTCAAGACAAATCCACACACTACATTATTCCTCAAACAAATGATGACTGCAGTGCCTCAGAAAGCACAGAAAATAAATCCTTTTGTATTGGGATGAGATTCACATGGGAAAACCATTTTCAAATAGATCAAATTTTAGTGTTAATGATCCAAATTGCGAAGGTTTAAAATATTTCTCTGCATCTCTGGACTAATTTTCGCAGCCTACAAGCATCATCAGGCTTCTGAGCTATTAATATTAGAAATTTATTTAAACCTTCACAATTTGGATTATAACCTCGATTTATTTCAGACACTAGAGCAGGATGCCCTTTAAATGTGGAGGGGGGGGGGGGTGGCAAAATATGAAATATAAATTGGTTGCATGAAAGTTTTTGGGGATGGGCAACTTATACTTTGGCTGTGAAAGACGGAGGGGTCCATGAATTAATAGTAGGATGATCAGCTATCCTTTCTAACCATATACAAAAAATAAATTAAAAAAAACAACAATTCTACATGATTTGTTGTAAATCACTGTGAGACGTTTTAAAAACTGCCTTTAGCCATACAGCTTCATGTGATTTTAACTTATGTGGCTCCAGGCACAGATGAACTTGAACCCCTGTAGGCATTCATTAAAATTAAAGGATTGCTATTTTTCAATTGTTGAGGAGTCCTAATAATTCAATATCCTACATCTCGTGATGAACGTCTTGAGGCATAAATTTCAATGTAGTATCGCCTTAAAATTAACATGTAATACAACACGTAGCCTACTGATAAATGAAAATAATTTGCCTGTCAGATAGGTAGCCAAAATAAAATAATCTTCCCTCTGATCGATCCACCCCAGGGTGCCTACGAGATACCTACAATTATATGACACAACATCAAATTTATTACACACTCCTAACTTAGAAACATTCCCAATATAGGTCCATCCCAGGTCCCCAACCAAGAACCGCCCATACAACATGTATGACGTAGGCCTACAGGCGCAGAACATTCCCTCAACTCCGACCTGATTCTTCCCCGATAAGAAAGGACATTTAAATCCCCCCGATCTTCTTTGGCAATGCCATTTTAGAATGTGAAATACGGAAGAAGAAGAATATATATATATATTACATAGTATAGAAAATTTTATTGTTGAAAACTTTGCATTATAATGCAATGGAGACCACAAAATGTCCAAAGACAAAAAACAAAATCAATTGTCATTGCTCACAGCATGAATAATGGAAAAAGGAAAAATCACAAATCTTTATATCGGGCTCCCAGCTGCATAAATAAGGTCTACAACTACAAAGATATTAAGAAAATTTTATATTTTAAAGAAAAATGTTCAAAAAAACAATGCAGAACATTGAGTTAATCAATATCATGGAAAGCTCATTCGAATTAAAACTTTTTGTAAACAATAATATAGTACCAAATCTAGTTCTGAGGTTTTTGGCAATTTCATTATGTATAAACAATCAATTAAAGGTTGGCTGGTTACTGGCTGTGCATATATCATATCACATTGATCCCAAGAGCAGAATATGCCAAAGAGCAGGAGTCAGATGGCGCAATAACATATTGAGCAAACAATCTCACTGGAACTATTTCTTGTACATTGGACAAGAGCAAAGTTATGTTTAAATTAATATAATTGCATATATATTTCAAAAACAATCTTTCTTATATAAAATCAAACTCAGAAGGTACATATTGTATCATCTTTCACTTGGGAGTGAGCTACGGTGTACTTTTAGTTAAAAATTTTGCAGACAAAAGAAGACTTTCAAGAAATTGCTTAATGATAATATAGCCTACAACAAAATCATACTAATTATTTATAAATAACAGCTGGGAACCTTGTCAATTATTCACATAATCACCATCACAAATCACAACCACCAACATTGTGTGCACAATCGTGTACACATCAAACATTGCTTTTAAAATGTTCGTAAAATCAAAATTGCCGACCTTCAACTTTTTATGAAATCATGACTTTAAAAACCGGAAATGAACGAGCCGAGATGCAGGAACAGATGAATGAACTGTTGAATTGATGATATGAAGTTGTAATATCCTCAACAATGATTACAGGCATACATTCAAATGTAAGTCATTCACAAAATATAAATATACCATCTCCAGGAGAATTCAGCCATCTCCCTTTTAACGTAAAAGAGTTGATTGTTGTCATGGTTAGCTGCTTTGGGGAATGAGATCCAGAGAAGACCTGCAAAGACAGAACAGAAATCACATTGCAGTTGATAGTATCTGGCAAACAAACTAAATAAATTTCATTGCAGTGAATTACAGTACTGTGACATCATGGCAACCAGGCTGTTATTTTGGTCGCGTCATGAATCAAAACGCTTCAAAAGCATTAGAAACATGAAAATAAGTAAAAACAGATGATTCACAACCGTGGATGAAAGTGCTTCTGTCTTTGTATAATAGACAGAAAGGAAAAAAGAATTGTCACAACAAGAAATCCAACACTTGATCACTAACATGTCCTGGCCCATGATTTGTGAAACAAGTATAATATTACCACATATTCTCGATATCTAAAACATGTTGCTCTCATTGTATAAGATAGAAACTTCCAAATATCTCAACCGCCAATAATATATATATATATATATATATATCGAAAAGGTAACAATTGAACATGTCTTGGACTGCGATCTGTCAAGATGGCAAACTTTTGCAGAATATTATTGTTATTCTTGTTATTCAATACTCACTGGGCCTCATCAATCTGCTGCTGAAGCCACTCGATCTGAGCCTGGTTGGTGGCCGTCTTCTTCTTGGCTTTCAAGTCGTCAATTGTGGCTTTCAGTCCAACTACGTTGTGGAAAACGTGGATATGCTTGTCGCCCGTGGTGAAGAGGAACTGGCTGTGGCTGTCGTACAGCATTCCTGTGATTGGTACTGAGAAAAGAAACAAGGTTATTAATAATATTAGCCTTCAGCTGATGCAGCTTGTTGTAATACAATGTTATTGCAAGGAATGACTCCCCACCGCCATTCTCTCTACAAGACTACTACAAGAGGAAGGGTCATGGCCAGGGTGTCATCGGCAAAATTAATTTGAGCTGCACTTGAGGAGCCCCTTAACCATAAATTTATTGTAAATAATAGGACAAGACGTCAGATTACTTACTGACAATCGAGTGGAGGGAAATTACACAAAAATTGATAATGAACATTGTTTGGTAAATAAATCAAAATTACAACAGCTAGCTAATAATTCGTAAAAACTCAACTACTGACAGTAATAAGTATATTGCTGGTCATTTGTAAACCTGTACATTGCTTTTTACTATATACCGGTATGTCTATCTTTTGATATAATTTCAAAATCTAGTTTTGGTGAACAACAAAAATACTTTTCTGACGGGCATTATACTTACATGAATGGACATTTTCTATAGTTTGCATAAGTTCAGCACGAAGAGCATTGTATATATAGAGGGAGGACCCACTGGAGAGGGCCACTGTCCGACTATCCGGTGACAGGGCTATTCTTGCACTTCCTGAATGATTAAACTTCCCTGTCTTCAATAAATAAGGCTCTTGTCCTTTTTGGTATTCAACTGAAACAAAAAAACAATATCCATGATATCGACCGAATTATTTTACAAAATAAGGATGTAAGTGATTTCGAAAAAAATCCAGCCCCCCTGCACCTATGCATGAGCATCGTATAAATCAATATCTGGCCGGATAAATAGATGATTTGGGTTTTACGTCCTGTATTTATGCACTTAGTAGGCCAATTAGGACACGAGGAGGACACGGCAATGAGGCAAAGGATGATCGAAACAGGCATCCAGCATAGGCCCAGGTGACCTTGCAGGAGTTAGATTCGAAACCTATCCAGCGATTGGCAGCCTAGCATATAACTACTAGACCAACTACCACCCCCCCTTCCCCTTCCCTTTCAGGGCCGGAAATGGTCTTATCAGTACGGTCTTTGATATGGCGACAAATATTTTCAACTGGCAATGTTGCATTGAAAATGTAATCCCTTTCAAATATGTTGTCAAATAATTTACCTTGCAATAGTTTATAACTTATAATTGAATGGCCACCATTTGCTAAAATAACAAGACTGATAGAGTTGATTTGTTTGGAGGCAATTGATTAGAAGAAATTTGAACACTTGACTTACTGTTGGTATCCCACGTTTTCCATGTGCCATCTTTTGAAACTGACGCCATTCTGAAAATCAGCAGAAAATTTTTTACATCAGAAGGCCAAAGTTAAAGGAACTTAATAAGAGTTGATGAAATTTAGAAGAATAGAAGTAAAATTATTCGCAGTCCATAAAGCATACGTAATATTTCCAAATTTCAAATTCATTTGGAACTCTTTTGGTTTCACAGATTAATGTGTAACTTCTGTAATACATCATACAATATATATATACATATTAAACGTAAATTATTGAGTTATTACCAGTGGCGTAGCTAGAAATCCAGGAGTGGGGGGCCAAGGGGGCCAGGGTCTGAGCTGGGGGGGCCCACTTTTCGCGGAATTTTTGGGGCAATACAAGGATAAAAATCAACGCTGCGACACAAGCCTTCACGGAAGTGGGTCCCGGGCAATGCTCAAAATTTCATAATGCTGATGACCCTCACGATCATCTTGGGGTCGGGTTGCTCTTACTTTTAAAGAGCATAGCCCGTATCTGGTTGAAAATTCCTCAAGGGTGTACACATTCATGTGATGTTAATATCATGTTACAATCATTGCCATGATACAAGTTTAACACGGACTTGAATGGTCTCCTGAAATTAATTTTTTTGTTAGCTGCTCAAATAGGCCCAAAAGCTGATGCGATTGCTGGAAATGATAGGGAAATCCCATGCAACATATGAAAAAACTGAGCAGTTTGTACTAAAAATCACTCTGGATAATCAGTTGTCTCCATAAATATTCCAAAGGCCCAATGTTTCTTTGGCTCAACAATGGCAAGGGAAATATTTCCTCAAATCACAATATTTTTTAATTTGCAAGGAACTGCAATAGATACTTAGGCATACCAGAGGAGGGGGGAGGTAAGAATTTGGGAAACACTAAGCTTCTAGGCAAAAAGGCAAATAATTTAGGTAGATTATTAAATAAACATTTAAAAACTAATTGTATCCACAAGATTTCTTTCGAGATTGTATTAAATTGGGATCTTGAAAATTAGGCCAAATGTCATAAGGCTGCACTAAAAAGTTCGGATTCAGGTATGGCTATTGCCAGATAATTTCAGAGAAAATAAAAAAATTGTCAAATGCCTTAGAACTTTTCCAAGGGCAACTGTCATTGTGGTAAGAATCCGTTATAAGTGAGCGCTGGCTCAGGTCACAAAGACGGATGTGCTCTGCTCAAATAATTTTTCAAATTTCTCAAATCTGAAATGGGGGGCCAGTGGGGGGGCCACTAATCCATTTGGGGGGGCCTTGGCCCCCCCCCAGGCCCCCCCATAGCTCTGCCACTGGTTATTACCAGAAAATTGTATAGAATTTTAAAGTTATCAATATTTTGCAACACTGAACTGATTGAAATAAGGCTAACTTTTTGCTTATTAGAATACTTAAACTAAATAAAATGTCGTCACTTACCGTGTGGAATCTGCATTAAAGCTGAACCAATAAACTCCGGCCGAGTGACCTTTCAACTCGAATGCTCTCGTAACTTCCTTGTAGCCTCCTCCCTTGTCGAAGCAAACTTCCCACACCTTCACATCAGACGTGAATCCTGAAATTCAAATTTTACAAATAATACGAAACTTGCAATTTGTCAAGATGACCTTTCAGCATTGTGACTTGATAACAGAGGAATGTGGGTTACTTAAGCGTACACCTATATCTGAAGGTTAAAAGGTTTGTATCAAAACTTATTCTTGGAACATCATTTCTAGCCAAAATTTTGAAGAGCTCTTTGAAGCTGAATGTTGTTGATTAAAAAAAATGGCTAAAATCAGAACTTTACCAACTCCTAACATTCCAAATATGAAATGGTCCTGCAAATTTTCAGCTGGTCTTTGGATAGCTGTCTAGTGACTATGTTAAATGCCTAGGCACAATTAATCTACTGCTTGTCTTATCGACCGACCCAACAGATTTTCTGCCTATGGAAAAAAGCATAGAGCTGACTCACAATTTTTATTAAATTGACATCATAAAAAAATTACAACCCTTTTTCTCGTCCTACTGACCAAACTGAGAAAAAGTGCCCTGAGATGATCCCCAAGGTAAAGATCAATTATGTCTGGCTTTTTGAGCATCTGCTGTATTCATCTGTTTAGTGAATTACAAATCACAAAGGCCAATTTATCACACCTCCCCTGAGATCCCTGAGCTCTGATTGGTCAAAACCCAGACACATGACATGTATTATTTCAACTAATACCCAGGTAGAGAACTAATGCCTGGGTATTAGTTCATTACGGGGGCATTAGTGTCGGAGCACCACCCAGTGTAATGTAAGATTTTGTGACGTCACGGCAAAAATGACATCATGGCGACGTTATTTCAAAGCAAGGCAGTGAAAAAATCTCAGCAAAAAGTCTTTAATTTGCATTTATTTCGCTAATAATCGTCGGAATTGAAAATTTTAAATTCTAAAATCATCAGCGAAGGCCCAGGAACTCGTAAGTTCTTTCCCATCCTCTTATATTTATTTTCAAAACAATTAAAAATTATTAGAATAATTGGATGATCCCTCCAATGAAACACCGATGGTGGAGGCTTTTGATCAGAGGGACAGGTACAGTCCGTGGACACATTGCTTGGACTAAAGAGACCCATAGCAGCATACATACCACATGAAGCTACAAATCTGCCGCACGGTGAGACAGCTGCGTGCCAGTTATTCACCTGATGCGTGTCTATTTTGGCAAGTTCTTCACCTGCAAAAATTAAAGAAAACAATAAATTTCAGATAATTTAGATAAATGAGCAGTTTTAACAAAATTAGGGCTATACAAGCAGTTATCATCCTGATCATTACACAACAATGAGCGAGATTGTTTATGTCTCATCAGCACCAGAGTGGGCTTTTTAGACAGTTCGGGAAAGTGCAGAATTCGGAGCGCTCCCGAATTCGGGAACAATGCTCCCGAATTCGGAAACTGTTCCCGAATTCAGGAGCATAAATCAGTCTGAAGAGTAAAAACTGTTCATTTTGCTTCAGCAGAGTAGAGTTACTACTGAGAGTATTATCTATCCATCGATACATGTATAGACCTATTATTAATGCATCAATCTATTCAGTGGTGGATCCAGTGGGGCCTAGGGGGCCTTGACCAATGAGATTAATAATGGTATTTTGAAGAAATATGTGGCGACATGGCCCACGAAAGCCGAAACACGCCCAGGCCCCCCAGATTGCCCGGTCAGGATCCGCCACTGCTATTGGCATGGCTACTGACCTGGCTATTGACCTGTCTATCTCTCAGTAGCTAATTATTGAATCTCTTTAAAAATACTTATCTGCATTCTCTCTAAAGTATTCGTGACATCAGAAGCAATACAATGCTTCTTCGACACCATAAGCATGAACAGTTACCTCTAAAATAGCCCATTCCGCGCTGATGAGGCGTAAAACACAAACTCACTCAAACAAACTCAATGGGACTAAGAAGTAATTGCTACAAATAAGTAATCTGATGTGATGAAAAAATTTATAATTTACAAGTGCCTGTCTCGCACCTCATTTTAATGCTTTTGTTGAAGATCATTTGTAGAATTGAATTGAATCTAAATTTAAATGCACATTAAGCACAAAGATCAATTCAGTTAATTTAATTTGTTTTGCTTTTTTATTGATGATTTCTGTCCATTTCAGTAGGGTATTTCGTTATTTTTCCTGGAAGGAGATGAGCTATGAGCTATTGAAAGTAGTGGATTTTTACTCAAGTTTACACTAATGTATAAAAGTTCCAGCGAGTGTCCGTTTTTGTGTGGGCTTGAACAGTGGCCAAGGAAGCGCATGTTTATGATATTGCAGCTCTCAGAGAGGCCTCTCCTCAATAAAGAGAAAATGAATATATACCAAAATGGCTTTTTGTGTTAAACACACGTTTTATAAATGGCTTATCATGTAACACTCTTGATTGTGCATAACTTTCTTCTCTGTCTGTCTTTTTAGCTGTCAATGACAGCTGCGGATCTAGACAAGGTAGTCTAGGGGACCTGATGTCCTATTGCATTCGCAGGCTTGCATTGAAACATTATGTTCATAAAAATATTTTTCATCTCAGTGACCCTCTAGCCCACCACTTTTTTAGGACATGAACGGTCCACAGGGGCCTCTGAGGCCCCCCTAAATTAATGACCAGAAGCACTATAAATTTAGATTCCGGAAGGTGAAATACTATTCTTTTGATTCATGACAACTCAGCCTCATTATTTAAGATTATTGCGGAACTGTAGTGTAAAGATTTATGTGCTTTAACATTATTGTAAAATGAATTGTTTACTTCTGATTTTGCATGGTATCATTCAAATGGCTATTTTTAGATTGATACTAATTGTGTTTGCCTTATTAAACTGAATATGTGCTCAAATCTATTATGAATCCTAAGGAATATTTTGAACGATAACATAGAAGAAATGGGCAGGGGAAGGGGCCTCCGAGGCCTCTAGATGCACCGTTCGAGCCGATTATTTGGTGACGAGGAAAGATTACAAGTCCCAGTAAAAACTTCTCAGTCAATTTGTGTTTCAAGGACAAAGCATCAAAGTTAGAGGGGGGCCTCCGAGGCCCCTGTGGACCGTAGGAGGGCCAGATCCCTCCTGGATGCACCTTTGAGTGATATATATATGACTATGGAGAGGATAGGACAGCAGAGGACAGGAGAGACTAGCCAAGCACAAGCCAAGTATGGCATTTAAATCATCTCATAGCAATAGAGATATAAATATAAAGAATAGATAGATATAGAGATAGATCGATATATAGCTAGATAGATAAAGAGACAGAGAGATACAGAGACAGATACTTTGTTCTTACCCTTCCTTTAAGGTGGCCCCAAGCCAACGGTCATTTAGGCCTTATTGGGGTCTCCTACCATAAATATTGCTTTGATGATTTATGAATGTGATTTCAAATGGTAAATAAATGATCTGAATCAGAATCTGATGCAGAGATAGTTATATGGATGGATAGATATAGGGACGGATAGATATAGGGACGGATAGATAGATAGATAGATAGATAGATAGATAGATAGATAGATAGATAGATAGATAGATAGATAGATAGATAGATAGATAGATAGATAGATAGATAGATAGATAGATAGATAGATATATAAGATAAGAGAAGATAAGAGAAGATAATAGAAGACAGATGAATACTTCCAAGAGAAGCAGCTGCAGCAAATCTCATTCTACTGCATTGTGTGAATCAGTGAGTCGAATTGTAGTTTATTTGACAAATACATGTAAGTTATTTTATAAGGTAATATAAATTGAATATAAAGACTCATCTTTGAGACAAATGCATAATGAGCATATATTGACAATTTCTTTATAGTCATATAGATGAAAATATGATCTGAGCTGCTCAAGTCAACAATAGCTGCACCTTCACTGCCTTGCTATCGGTTAATTGTGGCACAAAAATAAATTTTAAGTCAAATAAATTCATAGCCTGTCAAAATTCGGAGAGAAAGTCAATGGAATCTTGATTTATGAAATGATTAGTAAACTTACAAAGTTTGATTTGCTCTGTAAAGAAAACCACAGCACAGAATTTTTTTTCACAGGGTAGAATCCTTAATTACCTTGCAAACAACAAGTCAGGACAATAAAAACCCATCCGATCTTAATACACAACGTCCGAGGGTCCTTTGAAAATGAAACTCCCGAATTGGGAGAATTTTTGTTGCCGAATTTGGGAGCAGTTCCCAAATTTGGGAACACCTTAGTGCCGAATTCGGGAGTGTTCCCGAATTGTGCACTTTCCCGAACTGTAGAGGCAAGTCATTACATAATAAACTCAAGCAATGAAATTGAAATTAATAAAAGCCAAATTAGCCAAATCACTTAAAAATAATTATTGTACTTCATTCAATCAGGATTCTAATACATCAACAGAAAATATATTTCCTCCCGATACCAAAAAAAGCGAATTCTTGCTCTCGAAGTATTCAGAAATCAATGCGTACCCACATTTCCAAGATAAGGCTAGGATTTTTGAAGTTTTAAAAGTACCGTCGAAAGTGAAATTAAAATTTAGGGAATAAATAAGTTATACAATACAGACCTTTCAAATCCCACACTTTGATAATTGTGTCCTTAGAACATGACATGATGAATTTTCCTGAGCTGGCGATGCCTATGTTAAGAATCTCTGTAGTATGACCCTGTCCAAAGCAAAAAAAACAAAAGATATTTTAACTCCACGCTGAACATTATATATTATCCACTCAATTTCTTAACATTCACAAAGCAAAGGCACTAACATGAGTTACACGACAAAATCATCCCTAGGATTTTCAATCACTTTTTTTACGACATCCGTCAACAAAATTATTTCATATTTTGCTACGAGTTGGTACAATGTACAATCTTGAATTACTTCTCAAATAAGAATTGGCAATGTCATATCTTTAAATCAATAAGACACCTACCTTAGGGAAATCCTTAACGGTCTCAAAATTGCCAGGCGTGCCATCCGCCTTTTTTCCCATTTTCATAACTCTCACAGTATTGTCCATATATAAGCTGAGTATCAGAGCTCTGAAAACAACAAAGGAAAAAGCTGAATGAACAACATACCTAACCTTAATAGGTAGACAATTATTAATATGTTAATTTGCACTTGTGCCACTTACAGATTTTGATCTGGCGGATGACGTAGTACACATATCTCATTGAAATTATTGAAGAACAAGCTTTTTTGTTGTTATTATGGGTATTTGAAATACACACATTCTACAGACTGGAATAATCTGAAGAGTTTGAAAACAGCTGTCAATTCTCGGTCGGGTCACTCTTCCAAGCTCATTTGACAGCATATCCATTATAGATGGATGTATCTTTACATCCTACAGGCATTGAAATTGCTGGCAAGAAATTTACTGGGGATCCATATTTTTTTACTTACCTATTATCAGGACTGAATTTAACTCGGGTGGCATGGTCCAATTCAACATTCAATCTTGTAGACCTGAAAAAGAGATATTTACAAATTTAAGTTTAAAGGAAGTATTTTTCCCCTCGGTTTTAGAACTTACGCAAGAGGTATGAATTCACAGGATACAACGACCAGTGTCGTTCACTCAGAATAAATTCTCAAGTAGAAACTAACTTGTTATCTTTCTTAGTGAAGTCTTTTCCTGTCCAAATCAATACTGAACGATCTGAAAAACACAAAAAAAAAAATAAGTTATGTTTAATCCTGACTCCAGGAAATTCCTCTTCCCGTTGTAATTACAAAACAGCAATTTTTAAATTCAGTTTCACTTTATGGACAATTTAATTCCAAGTTATTCTAATGGAACTAAACACTGACACAGATCACCATTTTACATCATAAAGTTCAGGACTTGAATTTTAAAGTCTGTTATCATTGGAAAATAGGTAACATCTCGTTTTTTAAGTTGCGTTTCGTGTAATTTCCTATCAATTGACAAGCTGACGCTAATAGAAATCCTTCCATTTCAATCAAAAAAGTTAGGAAAAAATCCCTCACTAAAACCTCTCTGGCTTCAAATAACACAGCTTCAAAACTGCGATAAAACAATGAAATACTACTTTATCAGTTTATCAGTGTTTATACTCACAATTCACGAATTCATATCTATTCTTACCTTCAGCACAAGCGGCCATGTACTTTCCATTGGGACTCATATCAAAACCGAGGACCGGGTGGGAGTGTCCCTTGAGACTATTGGCCAACCAGGGGTGTGTAAAATTGAACTTGGTCTCTTTCTTGTTCCTGTCCTGTTGCTTGAGTTTCTTGGATCCCCCTGAGGGCTTCTCTTTGACGGCTCCATTTGTCTTTGGGGGTTCTTCTTCAGCTGTTCAAAAATGGCAGAAACGGGTAAAGTAAGTATTTCACTATGGTAACACTTGATGACTTCAATGTCAGGAAATTTGACGCAACAATTACAGCTAGGCATTGCTAGCATTATTGAATGTTTCAGATCGAGTTTGTGATTGTGTTGAAATTTGAAACAAGGGCAATCTTTTTGTCCAATTACGTCTCTGCGTTCGCGAAATTGAAATTTGAATTAGCATTAGAAATCACGGAAGCAAAAATAAACAAATGGAAATTCGCTTAAATAAATCATTATCAATTTAACAACTTTGATTCACAATCAACCGCTAGTCAAGCAGGGAGTTAGACCATAAAACAACATATACTGCGAGCATACATAATACATTGCAAGGTTGGGATAAAATAAATAAAGCCCTTTATTGCACTGCAAGTGCTGTGGTTTGTACTGCTGTTCTTTGCAAGCTGGACATTAAACTCACATGAGCAGCTGATGAGTGCATCAATTTATTTTTCTTGCCAGGACATAAACATACTTGCAATTATATCATTACATGTATTTTCCCACCATTTATGAGATCAATCAGAGCTGTTATAAATACACAAAGCTGAGATCTATAATATCTATTGCCTCATATATCTCAACCAGAAAGGCGTACAGGATCATTTCTAACGTCAGAAAGGATGGATGATTGGGGCTTTACGTCCTTTATTTGTGCACTTGGTAGGCTAATTAGGACAGAGGACACGCCAATGAGGCGAAGGATGATTGAAGCAGCTGTCCAACATAGGCCCAGGTGACCCGGCAAGAGCTGGATTCGAACCCTGGACCCAATGACTGGCTGCCCAGCACGCTACCACTAGACCAACCCTCCCCCCCCCCCCCCGAACGTCAGAAAGGTCAGCAGGACCAGTTTAGCTTTTTGTCATGTTCATGCACATCTTATCTTATCATAACAAGAATCCGAGGATTCAAACCCTGGGTTCTGTTGGGAATTAGCAATTAAGCATAAGATCCATGGATACAAAATCAAAGTAGCACTGCACTGGGGAATGCAATCAGCTTTGACACTTGTCAGATTGACTTCGAGTGCTTTCTCAATGGCAATTTGGTAAACTGAGGGTGAAGAAAGGCTTTAGAACTTGCAGGTTTGCAATTTGCATTGTTAGATTGCTTCTGAGAATAGATGCACTGCAAAAAGCAATTGCAAATGCATTATTGGCCTTCCTTGAAACGCATGGAAGATCGTCGTGTGGGCGATATTATAATGCAAGGTCAGCTTGAAAACCGCCCCTCAAGACTCAAATGATCGACGACACAAACAAACTATTAAAAGAATAAAATTTTTAAAAAATAGAAAAAAAATAATTTTTTTTTATTAAAAAAAAAAAAAATCACAACAAACTATCCCGAATTCCACAACGCATTTTAGTTCAGTTCTATATGAACACAAAATGGCCCACTTGACCACATCCACACCTGTATTAAGGCCGGGAAAACTTTTTTCCAAAAATCTCTCAGACTGGTTTTTTAGATAAAATTACCCTGGGGGAACCCAGGGTAATAATAGCCATAGCAGGAATCTCATCTCACTCATAAGGCTTTTTCCACTCAACCCACAAAACCTTCAATTACACTCCTAAGCCTGTCATTTAATCTGAAGTTCCCGATAGGACAACTTTCACCTATCAACATTCATTATTTCCATAGTAACACACATTTATATTGAGCATTTGGCAAAAAAACATGTTTTTTGACATAAATATATCCCACCTGTGTATTTATCTGCCACAACAAGGCCTGTAATGCATTTAATATTAAAGGCCATTCAATTCCGCATCTTTTGATATGCAGACTGACATTCTATGGCCAATATAACTACCCAGGTACCACATATTCCTATTGGCAGTAAACTGGCAAGAATCTCGAACTCGGCAACTTTTTGAAAAGCGACAAACCCCATCGGTGAACAGCTAGTATACATATATTATGCAAGATGTTCTTCCAAAGCATAGCGGTGGTGTATGGTAGTATTAATTTATGAGACAGTATTAAATTTTAAAGTCGCCTATAAACGTCTAATTTAGAATGAATTGATTACAAATAATAATAGCCATAGCAGGAATCTCATCTCACTCATAAGGCTTTTTCCACTCAACCCACAAAACCTTCAATTACACTCCTAAGCCTGTCATTTAATCTGAAGTTCCCGATAGGACAACTTTCACCTATCAACATTCATTATTTCCATAGTAACACACATTTATATTGAGCATTTGGCAAAAAAACATGTTTTTTGACATAAATATATCCCACCTGTGTATTTATCTGCCACAACAAGGCCTGTAATGCATTTAATATTAAAGGCCATTCAATTCCGCATCTTTTGATATGCAGACTGACATTCTATGGCCAATATAACTACCCAGGTACCAGATATTCCTATTGGCAGTAAACTGGCAAGAATCTCGAACTCGGCAACTTTTTGAAAAGTGACAAACCCCATCGGTGAACAGCTAGTAGGGGAGAGCGGGGCACAGTGAGACACTTTTTTTATTTTCAAGTGTTCCAAAATGTTGGCAGTAACGAGTTGAATGAGATCAGGTCTACATTATACCAGATGACATTAGGTATATTGTCAAGTAGTTTCAGGTCCCTACCTTTTACGGGTTTGGAGAAATTTTGAGTTACGTCCATGCTCATTAAGTGTCTCACTGTGCCCCGCCTACGGGGCACAGTGAGACAGCAGGCGGGGCACAGTGAGACAGCAGGCGGGGCACAGTGAGACAGGGCATCTGTTGCCATAACCGCCGATACTCGTGACCTGCAGAATTGTTCCATCAATTGTTGCTACTGAAACTACTGTACTCTTATAAAAGCAGCTGGCTAGGTGATTTTTTAGGTCCGTTTTTGAGTATGTTTCGAAACTTCATCGCACAGGACACATGCACGACTTATTTAACCTGCCGCACCTGTTACATACTAATCAAAATTCATTCTGATGCTTCTCTTTGAATATGAATCACTAAAATCAGTACTTTATAGCAGGCATTTTGTTTTTAATAGTGAATTGTATGCTATGCCTTACATTCAGGTCGTTTCGAGTGTATTTTACCATGTCTCACAGTGCCCCGACTCCAACTGTCTCACTGTGCCCCACGCAGCTCTTTTTATAAAATTTTTGAATCCTGCGGACCAGATGCCTGTATTGTGGTTCATTATCTCACTAAACTAAGGCAAATAATCAAGGTTTGAATTCCTGGCAATTGATTTGCGTTATACCATTTTTCTTGGGAATTATAACAAAAAATCGTTTAGCAAAATTATTTACTTTTATCGGCTAAAAACCTAAATATTGAAATTCCACTGTCGATATGCTGTGTAATAGGGCTTGGCGATATATCGTTTAGAAACCGAAATCGCGATATTGCAACTTGCGATATGCATATTGCCGAATTTGCGGGATTTCGGTTCCGCGCGATCCGCATTTTAAGTGAAAATCCGAATCCCGCAGTCCGCAGGATCCGCATTTTACGTCATCCCCAAGTGCCGTGATTTCAAAATGGCAGACATGGTGCTTCTGTTCACAACTTTCCCTAACATTTAAGGGCCGAACATGTTAATAAAACACCTTTTACATCAGTATTTGCACGTTCAGAAGACATACAAGGATCTGAATGAAGGTTTCAAGCACTGCAAATTTAAGAATAAGGTCTGTTTGAGCAAAATATCAGAACCTATCAGTCCTATGGCACTGACAGGTAGAATGTGTATTCAGATTATTCTACACAGGAAATTTCTTGACTACTGACAACTGGTCCTAGTGACAGTTAATTAGATAGCAAGGATTTAAAAGACAATCCTTGTTCACTTGTTCTGCAGTTTCTGATGTCAGTCATCCCGTTTCATAAGGATAGTACAATGTAATTAATTTTCAACTTGGAATGGTGGTCCAGGAGGTTTCACAGAAGTTGACTTGGCTGAATGTAACAGCTCTACTGACAGAGCAGCATGTATCGAGGGTTGATATTGATATCGGAAATAATATTGATATTGCAAAAAATATCGATATCGCAATATATATCGTTATTGCAACTTTTTCAGCAATATCGCATATCGCAGTTTTTCTCAATATCGCCAAGCCCTACTGTGTAAGCATTCCGGATATAGGTCAGACTCTCAATTACTTACTTTTTGTACTATACAAAAAATACCGTGCAAGCACGTAAAACCCGCTGGCTCTATGTGAAGCCATTGAGACCATTCGGATCAATGTGTCCGTCCGTGTGTCCGTGTGTCCGTCCGTGCGTCCGTGCGTCCATGTGTCCGTGTGTCCGTCCGTCGTGTGTCCGTGTTGTTGTTGTTCGGTGTGTCGGTCCGTCCGTCCGTCCGTGTGTCCGTACGTCCGTCCGTCCGTCCGTGTGTCCGTACGTCCGTCCGTCCATGTGTCCGTATGTCCGTGCGTCCGTCCGTCCATCCTTCTGTCCGTGTGTCTGTCCATGTGTCCGTACGTCCGTACGCCCGTGTGTCCGTACGTCCGTGAATCCAGTACGGATCATGCAGATGGGAATGACAAGTCCGTGCGTCAGTACGGAATATCTGTCAGATAACCAGTACGGACACACGGACGTACGGACACACGGGCGTACGGACGTACGGACACACGGACGGACATTGTCATTCCCATCTGCATGACAAAATAAGATAACAGGCAAAATTTGAATGAAATATGAGCAACACAACGTCCGTGTGTCCGTCCGTCCGTCCGTGTGTCCGTCCGTCCGTCCGTGTGTCCGTGTGTCCGTACGGACGCACGGACTTGTCATTCCCATCTGCATGACAAAATAAGATAACAGGCAAAATTTGAATGAAATATGAGCAACACAAAGTGAGTTATGCTTGACGAAATCCCCAGCACATTGAGGCATTGAGGACACACGGGCGTACGGACACACGGACGGACATTGTCATTCCCATCTGCATGACAAAATAAGATAACAGGCAAAATTTGAATGAAATATGTGCAACACAACGTCCGTGTGTCCGTCCGTCCGTGTGTCCGTACGGACGCACGGACTTGTCATTCCCATCTGCATGACAAAATAAGATAACAGGCAAAATTTGAATGAAATATGAGCAACACAAAGTGAGTTATGCTTGACGAAATCCCCAGCACATTGAGGCATTGAGGACTGCAGTACCCCGTAGGCTATTACATAGCCAGCGGGGTAAAAAGGGTTGATCTGTAAACAGTACCAGCTGGACGCTACGGGCTTTGTCTCACTGTGCCCGCTGTCTCACTGTGCCCCGCTCTCCCCTATACATATATTATGCAAGATGTTCTTCCAAAGCATAGCGGTGGTGTATGGTAGTATTAATTTATGAGACAGTATTAAATTTTAAAGTCGCCTATAAACGTCTAATTTAGAATGAATTGATTACAAAACACATAAAAACAACAATACTGGTATTGCCTAATTTATTGAATACAAGTCAAGTCGTAGACACGCCAAGTCGTAGACACACCAAGTCGTAGACACATTTAAGAGCTCTCCCCCAAGTCGTAGACACAGGCTTTTCACAAAAAAATGTCATTACCCACTCGTAGACATACAATAAAATGAACTAACCAAGTCGTAGACACCACACCATCCAACCTGTAGACAACATTATTTTAGGGTCTACCAACTCGTAGACAGCAAACTTCAAAGATTTTCCCAATCTTCAAAGCACAAAAAGCCGTTTAAAGCAGTTAAAAATGTGATGATATAAAGCAACTATGGCAGTAAATTTAGTAATCCTGCATTCAATCAGGACACACTATATTAGTTCAATTCTTCTTCGTGCAATTGAGTTAATTGTACACTTCCGGAAGTTTGCTTCAAAGTAACATTTGCCTTTGCAATTGAAATTTTTTTTTATTCTTAAATTCTTGTAGGTTATTTATTTATTTTTTATCAACAAATGAAATGAGTGTCTACGAGTTTGTTAAGAGCAAAAATACTGTGTCTACGACTTGGTAATATCACATTGACCAAAAAGTCTGTGTCTACGACTTGGTGAACCCTGCCAATTTGATGTCTACCAGTTGGCAGTACCTGGTGTCTACGAGTTGGTTGTCTGCTAATTGGTTGTCTACCAGTTGGTTTGTCTACCAGTTGGTGTGTCTACGAAGTGTCTTGATACTAATTTATTTCATTACGTGGCTTTTTTGGAAGTTATTGGTAACCATGATAACATGGGGTGCGATGCCATGAAACAATTTTTATTTTGGTATCCATTGATTCCATTCCCACTCTCCTGCAAATTCATTGTTTTATCTGAAGTGGATAGGTTTACGATCTTTGCCTGACCTGCCATTGCTAAAGACTCAGACATATTTATTTTCAATAGAGGATAAGGTTGGATACAAGATTAATAAATTATTGATATGTTATACAGTATTTTCAGAATTCTCTATTGAGGATGACCCCTTTAAGGCTAGTAGGCCGCTATCAAGGGGCCACCCATAAAATGAAATATTGTTTTTAAGTCTGAAAAAAAACAAAACAAACTAGAGTCCCGTGAGTCCCATAGCATAACATAAATATATGGTTTACTAATTACCAGTTATAAGTAAATGTATTATCATAAGCTTTACTTTTACATAATATATCTAAATCCTAGTCTCAATTTCAAATACACAATAATATTGACTATTTTCCAGGAGTGATAGGGAGGCATATTTTTTGAAAAACAGCTGCGACCAACGGCCATTGTTATGTACCACCATTTAGAACTTGAATAACATTTGGAAATCGGTGCAAGTTTCGAGTTAAATTTGTTGCTCCTCAGTGGAGCAGAGACTCATAGAGCAACAAAATTGTAGAGCTGTACAATTTTCACAGCTGCTTCCCTGTAAAAGATTAGAGAGGTTTTGCTATATGTTACGTGTGACGTGTACGTGTGGTAGCACTGCTATCTATAACAATATTGTCGTCATGGCAACCCCTACGTTCATGGGACCCATATACGTGCAGCAAAACCTCTTTATTGCATGGATATTGAGCGGTGCTATGCCAATCTTGTCGCCTTGAAAAAGTAATGCTGATAAAATTGTCTATATTAATTATGAAATGCAGAGAGTATACAAAAATATCAGAGCATGTAGTCATGGTGTAGCGTGTAGTTGAATGAAAACAAAAGTTATTTGCATGACTTCATAATCTCTAGAACAATATCTATCAGGGTTCCCATAAAATCTTATGACGGAATTCCATGACTTTTCCATGACTTTCCATAACCAAATTTCGGATTTTCCATGACCAATGTTTCACTCATTGAGGTCGAGATTCACCCCGAAATGAATTCACGCGATAACCATTGTTCACTGTCCGGCATCCGATCAACCATCCGACTACTATAAGCTCCCAAATGAGTTAAATTATAGCACGAATTGTAGTAAAAATGTGAATTTTCCATGACTTTTCAAAATATTTTGATTTTCCATGACTTTTCCACTTTCCATGACCACTATTTTTTTCATGACTTTCCCTGACTTTCCATGGCTGTGGGAACCCTGATCTATGGTGTTCTACAACAAGGAGTCAAGAAGCACATCAAAATACTATCAGCAAAAATCAGCAAAGATGGTAGCTTAATGCTGAAAATGCCATCCAAAGTTCATTAATATTCTTTGGAATAATCTTCCCTGCCTCCTGTTTCATTTTGGTGGAGATGGGATAAGGGTATTTCACTCCAGGTGACAGAACAGGCACAACTGGAATGTCATAGTCAGTCAGAAAATCCAGGCAACAGAAGTGCTTTAAGTATCAGTATTTTGAGTCTGTATTTAATAAAGCTAGTGATGAGGAACATTCCTGTGCATTTTATTCAGGATGAATATGTTTTATGTATGTTTTCAGGTATTTTGCACTTTTTGAGTGTCAAGGGCGGAACAACACAAAAATAAATATTTTAGTTTTCTCTAAAAATCATCATATTAAACTGCTCAAAAGTTGCATTAATAATGCAAGTGTGCTCTTGGACATTACATGAACATGATTTAAGCAGAATTGGCAAAAATTGGTAAAATAATAAAAAAACTCAGTATTGCCTTGGAGTGACGATATGTATAACTATCAATAACTATAAGCCATAAGGCACATCTTGTCATGGTGACGTCTACCACTTCGACTTTTTCAGCTAAAGCAGAATAACCAGTTGAATATGCATGGTCGCCAGAAATGGAATGATCTCAATGTCCCTCAACCCATTTCCACAAAAATAATACAGGATGCAGAGAAAGTCATTCCAAGATTACTTGTGAGCTTTAAATGGCACTTCTCTGCTTTATCTGGCATATTTGATAATTTTTATCAATAATATGTAGATTTTTCATAATGTCCTACAGTACAGGGTCAAGACCGAGCGGCTCGGTCAAGAGCTAGCGGCTCGGTCTATAGCAAAACCATTGCTGTCGGCCGAGCCGGCCGGCTCGTTGCATAGGAAATTTCTTGCTATTGGCCGAGCCCGGCTCGGTGAATATCCTCCCCTTAATTTAATTAAATGTATGGTTACGACTTGGTAACCCACAAAAAAAAGGATGGTTACCAGTTGGTAGTGGTTTTGGTTACCAGTTGGTTGGTTACTAGTTGGTTGGTTACCAGTTGGTTTGGTTACCAGTTGGCATGTAGTTGACTTGATATCCTTGCTGCTCAGTCAGGCTCAGGCGGACTAGTATTGACTAAGTATTATTTGCTGTTCTTGAATCTTGACCCACACTCCCAGAGTCCCATACTCATGAGCTTTCGTGACGGTAGATCAGCAGAGCATCCAGACCTATCATGACAGTGGCTTTTTTTCTTGCACAATCAGTGTAACAGCAAATCAGTAAACTAAGCAGCAAGGGCCGTGGAACTATTGAATCTTAGTGGTGCAATCCACAAAATTTGCAAAATTAATCCAGTAGCTAACATGACCATCACATCAGCATGGAGCCGGCTATGTTTGGGGAGTGCCAACATCTTCTCAACACCACACAATTACCTTCTTTCTCTTCCTTTTCTTCCTTGTTCCTTCCTATTCCAAAAAGAAGCACCAAAAGTAGCACTACAGCGCCTACTGCTGCAGTTACAGCCACTAAAGGTACAGATGATGCTGCGAAATCTGCCATTTCTCTTGCAAACGTGTCCAATCAAAACAACCCACCAGGTGGCGCTCAAGGTTGATTGAATGAAATTATCCACAGAGGGCGCGACGGTATTATTTTTACCCTCGGTAATGTATCTGACCGTGGGGTATTGTAGTTACACTGACCAGTATGTAACTTACTGTGGAAAATGGTTGTCCGTTGGCCAGTGGCGTAACTGGGGGTCTCAAGCGGGGGGCACCTGGGGGGGGGCACGCCGGTGGGCACCACAATATATTGTATATTTTAGCAGGGACGGACGCAGGGGGGGATGGGGGGGATGCATCCCCCCCCCACCAGACCAAAATTTACATATTTTTACTTAATTTTATCAGCACGCAGTCGCGTTATGTCGCGTGCTATGCGTTCTGCGACGCGATAGCCCGATAGACCCCCCCACCGGAATTTTCTGGATCCCCCCCTGTATTTTAGCAGTTTAGCCAGAGTTGGAAAGTTCAGAAGGGGGGCACCTGGTGGGGCACAGGTCCAATATGGGGGGTACGTACGTGCCCCCCCCCCCCGTGCCCCCCATAGAGACGCCACTTGTTTTGGTTCATCCAAGTGCTGGCCTGAGAAAAGATTGTACGTTCGAACCCCACTCCTGGAACTCAACTGAAAGCTACTGAACAGTCTTAGCTAGAGAATTATATTCAACTTTGTACCATTTTAACAGCGGCTCAACTACCATATGGGGCCTGCCTTAGGGCCCTCAACCCTCAGGTAGATCAGCAGAGCAGAGCTCAGTATCCATCCAATCTTTTCTTGTGCAATTGCTGCGTCAATGACGCAGCACGGTCTGGTGCCTTTAATATCGGGCGCAGCACCTTCTAAGTGGTACCAATGTTAGGAAATTTAATTTCCTACATTTTGAGCTAAGTCTCGGCTCTGTACGACCATTCTTTCTATGTTAAAAGTGCGTCCGAAGCACTCGAAGTTGATGTCCGAAGTTTTGTTTACATGTTATATTTCCTGTCACTTCTCCATAAATCGGCCTGATAAATATATTTCAAGTATTCAATGGGTTTCCTAAAGGCAAAAGGTAGATGCTAATATTTTTTTTAGATTTTTCAAAGCCATAATTCACCCCAAAAACATGTCTGAAAGATTCTGTTATTTTACTCAAGAAAAGATGGCGATGGCCCAGACCTGAATATCCAGACCTACCCTCAGGGGGCCCCCAACCCTGGGGCCCCACCCCTAAAGTGGGTAAAACAAAAAAATTATTAAATTCCACTCCCATGGATGAATTAACATTGTAATTGCATTAATTTCGAAAGAACTGACACGTCAAATATAAGACAAATATATATAGCCAAAAACTCTGAAGTGAGCCTATAGGTAGGGTGTGGCTGGCTGAGCCTGACCCCCAACCTGACTTTTTTGGGGGGGGGGGATTGAGGTATGATGTGTACACTAAAACTTCAAAATTTCAAGAAATTCAATGATGTCTCAGGGGTGGCACATTTCAGTTGAAATTTACATGAAATTTGCTTATTTTTGCTATTTTGCGATTATTTCATATTTTTCAATGTGTGTATATCCTTCACCAATCCATGAAAAATTTATTTAAATAAGCCTATTGGAGCTTACAAAGTCTGCTAAATGTTACATTGTGTCAGTGTTACTATAGATGCTGAAATTATGTCAGCATGAGGGTCTATGAGGATCACTGATCAATGAGTTAAACAGACATTAATTATCGTGATAATTTCATCTCTGCCTTTCACAACATTTAAGTAATTATAGATGCGTGGCTATCATTCTTCAGGGTGACAACTGACAAGATGCCACATTTGCCACCCGTTGTCTATGCTTGTCTACTAAGCACCTTGATAAGTAAAGAGCTCATGATATAGGTAATGCACTAGTCATTTGTAACCCCGACCCCCCCCCCCACCCCCGGGGATGGTCGGGACATTTCCAAAGGGTGGGGGTGGAAAAATCTGGAAATCCCCACCCCCTGGAAGAAATTTTATTCGGAAAATGCCGGAAATGCCCCCACCCCAACTCCCCCACCCATACACCCTGGGGCAATGGTGCCTTCATTTAATATCAATGTTGTAAGTTTTCAAAAGCCTCTAGATATCAACATTGACACCTACAGCTTGGCATCCTTGATTAGTTAATCTGTACACAGATTATTCTGATTTTGAAAAAGAAACAACTGCTACAAGCCATCTTTCTTGATGGTGAATGCAATTTCTGAGGAGAGCTCTACCAGGGGTGCTGTAAGGAAATGAGGGCGGCACCGTTGCCTACTAATAATTAATGCTCCTGTTCAAGATTGTCAATGGTATTCAGGAATATCAATTTGATACTGTTTCGAGGACATTCCCTTATTCAAAAACATCTACCATTGCCCTTCCAGGCGGAATTGGGCACAGGGGGACACTTTGAAAACATACTATTTTATATATATGGGCGGACTAGACCCCGAAGTCAGTCAGAGTGCACTCGGACTTGCTTGACAAGGACTCCAACTGACTAGTCAGCTAAGTTGCTAAACTCTGACTTCACTTGACTTCAACAAACTTCAGCTGACTTATGCAATTTCTAGGGCCTTTTTGCAATATAATCTATGTTCAGTAGATTATAATTTTCGAAATTCTCCTAATTTTTACACTACGACAAATATTACACAAAAAAGTGTCAAATATTTTGGGAGTTCGTATGTTTGATAAACTTTGTGAAAGTCTTAAGTGAAGTGCATATTGTGCTCTCAAATCTGTTTAAAATGATACCAAATCCATTTCTGAGAGATGAAAATTGGCTAAGTTATGCAACAGTGACTTGACTCGCTGACTCAACTGTGACTTGACTTGACTGAACATTGACTTGCTGCTCAGAAAGCTAACTCTGACTGACTAGTCACTAAAATGCAGTAGACTTCGGGGTCTAGGGCGGACTGGTGGCATTTTGGGCCAGTGGCATAAAGTCAATGGGCCCCTATGTCCCTATCGGCAGCATTATTTTCAAATGTTGATAATTTGGTAAATAATTATTAGACTAGGGGCCCCAAAGTGAGCGGATCTTGTCTTTATTTAAAATCAATTTTATTGCATCCCACTGAGGTAAATCGGATGGCTTAGCTTTGCTCCTTTGCTTTTTTCTTGAAATTATGTGTTTTGGACATCTTGCATGGGCCTCCCTGAGTGGATGGGCCCGTGGACTCTGTCACATAGACCATATAAAGTGCGCCGTTTTCAGCTTCCCAGAATACCACATTCGTTGAACATTCGGGTCCCAATAACCCCCAACATGACTGGTCATGCTCACACCAAAATGCTAATTTCTCAGGCACCAGGGAGTGGGTTTCTCAGGATAGTTATTCAATACTGTTCATTATGATGTACGAAGCTCATATACAAGCATTGAGAAAGCCTGATTGTTCATGGTTTGTCCAGAGAATGGTTCGAAATGTACTCCTTTGAATTTAGTCAAGGAGTACGAAAACAAACTTTTTTTACGAAATCTCTGCATTTGGCTGTTATTTGCTGTTAGAAGGATAGAAACATCGGGGATGGGAATTTACAGGATTTGATGGCATCACCATATCATAAACCTCATCAGGAACCATGAAAACCCCACTGCATATATATACGCTCTTGGGCTGGTACTTCAACTGGAAAACCTATCGCAAAAAGGAAAAAACCCTCAAATTTGGGTTGAGGTTATGAGGTTATAGACTATCAAACCCGAAAGTCAAAAGCTTTTGTATGCGGAACTAGCACCCCAAGCAGAGAAAAAAGTTCAATTATTAAAGACACCCAGAGGAAAAAGAAGTATAAAAGCAGTTCCTTCTCTCGGTGAAGTCTAAGTACAAAATCAGTACAAAAGCAGTATGTGGTCCCACACTGCAAATGTACTCCTATTAGGCTATTATACTGAATTCGTGCTTTTTATGCAAATTGAGTGCTGATTATATACTTCTAATGACACAATTTGAAAAATCATGTACTGCTTATGTACTCCTCTAATTAACTTCTAAATTTCTTTTCAACATTTTGTGTACCGAGTTTATACTTCTCTGACTTAGGCTGTTTAGCGTCAGTCACATGTGGGTCATGTTCACTTCCAGAACTCGGAAAATGTGAAGGTGTGTCCAGGTTTTTAATTACAATATACATTGAATTACTGACATAATTTCCCTGAGTGGATGGGCCTGTGGCAGCTGCCACTCTGCCACATATGCCATATAATAAAGTGCGTCCCAATGTGCACCGTTTTCAGCTTCCCAGAAAACCACATTCGCAACCCTATTTTAGGACTTTCCACCTGCATTATGCAACCTGCGGGTTCTTCTTTCAATATGTCAGTGCAAGACAGCTGACTTGGCCATGCTTACATAACTTTTTTTAAAGGAGCGAAATAGCAAATTATCAATTTCCTCAACTCATTAACACTTTTAAGATATTCCACAAACAGAATGAAATGGCAAGAAACTCTTGTCAATTCAGAAGAACAATTAAACCAATGTCACAAGAACTGACAACAATGACATGAGTCCAGTGGTGTAGCCAGCAGGGGGGCAGGGGGAGGGGGCAAGTTGCCCCCTGAAAGGATTTTGGCGAAATTTTTGCAGATATATTGCTCAAAATAGGAAGAAACATGGGGAAATGGTAAGAAAATTGTGGAAATGATAAGCAAAATGGGGAAATGGTAAGCAAAATGGGGAAATGACCAGAAATTGGGGGAAATGGGAAAAAATAATGGGGAAAAAGAAATTGATTTATACGAAGAGATTTCCTTATTTTTTCTCAAAATTTTTCACATTTTTTCTTCACAATTTCCCCTTTTTTACTTGCCTGAAATGATATATATCTGAATTTTTGAATATGTGATCAATGGAAATTGTGCTGGGCCTAAGGTATTTTTTCATCAAAATATGTATTAAACAAAGTTTTCAAGATTTTCGGTTTTCTGGTTTGAGTTTTTGCTAATTTGCACCTTATTTCCCTTAAGTTTACCAATTTAAAAAAAAACAATACTAAAGTGTCATTTTAAATTTCCTCAAAATTAACGTTAAACTTCAGCAAAAAGGTTCTCTGAAAAGAAATTTTCTTCATAATTTTTGCAGTGATATTTCTATGAACTGAAATAAAACATTCTCTAGAGCTTTCATTAATCATGTCAATATCTCAACAGAATGCATAGAATTCTGCAACATCAGTTATTCTGAGTTTTTTCCCCCACAGATTAATGGTCTTGGATTTTCCTAATTTTTTCAGAAATCCTTGATTTTTTTTGTCACTTATATCTTCCTTAAGTTACCAATTACCAAAAAGAGAACAAATTGATTTCCTCTGCTTGCACCATTTATTTCACTTGATTTTAGATCCTAGATTTTCCTATTTTTGCAAAGATATGCTTAATTTTTTCAGTTATATCTTCCATAAATTTCTCTGAATTGTCAACCAAGAAAGTTATTTCCTTACTTATTATTCAGACATATTAGCCTACTAAATATCATTAATAATTTAGGGACAAACATAATGAGATTATGAGAGAATATGTTAACACTGTGTCACAATGCGTGACACTCGAAAGCTGTTGGTAGCAATAACAATTTTGAGGAAATGTCTTCCCCCCCCCTGGAAAAAATCCTGGATACGCCACTGATGAGCTCTCTCTCTTTTTCACATCAAAGCATATCGCCTTCACCGCTTCACATAAATTTGCTCCATAATGCAATTCCCCACCCCCGACCCTGGGGGAACACTGATTTCGGAAATTCTCGGAAATCCCCGAGGGGTGGAGGCATTTTAGGCCTGGAAATCCCCAGGTAAACCCAGGGGAAGTCCCTACTAATCCCCCACCATCCACGGGGGTGGGGGGGTCGGGGTTACAAATGACTGGTGCATAAGTGTACACATAATTATTACTATAGGTGAAACTAGGTACGAAACTAATTAAAAATATTTTTTCATATTATTCCTGACTTCTCATACAGGGCATATTTTATTTGTATCTTGTGATCAACAAATATTTTCCTTAAACTGGAAATTACAAAAGGACAGAAGCTGACTTGTATTTCATGTGTTCATAAGACTGCTGACTTACTGTTAATTTCTTCAAACCTAACAACACGGAGATAGTGATAATCTCTGATTCATACTTGTTTGTTAGTATATAGACCACAAACTAAGATAAACATTAAAAAGTTATACTTTTAAATATAATATTAAAACTGTAGGCCTAAAAAGTAATCCAAAATCTCAAAATGATTGTTGCTTAAATATGGAGACATTAGTTATATCCAGTTTCGAAATTAAGGAATGCAGACTTTAATTCCATTTACAAACCTTGCATTTGAAAAAAGTATTTGTAAATACCAAATATTTTGATGCAAATACAAATACAAATACTTTTGAAATTTAGTTTCAAAAAGTACTTGTACTCGTAAAATGTACTTGTACTTGTACTCGAGTAAATTTGTAATTTGCTGTACTTGTACTTGTACTTGTACTCATTACTTGCAAAGTACTTGTACTCGTACTCAAGTACATTTGCATGTACTCGTGCCCATCCCTGATAGATGTTGCAATATTGGAGAGTGACCTCCCCTGAAACCAGTCTTGCTGTGTTGTGATTGGCTCAGTCCTCAAGTGGGGTCAAAGTGTGCTGGAAACTGGGTCAGCTCTGCTATCAGTGTGAGTCATGTTGTGATCCTGGTTGGTTGTTGTGATGCAGGAGAATCCTGAAATTTGTGTTCAAATTGATATTTTGGTATATTATGACATTTATACAAAAAAACTAATTAAATCAGTGTCACCACAACTTGTGGCACAAGCTTTTATGCAGTGATATGTTGAAGGTGTGGACTTCCCCAAAATCAACATGCTCAGGACTGTGCTTGGCATCTTGACGTTTTTGTCATTTTAAAATGCAAAATGAAAGCAAACTTTGCTGTGCTGGGTTTCTTGATATTGTTATTTTATGAAGCGGATTTGGTCTTGTCGCTTCTACGATACTTAAACCAAAAAGAAGGGACCACTTACCAAAGAAATGACAGTGATTGTGAGTATAACTATTAATTTAGTACATATACTGTTTATTGAACACATATGGTAAGCAAGAGGGGATTGGGAAAAAATGAAAAAGTTGTATTTTCATTGCTATTCTTAATCTAAAGCTTCTTATAACGATGATTGGGTATTTGTCCATGAGTATTTTTTGCTTCCTTGGATTAGTTGGTAGCGTATTTCGGGGATATCGATTGGGGGGCTGCCCGGGGGCATGTGATTTTCTGGAGGAGTACCTCGAGTACCCCGCACCTACTGTACTGATAGTATATTTTCAACTTTGGGGCACCTAGTGGGAGACACTGAACTTTATCTGATGAGAGACACATATACCCTCGGTCCCGGGGTGTAATTTTCATGGAAAATGTGGGGGTGACGTGGTCGGATTCAGCCGTCGGATCCATGAATAAATAGTCAGTCGATCAGGATTTTTTACATTCAGAAAAGGTGTTGGATACGTCTCTCAGACAATTATCACGACAAATATGGTCAAATATGTGGAGGGGGGATGTCCCCGTCCCCCACCAAATTATGCCCATGCAGCTGACCCTCCCCCATGCCCTATGCATCTGCGATATGCACTTTTACATTTTTGTGCGTGACATCAAGTTTTCAGATTGTGATAGTGGCCAATTGGTTATCATTTCACTGCTGAATAATTCCTATTGTCCACTAAAACTTTTAGTCTAAAAGTAGGTAAAATTTGCTTAGATCTTAACATTAAAAATCCCTGTGTTCCACTATAACCTTTTTTTTATACAATGTTGGGTGGGCACCCTGGCACTGTTCATTTTAGCCAATACAAGAAGAGAGAATTTGGGATGTACATTATTGGGATGATTTTTTTTTTTAAATAATTCTGTCGTGAGTGGTTCCGTCCATTGATATATTATCATTCAGTAGAATTATTATGGCGTAGTCCAACATAGGTTATAAATTCATCTGTGTTATGAGCTTCACATTCTATTTCATGTTCAAGATATAAAAATTTGTAAATATATTTTTGTGTCTTTCGTTTGCAGTGGCCTTCATTAGCCATTGTGTCTACGACAATGAAAAAGACCTGACCTGCTACTACGATGCTAAACCTTCAGTTGGACCCGTTAGACTGGTGCATACATTTCCGTAAGTATTAACCATTTAATTATTTTTGATGAATAATATGTTCAATTGGTAGAAGGATGTTGTCATGACATACAATAATTATATCTCTGATAAGCCCAGAGTTAGCCAAAGAAATATATACATTGTTCACGGTGAATAAATCAGTCAGTAGGCCTACAAATCTGACAGCACTTCGTCCCGATTGGCCTACCTGCCTTACCTATATTTACTGGTATCGTCTAGTACATAATTATATATAATAGATCCTAATTTTGCCTAAGAACAGAGGGGGGAAGGTTTGGTCTAGTGGTAGCGTGCTGGGCTGCCAATCGCTGGGTCCAGGGTTCGAATCCAGCTCTTGCCGGGTCACCTGGGCCTATGTTGGACGGCTATTTCAATCATCCTTTGCCTCATTGCCGTGTCCTCCCCCTGTCCTAATTAGCCTACCAAGTGCATAAATACAGGATGTAAAGCCCCAATCATCCATCCATCCTAAGAACAGAGTTGTGTCACCTGACTTATCAATATAGTATGTTAGATATTTCTCACTCGCTCATTTCTCTTTCTGCAGGGGCTCAGCATATTCTTATAGATGTGCTCAACCTTCAAATTTTTCTTGTACGTGGCCTGGCGATGGCCACGAAAATGGTACAGCACCCAAATCCCACTTGACTTACCATTTGTTTGTGGTTAACAACTCGTCTATTCCTATCACAGAAAGGGTGGTTATGAAGCCTCTGGATGAATGTAAGTATCAACATGTTTGAGTAGTGTTGAGTTCAATGTACAGTGCCACCCATAGGCGTAGGAGGTCAATTAATTTTGGGGGGGCTGCCCAAAAAAAAATTGCCCCAAAAAATAAAAACTCCCAAAATTTCCTGCCCCAAACTGCATAAAAAATCAACTTCCCCTGCCTCCTACGCCTATGGTACCACCTGAAAGTAAGTGAAAGGCATGATACTATGCCATTGCATCAATGCTTCCTGAAGCAAACTGCTTGTGGACGCATGAATTATCATTTGATGAGAGAGAAACATATTTGGTTATAAAGGCCGATAGGTGAGGCATGTGGGATAACAATGGCTGCCAATTTTCTTTTCTGTACTCAAAGTGAGGTTTTGGCAATTTTGGTCAAAGTCTGCGATAAGTAAGTGACCCACTCTTTCCATTGAAGTAACATTGGGCCTGTGTTTCATTTACTTATCCAAGACTTCAACCCATACCTAACTCCGAGTACAGAAAAGAAAATTGGCAGCCATTATCATCCCACTTGTTACAAATCTTGGCTTTTATGACCCAATATGTTTTCCTCTCATCGAATGAGAATTCACGCTTTCACACACATTTTGGTTGAAGATGTTTAGCATTGATTCAATGGCCAAATATCATGTGTTACACTTAGTTGCAGGCGAAACTGTGTGGAGATATGCATTGATAGATGAAAAGTTTCCCTTTGTAAAAATACTATGTGTGATGTGTGCCTGCAATAATTCTAAAAACAACACCTCTTTCTGTGGAAATGGACAGGTGGCCCATGGGGATGTTGTAGACTTGTAATAAATTGTAGCCCTGGGACCAACGCATGGGTCATGGTCTTTCCATTAAAAAACCTCTATTAGTATTAGGCGCAATCTGGACAAAATAATTTTGAGCCAGAATTAACAAAACGTTTTTGTATCGATGTCTCAACCTTTAAAATAAGTATTCTTAACAGTACATCGATTCATCAAGGTAAGGGAAATCTACAGGCGATATTTTTTCCGTGTGAAACGTCATCAAAGATTGTGTACATTATTTTCAACAAAAAACCTGCCCTGAAAACCTTAATAAACATCCGATTTTCAAAATTTAAAAACCTGCATATATCAAGTGAACTCCTCCGAATTCAATGCACTTGTTCATTTTTATCTAAATGCAATATTAAGTTCGCAAACGACGTTTCGGCGCACTACGCTGTTAGAATGCAAAGTTTCTAAAACCCAGTGACAACAACAGGCCAGTGGCATATCCAGGATTATATTTGTAGGGGAGATATTTGTTAAATTTTTTTTTAATGACTGAAGTAGACTTTTTTTAGGTTGCAGAAATAACTGAAGCTTACTTTTATTTCACACATCCTTAGTTGTGTCAGATTTTCATGAAACAAAGGAAGGGAGCTTGGCATTTTTTTCTATGGGCAACTATTCATAGAAATGCCTACTATTAGACATTAAAACTTTTTATTACATGCCTTATTCCCTCAGGTACATGGTAAGATCGATACAGTACCCTTTTTTAAGGGTACTTTTCTTGTTTATTTCTTAATGCTTCTAACATTATATCTGTCTACTGACGACACTGTTTTTGAAGGCACATTAATTGAGATGGGCTCAGAAAAATGGCTCTATGATGAGACCAATATGTAGAAAATGTAAATATATCCTCACCATTTTGGTGTCATGTGACGTAATTATTAAAGTCCTATTGGTCCAGAGCTGAGTAAAGTGACAGTGTAACAGTTTCAAAGGGAGAGGTTGGATATATATATATATATTGCGGCCCAGGAGGTTCCTTACAGAGAAGGATCTCATTGCAAAGACTACTGTTCATACATAAAATATATCATATTGTAATTATTTTGGTTTCAGTAAAACCCAGCCAAGTTCGAAATGTCTCATCAAGCTGCACAAACACATCTTTAACAGTTTTTTGGAAATCTCCAAAACTTTTCTCGACAGAGCATAACCTGGTGTATCGTTACAGAGTTAGGCTTTTCCAAAAATTGGTGAGTCTGAGTCATAAACACTTGTTTTCTAATAGGATCTTAGGTCTAGTTTTCATTTTAGAAATATATTATATATCTTCCTATTTTATTGTTCTAGAGCTGTGATACTGTGATAGTGTTTCTTACTCATGTTTATTGGAGTAGGTAGTGATGAAATGAAAATTGTTTTGTACATTTCCAGTTGTATGAGTTTGAATAGATTTAGTTAATAATTGTTTATCATTTGTAAATGTTTTGTTCTTGCTTTTTTTTGCTTCCTCAGGCACAAATAACAGAGAAAGACAATGTAATCGGACTCTCAACAACATTTCTTGGGTTGGTTCCTTATGAGGAGTATACGGTCAAAATCAGTGCCCGAAATAATACAGGCACAGGATACTGGAGTGAACCATATCATTTGACTAATAGGACACTGCCTGGCTGTAAGTGAATTTCAAATTTTATCAAAGATTTTCCTCTTTGGAGCACAAGCAAGTTATTGAGCAATGTCAGAGATGTATTTCACTAGGAGAGGTTTTTCTACACGGTTACGGGTGCTGTGAACGTATATTGTCGTATAGGTTGCCATTGCAACAATGTAGTTAGATAGCATCTGCATGCGTAGTTTGCGTACACTGGACACAGAAATGAGCAGCAAAACCTCTTTATATTCTATTAATTGATGGTGACTTTAATTGACCTTCAAACTTTTTTGATTACCTTTATTCGGGGTATTCAGAAAAAGTAAAAATGTGAAGGATATTTTGTACTTCTCCCCTTTTGATGTGCAAGAAAAATCTGGTTGATTATTTTAAAAACTAATTACAGGTTCTTTCTATCTGTTCAGATACCATGTACGGATATAGGCCTACCTATATAATTTCATGGGCCTTACTAGCAATTCTAGAATAAAGGATGTTTTAAAAAAACAAAGAGGCTTGTTTCAAAAATGGGATTTCCGGTAAAAGGAACAGACTTGTTTAAAAAATTGGGATTACTGGTAAATATTATATAGTTGTTAATGTTTGTCAAAATTATTGGTATTTTTTTTCAGTGGCAATTGTAAATCCAGAAAAAATGGTTTATAATTTTTTGAATGGAGCTAATGTGGAAATTATATGGAAGGTAGGTATTTTGTATTTCTGCTTGGTGTACATGAACTTTTAGTTGTAACAATTAAAACTATAATACTTCTCTGTTGTATTCCTTTAGATGTAAATGTAATACAATTATAAATCAGTTAATTGAATAATTCATGTGGTACCTGATATGTTGATATGTAGATTGTATATATATTTATAAATGAAAAAAAAAAGCATATTAAATCTGAGACTTCAGTGTTGGTGCTATAACTTGCCAAATTATAATGATGACTAGATCGATGTATTGAAAGAACAAATATCAAAGGAAGTAAATTTTGTAGCCCCAATATTGATAAAAGTATGTATCCATCATGATATTATACAAAGCTAGGACTTTGAAGACTTCATTTATCAAGCAATATATTGTAGCACTTGATTCATTGTTTGATGTCATCCTCATAGGGTGTCTTTTTAACTTTATTTCAATTTCAGCCTTTGACTCTTTCACAAAGCAGAGGTCCAAATTTGACATATGAGGTGGTCATTACTTCCAATGCCGGTCAGCTGCTGAAGAAAAGGAAAGATATAATTGGTTCCAAAGTGACATTAGAAGTTGAGAGTAGCTCACCAAAGGTAGTCAAGCTATTTGCTAGTCATTCTTACGGCCGCAACATCAATATACCTCCAACAATTTTAGAAATTCCGTGGCCCAAACCAGGTAAATATTCGCATGTTATCCTTAAAATTGAAAAAAACGTTGAATTACTTTGTTTTATATCTTTGCTACATTATAGTAAACATATTTGATTAAGGTAAGCACATAATATATTCAGGCATGAAACTGAAGGCTTGTTGGGAAACAAACATTCTCTGACTGAAAAATCGATGAAATAAGGCTCCATTCAGCTAAACTTTAACATAATTAGATTGGAATATATATATGCCATTGTTGGTGCTTCTGTTCTGAAAATTATTTCTCATGCAACTTTCTGACTTCCATGTTGGAAAAAAATGATAGATGATTTTATTTTGCAGATGCCGTCTTAGAAGTGAGTCCAGTGGTTGATGAGGACAATAGTGTGGAGTTTTACTGGACCCTGGATAGTAATGTAACCACATACAATTTGCTGTGGTGCCAAACGTCATACAGCCGACAAATGTGCACGGTATGTGTTTCAATGTGTATTCTTCATCCTGCAGTCTTCAGGGGTAGTGATTCCATACGGAGGTCTTTGCACCCCCCGACAGCGTGGATGATGGTATTCTTGCTAATGAGACAGCAATGGCTATTTGTCTTTTTAACATTTCAAGTTTGTTTTATGTTATCTATTCCAATCATGACACCTTTTTAAAATCATTCCAGAGTGGATTTGAATGGATGCCAATTTCAAGCACTGATGTGGGTGTACCAATGCAGTTAAACATATCAAATGGTCTCCTCTACAATTTTGCTATTTCTGCCAATTATGAGGATTATAAGCAAGGTCCCCTAACGTGGAGCACATGCAACTTTGTTAAAGGAAAAGGTAAATTCAATTTCTACATGAGCGGAGGAGAAACCATTGAAAATATATATACTTTATTTTATGATCTTAACTTTTTGAGAGAAAGATTTATACATTGTAACTTAGCAACTAAAATCACTGTGTTTGTCTGGACAGAATAAATTAAAACTCCACAAGGCAAGAAATAAATAATTTTCGGAGATGACAAAGTATATGGACCACCTTACAAAATTATATCTTGCCAAATTAAACCATCGGTGACATTTTCCATAAATATCATTTGTAATGAAAACATTAAGTCATATGGGCTCTATGCCATATGCTCCACAATTATCTTTTCGATACCTGATGCCTAAATAACTCCCAAGTCAATTCTATTTCTCAAAAAAGGTGAAATAAGAAGACGGATATAGGCCCACTACTAGCCAAACATGAGACAACTTTTAATTTCCTCAGTACTTATTTAACAAAGTAGGGTAGATTAAACTGATACATGAATAGAATCTGCTTTAATTTTAATTAACCCTTACCAGACTGGGCAGTTCCAACAAAACAATTTACCAGGACGACAAATCGACAATCTGTCTTTGTGACATCATCAGCAGCTTTTAGGGACATAAATCATTGAAATAGGCTACCAGAGAGTAAGCTGGTAATGCACAATAATGTCCCTTCAGTCTGGTAAGGGTTAACTTAAATAGCCCATCATTTGACATAACTTTTATCACCTGGATATTATTTCTAAACATCTTTGTTTTGTCCTTTCGCCAGCTATTAAAAAGCCACGGAAGCCTTACAAGTCTGCTGTGATGAAAGCTGAGTTGCAAGTTGAGTGGAACTTGCCTTCGTGCGGTGAAACGGGATACATCCGCAGTTATATTGTTCACTATTGTCTCTCTAGTGACTGTGAAAGTAAGTGAAGTTGTCTTTATATAAATGGTAAAAGCTGTAAGTGATTGTGGAATATATCTGAATACCAATATTGTTAAAATATTTAAAACCTAGTACTATGAATGAATATATAGAATATAGGTATTTGATAGATTTTTTAAATTCAATTGTTACCAGTAGAATTTTTTTACTGTTTCTTAGTACCCTCAATTATTCACGTCCCTGATTATTGAATGGATTATTTAAATATTTTTGATTACTCAATGAATTACCAGCTTAGATATTTTGTATTGATGCCTAAACCTATAAAAAATACTTACATGTGAGTATTCTCAAAAGTACATAGATTGAACAAGGTTGGAAATTCATTCCACACTTGACTTTCCGTGTGAAATGTCACCAAAAAGTGTGAACCTACTGCAAGTACATTGGACGTAACTAGAGCATTTTTCAGAGGGGAAATAAGCCTCTTGTTGCATTAGGCTGTAAAGGTACAAAGTTTCTCAATCCTAATGGCCATGACAAACCAGTGGCATATCCAGATTTTTTTTATTGGGGGGGGAGTATTTACAAAACTATCTATCTATCTATCTATATGATCTAAAGTTCTGAATAGGATAAAAGTTAAGTTGAATGACACAATTACTTTAATTCAGCAATATCAATACAAGATCAACCGATCATGAAAAACAAGTACAATGTACATACCTATTAGCAAAATAACAAGAGAATGGACTGTTTTGAATAACGAAACGTTCTTGGAATTTTCCTTCATGGACATTTATTTCATGGTATTTTAAAAATTCACCAGCAGTGCCAAATTGTCGCTTACTTTCATGCAGATATTTTCTTTCAATGTCAAATGATAATTTATACAATTCTACCGTTATTTCAGACAGTGAAAAGCAGGAACAAGTCTCTTCTGTCACAAATAAATTCCAGACATCTTCAGTGGAGGTTGAGGCATATGAGGTGTGGATCGAGGCCAGATCTGCTGATGATCCTGCTCAAACTGCAGAAAGTGATAGACTTTTCGTCTCAGTCTACAGCAACAGTAAGTTTAGTTTTCTGTATTTTTGAAATCTATTGTGTCGGCGGGTCTGAAAAGCTAAAGATCAATTATGTGTAGCCTAATGGCTGTGAAAAGCGCAGCACCTGCCTTGACTGAGCCTTTTTGATCCTTAATGAAATGAAATTATGATATATTTCATGTATCGGGGATGGTATGCAACTCATAAAATCAAAATGTTGCATGTAAATATGAGTAAATTTTTGACATTTCTCACTAGGAGTGTTGTCGTCTCGCATTACCGTGATAATCTCCCTCTTGTGGCCATGACAGACAATAGAAGTTCATTGGCCAGGTTTGTGTTGCATCGTGCATGATGCCTCAACCACATTGTTATCTGTGGAAGCTGAAACTCCATTGTATTATTAGACTGAGCGATAGACGAAACACGGGCAAACTTTTTGGGAGGGCAAGCGGTATTCGCCCGGATTTCATCATCTAGATTTTATACAATTTCAAATGGTATATCATGGGATCCATTGATTAATAATTATCAATAATATATATATATTTGATCATCTGCACACATTTTTAGCCTCTTTTGCCCAAATTTGTAGTGTTAACCAAATTTTTTTCGAGGGGGTACCCGATTGCAGAATTTACTTAGAGCTACCAAAGGTCATGAATAACTCATGATGTGACCTTAGATTCCCAGATTGCAGGTTTCTCGATACCTGGAATACTTAGTCCTGGGTCTCATATTTCTTATATAGGCCTTATCATTGAAAAATATATGTTTGGATTATGTTCCAGCCATATTTTCTGGTTTTTTTCTTCAATTTGAATGATCCTCCTTGTATTTCCAGGTCTTCCTGGTGGTGCAATTGCTGCAATTGTCAGTTGCGTTCTGTTTGTGATTGGCCTTGTCATATTTGTTGTCTATCATTGGAAAAGGTTGGTGTTAAAATTATAATTTACATATATGTATTTTTTTAATAATAATGTCTAAAATCACATTTTTTATCTCTAAAAAATAATTATTGCAGTGAACTGATAGTTTCACTTACAAATCCATTAGAGTCTGATTTTAGCAAGAATATTACACTTCCATATATATAATAATATATATGTCTGTTATTGAATAGATTTTATTCTCAGTGTCTTTAAAATTTCCAGAAAAGTACAGAAAAAGTTAGAACATCTGGAATTAACAGTTCCAGAGAGACAGAAGGTTGGTAAAGTAAGTTATTTAAGTAAATATAAGAAGAAACTTTTAGTTTTTAGTTTTAATCTGACTCACCTTGGAGCTTTTAGTCTTCTCTAATGCGTTTCTTCAGCTTTCCAATATATAGTGTGTGTCAAATAATGTATTATCTACATTAAGATGTGTTGGAGGGTGATGGCCGGTTAAGTTTGGTATCTTGCCTACCAACCAACTAACTCAATAAGATGCGCTAAGTTCTTAACATTTATGCAATGCTTTTGAAAAGGGACTGTGCTGCTGTGGTTCAGCCTATCTGTCACAGTAGCTCAAAATTGAATGAGTCAGTCACGAAAATTTCCCAAATATGACATCTATAATTTTGGGATCATTTCATTTTGAGGAGACTGGCGGATTTAATTAAGCCAAAATGATTTATTTATATACCTGAAGGCTGTCAGATAAATTCTTTGGGTTTAAGCAAATAAGGTGGTGTTCCTATTGGTTTAACCAAAAATATGTTATAAAATGAATAGGTACATTTTTAGTATGATTTCTTTTTAAATTTTCAGTTAGATCTTGATGATCCAGTGTCCTATAATTATTCAGCAGAAACTCAGGAGATTTACCGACCAGAATCGAGGAACTCGGATAACATCAGCAACGCTCGTCGTGAAGGTTTTGAATCAAGAGGTTCAGAAAATTTACGAAATGAGTTTCGTGAACAATTTGTTAATGCTGCATAATGCAAAACTTTGAAAAGAGCGTTTATTGGAGGAAGGTTGGATCTGCCTTTTTGTCTCTTGAAGATGTTGTGCTGTACAAGGAAACAAGCAGTTTAATATCCCAGGTCATGGGGTGCATGTGTTGTACTTAGTACTTCTTATTACATTAGTGAGATGTCAATTAATAAGTGTCTCATAATTAATATTTCAGGTGAAAATTTATTGAGTCAGTTAGTTGGCTGCTCATGTTGCTGGTCTGTCATGCTCCAAGTGTTACCATAAAAGAAAGAGTGACTTGACAGCAGTCATGCCTGTTTTGTCTTCAGTACCTTGTATGTGCAATTTATGTGACCAAATTTACAGGTTGATTTCATGTACCAATTACACTTCTTAGAAGATTTGACATTTGTTAAAACAAAATTGGTTGCAATGTTTTAAAAACTGAAAATTATGGTGACCATGAGCTATGCCACATGGGTGTTCATGTTTTTATATGAGTAACTTTTCTGTACAAATTTACATCAATGATCATTTTGTGCATGATTTTCACTTCTTCATTCTTTCATAAACCATGGTTCTAAATTAATTGCATTATTTATTGCTTTTCTTATAACGTTGATATATTTTGGGTCATGGGTCAACCCGCCAGAGGAAAACTCGCCAGGTGACAAGTCACCAGGGCCAAAACTCGCCAGCTGAAAACTCGCCAGGCACAAACTCGCCAGTTTATATTTAAATAAGCTTAAAAAGCTTAAATGTAGGCTTTACTGGCTAATATATAGGCCCCATTTAAGCATGTAACTCCCGGAACTCCTTGACGTCCTGCAACTCCCGCTATGTCCCACTAACTCCCGCTAACTCCTGCTAACTCCCGTAACTCCCGATAACTCCTGCTAACTCCCGAAGCTCCCACTAACTCCCGCTAACTCCTGCTAACTCCCGTAACTCCCACTAACTCCTGCAACTCCCACTAACTCCCATAACTCCTGCCAACTACCACTAACTCCTGCCAACTCCCACTATCTCCCATAACTCCCACTTACTCCCGCTAACTCCCGTAACTCCCACTAACTTCTGCAACTCCCACTAACTCCCATAACTCCTGCCAACTACCACTAACTCCTGCCAACTCCCACTAACTCCCATAACTCCCACTAACTCCCGCTAACTCCCGTAACTCCCACTAACTCCCGCTAACTCCTGTAACTCCCACTAACTCCCGTAACTCCTGCTAACTCCCACTAACTCCTGCTAACTCCCACTAACTCCCACTAACTCCTATAACTCCTGCTAACTCCCGTAACTCCCAATAACTCCCGTAACTCCCACTACCTCCCGCTAACTCCTGCTAACTCCCGTAACTCCCACTAAGTCCCGTAACTCCCACTAACTCCCGTAACTCCCATTAACTCCCATAACTCCCACTTACTCCGGTACTTCCCACTAACTCCTGCTAACTCCCACTTACTCCCGCTAACACCCGCTACCTCCTGTTAACTCCCGTAACTCCCATAACTCTCTGAAGTCCCAAATGGAGGCTCGGTCTGGGAGTTACATGCTTAAATGGGGTCTGTAAAGGTTATTCACCACGGGAGAAGGAATATGTGATTTATCACCCGAGGCCTTTAGGCCGAGGCATAGGCGTACGGGATGCGCGATTTTTGGGGGGCGAGCGACATTTGCCCGAATTTTGAGATCTAAATTTAATACCATTTCAAATGAAATAGCCTGGAAATCACCAATTTAAAATAGTTTTTACCTAATCATCTGCCCAAATTTTTTAGCCTTTTTGCCCGAATCTTACTGTTTCCCAAACTTTTGGGGGGGGCGACCGCCCCCCCCTGCCCCCCCTCCCATACGCCTATGGGCCGAGGTGTGATAAACACATATTCCTGATCCCATGGTGAATAACCGGCTTATACCATGAGACAAACTGTTGAGTTCAGTTTCAACTCAACTTATAACTGTAAATTTGTAACTGTAATTTTTGTCAAGTTTACCATAGTTTGCTGTTGTTCTGAAAATGTATCCAAGTTCTATAGGATAGAGGATGTATCCAACACCTTGGGTTCACAGCTTTGTTAATAGGTTGGATGGCAGGTCAGAATTACATTAGACACAGAAGGAGAAAGATGTACAATTTTTATTTCATATTTTAATCAGTCACTTCAAATGGATTTTAAACTTAAAGGATATTCTCAACTTTAAATGTCAACTTTAATGGTTTTAAAAGGTATGTGAAATTTATGTTTTTACATATATATTGTCTACTGAATTTTGTACACAAAAATACCCAAAAAAAAAAGATTATTTGATGCTTATTTTGTGAATTTAGGAATTTTTACTTTTATTGAAAATAATTGATACAATTTGTGAATATTATAGCTCTGAAATGGCTGCCATTAAGCATTTCTGCTTTACATTTATAGGCCTATGTTATGTCAATGATAGTTCAGCCTTACATTGTGCCATACATACTTTATTTATTTAGTGACACATTTGGCTAATTTATTATGTTTATCTGAACTTTAGGTGATTGGAATTATTTATATTTTATTCAGAATAATGACAAATTGAAGTCAACCTACAACACTTGTGATAGATATTGGTCTTGGTGCCTAGGAGATGCATATTGTGTAAGTGGTTTTAATGCGAAGTATATATGTAAATTTATTTATATTATGACAAATTATGATTGACCAGTTTGGTATTTTATTTTAATATTTCTTTGAATATGACAAACTTATAACTTATTATACATTATGACATGATTTTATACTTAGTTTATTTGGTTTATTTGATATCTTTATCCTATGATTTGAACTTTGGTTTATAAATTAAAGCTATTGACCATAAATAACTATTTATGAGACATGGTCTAATGACACCTTTTTCTACTTAGTATTTTTGTGTGTGAATGTGATTTGTGTGATTGTATTTTATTTGTACTCTTATTTATAATTTTGTATTTTTTCTGTTTTATGCAGATGTACCTGTACCTAGTACTGCGTCAATAAAGCGTACAAAAAAGTCTACTCCTAGTTGCATCAATAGTACATACAACGGCGGACCCACAGAAGAAGACGAGAACGGCGCGGAAGTCAGCTTTAACTCGTGAATTGAACACCTTGCGCAAGTTGATGGTCGAAGATGATTACGAAAATGTCAATTCAAGAATTTCTGGTCTCAAGGATAAATTCAAGGCCTTCGAAGAAGCACATGAGGCATACTACTCTTCAATTGATGAAAACCTACAAGATGATCTCGAAAAATGGGATGAAGACTACAACAAAGTATGTAATGATTATATTGAACATTTCTCCACCATTAAGGGAGACATTGTCCATTACAGAATGACTAGACACTTGTTTGGTGGTATTTGGTGTTCAAGCAGTTCAGCGTTTGCATTGCAACATAGTTTGGATCTTTCTGAAGATGTTGATCTCATTGTACAGGACACGGTTCGACGTTCATTTTACGTAGACGACTGTCTAAGGTCTGTTCAATCTAGGGATGACGCCATTTTGGTGGTAGAGCAGACTCGTGATGTTCTGAGAAAAGGTGGATTCAATTTGACCAAATTCATTGTCAACGATCCTGAAATCTTGTCACAAATTCCTGTTGATCACAGAGCGAAGGAAGCAAAAGATTTGACTTCGGAAATGGATAGTAAAGTCTTAGGTAATAAGTGGAATTTTGAGTCTGACATGTTTTCTTTCAGTGTGAAATTTGACGACAATGTTCCTGTGACTAGGAGATTGATGCTTAGCACTGTAGCTTCTATCTTTGATCCCTTGGGTCTCATCATTCCTGTTGTGGTCACTGGAAAAATCTTGTTTCAAGATGTCACTCGTTTGAAGTTGGATTGGGATTCCGTTGTGCCTCAAGACGTTCTCAACAGATGGTTAGTTTGGATTCATGGTCTTCAACATTTGAAGGATTTCCGAATTCCCAGGTGCATAAAGCCTACAAGGTTTGATGATGGTGTCTTAGAGCTACATCACTTCAGTGATGCTAGCGAAAAGGCGCTAGGCTGTTGTTCATATCTTCGTTGCCTCAACAAATTTGGTGAAATTTCCACTTCTTTGGTGATAAGTAAGGGTAAAGTAGCCCCTCTTAAATCCCTTAGTATTCCCAGGTTGGAGTTACAGGCAGCGGTTATGGCAGCAAGAATGGATGATTTTCTGAGGTCTGAGTTGGATCTTGATCTGGGACGTTCTTACTTTTGGGTGGACAGTAAGATAGTTTTGCAATACATCCTTAATGAGAGTAGGAGGTTCAATGTCTATGTTGCAAATAGAGTGGGTACGATTAGACAGTTGACAAGTCCAGATCAATGGCATCATATTTCAGGTTTGGATAATCCAGCTGATTTAATCACCAGGGGGCAGGATCCCCAGAGTTTAGATTTTGTCTCTTGGTTCCAAGGTCCTAAATTCCTTCGTACTTACAAGTCGGAGTGGGAGGTCGAGAATGCAGTGGATTTGGATTTGGCTTCGGACGATCCGGAAGTTAAGAAGGAACCAAAACTTCCATCCAAAGTGTCTCTGGTGGTGTCCGTGGCAGAAGATCCAGTCAACAAATTATTTGATCACTACTCTAGTTGGTACCGACTAAAAAGGGGAGTTGCTTGGTTGTTAAAGTTCAAGTTGTTTCTACGGAACGGAAGAAAATTGGTTGAATCTTCGAATATCAAAGTCAAACTCTGTGATTACGATCACACCTATGGAAAAGATATTAACTGTGGTATCTCATCGTTTCAAGTTGATTTTCCTCCATTAGATAGGCATTCGGAAGATATTAAAACTAATACTTATGGGAAAGAACTAATTGCACTTTGCAAGTCCAGCCAAATGCGAATTATGAATGATTTCTTTAATAACGATCATTCAACTGGTCAGTTTACCTGCTGCACAGCCAGAGGTACCAGCCTCATTGATTACCTAATCTGTGACAGAGGATTCATGAATGAACTGACAGAATTTCATCTGTCTCCTATTACTGTAGAATCAGATCACAAGCGTCTCTCATTTAGTGTCAGAAGTGTGAATGCTTCATATGAATTTCAGCAAACACAGCTTGAAAAGTCTAAGCATCACAAACCATTTTACAAATTTATTTACAGAGCAGACAAGATAGATGGTTATATGTCATCTCTAGAGGATGAACATTGTCTTAACTTAATAGATGAGTTGACAGATTGCATTATTCATGAAAAAAGTGTTAATATGGCTGTCTCCAGCTTGTATTCTTATTTAGATAAAGCCATTTCTGAAAATTTTGACAAGAGGTACATTAAATCTCCTTCAAACAAATTTCCAAAAAATCAATGGTTCGACCAAGAGTGTAAAGATAGTAAGCGGGCATGTAATGATTTCTCTAAACAAAATGACTTATCTTTGGAAAACAATCGCAACCACTATAACTTAATAAAAAGGCAATACAAAGCAATGATACAAAGAAAGAAAAGAGACTACCAAAATTAGTTCGGTCGGACTTAGAAAGTTTTCACTCCAAAAATCAAAATGATTATTGGAAACTATGGGAAAAATTGAAATCAAGCAATTGTTCCAGTTCTAAATCAAATGAACTGATAACTTTGCAGTCATTCGAATCTTATTTTGTCAATGTCAGTTGTCCTCCAGAAAGTGCAGTCTCCTCTTTTGACACATGTTGCTACTCAAGCTCAAAGAGCTGTTCATTTACTCTATGATAACATTAAAAAGACTGTCGGGCACCTGTCTCCTAGGCTAAGCCTTAAAATGTTTGACACTCATGTCCTGCCTATCTTAGAATATAACAGCGAAGTGTGGTTCAATGAAAAGAAAATTGATGCAATAGAAAAAATTCAGATGCAGTATTTGAAAAAGATACTTGGCGTTAGAAGACAAACACCAACTATTGGTATTCTGGCAGACTGTGGCAGATTTCCACTTGTCGTTCGACAACAAGTTTCTGCTGTCAAATATCTGCAACGGTTGATCTCACCTGATTGCCCTAGCATACTTAAAACTTGTTATGATATTCAAATTCAAATGCATAATTCCAAAAAGGAATGTTGGTACACTAAACTATGCAATGCACTTGGAAAATATGACATCACTATAGACGGTGATCTACTCGTCATACCAAATGCAATGTACAAGCATACTCACAATAGGTTGCTTGGTGAAATTTCAGACTCAAATATTAATCCGAAGCTAAGAACTTATAAAAACTTCAAAACCGAAATACGTATTGAACCGTATTTAAATTTTGACCTGCCTAAACATCTCTATACCAGTATAGCTCGTTTCAGACTTAGTTCCCATAATTTACAAATAGAATTAGGAAGACACAAGCGACCGTATGTGCAACCAGAAGACCGAAAGTGTAAAAGATGTGATTTGAATGTAGTAGAGGACGAAGAGCATTTCTTAATGGTATGTCCAAAATGGACATGTCATCGTCTCAAATTAATGAAAATTGTGGTGAAACATATCTCCGGCTTTTTAGTTTCTAGTAGGTATCAGCAGCTCTTATCGATAGTGAAAAGTAAAATATCTGAAATAAATATAGCCCTGGGACAATTCTTGTATCATTCACTTAATGATGATAGTGCATAGACCTCCTTATTTGACATGACCTTCGTTCTTCTTGGTGACAATTGGCAAATTACTGGTACTGTTCTTATTAATGCATGCATAATATTGCTTTTGTATTCAGTTATGTGGCCTTAGGGTGTGGCGGTACTGAAAATTTTCAGTTCTAAACCTCCGTGCGTGCATGTTGCTGAATATGACTGTAGTGTTTTTTCTGCTATTAACTTACATTTCCAGCATGTATATACTCTTTTGGTGCATAATTGGGTGCTAATTTAAAGGTGCGCTACTTGTTTATGGTGCTCAGATTAACATTCTGTATATATAATTTTAAACCTCCGTGCGTGCATGTTGCTAAATTTGACTGTAATGTTTTTTCTGCATGTATATACTCTTTTGGTGCATAATTGGGTGCTAATTTAAAGGTGCGCTACTTGTTTATGGTGCTCAGATTAACATTCTGTATATATAATTGTCATGTGCTTATGTATGGACATTTAGAAAATGAAAGTAGAATATGAGAGTTCCGTTGTGCGGCCTTATAGCGGTTACCGCTGGCTTCGTGCATCGGGGCTCTCACGCCGAATTAAATGAACCAGTTCTAAACTTATAATTGCTCATAAAAATAATCCTTACATTTTATATTTTATATCAAATAATCCTTACATTCTATATTCTATATCCTTACATTCTATATTTTATATCAAATAATCCTTACATTCTATATTTTATATCAAATGTTCAGTATTAAATTTTATATCAAATGTTCAGTATTAATGCAATTAAATTGTATATATATATATATATGCTTATGAATGTATAGCCTTATCCCATTAGATTGTAGTTGCCTGTTTTTATGCTGTATATCCATTCTTTCTTTATTTATTTTTTATTATTTTATGACATATGTATCTGTTTGATCCTCTTACATGTCAATAAAATTCTATATATATATATATACAAAGTAAATTGAATTATAAAAATTATAAAAATTGTATTTTAAATTCAACACTCCCCACCTTGAATTATCTAAAACATACATAATTCAAAATGAATAAAACCACAATTTTAGGCTTATAAAACATTTGATTTTTTTTTGTGTGGTTTAAAAGAAGAATATTTACAGTTGGATCATTATTGTGATCCCTCAAGTTGAACGACCTTTGTGACAGGTCTGACAAGTTCAGTGTTTTTTGTTTTGATCTTTACAGATCTAACCAGTCCATCAGAGCTAACATGACAATCAGTAACAACACCCATCGGCCACAACCCCCTTGGGGTCCCTTCGTCGAGAATTAGAATTAGGTCACCAATTTTGATGTTGCCCTGTTGATTAAACCATTTTGAACGTTTTTGTAACTCTGGCAAATATAATTTTAGCCATTGCTGCCAGAAACAATTTGACAGGTGTTGGACACCTCTCCACCTCCATCTGTACAAATCTGTCTCATCAAATTTACCAGGTGGCAAGGCCAAATTTTGTTTGAGCAATAACAGATGATTTGGAGTGAGCGGGGCTACATCATTAACATCATCACTCATTTTAGTGATTGGCCTGCCATTGACAATACGTTCAACCTCGCAAAAGAGAGTATTCACCATTTCATCAGACAATCTACAATTGAATCCTGTCAATCCTAGCAAAACACGACGAATGGTACGGATCATTCTTTCCCATATCCCACCGAAATGAGATGCAGATGGAGGGTTGAAACTCCACTCAATATCATACATTGTACAAAAATGCTGAATTGTTTGTTCATCACGAAACTTGAAATCTTTTCTCATTTCATTGAGACCACCAACCATGTTTGTTCCGTTGTCAGACCAAAATTTGGATGGGAATCCCCTGCGAGAAGTGAATCTTCTGAGACAATTGATGAAACTATCCGAGTCCAATGAATCAAGCTTCTCTATATGAATGGCCCTGGTAGTTAGGCAAGTGAATACACAACCATAACGCTTGACCTCCGACCTTCCCACTTTGACTTTAAAAGGACCGAAACAATCTAATCCTACAAAAGTGAATGGAGGTTTATCTGGACAAAGCCTTTCAACAGGTAGATCAGCCATTTTTTGAACACTCGGACCAGCAAACAGTTTGCGACAGGTGACACAAGAATGAGACACTGATTTCACGACCTTTCTGATCTTCGTGATCCAAAATGTTTGTCTGATTGAGCTAACCACCCACTCAACACCAAGATGTGCCAAGTTATGAGATTCCAGAGCAATTCTCTCAGCAATGACAGGAGTGTGAGATACAAGGATTGGATGCTTTGCCACACCTTCAACCGGAGCATGCTTAATCCTTCCTCCCACACGAAGAACACCTTGATCATCCAGAAATGGAGAGAGACTAGCAATGACACTCGACTTGCTAACAGGAAGACCTTTTCTAAGTTTCCCGATCTCCTTGCCAAAACATTGCAACTGAACATATTTGACAATAGACGACTCAGCTTCTTGGATATCTTTGACTTTGAGATTCGAAGATTCAACCAATTTTCTTCCGTTCCGTAGAAACAACTTGAACTTTAACAACCAAGCAACTCCCCTTTTTAGTCGGTACCAACTAGAGTAGTGATCAAATAATTTGTTGACTGGATCTTCTGCCACGGACACCACCAGAGACACTTTGGATGGAAGTTTTGTTCCTTCTTAACTTCCGGATCGTCCGAAGCCAAATCCAAATCCACTGCATTCTCGACCTCCCACTCCGACTTGTAAGTACGAAGGAATTTAGGACCTTGGAACCAAGAGACAAAATCTAAACTCTGGGGATCCTGCCCCCTTGTGATTAAATCAGCTGGATTATCCAAACCTGAAATATGATGCCATTGATCTGGACTTGTCAACTGTCTAATCGTACCCACTCTATTTGCAACATAGACATTGAACCTCCTACTCTCATTAAGGATGTATTGCAAAACTATCTTACTGTCCACCCAAAAGTAAGAACGTCCCAGATCAAGATCCAACTCAGACCTCAGAAAATCATCCATTCTTGCTGCCATAACCGCTGCCTGTAACTCCAACCTGGGAATACTAAGGGATTTAAGAGGGGCTACTTTACCCTTACTTATCACCAAAGAAGTGGAAATTTCACCAAATTTGTTGATGCAACGAAGATATGAACAACAGCCTAGCGCCTTTTCGCTAGCATCACTGAAGTGATGTAGCTCTAAGACACCATCATCAAACCTTGTAGGCTTTATGCACCTGGGAATTCGGAAATCCTTCAAATGTTGAAGACCATGAATCCAAACTAACCATCTGTTGAGAACGTCTTGAGGAACAACGGAATCCCAATCCAACTTCAAACGAGTGACATCTTGAAACAAGATTTTTCCAGTGACCACAACAGGAATGATGAGACCCAAGGATCAAAGATAGAAGCTACAGTGCTAAGCATCAATCTCCTAGTCACAGGAACATTGTCGTCAAATTTCACACTGAAAGAAAACATGTCAGACTCAAAATTCCACTTATTACCTAAGACTTTACTATCCATTTCCGATGTCAAATCTTTTGCTTCCTTCGCTCTGTGATCAACAGGAATTTGTGACAAGATTTCAGGATCGTTGACAATGAATTTGGTCAAATTGAATCCACCTTTTCTCAGAACATCACGAGTCTGCTCTATCACCAAAATGGCGTCATCCCTAGATTGAACAGACCTTAGACAGTCGTCTACGTAAAATGAACGTCGAACCGTGTCCTGTACAATGAGATCAACATCTTCAGAAAGATCCAAACTATGTTGCAATGCAAACGCTGAACTGCTTGAACACCAAATACCACCAAACAAGTGTCTAGTCATTCTGTAATGGACAATGTCTCCCTACACATCGTACCATAAGAACCGTAGAGCGTCCCGATCCTTTGGAGGAATGAGAATTTGATTATACATCGCTTCAATATCTGCCTGGATTGCATAAGCATGTTGACGAAATCTCAATATGACATTCAACAGACGATTGTTCAAATCGGGACCCTGAAGACATTTGTCATTAAGTGACTCGCCATGAAACTTGGATGCACAATCGAAAACCAAACGAACCTTGTCCGGTTTTTTGTCGGACACCACTGCATGATGGGGCAGATACCAAACACCAATCATCTTCTTGACATCCCAAAGAGGCACGACCTCAGCATATGAACAATCCAAAAGTTTGACCACTTCATCATTGTAACGAGACTTCAAACCACGTTTTCCTAGACTGACATTTAAAGACTGCAAGCGAGACTGAGCTACAGCAAGATTGTTTGGTAACTGAACATTGTCTTTCCACGGAATAGGTATTTCGAAATGTCCATCAACCACCTTCATTTCTTTGTTCCACAGATCGATCACCTGCTTATCATCAACCGAATAAGAAAGACAATCATTGACCAATCCTTCATTTTCTACACTCCAAAGACTCTGGACTTGACTCTCAAGTGGACTATTGCAGATAAAATGAGAGGTAACACGCTTCGACACTTGACCACCAACTTGACTAGGTCCATTAACAGTCCAACCTAACACAGTCCTACAAGCAAAAGGTTCTCCAGACTTCCCAACTCTGGTTTCAAGAGGAATGAGCAATTCAGCATGATCTTGACCAATTAACAAATCTACAAAATCATCACACTTTGTGAAAGAAAGACCCTTCAAATGGGAGTAACATTCAAGTTGAGCAGTGCGACGAGAGGAGATTGGAATTTTGTCTACAACAATGACATTATGCAATTTTACATGTGAATTCTGATCATGAGAACAAAGATCGAGATCTACCATCTGAGAATTCTTTTGCTCATTAGAAACAATCAATGTATTCAGGTTGTAAGAAACTGTTTTACCACGAATCTGCAATGCATTCACCAATGATCGCGAACAGAATGTACCACTGGAAGCTGTATCTAAGAGAGCACATGTGTCTATCTGATCATTAACCTTGACATCAACCACAGGTAAGTACACATCAATTCCGACATTTACACTTGCATTTACATGATCAACAGATTGAGTATCAGACACATGTATAAACTTGGTGTGGCGTTTTCCACAACCTGGTACTGAACACACACTCTCCTTTCTACATTTTTCAGTGGGATGATTATTGTACAAACAGTTGCGACAAAGTTTATGCTCATTTACCACTTTCAAGCGTTCATGAGGTTTCAAGCGCTTAAATTCTTCACAGTAGAATAACTTGTGTTCCAATCCACACAGAACACATTTAAACCTTTTTCCACTGCCGAACGAATGAGGTTCCGACTTTGATGAGAATGCGAATTGGGCTTTCTTGGAGGATTTATCTTCGACGTTGACTTTCGTTTTGTCAGTTCGATCATTGAGACGAATCGCACTGAAAACGGGGTCATTGGCCTGCTTTGCTCCCTTCGAAATGAAGTCGATAACGGACTTGAAGTCTGGGTAGTCCCCAGAAGATTCCAATAACGCTGCACCTTTATCTTTCCATCTAGAACGCATGTAAGTTGGCAGGCGATTGATGATACTGACAATGAATTGCTGGCTTTCAATTTCTTTCAATTTATCCATTTGTGACAAAATTGTGTAACAATGTGAAAGCTCATCCGCGAGGTCTTGAAGCTCATCTTTAGATCGCACTTGTTTTCCCCCACGAACATTATCCACTAGCCTGTTTGTAATGACATGATCATTCCCAAATCTGGTCTTGATAATTTTTCTAGCTTCATCATACCCTGTATCACCAGACATCAAAGTACATGGCTTAATCGCTTGTTTCGCCTTACCAGAAGTGTGAAGAAGAAGTTGCTGCAATTTTGTACGTTTATCTTCCATGACCTTGTCTACGCATTCATCAAAATTAGATATGAAGCTATGATATTCTAGAGGATCACCCGTGAAGGTTTCAGGCTTAGCATTAGACAGACTCATCATGTGAAAGAGATTCTTCTGCACCTGCATGATATCAGAGGACGCTTCAGTCTTTACATTAGAGGCATCACTGTCATTTGATTTAAAATCAGAAGCATTGTCCCTTAACCATTTCTTAAATCTCAACATTGCCTGAGTATAATTACTTTCAACGTCAGCGAAATACTTGTCACTTGCCTCTTCATCGTCAATATTCTCCTGAAGGGTGTGATATGAGTCATGAGCTGTTTCGAAACGAGCGAAAACTTCCTTCAGCTCCCCCACTTTCTCTTTCACTGCATTGATGTCTTCTTCCGCGATAAGACGGTCGATACGATTTATAGCCCTGGTTACGGCTGCCTTTCTTTGCTGGCGAGCTAACTTCTCTCCGTCCATGTTGATGACGATGATTGGATGTTACTGGCCGGTTGTTGTATCCTTATTACTGGCCAGTTGTTGTATCCTTATTACTGTTGGCGTGTGCCCATAGAGATGACAACTTAGGTGTAGATTGATGCACTTTATTAACTCAGCATACAAAGTAGCTGCTGGTAATCTGAAATTTACATAATATATCATCGTAAATACATTTTATAAAAAAAAAATAATAATAAGAAATAATGACAAAAGATCATGTGATAAACACTCAAAATTGATAAGTGAAAGACTCATAAAGCCATTACAATTAATGATGCTCAAAATACATGTAAAGAGAAGAGCAGATAAAATTATGTAGTTTGTATAACCAAAAGTTATTTATAAACATCATTGGCTGACTAATAATTAATATAATTTAGTTTCTCCCAAAGAACCATTCATATGAAAGAACAATGAACCAATAAAATAAAATACATAAGCATGGAACTTACAAGGATGTGCAACAGCCTTAGCATGGATAAACATCTGGGCACAGCCAGGAAATTGACCTTTTTCACAAACTCATTATTCTAAAATACAATAGAAATACAATCTATTAGAACACAGTAGAAAGTGGATTGAAATTCACTATATAATAAACTATTTCTATAAATCTGTATGTTAAGTCTATTTCTATAAATTTATACAAGATTGGATTAAAATAATTAATTTTACATACCTTTGACATGTGTAGCTTTTAGATGGATTTCCCATCTTGACAGTTCAAATGACTATTTCCAAGTGAATTTACAGCTCTATAATTTAGCATTAGGACTATGCTTCCTGATACTAAAAGCTGTGAATAACCTCACCAGAACACAGAAACTAAGGATTCTACAGCTTATTTTGACAGTTATATTGAACTGTTGTTTGGCAAATTCTCACAATAGTACAGCAAATACAATCAATGATCAATGACTGAAATATACAAAGTAAATTGAATTATAAAAATTATAAAAATTGTATTTTAAATTCAACACATGTGATGGTGAAAATGAGTTAAAATTGTCAAATGTTTATGTTGTTGCTGATATTCCAGTACATGTGCCGAAGTTGAACGTGAATAGTTATCCTCATCTTGCTGATTTGTCAACTGATGTTCATCATGTTCATGGTCCTGTGGACATACTCATCGGCCAAGATCATGCGGAGGCTCTTATCCCCATCCAGACTCGCCGAGGTAACAACGGGGATCCTTTTGCTGTTCAAACACTTTTCGGATGGTCCATCAATGGTCCATTGTCTGTCACTCGTCCCACAGATAGACAGGTTATATCGCATTTCATCTCTGCTGCTCAAGTTGATTTACGAAATGTTGGGAACAGTGAAATTCATGATCTACCTGCAGAAGCGCAGTCGTATTTTGTTGAAGACAAACTGATCACTGCCAAGTGGAATGCTGAAACTAAAAATGTTAATGAACTAAAATGCAAGACGTTGTGTGATTCCTTGTGTGTAAATGATTCGTTGAAATCCTCATCAGCCGAAGTTGAAGATGAACCTCAAACTGAATTTATTGAGAACTGTGATCAAGTTTTGTCAAATGTATCTGTCAGTGAGCGTGAGAAACAAGTTGAAGAATTGTATCATCTTTCTAAGATTAAGGTTTTAGGAACTGAATTGAATGTTAATGATGATCAGTGTTATAATGATTCCACTGTGAAATTGTATGATGTCACAAAACATGAAAAGTTTCGCATTGTTGTATTGTACAACGCTTCAAGAATGGTGGATTCTGCGATTGTCAATGGTGGATTGCAGTTTCGAGATGCTGCACGTCTGAAGTTTACCTTGGATGATGTTGCTACATTGGACTTGTCTCTGAAATGGAAATCCTGGACTTGTGACCTGGAAGACCTGCCATTGTACCGTGTTCCCAGGTGTGTCAAGCCGTCAAATTGTGATGAAAGTGCCGTTGAATCACTCAACTTCTGTGATGTTACTTCTTACGTCCATGAATGCGAATCAATTGTAAATAGCCACCCACTCACGAAGCTTAGTGATCATGCTGAGGACTTATTGCAACTGACACCCAATGATCTACTTTTACTGAAAGGTAGTCCACCACCTATGCCTTGGACGTTCAGTGAAGGTGACATGTATCGTTGGCGCTGGAAATACGTACAACATTTGTCAGATCAGTTTTGGAAAAGATGGTTGAAGGAGTATCTACCAGAGCTTCAGAAGAGAAGGAAGTGGACAAGGCAACAAAGGAATATTCAGCCTGCTGATCTTGTTCTCGTGATGGATGAAGCAATGCCTCGACGCGTCTGGCCTCTAGGACTTGTGTCGGAAGTCAAGCTCGGCAGGGATGGTTTGGTTCGGAGTGCAAGTGTTCGCACGAGATCGACTACCCTTGTGAGACCAGTCAACAAGCTTGTGTTGTTAGAATCAACTTAAATTTTATAATTGTCATGTAATTTATTTATTTATTTATTGGTTAGAATCATAGTCGATTCAAAGATGGGGAGTGTTGAGTTCAGTTTCAACTCAACTTATAACTGTAAATTTGTAACTGTAATTTTTGTCAAGTTTACCATAGTTTGCTGTTGTTCTGAAAATGTATCCAAGTTCTATAGGATAGAGGATGTATCCAACACCTTGGGTTCACAGCTTTGTTAATAGGTTGGATGGCAGGTCAGAATTACATTAGACACAGAAGGAGAAAGATGTACAATTTTTATTTCATATTTTAATCAGTCACTTCAAATGGATTTTAAACTTAAAGGATATTCTCAACTTTAAATGTCAACTTTAATGGTTTTAAAAGGTATGTGAAATTTATGTTTTTACATATATATTGTCTACTGAATTTTGTACACAAAAATACCCAAAAAAAAAAGATTATTTGATGCTTATTTTGTGAATTTAGGAATTTTTACTTTTATTGAAAATAATTGATACAATTTGTGAATATTATAGCTCTGAAATGGCTGCCATTAAGCATTTCTGCTTTACATTTATAGGCCTATGTTATGTCAATGATAGTTCAGCCTTACATTGTGCCATACATACTTTATTTATTTAGTGACACATTTGGCTAATTTATTATGTTTATCTGAACTTTAGGTGATTGGAATTATTTATATTTTATTCAGAATAATGACAAATTGAAGTCAACCTACAACACTTGTGATAGATATTGGTCTTGGTGCCTAGGAGATGCATATTGTGTAAGTGGTTTTAATGCGAAGTATATATGTAAATTTATTTATATTATGACAAATTCTGATTGACCAGTTTGGTATTTTATTTTAATATTTCTTTGAATATGACAAACTTATAACTTATTATACATTATGACATGATTTTATACTTAGTTTATTTGGTTTATTTGATATCTTTATCCTATGATTTGAACTTTGGTTTATAAATTAAAGCTATTGACCATAAATAACTATTTATGAGACATGGTCTAATGACACCTTTTTCTACTTAGTATTTTTGTGTGTGAATGTGATTTGTGTGATTGTATTTTATTTGTACTCTTATTTATAATTTTGTATTTTTTCTGTTTTATGCAGATGTACCGGTACCTAGTACTGCGTCAATAAAGCGTACAAAAAAGTCTACTCCTAGTTGCATCAATACAAACAGTCAAACATGAGAGGATAACTGGACAACAAAGAATATGGGAATTATTCCCCTGAAATGCTGTAATGTGATTGGCTGACAGAGGTGTCGAATGGTATAATACAATATATATATAAACAATGATTGATGTGAACTCGAGCAGTAGGCTTACCCCTCCTAAAATTTGCACAAAATTTAAGGGAATTTCATGTATGAGCTTGTATAATAATGTATGTAATTTATTTTTCAATTTAAATACACAAATTGAATAATTTCATTTCAGTGCCATGGCAACCAAAGTTTCCAACAAGATCAAGAAGTCTGTCATCGGATTGCAAACAATGATTTTGGGGGCAACCATAATAATTAAGATCTTTGGAGTTTTTCTCGGTGGGAAATTAAATATCTCACGGTAACAGGAGCAATTTTTTTATTTCAAGCGCAAAGTTTGAATGTCCACGAATATTCATTCCTAAGTCAAGCCTCACCTTGTCAAGAAATACGCCAACAAGAAATTATTTATTTTAAGACTGTCCAAAAAGAATTTATTTATTTCAACAAAACTGAGGTAGAAATTATTTATTTAAAAAAAAAACGAAATCCTGCCCCCCCCCCCAATCCAGATTCAACAAAGTAACTGTCATAAGTAATAGATAACACCCTCGTTTGTGATAATATGCAGTTTATCGAGGCTTGCCAAGATTAGTTGCATATCATCACAATCACAAACAAGGGTGTTATCTAACTTACAGCACAACAAATTCATTTTAGATCTCTTTGTTTGCTGTTAATACTTGTTGTTGGACAACATTTGATTGTACCAGTTTGCAAATGAAAGTCCATCAGATCATGGGCTAAAAGACAGCCCTCAAGACAACAGGTTGAAATGCTATAATACTTATATAAATATGCATTTAGATAGATAGATGGATCGATAGATACAGAATATATAGATGCATATAAACATAGATTGAAATAGATGAGCGATATATATATAGACAAATATATATAGATACATAGCGATGGATAGATAGGTAGATAATATATAGCCATAGATAGATAGATAGATAGGTAGATAATATATAGCCATAGATAGATAGATAGATAGATAGATAGATAGATAGATAGATAGATAGATAGATAGATAGATAGATAGGCAAATAGATAAATAGTGCAGTCCTCTCAGTTAAGGTCTTAGTGAGGCCGATCAGAGTGGCCAAAGAAACATTTATTTTGACAATACAAAATACATAAGTAAAAATAATAGAAACGAACGAGTAGGGGTTCGGGGCGGTAGCCCCCGAAATAAGAAGAAGCAGGGGTTGGGGGGCGACCCCCCCCCTCCAAATTAAGGAGAAAAAAACATAATTTGAATTTGCAAAATGGGGTCAACATTTTTGGTGTGCTGCTCTGCTATTTTTTTTTTGCAAGCTTACCTATCCAAAATAACTAATTGTTTTCAAGAAACCTAAAAGTTGATAATTTTTCACTTTTTAATACATTAATAAAGGTTTCACAAATGTGAACACAGCTTTTTCATTTAGACCAATTGTGCTTTTTATGATCTTCCTCTTTGTTTACCATTTTTTTTGCCCTTCTCTTTAAAGTTGAATCCCACAGAATGCAGCTACTCCACCTATTGTACTCCACAGTTCAACAAAAATACCCCAGCTGGTGGCTCCCCCACTTGGTCAAATTGTTCTTGTGCATTGGAAAAGCCACAGATTTTTTAAGACAGAGGTAGGCTCACTCGAAGGCTGCTGGCTCAGCCAGGAATAATGGCACTAAACTATAAATGCACACATTTTGGGTCGATATATAGGCCTATAATCCAATCCAACTTTCATAAAAATCGGAGCAGAAATCTTTGAGATATTAAGGGGCACTTATTTTTGTTGAACTGTTTTTCATAATTTTCTAATATTGTACACCACGTAACTCTCAAAAAACATCGGTAACCCCCCTTCAAAGACTTGTTTTTCAATAAAGGGTATGTTCAGCTATATTCCTTTAATTTTTCATAAATATCTCATGGATATTGTTCGAGTGATGCTGTTTTTCGTTATAAATCCCACACGTTTTTAGTATTTTACTGTAATGACGTAAGATTTTGAAAAGATCATAGTTCGAAAATTATGTTGGATAGCCTGCCTTTTTTTTTTAACGTTGGAAAGCTTTCTTTTTGAAGAACTCTTTGGCAAAGTTTTATGAATATCTCATGGTTTTTAGATTTCCTGCCAAGTGTGGGATTCAACTTTAATTCTTTGTTCATCATTTTGTTTTGGTTTTTCCTTCAATTTACTGACATGTATGTGGTCACTCAAGCATGCAATGTCGTGACCAGGTGTATGATTTGTGATATGCATTATATCAGAGCAAAATCCCGTCTTCTGATTGGCCGAAAAAAGCAAACAGTGGTAGGCCTATAGTATTATTGTTAGTGGCATTTGACCATTTTGCGATGTGTTGGTCTAATAGGATTATAGATTCTGCTTAAGTCTGCTCTGCTTCAGTTCTGTTCATGTTCTTAGATCTTCCACATGGATTCTTAAGTGAAGTGCATTTGTCACAATTTAATTTTTACGCTCTACTTAACTGCCAGTACATGGAAAAAATGGTAAGTTTTCTATAATTATTATTTTCAAGCCTACTAGCATGATAACTGGCTTAGGCCTAATTATATAATAGATTTTACTGATATTTGGATATATGAAAGAGTGATACATGTGTCTTTCAAATAATATATGAAAGAAAAACGGAATAAAACAAAGAGAAATTACTTCTACAAACTACTAACATTGGCATAGGATATGGAATTACGTAGGCCTGTAGTGTAAGAGCATATTTTATTCAATTCAACGTGTTCAAGTGCCAGTTCTTCAAGAGTCAATTCTAAGAATTTGTTGATCATGTTATCGAGTCCATAATTTAGATAAATACTAATGAAATGTTTGTAAAGTTAGGTCAGTTATTAGAATTAGTATTTAATATGAAGTTTAGGCTTATTACAAATTTAAGATTACACTGTCCCAGCTTAGCCAAAACAGCATAATATACACTGTATATACTATTGATGTTTAAAAAGTCAAAAATCTTTTATTTTACTAGGATGGCCCATTCAGTTTACACTTGTTTCCAATGAGGTCCTGATACATAATTAGACGCACAAAATTTAAATTGCCTCTAAATAGCCCACACCGGTGCTGATGGGCGTAAACCACTAACTCACTCACTCACACAAAATTTAGAAAGGACGCACAAAAACACATAAGTAGACAAGTTGTATACAATAGAAAATACATGTAAAAGGGTCATTCCATGTCAATTCAACAAATGGCTCCGAGCCTCCAACTCGACCCCATCAGATTTGTTTGAAAAAATTCTAAAACAAACCTATAATAGTTTAAAGGATGTCTGCCAAATTCTAGCTCGTTATCTTGAATAGTTTTGCTAAGAAGTTTTGCTAAGAAAAAATATTAAAGGAGACAGGGTTGAGGTCGTTTTTGCACTAATTTTAGGAGCGTCAAATGACCACCACTTTTCAAATGTAAATTTCTTGAAAATCGTGGAAGTTACCATCTTCATTGTCACCAAAATCTTTTCTTTCACCATTAAAGTGGATTAAAGCCATTTTTAGGAATATCCTACATCTGACATTCTTTCTGAAGGCATTCAAAATGGCCGACCCATTTGGTGAACATTTTTGTGGCAGCATTTTCATATCATGGATCCGTTCTCCTTAACTATAGTACCTAGAATCTTCAAATCTTGGATTTGTAATGAAGTCACAGTACTGTAAGAGAGTCCCATCAATTGCATAGTTCCCTAGAAAAATGGCCTCAAAGCTGGACAAAAATGCAATTATCTTGATTTTCAAAGCTCAATTGCCAAAATATCCCTCGCGGACATTGAGGTAAATCTAATGTTGGTCTAACGAAGCATTTAACCTCCTAGTCACATCGGGCCCAACGTTACGAAACTACGTAATCTGTCGACACATTTCTCAGACGTTAATACGTACTTTTAGACGTTGATACGAGTGATACAAGCCGTATCTGTCACTACGAAGTATTTTAACGTTGGTCTGACGGTCTTTGACCGTCTTCCCGCCTTCTAGGATCCAGCGTTTCATGCGCACTTGCGTACAAGAAGCCAAAATGGCGGGCTGACTCGAATGTGTGATATTTCGGATGGTGATTTTGCTAATAACGAAGCATTTAACGCATTGACAAGCCTCATAATGTGGTTTGCTCCCTAGATTAACTACTTGGCTACCACTTGAGCATGTTTTGGACGGTCGGAACGCTTTATTGCGAAAGATTGAGGCCCGGCTATGTGAAAAATCGAACGGCATGGTCGGAGCGCCCCGGCCCAGGAATGACTCGATCAGCTGTTTTAGTATTTGTGATTCAATTATGGACTGATATTGGACATATATACCCCGTTCTGGATGGATATACCCGGTTACCAAACCGGGGAGGACGCATGGACGTGGATACGGCCAGAATTCGTCGTTGGACACCAGCGCTGGACTCACAGGTAAGTCCCTTCAAGGTGTCGATTTTTTCCAGGGGCGGATCGTCTGATGGGAGGGGGGGGTTCAATTCTGTTCAGTTTAATTCTGTTTATTAGCTATTAAGCTCTTTTGGTTTAGTTCATCTTGTTTTCAGGTTGATTTATATATATAGCGTGTTCGGGATCATTGTCCAGGTAGGGTGGGGTCGGGGGGGGGGGAGCATCCCAGCCACTGGTTCGGAGGATTTAATTATTTTGATTGAGATCTGCAAATATAAAACAAACAATTAAAGCAGTAAAAACAGAGCTATCCAAAAAAGGATGGCTCCCAAAATTAATAGACTTTTCTTCCTCATTTTACTGAGCAGTCTACAAGTCCACTTAGGGACTATAAGATAAAATTATATAAAAAACACTTACCTTGCATGGTGAAGTTGAAAATGTTACTGCAATTTTACCTTGATAAAATTGGAACATTCTCGGCATCTACGACAGTTGCAATGAGGCACCATTAAACTTGGGTCTCATAAAATTCTCATATGCATCTTTGTGGGTGTGGCAAAAAATTAAATTATTTTTAAACCAGGATAAGCTTTCACATTTTTAAAAGTACATATGTGGATTTAATTTTTACTGGTCTGTCAACTTTTTCTTCATGGCTTCATCTTATCGACAACAGCAACCATCCTGTTGGAGTTTTTATATATTACAAAGTTACCAGATAGATTGGAATAGGTATGGAATAGATGGCGCTACAAGCTCTCTGAGAATCAGGATCCTAGGTTCTGCAACTTTGTGCAAACCTTCAACAAACCTTTGGCAGATACGTATGATCAGACGTTTGACCTGAACATTACTTTCAAACGTTGTCCATACATCTCCAAAACACGTTGGAGAAACCTTGGAACTTACGTATGACCAAACGTGTGACCATACCTTTGATAAACGTATGAATCAAAGGTATGGTCATACGTAATAGTCCAAGGTTGCTAAAACCTCTCAGATGAATGTTCGACAAACCTTTGAATCAAAGGTATGGTCATACGTAACAATCAAACGTTCTTCAAACCTCTCAACCAAAGGTATGACTTACGTAATAGTCTAAGGTTTTATAAACCTCTCAAATGAATGTTCGACAAACCTTTGAATCAAAGGTATGGTCATACGTAATAGTCAAACATTCTTCAAACCTTTCAACCAAAGGTATGACTTACGTATGACTGACACATTTATCCAAACGTTATAACAAGACGTTCCTCCAACCTCTCAACCAAAGGTATGACTTACGTGTGACTCGAACGTTAGGCCAAACTATAAAACAAACTATTTGCCAACCTCTTACTAACGTTGCGACCTACGTTTGGTTTTCCATCTGAATGCAACGTTTGGAAATTACATTTGCCCTACCTTTGTCATACGTTGTTTGGCCCAACGTTTGATTCTAACCTAAATAATTACGTAGCGAAAGGTTGGATTTACGTTTGTGCTTGGGAGGGATGACACCAGCTACCAATGTCAACTAGTGCCATTTTCAAGGCTGTATACTCTTTATTTGTTAGGTTGTGTAAATTTTTTATTACAGCTATGAATTTGATGAGTTTTTTTCATTTTGAAATAAATTGGATGAGCAGTGGAGCATATTTCAGGAAACCTTTGCCAAAACACAAGATTCATGCATACCCCATGGAAAAATTAGCACAGTCTTCAAGCCAAAGCCGGTTCCCTTAGACAACACGGTCATATCAAGAATAAAGAAGAAGAATATAGCTTGGCGAAGATACATGGAGACAAGATCTCCGGATAAACTCAAAGAATATAAACGATGCAGGAACCAAGTTTGCAAGGCTACCAGGAAAGCGAAAAACAAATCCCAAGAAATTCTGGAAATATGTAAATTAGTAGAGGAACGTGCCATAGGCTCCATGACCAATTTCTCGGACTCAATTTTTTGATGGAAATTCTGTTAGATGGGTTCAAAATAAGAAAATTTAGCGAGGGTACCCCTCTCAAAAGTTCGGGCTAACTCTACCAGCGGCCATTTTCCAAAATGGCCGCCAAAATTAAAAATTTGCCATAATTCCACTTCTATTTGGGCTACAGATTCAAATTTTGGGTCAAAAGATAGGTTTTAAGGGTCAAGAAACACAATAAACATATTCCTAAAGGTGTCTGCCCAACCCTAGCGGTCATTATCCTATATGGCAGCCAAAATGGCCGACGAAAATGGGTAACTCACAATTCCTGTATCACATGCTCAAAATGTGGAGTTGGAGCTTCATACAATATGTCAACATGCCTCAGGGAAGTCAAATATTGTGATTAATAATTTGTGTATTCAACCCCTCTCGTACCATGTCCAATATGGCCACCAAAATGGCCATTCAAAATGCCCTAAATCTCACTTTTATCAAAACGTAGCCAATATTTGGTCTTTTATTTTGAGAAAACATCAATATATGTACTTTAATTGTCCAGAACAACTGACTAATAACAATTAATAAGATTTATACACAAATCTGTTCTAATTATCTAATATGGCTGCCAAAATGGCTGCCAAAATGGCTGCCCAAAATTTAATTACTAAAAATGTGACAATTTTACAAAAATAGTTGGTCTACATTGGTGATATTGGCATTAATATAAATGTTTTAGTTGCCAAAGAGTTCTGTTTTCAGTATTTGACAAATGAACACGCAACCCTATGGTTAGAAATCCAATAAGTCTGCCAAAATGCCTCCCAGGAGGTTCAAATGTGAATTTTTATGATTATGATTGTGTTTATTTGTATTAATGTGAGACTTTCTATGAATTTCATTTAAATTATCAATATGCAGATTGTTTGCACTTAATTAATTGGCAAAATTTAACGCTTCTGCCATGGTTAAATGCAATTGGACTGTCCATTTGCAATAAAGGTTATTTTTTTAATAGCAATTCAAAAGGTCATGTCATCAGTTGAATAATATCTACCTTTTGCGGTCTCAGAATACATGATCCTTCAAGCAATGCTAATAAGATACTGACCTCTATAGTCTGCCTGTACTTGACATATATGCTGTATTATTGTATTTATGACAATTTGTTGTATTTTTGGTCTTTGGGTGCCAGGCCATGAAGTGTCTTGTAGTAAAAAATTACTGTAATACTATTGAGTAATAGTAATATCACTCATAGGGAATTGCATGGAGAATGCAATATCAACCTTACTGCATGATGAGAACCGAATGTGGCCTCCACATAAATCAACAAAGAATGATGAGATTCCTGAAGCCGAAATTCTGTCACCACTTACAAACAAATCATCAATTTGTGGGTTATAAAAACATATTTTTTCATTTACGATTTAAAGTGAAAGATTATAACAAATTATTGAGGCTGGTATTGTCAAAGAATGGCAATGCCAAAGTTTCAAATCCCAATACACTCCAACTTGATATGTGAGGCAAATACCGCAGTTAAAAAGTTCAAATTTGGGAGAAAGATCACTTTTCAAAACATGTGACTGCTGTACCAATTGGAGAGACAAAACAGTTGAAATTACTATCAAATTCAAATTCTTGATTTGGCTTCCAGTCAATAATAGCTGTTTAATGTAAATCATTGTAACATAATTCTTTTGATGACTATTCAGCAATGGTCACATCTAAAACCTGATTCGATAAAGAGACTGCAGCTTGTCACCATTGGAAATGGTATAGGATGTTGCCTTTGGTGTAGCTACAGCCGCCTGATAATATATTTAAGTAGCCAATTATATCCTTGTAAAGGATGCATGTAACATGTTTTCAGTAGAGAATGGTTGCAATGTGTGAAGCAACATCTTAAGAGACTTAAACCTATATGCAGGTTCAAGTTGTCAGGGAATTTCTTGGAAGAAAACTCTGTCAGTTAAGTCCAAATTTCTGGTAGGGCTTGCTGACTGGGAAATAGTTAAATAAATTCTTGCACAATCTGAAAATACATTTCACATGTTGCTGATGACATTTCAGGACTTGCAACAATCCTGTTTTCTCGGTAACTTCAAGGATAACGGCTGCTTATAATATATCAGGCGGCTATCATGTTTCAGATATTTGACCTTAGCTGAAGAGTCCTAAAAAGAATCTGTTCTTGTTAACAATTTCCTAATGTCCTGTTTTATTTTCCTGTTTTACGATGCTTTTACATTGACAGGCTCCGAGTAGCCGGAAGTCAAGTGTGGGAATTTATATTTCATAATTTACAGATTTTTCTTAAAGCTTGATACAAGAGTCAATGGTACAGAAAAGAGATTTTCCTTCCATGATTTTAACTTCTGTATTTGCCTTATACGAGGGGTTTTCCAAAAGTTCTGTCTAACTTGTTATAACTTTTGCAATATTTAATACAGAAACATGATATTTGGGTCAGATAATATTGAAGTAATTTGTGAATTATCCTCAAAAAATCAGATCATAGAAACAAAAATAAATGGTTAATTTGTTGCCATGGAAACCAAAAGTCATGAAATGCGGCCCAGGGCACTTTTAGAGACACAGATTCATTATATCTTGTCATGAAATTCAATTTTTACCAGGGACACTGGACATTGTCCAGTGGACAAGAAATCTATTAAAAATAATCCCTAACATTTTCCAAATACTTGAAATAAGGAACTTGACACCAGGTACAAATTTCCTCTTGCATTATATTCCTTAAAAGATCAATGCCTCATAGTCGTTATATTTAGATCACTGTTCATGTTTCGTAGACTATTTGCACTTTACAATGGGTTTTCCATAAGTTCTGTCCAACCTGTCATAACTTTTGCTAGATTTTATCCAGAAAAATGATATTTGGGTAAGTTGATATTGAGGTAATTTACAAATGATCCCCAAAAAATAAGATCATAGAAGTAAAAATAAATTGTTGATTTGTTGCTATGGAAACCAAAAGTCATGAAATGCGGCTGAGAACTGACTGACAGACGGATCCTTGATATATCTCGTCAAAATATGTAATTATTACAAGAGATAAAGGACGGAATATATATATTCAAAACATTCATAGCCATTTCATAACTTCACAAACTAATGACTGGAATCCTGAATACATTTTCTCATACTTTCTAACCATGTCTAAATACCTCAGTCTTCGTGTTTTGGTCAGTTTTGGCATTTTGCAGTCTTCTTTTCTTGGGTTTTCCAATGTGTGTGTTTTCTTCATTCAGAAAAAGTTTCTGCAACCTTCATTTGATTCCATGACTCATACTGTCCTCCTTGTATGTATGATTAAGAAGTTTCTTGCTCTCTCTGCTGGTTTTCATCCAATTCGATTAAAGAAAGATAGTGGGTATATATAATGCCATCCTTATCCAAAAAAAATATCTCATAAAAAAATGAGTAACTGCACGAGTGATGGTAAAGTAACTGAGATGAGAGAATAACACCAGTTTTCATTGTTATTGATGGTGTTACAATTACCTGATTGCATTTAATGAAAAAAAGTATGAATATACTTCAATTGAATAAGTCAAGACACAGATAATGCAAGCAGGTTTTTAATTCATTTTAAGAGCATCACAAAATCTGGGCCGCATTCCATGACTTCTGGTTTCCATGGCAACAGAATAAGCACTTATTTTTATTTCTGTGATCTGATCTTTTGGGAATTGTTTCCAAATTACAGCAATATTATCTGGCCCAAATATGTTTCTACTTTGAATCTTGCAAAAGTTATGACTAGTTGGACAGAACTTTTGGAACACCCCTCGTAGTATTGATATTCTGATTCAATGTGCCATTACAATATTAAAAGAGGAGTGTTTTTTGAAACTACTGTGTTGCCAATCTTTGACAATATAAGCCACAGTAGTACATTTAGCTTAATTTTTAGAGCAACTTTCTAATAAGAATTTCACTTCAAATTGTCCTTTAGAGAAATAATTAAGAGGTTTCATGGCACGCAGGTTGAAGCTAATATATACTAGTGAAGTTTTTGTTTTTATGTGGTTATTTGGATTCAAAGATACCTGACATGTCTATTCATAACAGAATTATAGGAATCTCATCATTCTTTGTTGGTTCATGTGGAGGCCACATTCGGTTCTCATCATGCAGTAAGGTTGATATTGCATTCTGAAATTCCCTATGAGTGATATTACTATTACTTAATAGTTTTACAGTAACTTTTACTACAAGACACTTCATGGCCTAGCACCCAAAGACCACAGGTCTACCAAAAATACAACAAATTGTCATAAATACAATAATACAGCCTATGTCAAGTACAGGCAGACTACAGAGGTCAGTATCTTATTAGCAGTGCTTGAAGGATCATATGCATTCTGAGACCGCAAAAGGTAGATATTATTCAACTGATGACATGACCTTTTGAATTGCTATTAAAAAAATAATCTTTATTGCAAATGGACAGTCCAATTGCATTTAACCATGGCAGAAGCTTTAAATTTTGCCAATTAATTAAGTGCAAACAATCTGCATATTGATAATTTAAATGAAATTCATAGAAAGTCTCACATTAATACAAATAAACACAATCATAATCATAAAAATTCACATTTGAACCTCCTGGGAGGCATTTTGGCAGACTTATTGGATTTCTAACCATGGGGTTGCGAGTTCATTTGTCAAATACTGAAAACAGAACTCTTTGGCAACTAAAACATTTATATTAAAGCCAATATTACCAATGTAGACCAACTATTTATGTAAAATTGTGATATTTTAAGTTATTTGGGCAGTTATTTTGGCAGCCATATTAGATTATTAGAACAGATTTGTGTATAAATCTTGTGAATTGTTGTTATTTGTTTTGGACAATTAAAGTACATATATTGATGTTTTCTCAAAATAAAAGACCTAATATTGGCTACGTTGTGATAAAAGTGAGATTTAGGGCATTTTGAATGGCCATTTTGATGGCCATATTGGACATGGTACGATAGGGGTTGAATACACAAATTATTAATCACAATATTTGACTTCCCTGAGGCATGTTGAGTCACATTGTTGACATATTGTATGAAGCTCCAACTCCGCATTTTGAGCATGTGATACAGCAATTGTGAGTTACCCATTTTCGTCGGCCATTTTGGCTGCCATATTGGATAATGACCACTAGGGTTGGGCAGACACCTTTAGGAATATGTTTATTGTGTTTCTTGACCCTTATTTTTGACCAAAAATTTGAATCTGTAGCCCAAATAGAAGTGGAATTATTGCAAATTTTTAATTTTGGCGGCCATTTTGGAAAATTGCCGCTGGTGGAGTTAGCCCGAACTTTTGAGAGGGATACCCTCGCTAAATTTTCTTATTTTGAACCCATCTAACAGAATTTCCATCGAAAAATTGAGTCGGAGAAATTGGTCACGGAACCTATGGCACGTTCCTCCACTATAATTAATTAAAAGCATATCACGGTGGGATAAGATCGTAAATCGGACGGATAAGATCGTAAATCGGCGGAGACAAGATCATATCCCTGTGGGAAAGATGTAAATGCCTTGGGGGCAAGATCTAAATGCCTGTGGGATGTCAAAAATCGTCGGCGGGATGTCAAAAGACCATCGGCGGGCTGTCAAAAACTGCCGGCGAGGCTGAAAATGTCCCGCAGGGAAAGTAAAAATATCCCGCAGGGGCAGGAGAGGTCCCCTCAGGGGCAGGGGATGTCCTAATTTCCGCCGGAGATGTTTTTGAGTCGTTCTCACTGAAAAAACCCCTGCCAGACATCCAAAAATCCAGAAAGTTTTGGGCTCTGTTCCGGCGTCATGGAAAAAAAATTTCAACATGTTGAAACTTTTTTGCACCCAGAGAATCTACCCTAGACGAATCCCTCCATCGTCGCATATAATCATAAATTTTGCGTCAGAGCGTCACAGCCAATCAGCGTGCAGCATTTCTCTCCACTTCGAAAGTTTACCGGCAATTTGTGAAGCAACTATTAACTCCCCCAGAGACGTATGAGATATCATTTTAAAGGTCTCAGAGAGATCTATCTAATGCAGTTAGAATCGTATCTGTACGACTGACGAAAATGCGTCAATAGACGTAATCGTCCTTATTTACATAACTTGCTTGAAGGCCTGTTCATTGGTCAGCATTGTGGGTGTGTCTGACTTAATCACTGAAGGCTTTGCTGAAGTGCTTTTTTGACATCCACGGCGCAGTTATTTCATTTCTAGGAACTCTTGAGGGAAACAAAAAGTACCTCTGAGGGATGTGAAAAGTCGTCGGCGGGATCACCCAAATTTATCCAAATTACCAGGAAATACCATCCCGCCGACGCCTAAAGTGCTCCGTAACGTGCCGTGAGATAGGGGCATTAGTCAGACCAGGACTTAACTTAGACCTGGCTCTTCTCTCAAGTCAATCTTGGTGAAATCGGCTCATGGAGTCTGACCTTACCCTATTGTCTCTCAAGCCAGGGAGTATATTCTGACAATAGATAAATTTTTCATGTGTTTTCTACTTCATTCGTTTCAGAAACCGTCCCTCAGCTGGAGGCGTTGTTATAGGTTACTTGGTTGCTTCTTCGTTTTGCTGCTTGCCAACACTCTGTTGGAACTCCAGGAACGATGGCAGCCCAGTATTGCATTTGCCAGATCTTCCTTAGTAAAAATCGGGCCATCCAAAGAAATGGCAAGTGTTGGAAAATATGCTTTTCAGGATTTTAACTCCGAAAATACAATGACATTTCATATGGTGTGCTTAACAAATACAAAGAGGAAGGTAAAATGGCCGAAATGTACGGACAAATGGGTCACCAACAAAAGCGAGACAAGGTCTTTTTGCATTGAATGCCCTCATAGCCAAAAAAATATTATAATCTTCCTGGAGAAGGGGGAAGAAGTGAGGAAACACAACAAAGACAAGAAAAACTATGAGTTAGGGTTGAAATTGCTTTTCAAGTCCTCACGTCGATTATCAAAGGATTACATTATCAGAAACGAAACGGCCTTTTTTCTCGGACGTAGTCATCATCCGCAAGAACCTAACAATTTCTTCCATTTTGTCAAGCAGATTTACTTTCCTCTGTATTGGTTAATGAGATCAACAAACCAACTGCATGAGCAAGCCAAAAACATAGTCTTTTACGCAGCCCCTTATGCTAAGTGTGAACGAGACAAAATCATCTACTATAACCCGGATAAATTTAAGACGTTTAAAGATATTTTATTCATCAAAAACAAACTGGAACTCAGTGCCTTTGTTGACAGGCCACAGCCAGATGGAGTGTGCTATAGAAATGCTGTGTTTTCGAGAGTCTTCTTTCTGGACAAGGCCAAGGAAGCCACTGAATATTTCAAACGCTCACAAAATGTTACAGAAAGTAAATGTCAACCTAAAACATTCACTCTCATCAATCGGGCTTCATACCGGCAGATTTCGAATGCAGATAACTTAATAAAAATAGCAAAAGACTTGGGATACAATGCAAAAGAAATGTTTTTGGAGAAGTTGACAATTAAGGAACAGGCTCAGTTGATCCACTGCACTGACGTCCTGGTCGGGGTAGTAGGAGCCGGACTGCAATGGGGCTACTTCATGAAAGACAACTCACATGTGTTCGAAATAGCTTGGCCAGACAAAGAATGGGACTTCTTCTTCTCATCAACAAACACAGGTAAGCGAAATTTAATCTAGATAGCAATTGCTTTATTATGTTTGCTTACTTATTGGTGTGGTTTATTTTGGCTTACTTCCTCTGCCCTTTGCCAGGTCAGGTTCTGGGATCTCAACACACTTTGTAACGCACCAGATAATGCATTTTTGACTCAAGAAATATGATATTAGCTTCTAAATATACTTTCAGTCATACCAAATGTTTGTATTAATTCTTACAGCGAACCAATGTGGGAAAGCACTCCTGCATGCCCGATTTGGCAAGAGTGATTCAGGCGCCAGAATGTGAGTCCTTAACTACATCAAGACTTATGACAAAGCATGGATTCACTAGTATGAGCAAGAGACCTAAACTAAAGGGACAGCATTATCCATCCCAGCTTTTCCTTTGACACATATAGCTTTACATAAGACCTGGTTTTCCACTACCTTAATCACTGGGGGCGATAGTTTCAGGCACTGGAGGAGAAAAGGCTTTGGATGACCGAAATGCTTTCACAAAAGCATTTCCTGGAGGGCTTCAAGGAATATTTTTTTCAAGGTGTATGAATTAATGCTTTTGTAGTACTTGCGAGTATTTTTAAAAGGTAGTATATTTCTTGTGTTAATTATTGTCTATCTTACTAATACAAGTGGCAGAGTGAGGTCTCTCTCAGCCGCAATTCTTTGATTTTGTAGCAGCCACTGAGCACCTGCTACTGTTTTCATGGCCCTTCTTCACTGTATGTTATGTTACTAAGTTTGTCCCTGAATCTTTTAACATACATTTAGTGGCTTTATTGTGACTTTTTGAAACTATTTCTTAGCCAGTCTTCTATAATATAATAACAATAATAGTGATTTATATAGCGCCTCTTCCAGTAAACTGCTCAGAAGCGCTTGGGTGGGAAAATTATTTGTAGAACATTTTAAATAAGTGGGTCTTTAGGTTTTTCCTGAAACGCTCAAGAGTCTTTGTTGTGCGAACACTCTCGGGTAACTTGTTCCAGAGTTTTGGTGCTGCGAACGAAAAAGCCCTGTCTGAACTTATTTTGACGGTTTGAAGCTGTCTCTGTTAACAAAAGCTTGTTGTTACTTCTAAGATTACGGTCACTGTTTGTTTTAAGCTGGACCATCTGTTGAATGTACAAGGGAGCTTGGCCGTTTAATGCCTTCCAAGTTGTTGTCATCAACTTAAATTGAATTCTAGCAGGAATAGGCAGCCAGTGAAGTTGCTTTCGGTATGATCCTACACTGTCTTGGTGTTTCAATCTCTCAATGAGACGAACTGCTGAATTTTGGGCAACTTGGAGTTTGTTCACCAAATATTGAGAAATGCCGTACAAAAGGCCATTTCCATAGTCCAGGTGAGGTGTGACCAGAGCATTTACAGCAGTTTTAATGGTGTCTTTGTTCATGGATTTTCGAAGTTTGGAGATGTTTCGAAGATTAAAGTATGCATTTCGGCACATCTTGTTAACTTGCTTCTCCATTTAGTCTGGGGGCCAAGTGGCAAAAAGTGCTTTATTTAATGGTTTCGTGTGCACCAAGAGAGGAATGGACAATCTATACATCGTTGGAATCGCCAGGTTCCGTAGATTATGGAATGGGGGATGCAGTAAAATCGCTTGGTGCAGTTTTTTGTAAATCGGTTACCATGGCAACCAAGTCATAATTGCAAAATACATAACTTTGCAAACTTTATCAAGATTTTCAATGACTTTGGCTTTAGTCAGGTGAAATTTAACTTCACTTTTGTATTTCCACTAAATGTGGCTTTATTTGAATGTTTTGATTTTTTTGGTCACATGACCCTCAGAGGGGGTTTCCAGGGCTAAAGATACAAAATTCGATTTTTTATTCAAATTTTTACACAAAAGTTGTTATAACTCAGGATATATTAATGGTAGAGACTTGTTTATGGTGTTGTTGGAAAGCAATTTTTATCTGCTTGAAAGTTGTATTTGTTTTGGTATCCATGGCAACCAGACGTCAGAACAATGATATTTGGTTAAAGTACCAATTTTTTGGATTGACGAAAGACTCGATTTTCAGCAACATAGACCTAGCACACATGCTTGATAGGCTTACTAAAAACAAGATATGAGGTGATATGTATTAAGTTGGTCATGTGACTAATGATCACATGCCTAAATAAGGTGATAACCTCAAAAAAGTGGGAACTTAAGGCATTTTGTATGATACAGCTGACCCTTTTTGCAGTACTATTTGTGTTATAATTCAGGATATATTGACACTAGTTACAGACATGTCCATGGCATTGTTGGAGAGCAAATTTAATTAGCTTGAATTTTGTGTTTCATCTGTATTGGTATCCATGGTGACCAGTCACCCCAGCAACAACATTTGAATATCTTGGTGTTCAGCTGAATTTAAGGAACATCACATCTTCACTGGCATAAACATGGCAAACATATTCTTGGACTTACTCAACCTTTGTAGGCGGTTACATGTACAATGATAGTCATGTGACTTGTGGTCACATGACATAGGCCTATGATAAGGTGATAATCAGGGAAAAAGCTGAAATTTAATGCATTTCATATATTGCTTGCGACCTATTTCACAGTACTATTTGTGTCATAAGTTACACTGAAAAAAAGGTTTGTGTGAAACAGACAAAATGAACGTTAGCTGGTGTCCGTCCAAAATTTTGTGTAAATTCAGACAAAAGGTATGTGTATTTTTGACATTTCATTGATCAAATCACACAAACATTTGATCAAGATTGACAAAGAAATGTCAAAAGTACACATTCATTTTGTGTGAATTTACACAAAATTTTGGACGGACACCAGCTAACGTTCGTTTTGTCTGTTTCACACAAACCTTTTTTTCAGTGTAGGATGTTTTGATGCTACAAATATGTTTGTGGTGTCATAAGAGAGAGAATTTAATCAGTTAGAATACTGTGATTGCTAGTGTATCCATGGTGACCAGTCACTATAGAAGCAATATTTGAATATTGCAACGTTTGAATTGATTTAAGAAGGCACTTTTTACAGTGACAAAGACCAAACAAGCATTAACTTGGACTTACTTGAATGAACTTTTTTGAAACATTTCAAGACGGCAAATTTAAAATGCACTTAATAATTATTCCTGACAGCTTTAGATTTTGGGGTAAGGGTGTGCAGAAGGTAATTTAGGATGAATTGAGGCCTGCAAGGCCAGCCTTTGTGGCAGCTGAAGCACTGTGTGACAGTGGCCTCCAGAAGCCAACAGGATTTCAGATGCTCTGAAATGCATTCTGAGCATTCTAGAGGGTGTAAAATAGCACTGCAAATCTTTTGTAAAAATTCCTAAAGAGCTTCAACATGGCAACATGTTAAATAGCAAAGTCACAATAAAATTCTTCAAAAGAAAGAAAACTCCTAGGCCCTTCACCAACCTGGGCTCAAGAGAAGAGCCAGGTCTAAGCTAAGGCCTGGTTTGGCTATTTGGCTAAGCCAATCTGTCAAGCAGAGCAGCATCAAAGAATAAAAGTTTGATGAAAGTAAGCACATAGTATCTGAACAGTACAACGGCTACAAACACAATATCTCGATTGCCTAAACAAGCCAAGGAATATTGCAAGACACGGGGAGGGCTGGTACTTTTTAAGATGTGAAAAAATGTCCATCAAATCCAGGGGAAAAAAATTAACTCCCCACACCATCAACCAGTCTATCAACCAGCCTATCAATCTATCCATTTATTGATATATCTATAGATCTATATTAAAAGCTAAATATCCCTTTTATTTAACATATCCCAGTTTTTTTTTTAATATCCTGGGCATATGGTGCCAGTGAATTTCTCCATTTTTGGAAATAGTTCCAGCAATTCCAGCTAAGACCTGTGCATATATTTTGCTTATTTTTAGACTTCTGCAAATTATTTTATGGGCAGCCCCCAAAAATGTTGATGTTTAGGCATGGATTGCAGTGCATAACTGAGAGTATTTACGATTACAATTGCAATATTGTCCAGTAGTTTTAGGTTCCTAAACAGGTCTATTACAGGTTTGGTGTTACATTGTGCTGTGTCCATGCTCTTTATTTGTCTCTATTTGGAGGCTAGGAAAAAAGTTCCCCGCACCAGATGCAAGTCCTGCGACTACTGTCAAGTTCAAATTTCGTGTGAAATTCAGAAATTTCCAGGCAATGTCATGCCCGAATTCCCTAATTTACCAGCCATGTCCCTGTGCTCCATAGGCCCAAATCATTGGTGTTAACCTTTTTTTTTGGGGGGGGAGGGGATCTGTCCTCCCTCTCTAACAGGGACCAACCTGCAGTTGTGTTGTTAAACAATGGAGTAGAACAAAGAGACAAAATGAAAAACTCAACAAACCAATGGTATCAAGAAATTCCTTCATGACCAGTCTCCCCCCCCCCCCTCCCCACCAGCTCCAAGACAATATCACTTGACGCGAAAACAGTTTTACATCACTCTTCTGTTAGTTATACAATGTATAAACAATGTTTGAGAATCATTGATCCTTGACGAGGCTAAAGACTAAAACACAGTTGGTGAAAGGGACTTAGTTAAACCAGGTTTGAAGGAGTTAAGACCAGGTCTAACTGTTAAAACTATGTTGGTGAACTCAGCCCCTTGTTTCACTAAAACGAAGGCTAGGATTTTCTGTCAAGGAAATTACCGTCTCATGAAGACAATTGCAATTCCAGCTAAGTCCTGGCCCTAGCTGACACTGCAGGGGCGAAGCCAGGGGGGGGAGATATGGGGGTCAGAACAACCCCTTTGGCCCAAAACTAAAGTCACCTTTACCAGACTTTTAAAGATAAATCCTTGCATGCAAATTTGACAGTGAAAAATTATACTTTTCATCACAAATGTTTGTTCCAGGGTTTTCCTTGGCGTCAGACCGATATTTAGAGGACAATGACCGTGGATTATACAAAAATTTCTCTGATTCATTCCTCCAGATCAAAATGGTTCTTAACATAATTTCCTCAGTTGCTATTTTAGTGTAATTGTATATTTTACCAGGTGAGCCCTGTAACAACTCTAATTGGTCAATTAAGATTATAAAGCACTGGAAATTTCTGTCGGTCTGTTTCCATATAAATCTAAAGGAAGTTCAGGTCTTGCAGAGCCTGAAAATTCTTCTTCTGAAGGCTATTTTAATATTCTTACACTTTACCAAAAGACAAATCATAATTAGGTAGCATGTCTGACAATTGGAGAATTTTGGTCATTTTAAACCCAGACGTCTATGATAAAGTTTTGAAATCAATGGATTTAGATTCCAAAAAACAGATTCCTTGCGTATTTCACAATGTCATGTATTTAGTATTTAGGGACTGATGTTATCAGTAGCCTACAGGAAATTCAGGAATCACTAGTACTGTCTTCAAATTATGCAAAATCCCAATGATTAGAGTTTCCAATTCTGAATGACTTGACACAGACTCCAAACCAAAGTATAAAAAAATTTAAATGCATTATTGGACACTTTTGTCATATCCTGACCATGGTGTAGTTTGCATAATGATAATTCACAGAAAATTCTCAAAACACCAAGCATTTTAGCTTGATATACCAGACCTTCCATGAAATTATTATAACCTTAAAACTGCTCAGAATCAATGTCCAACAACATAAAATCCGTTGCTTCTGGGGCCTAAAGCGGCCCCCAAACCCTCGCCGATTAGGCTTCAGCCCTTCGGGCCTTGCCAATGTCATCTGGAACAAAACCCCCCCGTGACTGGTTTCTGGCTATGCCTGTGGCTCACAGGATGATTGAGTGTGTGGGGTTGCTCAGTTGGGTATCAGAAGCAAGTCTGATCTCTGCAACCATCCTCACCTCACAGCAGAATGACAGTAGCGGGACTTCTTCTATCCCATGTAATATCATCATGAGTTAAAGGGGGAGGTCGGGCTTTGGGTTGGGGGAGGAGGTATGTGCACACACCCTCCACACCCCCTGGTTACTGGCCTGCATTAACCAAAAATGAACGTTCTTACTTGCAGAATTGGTTTTTTGGAAGTTCAGTACACTCAAGGTAAGTCCAAGTAAATGTTTGCTTGGTCTTTGTCACTGTAAAAAGAGTTTTCTTAAATCAAATCAAATGTTACAATATTCAAATATTGTTTCTATAGTGACTGGTCACCATGGATACACTAGCAATCACAGTATTCTAACTGATTAAATTCTCTCTCTTATGACACCACAAACATATTTGTAGCATCAAAACATCCTAACTTATGACACAAATAGTACTGTGAAATAGGTCGCAAGCAATATATGAAATGCATTAAATTTCAGCTTTTTCCATGATAATCACCTTATCATAGGCCTATGTCATGTGACCACAAGTCACATGACTATCATTGTACATGTAACCGCCTACAAAGGTTGAGTAAGTCCAAGAATATGTTTGCCATGTTTATGCCAGTGAAGATGTGATGTTCCTTAAATTCAGCTGAACACCAAGATATTCAAATGTTGTTGCTGGGGTGACTGGTCACCATGGATACCAATACAGATGAAACACAAAATTCAAGCTAATTAAATTTGCTCTCCAACAATGCCATGGACATGTCTGTAGTGTCAATACATCCTGAATTATAACACAAATAGTACTGCAAAAAGGGTCAGCTGTATCATACAAAATGCCTTAAGTTCCCACTTTTTTGAGGTTATCACCTTATTTAGGCATGTGATCATTAGTCACATGACCAACTTAATATATATCACCTCATATCTTGTTTTTAGTAAGCCTATCAAGCATGTGTGCTAGGTCTATGTTGCTGAAAATCGAGTCTTTCGTCAATCCAAAAAATTGGTACTTTAACCAAATATCATTGTTCTGACGTCTGGTTGCCATGGATACCAAAACAAAACAAATACAACTTTCAAGCAGATAAAAATTGCTTTCCAACAACACCATAAACAAGTCTCTACCATTAATATATCCTGAGTTATAACAACTTTTGTGTAAAAATTTGAATAAAAAATCGAATTTTGTATCTTTAGCCCTGGAAACCCCCTCTGAGGGTCATGTGACCAAAAAAATCAAAACATTCAAAAAAAGGTTTCATTTAGTGGAAATACAAAAGTGAAGTTAAATTTCACCTGACTAAAGCCAAAGTCATTGAAAATCTTGATAAAGTTTGCAAAGTTATGTGTTTTGCAATTATGACTTGGTTGCCATGGTAACCGATTTACAAAAAACTGCACCAAGCGATTTTACTGCATCCCCCCATTCCATAATCTACGGAACCTGGCGATTCCAACGATGTATAGATTGTCCATTCCTCTCTTGGTGCACACGAAACCATCAGTTTTTGTCTTTGGCCCCCAGACTAATTGTCATATTTTTGTCAAAGGTAACACCCAAGTTCCTGACATTCTCTGCTGTTTTGACTGAAACATTTTCAACATTAATTGATGACACTCGGAGTTTATTCAGTTGGTGCGGTGTGCCAATCATGAGAAGTTCTGTTTTGTCACCATTGTTACAGTTTGTTTTCGTGAAGAAATTTTCTGATTTCGGTTATGCACTTTTCCATTTTCATGATCGCATTTTCTTGTTCTATGAATGTCGGTTTGAATGATAAAATATTTCGCCCTTGCTCATATTCACCATGATGTCATTTTGGATTTTTGTGAGGAGTGTTTCTGTGCTATGAAATTGCTTATAAGCTGATTGTTTGTCGTCATCAAGTTATAGTCCAGAAGCCAAACCCAGAAATGTGACATCCAGTAAACACCCCTGAGTAGATTTAGTTTGACACTTGATGATGTTAGGGCACCCCAGCCTGCATATGGCCAGGGTGGGTTTACTCATCAACTGTGGTGCATAACCTGGTAATGCGGCCATATGTCCGGTTACGGACAAAATTGAAAATTCCAAATATTGAGTTTTGAGGGCCTAATATTGACTGAATCAAACTGGAATTGGTTCAGATATGTGTAGAATAATTGGTTTCATGTTACTAAACTAAAAAATGTTACATAGTTTCTTTATTTTGTGATTTATAAGGAATCTATGGTCATTTTTCATGGAAAATTCGCTTCATTTTCAGCCGGGCCTAATTGCAAGTCTCTCCAGAACTTCAGTTCTAATGCAGATATCAACATGGTTCAAACTGCAAAAACTTCCCCCTATTCTCAGTTTGCCAGTGGTGTTACATTCATGGCACTGTGATGGATACTTTCTCTGCCATTAGACTTTAAAGTGACAAAAGTTACCTTACCCCCCTTATTTTCGAATTTATCACATATTCATAGATTTGCAGAAAATTTCATCCTCAGGTTCTTTGCAACAAATGAATTGCTAAGGTATGTAAATGCCCCATTTAGAGAGACTACAGGTGAACACAGAGACCATGTATACATTGATAATTTAAATTATATATCATGTTTTTATGGCCATTTTTATACCAATTTTATTCGTTTTACGGATGGATTTGAGTATTATGTCAGCGAAATGAGTAAAATGTAAGATATAAGATTGGTCCACAAGTGTTACAAATATATACACACATTTGTATTGCATCTGATAGGTTTTTAAATCACAATTAACTTTTGAAAGTTCGCAAACGATGCCAAACGTTTCATGCAACCAGTTGAGACAGGCACATTTAGTTCGGCTGAGTTGGCTTTCTGAGAGCTTGTCCGCCTGTGCATTTGATCTTCAGTTCAACATTATCTTTACCTCCTCAAGATCTTCACTATCCATAAAACCAAGTTGGCTCATAGTGTTTTTTCATAGCTCAAAGATGGGATATAACATGTTTTCTCTGATTTTTTTATTTCAATACAAGTTTATCGGGTTGAAGATATATTTTGCAAACCCGTGGTATCGATTTGACTTCAAAATGAGTTAAACTATTTATATATAATTTGTTATCCCATGTCTAGCCAACTTTTGTCCCTCATACTGAGCTTTTCCCTGGTAAATACAGATTGAGAGAGGGAAATACAACAGAAGGAAACAGGGATATATTTAGTTCAACCAATCAAAATCCTTTGGCTAATTAGCCAGCAGGGCTATACTGAAAGATAATGAGATTAACAGGGATATGCTGGAACTGACCAATCAAAAGACAACAGTGCCCCCATATATCATGCTTATTAGCATGCAGATACCAGCATATTTGCTTCTTGTTGTGATTTAAGGCAATTAAGTGCTGCCAATTAAGAGTATTGATTTTTATTGTAGCACAGCTGCATTCACATTGAGTGCTTCAAACTGTTTTACATTGATATAAAATAAAATTATTTTTAAAAAAAGACATGGGATAAAAAGGTTATACCATGGGTTGCGGCAGTATATCCCAGGTATAGTCACCCTCGACCCCGTATATCCCTCGACCCTTCGGGTCTCGGGATATATTGGATCTTGGGTGACTATACCAGGGATATACTGCCTCCACCCATGGTATAACCGCATAGTACATATCAATGTACTGGAAGGTTCTTAAGCAGCTGAACTTTCTAACTGTGTTTTGGTAGATAACTGTCAATGCCCAATATTTGTTACTTAAGTTACACCATTCTTTTAATTTTAAATATCTAATTCGATGCGATGTTAATTAATCTATGACCCATAGGCCTGCGAGATATCAATTATAAAATGTCTAGTTTCCATGGATATCTGGCTGTGATAAACTTTGCCAAAGTTCACACAATGTTGAAATGCATATTTCAAGATAAAAAAATAAAATAGACTATGTAGATACATCATGCATGTCTCTTAAATTACTTTAAATCATATATCACAGGGAGACATACAGGCCTATGGTGTATCATGAAAAATCAGTACATTGTCTAATTATTCTAATGATCACTTGCACAAAAAAAACATGGCAATGACATTACATGTGTCCAGATATTGGTGTTATAAACTTTACTAGAAAATGACTTCATGATAATAGTGACAACAGAAAATACATTTTTCAGACAACACAAATAAGTGCAAATGCTGACGTTCATTTGGCTCTGCAAAATTCAGAAATGCAAAAATAATTCACACAAACCAAGTCAAGAGTGAACATCATCAATATTCCTCAGAGTAACAGTGGCTGTTACTGTTCTGGCTCATTCCACAAAAATGTATTGGCAGTCACCATTGCTTAGGAATTGTAAGCTTCAATCCAAGAAATGTCATGTTTTCTGCAATTCCAAGTCTTTAGTTCAGTTGGTGGAGCAACCACATCCAGTCAGAGCAAGTAATACACTTGGTGCAACTTCATGCTAGTTATAAGTGGAGGAACAAGGGTGTCAAAAGTCCCATTCTCAGACAAACATCCAACAAGTGAACTGGAGTGAAATCGCATCATATTTAATTAAGTTCAGTGGGACAAACATGGAACATCAGCATATGACTATTGAGTTTCCAAGCAAAGGTTGTTAACCTTTTTCTGCAATTAGGAATGGAAATGTGTACTCTTTGTAAACTGCACCTTTCATCTGAGGAAGTAAAAAAAAAGCATATCACTTCTGGCTTACTCTTTACAGCTTGACTGAAGAGATGATAACGAAAAAATTTCAATGTCTGTTTGGATCACCAGCAATGTCCATTCTGACTCAATGTTACTGGCTCTGCAGCTATTTTAGCTGATATTAGCATCTGTCAGAGGCAGATGTTATGATGAAATAAGGCTGTGAGACCACATCAATGTACTACCATACTCTTTATATTTACCAACTGCTACTAATTCAAACTGCCTTCACTTTTGAATCATTTTAGTGCATTACAGGAATTCGTGTTGAAGTAGACTTGTTGATTTGCATTGATGTGATCTTCAGTAAAATGTGTATTTTCAATATTGGGCTAAAAATATCAATATCTATCTCATTATTTTAACCCTGGTAATAGGGCATATTACTTTAGAAACAATACCCACCAAGCACTGGCTTCAAAACAGAAATATAAATGAGTAATTACAAATCTAAAATACATCTACGTGACGTATAAAAGCCTACATGACGTGTGGTAGCAACACATTGCATTCCAATCATGAATCTTAGCTGCAGTACACAGAAATCAACATGCCAAGCTGTCGATGTAACTGATATACCAGGTGTCTAAGACAAAACCATAACAGCAAATTAAAGTTATTTTCAGTTTGTTCAGTCTTTAACACCAAAACTTTGATTGTTTGTCATGTCAGTTTGCATTATGAGCTTCACTGACACTGATTGATTAATTGGCCCACATTTGACCATACCAGACCGCATTTTCTCTTTTGCTCTGTAGGCCCTGCAGTGAAGGATGCTTTTAATAGGACTTAATTGTGCTTTTCTGTGCATTCCCGATTTAGCAGACAGGCAGTATAGAATATAGATAGATAGATAGATAGATAGATAGATAGATAGATAGATAGATAGATAGATAGATAGATAGATAGATAGATAGATAGATAGATAAATATAAAATACACGCGACAGGATATCTGTCCAGAGCTCTATCCAGTATTTGTATCAATCAATTAATCCATCAATTAATCAATCAATCAATCATGGCATCAATTAGTAAATAAGTGAAAGAATCATCAATTTATCTATCCATCTATCCATCCATCCATCTATCTCCCTGCTCCATTGTGTATTAACTGTACTTTTACATTATTTTAAATTTGTCTTCTTTTTTTTTTCTTCTTGGGATTTATATACTTCAGGTGCTCATAAATAAGGATTCATATATTCATTCTATCATTCTATCCATCGCAATATTTTTATTTTAATCTTTCTATCTGACACTCTTTCTATATGGATCTAATTACTACAGTGTTCAATCTTGAGACTTGTCAAAATGCGCTCTGAGACGTTCTTGTGTGGACATTATAAGTGTTCATGGGGCGGGGCCTAAAGGTAGGCTATGAATGCCCACCAATGATTTCTGACCAATCATATGAGCATGAAAACTTTGGATGGTTGACATTGGATTATAATTCCATTATCTGAAAGTTCATTTTGCTTCGCAACTGTTGAAATAAACAGACAAACTGACGAAATAGATTTGGATCTCACAGCTTCTCTGTGTGAACGAAACTGAGAGGAGATCTGTCATACTTCAGTAGATTTCTACCATACGTCACCTAGAGACAAACTGATAGGTCCTGAGGTCCAGAAAGTCTAATTCAACGCGAATTCCTGTAACTGGTAATATTGGCTTAGCTTCAGTGCAGCCCACATTGTGTGCAACGGTGCTGATATTTATGCACCTATCTCTGTCCTTGACACCAGTCTTCAGCCACAATTCTGATTTCAGGGCCTGCATGGCATTGCCAGAACATCAAGTTTCAGCATTTTTGACAACAAACTTTTGAGACAAAGAATATTGTGTTTTACCTTTTGAGTTTTTGACAGATTTGAGGCAACACTGTCTATAAAATCACATGAATATGCCAGAATGAACCCCACCCCACTCGTGATTACAAACAACAACACCCATCGCCCAAACAGCAGGATGTCAAAGTAACATTTGGATCACAGTGATATTCATTTTGTGACTACATGCAGTTATGAGTTCAGTAATGCATCAGACTGTAGAATGTCAGGTCACCAAACAGTTGAAGACCTAGTAGATCTTCGGTCAGTCCATCAAGAGGCTGATCCCTGCTTTTTATTGCATGCTCAATTGCTCATTACACAGCAAAAACAATAGACAAGTTTATTAGCTGATCAGTGATCACAGGACACTGCAATAAATCTGCTCCAGCAAAAAATCAGAATTGTGGCTGAAGACTGAAGTCATGGGCAGAAAAGATACAAAAGTATCAGCCCCATTTCACACAAACTGGGCAGCACTCAAGTTCATAAACTGCAGGATGTGTAACAGTGCTGTTTAAGTGAATGAGGAGAAATCGAAGAGTATGATAGCTAATGACCCACACTGGCCCAGAGAACTAGCCTACCTTGAAGACAATCAGGAACTAATTCTAAATACTACTGATGCCAATGAAACTTTGATGGCTGTACTTCAAGGTTGTAATTCCTCAACAGACATCAACCAACTTTTCTTCAGAGAAAGCAAGCCAGGAAGGATGACCACTACAATGTCATGGCTCTGTCTTTGCAAAACTAATATCACTTCTTGTTTTAGTGTATGGCTGGTCATGAGAAGTATATGCTATTTAATATGGTTTCATGAACACTGTAGGCCCGTGGTCCCCTTGGTTTTGAACTTTGGATTTAAGCTTATTGTTAAAGGTTATCCATTGATTTCTTAATCAAAACATTTCTTTTGCAAAATTATGCTCGTTCTTGACCTTCTTTATCATGGGAAATGCTTTGACATCGCAAGTCGCTCATTTCACAGATATAAGAGTATGTTGTGAAGTTTCAAAATTTAAATAGTGACTTGCAGTGATGTAGTCGAGGCCAGGACATCCGAGACCGAGGCAAGGCCAAGGATTTGGCATCCAAGACCGAGGCAAGGCCGAGGCCATCAAAATATGGCCCCGAGGCCGGCCTCGAGGACGAGGCCGGTTCCGAGGCCTCCATCACTGGCCATTAGACACCCGAGACCGAGGCAAGGCCGAGGATTTGGTATCCGAGACCGAGCCAAGGCCGAGCCCATCAAAATATGGCTCCGAGGCAGCCTCGAGGACGAGGCCGGCCTCGAGACAGCTCGAACACTGGTGACTTGTTGAACTTCTTCACATACCATATATATTATACAGATAGTGGAAGGTGAGGAGACCAATATTACCTGCTAAGACCAATAAAGCTCAATATTGATCCACTCAACATCTACTGTTTGCTATATTCGGCACCACAATTTTCAGACTGATACATATTTGTAAAATACTGGTTTTTCTGAAGACGTTTACTTTTTTATATGAAATATACTTAATTGTTCCCATTATTTACAATGGGCATATCTATAAAATGACAGATTGACATTTCAAGAATTTAGATTTCCCTTAAGTAACAGGCAATTAAGTGCATTGTTGCTGCTAAGAGCATAGGGGCACGCCAATATCACTCTCCACAGACCAATTACACTTTTAAGACACCAATACCATTATTTATTGGCTTGTCATGTGACTGATCATCTGGTACATGATTGGCCTTAAATTTTTGATGCAGTATATATATATATATATATATATGGGCATATATTTTTTTACAGTTGTGGACCAATCTAATGTTGATATCTTACTCATTTCACTGACATAATATTCAAATTTATCCGTAAAACGAAGGAAATTGGTATAAAAATGGCCATAAAAACATAATATCAAATTGCTTAACAATAGATACATGGTCTCTGAGTTCACCTGTAGTCCCTCTAAATGGGGCATTTGCATACCTAAGCAATTCATTTGTTACAAAGAACCTAAGGATGAAATTTTCTGCTAATCTCTGAATATGAGATAAATTCGAAAATAAGGGGGGTAGGGTAACTTTTATCACTTTAAAGTCTAATAGCAGAGAAAGTATCCATCACAGTGCCATGAATGTAACACCACTGGCAAGCTGAGAATAGGGGGAAGTTTTTGCAGTTTGAACCATGTTGATATCTGCATTAGAACTGAAGTTCTGGAGAGACTTGCAATTAGGCCCGGCTGAAAATGAAGCGAATTTTCCATGAAAAATGACCATAGATTCCTTATAAATCACAAAATAAAGAAACTATGTAACATTTTTTAGTTTAGTAACATGAAACCAATTATTCTACACATATCTGAACCAATTCCAGTTTGATTCAGTCAATATTAGGCCCTCAAAACTCAATATTTGGAATTTTCAATAAAAGGCCAAGGATTTGGCATCCAAGACCGAGGCAAGGCCGAGGCCATCAAAATATGGCCCCGAGGCCGGCCTCGAGGACGAGGCCGGTTCCGAGGCCTCCATCACTGGCCATTAGACACCCGAGACCGAGGCAAGGCCGAGGATTTGGTATCCGAGACCGAGCCAAGGCCGAGCCCATCAAAATATGGCTCCGAGGCAGCCTCGAGGACGAGGCCGGCCTCGAGACAGCTCGAACACTGGTGACTTGTTGAACTTCTTCACATACCATATATATTATACAGATAGTGGAAGGTGAGGAGACCAATATTACCTGCTAAGACCAATAAAGCTCAATATTGATCCACTCAACATCTACTGTTTGCTATATTCGGCACCACAATTTTCAGACTGATACATATTTGTAAAATACTGGTTTTTCTGAAGACGTTTACTTTTTTATATGAAATATACTTAATTGTTCCCATTATTTACAATGGGCATATCTATAAAATGACAGATTGACATTTCAAGAATTTAGATTTCCTCCTACCCAGGCCTTCCCTTAAGTAACAGGCAATTAAGTGCATTGTTGCTGCTAAGAGCATAGGGGCACGCCAATATCACTCTCCACAGACCAATTACACTTTTAAGACACCAATACCATTATTTATTGGCTTGTCATGTGACTGATCATCTGGTACATGATTGGCCTTAAATTTTTGATGCAGTATATATATATATATATATATATGGGCATATATTTTTTTACAGTTGTGGACCAATCTAATGTTGATATCTTACTCATTTCACTGACATAATATTCAAATTTATCCGTAAAACGAAGGAAATTGGTATAAAAATGGCCATAAAAACATAATATCAAATTGCTTAACAATAGATACATGGTCTCTGAGTTCACCTGTAGTCCCTCTAAATGGGGTATTTGCATACCTAAGCAATTCATTTGTTAATAAGAACCTAAGGATGAAATTTTCTGCTAATCTCTGAATATGAGATAAATTCGAAAATAAGGGGGGTAGGGTAACTTTTATCACTTTAAAGTCTAATAGCAGAGAAAGTATCCATCACAGTGCCATGAATGTAACACCACTGGCAAGCTGAGAATAGGGGGAAGTTTTTGCAGTTTGAACCATGTTGATATCTGCATTAGAACTGAAGTTCTGGAGAGACTTGCAATTAGGCCCGGCTGAAAATGAAGCGAATTTTCCATGAAAAATGACCATAGATTCCTTATAAATCACAAAATAAAGAAACTATGTAACATTTTTTAGTTTAGTAACATGAAACCAATTATTCTACACATATCTGAACCAATTCCAGTTTGATTCAGTCAATATTAGGCCCTCAAAACTCAATATTTGGAATTTTCAATAAATTTTGTCCGTAACCGGACATATGGCCGCATTACCGGGTTATGCGCCACAGTTGATGAGTAAACCCACCCTGGCCATATGCAGGCTGGGGTACCCTAACATCATAAAGTGTCAAACTAAATCTACTCTGGGGTGTTTACTGAAACTTTTTCTAAGCCTCTTTTGAGAATTGGCTTCTGGACTATTACTAGCACTAGCACTTCTTCACACATGCTAGAGCTCCCAGCGTGGATATAGCTGCATCACTACCAAAAATGGTAGAAATTTTTTAAGATAATCTCAGAAATTCCATGGTTTATTTCAATTTTTTTACCATTATCACATTTTTACCATTGTATTATCATAAAAAATGTCTGTAATTATTGTGTGCAAATAAATATGAATAGAAATTTACGCCATAATTAGCATTTACCTGGTGTTTCAAAAATGTCTACAATTATAAGGTAAGCATTTCCATGACTATTATTTCTATGATTATCTCAGAAATATTAGTGCAATGGTTTGATGAAAGTGGGCAAATATATTGGAAGAGATTTGAATTTTCCCAATTTTTTCTGCAAATTTCGTATATTTTTTGAAAGAAGATATACACTGGGAGATTTTGATTTTTTATGCACTGGTGGATGAGGCAGCTTTTAAAAATTCTTTATTGCAAGTTTAGATAACTGACTACTGTAACTGATTTACAAAGATTAAACATTATTATCAGTTTTAACAACATTTTACATTGGAAAGGTCAGCTTGGTCATGGAGTATACATAGTTTTTGTAAAACTGGATGATTCAGTTCAGTATATGCAACAGAAGAGACAATACAGGTACTCTCAGTTGCCTTTCATTGTTTAGTGACTTGTTTTAACAAACTAAACAGCAATTAAGCTCTTTTAATTTTTGATGTTAGTACTGTTTAATGAAAAGGTTACACATCAGTTAATGCACTGTTTGAATACATGTTTTGAAAAAATGCAATTGTTAAGAATATTATTGCAAAAACACCATATAGGATTAAGTGATAAGAGTTTTAACTGTCATACTTGAGGTCATCAATTTAAGCGGTTCTCCATGCTTTTGCATTCAGTTGGTAAAAGCACAGGCGAAATTATCATATTAATTTGACCTGCAATTCTTACTGTACAGAGGAAAGTCTATGGTTAAAATGGATTGCAAACGGAAAAACTTGATTAAAATGCTCAATGAACAGTTTCTGAGAACATCATTTTTAAAAGGGTCTTCGTTATAAAAGCCTTTCAGCTACATCTGGAGATGATTTGCACCCATCAAACTGCATTTGAGTTTTAATTAAACCTTGCTTTGCCAATTTCACCATTGTGTGCACTCACATCAACGTACATCACAAGGGAATTCCCCGTGACAGCCGATCAAAATTTTGGGGGACTACAGAGCCACCGTCTGTGTCGTTTGGAACCAAAATCTCAGTCTGCTATTCTGGGATGCCAGATGGGACAATTTTGACCCAGTTTGCTCGGGCCCTCTGTCCTCAGCTCACAAAGGCCTTATGATATTTCCAAATTATTTGCCATAGTGGTGTTATAGCAAGTCAATTGCAGCCTATATTTCCACCTTTTTAAATAACTTGAATTACTTGATTTATATGTAGCCTAGATGGAATGACCGAATATATGCATGTGCCATTGCTAAGTTGAGTATGGCTGTGTAGACTTAATTCAGGAGACGCATAAAATAATATTGGCTACAGCTCCAGGCCATACCTACATTGCACATTTTCATCAGCCTGGTGAAAATGAGAACTGCATGACACTGCCATCTTTAGTTTTGTATGCTGTAGCATTGTAGCTCCAAAGAAGTAGTTCCAATTTCATGGCACATTCACAAAGTTTCAACGGAACATTGATTAAACCAGAGTAACACCCAGCAATTAAACTCCATAAGCAAGAAGACAAGGCCATCAGCATGTTCAGAAACATCCCTGGTTTCTTCCAGACAAAATTTTGTGAGTTCCTAACACTCAGGCAGTGTACAATTGAAATGCCATATTGTGTGCATTCGGAGAAATCATGATGGATGCAATGTTTGATATGGCGCCGCCTTCTGATTTATGCGTGTACCATGCTTGAGAACACAGGAGAAGCAAATTCGACAAAATTTGGCAGATTTCACACTTTAGTCAAAATGAAAGACTTAACCAATTTCCAACAAATTCATATTATAGGGACAGAGAATCAAAATAAGGAAGTATTTCCATGCATTTTAATTTATAGTATCTTCATTTGTAAAAGCAACATGGTCGCCCAAACTTTTGGTGCATCCAAAAGAAATCGTTTTTGTTTAAGCCAGTTCTCCATGATAACTGTCTGGCGGGCAACACAACTCTGGTTGTAGAACTTGTTGATGACCTGCCTTAATATGCCGGGAACATAATTTTCATCCAGGCTTCCATCAAGCCTTGGTGAAAACCCGAAGTCTGAAAATCAAACATCAGCGGATCTGGCTTTAAAAAAAAAAACTTGCTTTGGTTAATAGCAGTTCCGGGAAAGTCTGGACTACATTATAAACGTTTAGACCGCTGTGCTTAACTATTTCAATAATAGTAGAGGACCCCACCATTGATCCCGTGACCACTTGAGTGGGAGCAATTTTTGAATGTTGATCCAAGTTTATGAGGTCAAAACAAAAAAATTTGGCCGGGGCGCCCCTCCAGAAAGTGCGGGCTAACTCCATAGGCATACGGCGCACGCGATTTTTGGGGGGGCGAGCGACATTTGCCCAAATTTCAAGATCTAGTTTTAGTACCATTTCAAATGAAATTGGCTAGAAATCATTAATTTTCAATAGTGTTGATTTAATCATCTGCCAAAATTTTTCAGCCTTTTTGCCCGAATCTTACTGTTTCCCAAACTTTTGGGGGGGCGACCGCCCCCCCTGCCCCCCCCTCCGATACGCCTATGGCTAACTCCAGGCGGCCATTTTCAAAATGGCCCCCGATAATCAATATTTTGTTGTATCTCGGCTTCTAATTGGTCTAGGATGATAATAAACCGTGTGAGTTTGTGACCTAATAAAAATGCGCAAAATACATAAAACAAACTGAAACATGTCATCGTAAGTATGTGTCATTATCAATTGAACACTTAGTAATCATTGTCAGAGTCCTCATTTCTGTCATCTGTGCAGCTATCTTCAGGCTATCTACACTCTGTAATTTCCACCTGTGCATTAGAGTCACAAGATTCTCTGTCAGTGCAGGCTTGGAATAACGAAAAGAAGTGCATTTGTCCTTCGATGCATCATCAATTTTTCAAATAAAATGAATTATGGTCTAGTTTGTCAATGTTGAAGTAAAGGGGGATCAAGAAATTACCATTCAGAACATAAAATTCATGCAAATCCTAGGCCCTGGTGTTGTTGCCATGGACTTCTGTCTGAGGTTCTTCTATTACAGAGCGATCGTCTGACTGATTTTGTGTCCGTATTTGTATTGGATAGTGAAGAGAGTCATGTCATCTGGCATCTCTTTCTTGGCTGGAGGCCTAGGATGTGGCTCCGTGGTACAATGGTTAGCATGCCTGCCTTGTACACTTGAGGATGTGGGTTCAAACCCTGCTCCGGCTATGTCCAGAGGTTATCACTATCAGGTACAATTGCCATTCAGTATGGTGAGCGCCGGTGAGCAGATTTATCTCGAATGAGCGTTACATAAAATCATACTATATTGTTATATTACTATATTATTGTCTTGCCAAAGGACTTCTGGTTATTCTGTGATTCCTTGCTAGTTGCCTTGTCCAATATGACCATCTTGCCACCATCGAAGAAAGCTGCAGTTGTGCCGCAGACAGAGTTTACATACAGTGGCACACTATCTTCAGCAACTTATTTTGAACAAAGGGAATGGTAGCTCAATGATGGTCTTCCTTCTCTGAAGCCCCAGTGTACCACTGACCCCATAAGCCACATATGCATTGACATTTTCATGACTTCAGCATCCTCTGAATCAACCACATCAGACCCGAGATTGCCATTTTCCCCGAATCTGTCAGTCAGAATATCATCTTCAATATGGCTGCATTTTCTGTTCCTATAGCGAGATTCTCACTCTTCCTATGGAATATATCAGTTTTTTGTTACGAAAGGTTCTAGACAAAGCAGTTAGCTGCCTCTTCAGAAATATCAGAAGCCTTGTTACTTCAGGTGCCAAACAGCTCAATCTACTCAGCACGATGGGGAAAGCTATCTACTGCTCTATACTGAAGATGTCTCTGAACCAATTCACAGATTTCAAATGCATGAATATCAATCATTCACAATGTCAGATCAGTTTGGCTGCATGTGGATCTTCATATCACATAAAGCTTGTCTGACCAGGTATATGCGGTTCCATCTTGTTTGTTTGCCTATTCTGCTGATGGAACTGCTGTACGCCTGATCGACCTCAAGTGAATTAGTGCTGTGTGGCCACACCTCATCTCATAGGGCATCCCGATGGAGAACATCCACCATTTTAGATTTCTAATTCTTCCTGAGGTTGTCAGTTATGTTATGTATTTACATCTATGATTCATCCCATCTTCAAATTCTACTTTTTTGTCATTCTTCATTCTCAGTTATTATACCTCAGATTTTGTATTTTTCCAGTCTATGTAGAGGACAGATTATAGTTGAAGCACCTTTGTGAGTTTTATGCTCACATGAAATGATTTGCAGGAAGAGAATGATCTTTGCAGAACAAAAAAACTGCCTAGTTCCATCACTGCTTGTTGTTTAAAAATCTTCGCAAGACTGTCCTCAGTAGGTAGAGCAAATGGAGCACACTTAAATCTGTATGCCTTTCTGCAGCCAATCGGGTTCCACTGGCTTCCACTGTAATTATACAATTTTAAAATATTCACAGAGATCATTGGTCTGAAGCCTAACTGGTCATGATGAATAAAAAGTATGATATCCATAAAGATGCCGACAGGAGGTAACACACACACAAAAAACCTGTGAATGGATTCAGAAACATCTCCACAGAGCAGCAGATAGCTTTTCCAATCCTGTTGTGTAGATTGAGCTGTTTGGCAACTTAAGTAACAAGGGCAGGCTTCAATATTTCTGAAGCTCTAGGTAATTAACTGCTTTGTTTAGAACCTTTGGTAACACAGAACTGATATATTCCATAGGATCTAGCTGTAAGAATCTTGCTAAAGGAACAGAAGCGGCTGATCACAAATTTATGCAACCATATTGAAGCTGATACTGCTCTTTTTCATTTGCTAGCAGATTCAGGGACGGACGCAGGGGGGGGGGGGATGGGGGGGATGCATCCCCCCCCACCAGACCAAAATTTATATATTTTTACATGTTAATTTTATCCGCGCGCAGTCGCGGAACGTCGCGATTGTGCGTTCCGCAACGCGATAGCCCGATAGACCCCCCCACCGGAATTTTCTGGATCCCCCCCTGAGCAGATTCGGGGAAAATGGCAGTCTTGGGTCTGATGCAGTTAATTCAGAGGATGCTGAAGTCATGAAAATGTCAATACACATGTGGCTTATGGGGTCTGTGGTACACTGGTAGTGGAGCAGCAGAAGGCCAAAAAGTGCAATATTTGAGGAGATAGTGATCATCGGAGTAGAACACGAAGTGTCATACCCCAAAATTTTCCCCAGAATTTGTACTTTCCGAAATTGACTTTGAAAATGTATGAAACTTATGGCGAAACAAACGCCAACTGTTTCCATGGCAACAAGTCTATCAATTTAGAAAAGGTTATGTACAACATATAATAAAGATGTTGTCTCATTAATTAAACTCTATGAATCAATTCAACCATGCATTATGGTACCACTTGGTGTTGTTTATATATTAGGAAAAAATATTTAGTCTAGGTTGTAATCCCGTTGCTACGGCACCTTTGAATCATAACAAATGTGCTGTTGTGCCATATTGAAAGCCCTTGTTCTAAGCTGTCCAACGATGCCTCATACAAGTATGTAGGTAGTATACTCTTGTAGTTTTGACTGAAAATGTGGCTGAGTATCCATTGTTTGATTCATGCAAAATTATGACGTTCATGCCATTGTTTCTATTTGATCATATAACTACTTACTCCAAGATATGAATTCATAACCGATTCTATATATATTTAACAAATATTATTAAGTTCATGTTACTGACTTCTACAATCGTTTTGAAACCCTTGGTTACCATGGAAACCAACAGGTAAACAAATATGCCCTAGATATCATATTGTCTTCTTTTACAACTGGAATTATCTCGTCAAGTCAGTAGAATCAGCTTTATGCTTTGAATATAATTAAGCCAGGCAGGTTTGGCGGTCCAAATATTTTGAACTGGTTGTCGAGGACAAGAAACTTGTTGTTTTTTTGCTTAGCAACAGAAAGAAAATTACCTCCAAAATTCAAGTGAAAATCGTACTTGTCCATGCCCAGCATGGAGGTCATTTGTGTAACCGAGGGAAGAAGAGCATTCAACTTTATACTCTGTTACTATATTGTCTGGTCTTTAAAATCATCATGGTAGATATCTCAGGCCATGGCTGGTCAGGATAAAATTAATCAACATGACGGTCATGACAAGAAAATTGGACTGAGTTGCTCACAGTAAAACTACAGCGGTGAGTAATACATCAAAATAGGGGCTATTCTGGGTTGCTGAGTCCAAGTATGTATGAATGAAACCTCTTTCAACATTCTGTTATAAGATATTTAAATCAAGCCAATATGGCTGGCATTAAAGGAAAAATGCCTACGCTACTGAACACTGTACAAGTCAAGGTCATGTAGCACATCAAAATAGGGGTTTGCTGTTGTATCGCATCATACTAGAGCCCGGAACTGCCAACTTTTGGCGCCACCATGAGCTACAGGTCTTTCTTTCCAGCTGAAGTGAGCTGAGACAAATCAGTCAAGCAGCTCACTTTGCTTCAAATCAGCTGAGCTGACAATTTAGCTTGAAGCCACTTACGCCTTTCCCAATGGGCACACGACGTAAACCCTGACGTTGCCAACTGGTAGAGGGCTGGTCTGTTGGTCACATAGATATGTATGGTAGAGATTATGTTGCCACGATGTAGATGTAGATGTGCCCAAAGAGTTGTCTCAAGATGACAGTTAGGTCTCAAGTTGTAGCAGAATAAATTTAACTTAGATACAATGTAATTGCAATAAGGAGGGTCAGAGAAGGTCTTGAGCTGCTTTTATGTCTCATGATGGTATAATTTGTGGTTCTTGTCTGATTGCACTTCACGCCATTTGATATTCAGGAGAGTTTAAGTGGTTTTATAGTATATAAAACTGGCCAAGACATAATTGCAAGGCTGTGATGAAGTTATCATAAGGAATGCCATTGGCTAGATTGGGCTATGACAGCTTAGCAGAAAATTCGCATGTGCTCCATTGCTAGGCAATGGAGTCTCTGACTTTAACATGATACACTGAGTAAAAGTTATTTATATAGAGGAAATGTAAGAGCTGTAAGTGTTTGCAGTGTATAGTAATTTAGTAAAGCAATAAATTCCAGAACGACAAATTAATTTTTGTCCAAAAACATCCATATTAAGAAGGGCTGATAGGATGATTGGGGCTTTACATCCTGTATTTATGCACTGCTAGGCTTAATTATTAGGACAGGAAGAGAACACAACGATGAGCAAAGGATGGTTGAAACAGCCATCCAACACGCCCACATCACTCAGCAAGTGCTGGATCGGGACCCCGTACCCAGCAAATTGCAACCCAGCACGCTACCATGTAACTGACACTCCCCCATCCATATTAAGGGAAACAGTTGTTAAGCCATTTTGTTGTTCTTAAAACACAGCTTAAAAACTAATGTTTTAAAAGTTCTCACGACAAGGTTTTTGGCATCACAGAGCAGCAAAAATTCCAAGAACCAGAGACTTAACGAAGGTACCGGTGACCAAACCTGTGACATTGTACCTTGATTTTCAGCATGCTGATGCTGATTTTGTTTCAACATGCATGGTTCATTGTTACGGCGCAGATGGTATTTACATAACACTGCTGCAATAGACATATTTTCCAAGATTCGAAGCATATTCTGAGGAATTGGTGCATTCCCATACTGAGATGCATCGATGAAGGAGGCTGACACACTGAGGGACCAGGGCTGATGCCATGGATGTGCGTCTATCAGAGCAGGTCTAATATCCGGACCTGCCTTTATCATGTTTCACATCCATTTATACGTATCAAGGCCAATAGTGTCACAGCATTGTCATTTGTGCGCTGCAAAAATTTGGCTCCTTCTTTTGACAAACAGAAAAACGAACACAGGTCTTAGCTCTTTGACGCCACATGTCCACAAAACCATCTACATCATTGTGGTTCCTTTACAAAAGTTGCATCTTTTTGGTGATCATCGTCAGGTTTTCATGCGATTTCTAGGAAATGTGGGAAAGAGGTTATGGAGTGACACAAAACCTGACTTAATGGATTTCTGGGTTGAAATCTTTCTGAACATCATTAAACATGCTGTATAGTCGGTACTCTAGTTGGCCTCATAACAGGATGCACCCCCTGCTGCCTTTTCCCATTCCCATGACATAAATTATCCCGCCACCCGATTTCCCCCCTCTTCCCCAAGCTTCCACCTACTTCCCAATACTTGCCCCTGGTTCCTCCCACTTGCCCCCGTTTCCCCCTTACTTACCCGCGTGATCCCCTCATTTACCCTATTTCACCCACCTGGCCCCCTTCTGCTCCAATTACATTTTCTTATATTGCTGTTACGCATTTCACAATTTGACATGGTGAAAAATCAATAGATTATCTTCAAAGTTTTGGCATTTTGTTTAAACCAGTGGCCAAAAAGTTACCACAATTGAAAAAGTTTGCGTATGCAGGTGTCTCTTTCTGCAGGTATTACATCACTCTAAATAGCCCACACTAGCGCATATTTAACACAAACTCACTCATCTATTCCATGTTGTTCTTCATTACTCATATGCAATTAATGACATCATACCCTATACTTTCAATGCTATTGAAATGAGTCACTTACTAATCCACAGCCCTCATCAGTGAGGTTACAAGTTACCCAATAACGAAATTGACACTTCATTTCAATGCATTAATTTTGATATGGCTTGTTGTGAGGTCACTGATGGCCACTAGTAGCTGAATGCAAGTACTCGTCATCCGTTTACTGTAACACACATATATAGACTTAGAAATCCCGAAACCCTAATTTTGACTGTATCTCAAGACCATTTTTTTGCTTTTTGAGAACAACAACAATGTTATTCAAGGACTTCTTAGCATCAATGTCAGAAGTAATTTTGAATTTCACAAACAATTAGCATGGTCATTAATTTGTATCTAGGGTATTCGACTTAGATAACTGTGCGGGGTGGGTATGCCCACACGGCAGCGGGAACCTGAACCCGGGCAGGTATTTGCTGGTAGTCCGCGGGTGCGAGCAGTAATGCGCGGGCACTTTCACTGCCTGCCTTCACTGTTTAGGCAGTTGTAGACCATAATGTATATACTACTTCATTGCTAACAGTTAAATATGTTTGTATCAACTATCAAGTATACCATCGGACCACTCTGATTTCAGAGATTATACACTACAAGCATGATCCTAGCGGGCAATCTTTTGTTGTCAATTTAAGCCTATTTTCATGATTCAGATAACTTCAGTTAAGCCACTAAGCAAAAACATTCATTTTGATGAATGCACTTCTTGTATTTCTGAATTTATCCTGATATATTGGTTTAAAAAAAATAGGTAATTGGGCAAGGCTTCGGTGTCATGACATTTTTGGTTACATCATAAGACCTCAAAATTCAACATTTTTGCAATTTAAAGTAGCAAATATCAATTTTGTTTTTGCATGATGCCAATAATTATAGAATTGGGCATTTTTTCACATCGTCACTTCGGCTGAACATGTACTGGAAGAGAAGTAAAATTAAAATTTAGCAAAATTTTTTATGATGTAACGAGGACACAAATTTCAACTTAAAGCCATATTTTTTAGTATAAATACCATTTTAATATTATAAATTAGCGTCTGAATTGATAGGGTATGGGAGTTTTTACGAAAGCAACATCCAAGTTTGATTAAAATCGTATTATCCTTCTGTATAAGAAGGTTAGAAGTTGCAAAGCGTAACGAGGACACGAAACCCATTTCATTTTGCTTCTGTGTCTTCATCTAGGACTGAATATGACTTGCTACTGCTGTTTTTTATTAAAGTAGCACCTGCAGATATTTCCTATTTTGAAACAGACTTTTTATTGTCACAGCATCATGGTTAATTTTCAATTTTAAAATTTTTGTGTCTAAGTTACATCATCAGCACAGAAAGTATAACGCAAATTTAGTTTTTTTAAAGAAACAATCCATCGACACTGCCTGAATTTTGTCCAGATAATAAAAGACATGTACCGCATTTGGATCAGCTTTGATTTTAAAACTTATATCATAATTTAGCTGTGGCAATGATGCTCAAAGAAGAATCTGTAGATCATAACCTGGTTTGTGGTGTCTTTGTTACCTCATAAGAAAATTTATAAAAGACATTTCAGCTGTATCTGCCTCCAGGAGCTTTATGAAAAAGCTATGCCAGATATCAATCTCATAACTCATCTCTTAGAAAAATTAACTACTTCCCGGAAGTGTAGTCTTCCCATCAAAACGGTAATATTTCCTTATGATGTAACCATGACACAAAACAGCCAATCATGGAATTTTGTCCATGTTACATTATAAGAAAGAATATCCAGAAATCAAGGAAGTTATTTAACTTATGAATGATAAAACGGATATACACTATACTTGTTTCCATTTCTGGTATGTGCCTCATGCGGAACGACATTGGAACAGACCATAACAGACAAACAGGAATATTAATCTGATGATGTAATGTGACACCAAAGTATTGTGACAGAATGAACGTTCAATGTGTTTTTATAATATCCACATTTAACATTTTCCAACAAAAGTAGAGAAATCCGGTAAATTTGTCCTTTCTTCATTGATTCTTGCACACAATGAACTGTGTCTGATAGTGTGCACTGAGAAAAACCTACTGTAAACCGTCAAGTATGAGAATATCTTATGATGTAACCAAAGAAAAGAGCCACTTGGGCAGTAACAATTTTGATTCCCTGGCTCTTATTCGTCTAGCCAAATACAGCCATTCTAAATCAAAAGTCAGCAATTATGATCAAATGTCACAAAACTTCTTCAAATTTATTTGTAAAATGTTGGAGAATGAAATTATATCAAAAATTGATATCCGTCTTATGATGTAACATTTTGGCTTAGTTACAACATCAACTATATGAAAGGGTTATTTTGATTATTGAAGGGAGTATGTCCCATTTTAAGTCACTCCAGTAATTTCCATGCTAATTGTGCTAAAACTGAACTTGTTCATGCTTGGATTGTGCCAAGGTATCTGGGAGCAATTGACAGTGACTGATGATGTAACGGAAAAGACACGAAAAGTGGGTAAAAATTCATTTCGTTCTGATTACCAACATCACCACCAATGGGCTGTGGAAAGTCATTCATTATCATCTCATGATTGTTCAGTAACTAAAACCTGCCAGAACTGCATTATAGGGCCTATTTTACAGCTAGCATAAAAATAATAATACCCAAAAGTAGCAGTAGGACACCACGAATGTCCACCTACCTGAACACTTTCACTGCAATTTTCCCAGTACGCATACATACTATGCACTTAAAAACACAATGAAATTATAAAATGGAGGGAAGACATTGCATGTTAGTTGACACCATGGAAGTTGTTACATCAGAAACCCCTTAAAATCAGCAAAAACATGATGTCTGATGATGTAACCAAAAATGTCATGACACCGAAGCCTTGCCCAATTGCAAAAATGAAATTGAGTAGTCAATAAATCTGAATCATTGCTTTTACAATATTTGTATGAATTAGGATTATCCAGGGATGTTTGCCAAAGTAATGCTGGCAGTTAGCTGCGGGTGCGGACTCTGTCCTGCTGGTGCTGGCAGAGACTGCGGTTGCTGGGCAGGTGAGGCCCGTGTGGGCAGGAAAAAGGTTCCCTCGCAGATCTCTAGTATTTTTGCTAGATGGGTTTTAATCTCGCCAAAGAAAGTACACCCAATCCAAAGGAACAGAGGGTGTACACTGTTCATACTTCTGCAAGAGTAGGACCCTCATCTGGTAGTATAATAAACACTGATAAAAATTCAATGACCAGTGCTTACTTTCAAGAGAAACTGTATAGTGTGTGCAGTGTTTGTAGTTCAGCAACAAAGGAATATTGTGTTACAGAAGACTGATCGGCTTGATTTGACAGCCATCTTGCATATGTGGCTTCATAGCATAGTGATTAGCATGTCTGCCTTGTGTGCAGTGGATGCGGGTTCAAACCCCACTCCGGCCATATCAAGTGGTTATCACTATAATGATTGGTATGATTGCCGTTCAGTATGGTGGGCACCAGTGAGTAGATTTATATGGTATGGGCGCCATATAAAATTATACTATATTATTATTATATATGTTATATTATCTGAAAACAGAACATAGCCTGGGTTCAGCAACCAAGAAAACCCCCATTTTGATGTATTACACGCCTCTGTATTGTTACAGTCCATTTTTCATTTCATGGCAGCCATGTTGGATTTCTCCTAACCTGTTACACCCCCAGATGTTTTCCCAATTTTTTTTTTAATCTCCAGATCATATAACAACCGAATATGCAGTCAAATTCTCTCTCTCTCAGTCACACAAATGACCCACAGGCATGGTCTATTGAGATTTTCACTTGAATTTTAGAGGTAGTGTTCTTTCTGTTGCTATGAAAAAACAACAAGTTTCTTGTCCTTGACAACCACTTCAAATATGTGGATCACCAAACCTGCCTGGCTTAATTATATTCAAAGCATAAAGCTGATTTTACTGACTTGACAAGATAATTTCAGTTGTAACAGAAGACCATATGATGTCAAAGTCATATTAAATTTTGTTTACCTGTTGGTTTCCATGGTAACCAAGGAGTTCAAGACGATTGTGGAAGTCATCAACATGAACTTGACAATATTTGTTAAATATTTGGTAGAATAGGTTGTGAATTCGTATCTTGTAAGTAGTTATGCGATCAAACAGAAACAATGGCATGAACGTCATAATTTTGTATGAATCGAACAATGGATACTCGCCACATTTTCAGCCAAAACTCCAAGAGTATACTACCTACATACTTGTGTGAGACATCATTGGAAAGCTAAGAACAAGGGCTTTCATTGTGGCACAACAGTTAATCTCTATATTCTTAATTCTGCATGATACAAAAGATTGCATTCTGATGTATTGAATTTTGCGAACATTTGTTATGATTCAAAGGTCACCATAGCAACGGGATTACAACCTTAACGAAATATTTTTTCCTAATATGTGACCCACTCCAAGTGGTACAATAGTGCATGGTTGAATTGATTCATAGAGTTTAATTAATGAGACAACATCTTTATTATATGTTGTACATAACCTTTTCTAAATTGATAGACTTGTTGCCATGGAAACAGTTGGCGTTTGTTTCGCCATAAGTTTCATACATTTTCAAAGTCAATTCCTGAAAGTAGAAATTCTGGGGAAAATTTTGGTGTATGACACTTCGTGTTCTACTCCGGTGATCACTTGCCTCAAGGAATACTCTCCTCTGCTGCTCCACTATGGGGCTTCAGAGAATGAAGACCATCATTGAGCTACCATACCCTTTGTTCAAAATATTTGCCGAAGATAGTGTGCCACTGTACGAGTATGTAAACTCTTTCTAAGGCAGAACTGCAGCTTTCTTCGATGGTGGCAAGATGGTCATATTGGACAAGGCAACTAGCAAGGAATCACAGAATAACCAGAAGTCCATTGGCAAGACGATAATATTGTAATAACAATATAGTACGATTTTACATAATGCGAATTCCAGATAAATCGGCTCACCGGCACTCACCACACTGAATGGCAATTATACCAATTATAGTGATAACCTCTGGACATAGCCGGAGCGGGCTTTGAACCCACATCCTCAAATGTACAAGGCAGGCATGCTAGCCATTGTACCGCGGATCCACATCCTAGGCCTCCAGCCAAGAAAGAGATGCCAGATGACATGACTCTCTTCACTATCCAATGCAAATATGGACACAAAATCAGTCAGAAAATCTGTAATAGAAGAACCTCAGACAGAAGTCCATGGCAACAACATCAGGGCCTAGGATTTGCATAAATTTTATGTTCTGAATGGTAATTTCTTGATCCCCCTTTACTTCAACATTGACAAACCAGACCATAATTCATTTTATTTGAAAAATTGATGATGCATCGAAGGACAAATGCACTTCTTTTCGTTATTCCAAGCCTGCACTGACAGAGAATCTTGTGACTCTAATGCACAGGTGGAAATTACAGAGTGTAGATAGCCTGAAGATAGCTGCACAGATGACAGAAATGAGGACTCTGACAATGATTACTAAGTGTTCAGTTGGTAATGACACATACTTACGATGACATGTTTCAGTTTGTTTTATCTATTTTGCGCATTTTTATGAGGTCACAAACTCACGCGGTTCGTACTTTTCCTGCTGATGAGTGACAATATGACTCCTTTGCACAATATAATTTTGGGAGGTATGAAAATATAATAATTTTACTGTAATTTGCTCACTTTCACAGATTCTGCATGTGTGTGTTTGGTTTCGGCCCGAATATATTGTATTTTAGCTATTTTTCCCATACATTTTCTTATTCTACCCCCTGGTGGTGGTCATAGACAATTCTAATGGTGACCATTGAACTTCTTGACCCTTAAAACATATATTTTGACCCAAAGATTATCATCCTAGACCAATTAGAAGCCGAGATACAACAAAATATTGATTATCGGCGGCCATGGTGGAGTTAGCCCGCACTTTCTGGAGGGGTGCCCTGGTCAAATTTTTTTGTTTTGACCTCATAAACTTGGATCAACTTTCAAAAATTGCTCCCACTCAAGTGGTCACGGGATCTATGGTGGGGTCCTCTACTATAAAGCCGGTAACTGCTTGAGGCCATCCTCCTGTGCAGGAGGGTGTTTGAAGCTTGACATCTGTGTGTTACACGTATCCAAGTGATTTTTAGCCTAATTTTACAAAAGTTGTCTCAATTTTCTTCTTTTTTTGGGGGGTATTCTAAATGCAGCTTGCTCTTTTTACCTTTTTTTTTTTTTACCACAAAACACAGGCTGACCAATGCCTCAACGACCCCCACACAGGCTGCGATAGCATGTCTGGAACCATCACTGCACTGTTTTATTTGTTTATTTGTGATATTTACATTGAGAAATTGAACACAACTATTGCAACCGCAGCGTTTTGCATTGTTGTGAATGGTTACTACTTGTCACCAGATGAGTTAAAGATACGAAATACTTCACAATATTTAAGTAAATTAAATAACTTGTTTGTCATGAAGCATTGCAGACATGTAAGATATCAATAGGCATTAATTTTTAGCAATGTCAGTTCTTTCTTTTTATTCCAGACAAATGTCTCACAGGCATTGTAGCAAAGTCAATTCAGTCTTTATATTTCAGACAAATATCCCTCAAATATGAGAGACCTGATAACATCATGCTCAAGAGAGAACCCAGTCCACAGACCAACATTTAAGAATATAGCCTCAAGGTTGGATGCTATGGTTCCCAACAAAAATGCAAGTTTGGTTGACAGGATGATTGCTAGACTTGAAGCCCATTAAATGAGACTAGAGGAGATTGTAGCTGAGAGAACGGCCGAATTGCAGGAGGAAAAGGGCAGAGCGGAGCTTCTACTTGCAGAACTTCTTCCATCTTCTATAACCGAAAGACTCAAGCGAGGTGAAAAAATTGAGCCGGAGGACTTCGACAGTGTCACCATCTTCTTTTCAGACATTGTTTCGTTCACAAAAATCTCGGCAGCAGGTACACCGATTGATGTAGTCAACATGCTGAATCTGATGTACACCGTTTTTGATGACATCTCGTCTAAACTAGATGTCTACAAAGTGGCCACCATTGGCGATGCATATTTTGTTGCAAGTGGCGTTCCCATTCGCAACAATGGTAAACATGCAGTTGAGATTTGCCAAAAGGCGGTGGAGTTGCTTGAAGCTTGCAAGACCCTGGAGATTCCCCACATTCCTGGACAGATGCTTAGGCTTAGAATTGGAATCCACACTGGTCCTTGTCTGGCAGGGGTAGTTGGAGTCAAGATGCCCAGGTACCTTCTGTTTGGTGACTCCATTGATATTGCATCAATGATGGAGTCCAGTGGAGAACCAATGAGGATACAGATCAGTAAACATACAGCCGACATCTTGCCGGATAAGAGATTCACTTTGGAGAAGAGGTCCGATTCGGTTGTCTTGAAGGGATATGGCGAAGTTGACACTTACTGGTTAGAGTAACTGTTAAATAATTTTCAATAGACCTACACTGAAAAAATTAAAGGTTTGTTTAAAGTAGACAAAACAAATGTTGGCTGGTGTCTGTCCAGTGTCCTAACTCTTCGTGTAAAAATCAAAGCTGTTCCTGTTCTTAACATTTCTGTGACCAGATTGCACAATTTTTATGTGTTGTTTTATTAGACTTCTTCCTTTCTCTAATCCCTCTTATCAGTTCTGATGAGTATAGAGAAGCAACAACTTGCATAATGAACACATTGGATAACTTATTTGAAAAAAAAAAGAACAACAACATAATGTCCGGTCTGTGGAGATCTACATTAAGGACTATGTAGTTAGTTTTCAGTTATTGACGTTAAAATAATCGATTTAAGCTGTGTCTGATTGAGCACTATCTTTGTAAAAGAAGGAAATTCCATCATCATCATCCGACAAGACAACATACAGACTTTTGCTTGCCTGCTATGAGACGTGACTTCGCAAGGTATTCTATCAGGTACAGCCCAGTGGGCACACGACGTAAACCCCGACGTTGCTAATTGGTGGAGGACTGGTCTGTCGGTCACGTAGATATGTATGGTGGAGATTATGTCGCCCCAACGTGAACACGACGTCGGGGTTTTTTTACAACATTGCCACAACGTCGCAAGCTAACGTCGAACTTCTGACATCGCCTCACAATGTTGTAAAACGTCGCCACAACGTTGCATGCTAACGTCATATCCTTGACGTTGCTTCACAACGTTGTGACAACATAATTTCAACCATACAATTCGACGTCATTTGACAAAAAGTGTGACGTCGTTGCAACGTTGCTGCAACGTCAATGTGCCCATGGGGAGGTTTCCAGCTTGCTTTAATAGTATGAAATGTAATGTAAAAAGTAAAATTTATACTCATAGCCAGGATGGCTTTAAAATGTATGTGAAGAACGATTTTATTAATTCGTATCAGGTAGAGTGTAGAATTCGAAATTGCTATATTTGCGGTCATTAGTGCCTTCACTGCCTCCAGACGGTTCATTCCTGCAGTTTGCAATGACATAAATTCTCTAACATGTGCTTGTATTTCTTGTGATTAGTCGATTTAGATTCTTTCTTTAATAATATCAATAGTTTAACTTTCCTTTTTTATTCTATGTAGATTAACATATATAACTTTTGTATTTCAATATACTGGGTGGCCTCTCTGCAGCGATTCCTATCTTTGAGAGGTTTCCCGTGCCCCAACATCTAAAACTGTGTACTGTTAAAGAGATACATGTATTACTATAACTGTTTTTTGGGAAAATAGAATTAATCTGCGTCTGAGTCCTCTTGCCAGCAGCATAGCCAGCAGGGGGAGTGCCCTCCCCCGTAGCCAGACTTGCCGCCTCTTGCACCCCTTGTGAGAATTGATAATATTTGCCTTATTTTCTGACACCAAATGTTGACACAGTTTTCTGACATGTTTTCCATCTTCATTCTGTTATAAGAATCACATGCTCTGATTTGGTTTTTTGTAGTTTCCTATACAAGTTTGTTTCCACCTGTAGCTGGGGTACTGTAATGATGTTAGAATTGCTATTAAAAAAAAGGTAGTCACTCGTTTGTATGCAGAAAAATTGTTTGTCATTGCTTCACGCATGGAAAAATGTTCGTTCCGGGGGGGGGGGTATAATAACTAAAATTAAGAGCACCTTCCAGATATCATCTAGTCGGGCCCTAATGCCTTGATCTCACAGCACGTTACGGAGCACTTTTGGCGTCGGCGGGATGGTATTTCCTGGAAATTTTGGTGAATTTGGGTGACATTCAGCCGACGATTTTTCACACCTCACAGAGGTATTTTTGTATCTCACGGGGGTTCCTAGAAATGGAGAGAACTCCACCGTGGATGTCAAAAAAGATTCAACAAGCTGAAACTTTTTTTCCAAGTCGCTGGGATAGAGCCCAAATTTTTCTAAATTTTTGGATGTCTGGCGGGCATTTTTTCAGTGAGAACGAGTCAAAAACATCTCCAGTGGGATATAAGGACATCCTCTTCCCCTGTGGGATATTTTTTACTGCCCCTGTGGAACATATGCAGCCTTGCCGGCAGTTTTTGATATCCCGCAGACGGTTTTTGACATCCCGCCGACGGTTTTTGACATCCCGCAGACAGTTAGATCTTGCCCCACAAGGATTTAGATCTTGCTACAGGGATATGATCTTGCCCCCACCGATTTACGATCTTATCCCGCCGATATACGATCTTATCCCGCCGATTTAAGATCTTATACTGCCGTGATGTGCTTTTAATTAATTATATAATCGTTATATAATCGTTGTGTGTCGCTAGGTTAGCCATTTTTTTCCAAGAAATCATCTTAAGCTATCCCAGGGGCTCCGTAAGTGCCGTGAGAATAGGCCATAAGTCTGAAACGGGTATCATGATATTGATAAATATTGTTAAGTCAATAAATAAAACAGCAGTTTGGATGCATAATATTTATTGAAAATATAACACACTGAATTGTGGTGCTATAAAATTATTATAATCTCAAAAACATAGAGGTTTGTGTCAAGAAAGATATAACAACATATCTAGCAGTAAAGATTTGAAGAAGATCACATTGTTGAGGCAGCAAGCCCAGTGTTATATACTATACCCAGAGGATAGATTCTAAATTATTGGCACCATTTCATGAACTACATATATAATAAGTGTCCATGCACGATGACTGACTGACGTTCACGCAGCAAGATTCAAGAAAACTTCAACGAACAATGAAAACTTGACAGATTCAAAACACTCCATTCCAATCCATGAAAACACCCAAGATGGCAGTACTGGTTACTGCTGAGACTGTGCTTCCACCTGACGTCTTTTCTTGACAAACTCTTGAGCAACTCTGTCCCAGTCTCTGAATTGCAATGCGGCAAGAGCACCTTTTGCGCGGTCAATCCCAACTTGAACGAAAAGAAGAAGATACAAAGTTAAGCAATTAGTTAAGTAAATACTGTACTTGGTTTATAGGCGACCTTGCATCATTTGCGCTAAATGTAATTTTCAGGCTGGATCGTTACAGGCCGGGACGTTTTCAGGTATGTGTGATAAAGATCATTCGAGGTGTTCTGATGTCCCCCATCACTAATTATGAATTAATTTGACCTATTTGTGTCTCCAGAGGCATATAAGGTGTTTAATATATGACAAATTTGCTTCCTAAGAAGGGCCATGTGGCCATTATGATCGTGTTTACCCCCTAGGCCCTGTCAGTGTGACATTGTCATGCTCCAATGTTATTTTAGGGTCATTGTATCATTTGCATATTTTGCTGATATATTTAACATTCTTCTGCAGTTGGGTGTAACATATTTTGACCTACCCAAAAATTTATGTCATAAGTTTCATAAATTTACTGTAGAAAAATTAAATTTACACAAGTTTCAACAATATAAGTAACATATATTTTTGACATTTCTGATAACGTTGATTTACGACAGAACTTCATTTGCAAGATGGATATTTACCTCGTCCACGCCTCGGTTGAGTGAGATTGAGCGTTACTGGCTTCAGAGCAGAGAAGCCTGAAATTCTTTCTCCACTAATTCCTGGAATGTTGTTCAAAGACAAGTAACCCTCTCCGGCGAAGTCATTGGCCATAAGGAAATCGTGGTCCATCACAGTAAATAGAACACAAGCACCTTCCTTCTGACACTGCAGTCCACTGACAGAACTGAAAATATGGAAGGCATTGCTTTATACGTTAACCCATGTGCAACATAATTTTGACTCGAAGAGCTTTCAGAGACCATCTAGTCTCCTTCCTCAGTTCAAAATGTTTGCATCGGTGCAGTCATGGAAGGCATTATTTTGTATTATCAGTGATAATTTATTACTAAATTGCAATTCGTTTAAATTTCTTTTGTAACCTGGAGATTCCAAATGGAAAGTTACAGATGATCGAAGTACTTTTTCAGCTCTTATTTAAAGAATGGCACAAAATTTCATTTATCAAGTTAAATTTTATATTGGCTTATTAACAGTTACTGTACATTTTCCTGTTGCGTAAGCATTTGCATCCCCAATGGAGCGATATCTTGTAACAAATTTAAATTGTTCTCCATGACATCGCATTCTGCTCAATGAATTGCGCCGTTATCAAACGATACTTATTTCTCCACAGAGAATACCCTGATACTTACAAATCAAAAGATTCATCAAACACTGGGTTCAGAGTGTTTTTGATGATCTTGGTTTGCAAAATGCTCTGCCCAGGGAAAACGTGGTGAGGACACAGCTCTATCAAGACAAATGGATCACTGAGACCTGAAAAGAAACAAACTTCGTTACATAAGGTGGATTAAAGATGAATGTCGAATATTATGTTTCAGACTGAAAAAATTGTGGTAGACCGACGTCTACGTTTAGAAAATATATGATGTTTAAACAAATCATCGAAATGCGGTATACTTTTCATAAAAAATTATTGGCCCGAAGTACACATCTGTATCAAAATTGTTTTTCCCCTGTGAAATACTTGTGCTGATATGAGTAAACAGCCTGCTGAGATACAAATCAATCGCAGAATAGATAACTTAATAATGTGATTGACTTCATACTGCTTGAACATACCGTTTGGATCCAAAGGAATGACATTTCTGGCGTTGAGGACTGAAAAATTAATAAGATTAAATGTCAATGAATCAGAACTTTGCACTAAACATTATTATTTGTTAACAATTTGTACATACAGCAAGTGGTGTTGGAGACTGACATTGAAACACCACATGGCCCAGGGTATCCCTAACATACAATGTAGAGTGACAGCAAAATAAACATTTGAAATTGAATTGAATTGACTCTCCAGCTTCGGATGGCGCCAATACATTGCATTGCCAAGATGCTGGGGGAATTCTGGGAATTGTGACACATCAAGAAGGAACTATCATGTGGTTGCTGAATAGGAGAAGAACTTATCAGACTTAAAAGCAATTAAGGGCTGTTTCAGGAGTTACAGTCGGAGAAACCGTAGAATAGAGTAGGTCGGGGCAAGAAGCCCGGGTTAGGTGAGAGGCCCCCCCAGGGTTATATCCAGACTTACATTTTTGGTGCGTTTATCTATGGATAGGATTAAAGCTAGAGGCGTTTTAGGTGACGTCACAATTTTTCTGGGCAAACAGCACCAAACCATAGTAGAAACATAGTAGATACTTTGACTAATTCTTTGAAAGGGGTTGTCATAAATAACTTTGGAAATATTTAAAAGTATAATGGATATCTGCATTGCTTCACTTTATGATCATGTTTTTTGCATTTTAGTTCAAAATATAGAGGTCAAATTAAAATATGTGGGTTCTGGGCGAGAGGCCCCACATGATATGGGGCATGAGGCCCCCTTCACTCGGGGGTCGAAGTTGCTTCAGGAACCATTTAATAATGTGTACTTTACCTTAAATCTTGATAGAATAGCTAATTAAAATAGAAAAAAAATTGGCCCAAAATTGAAACAGGGCAAAAAATAAAAAAAAATAAAAGTATGAACAGAAAAATTCTGAAGTTCAGAAAAAGTGAATAGAATGCCTTAAAAATGATAGAAGAACCCTAAGAAATAACTTATAGGCTGAATGTGCTCGCAAAATTGCAACAGGATTATAATAGGGGGCTTCTTACCCAATGGGTGGGGTATGAAGGCCACTTGCAATTTCTTTACAAAAATGGCCGTAACTCCTTTATTAAAATATGTAGACATTCGTTTCATTAGTTATTAGTAGAAGCAAGTGATCCCTTCCTGACATCGTAAGCATTCAAATAATCGCCCATTAAAAGTAGGTCAAATCGCACATCGAAGTTAAGGGGGGCCGCATGCCCCGACCTACTCTATTATGGAGAACAAGATAGCAAGAATTAAATAAAAGATTAGACTTTTTTTGTCATGATGTTAAACAATAATTGTGTCATGATAAGCACTCTTCTAGCACTTTATAAGTTTATAGTTTAAAAAAAAGTTCATAAGCAGTTGCTACACAAACCTTCAACGGACAAGATTTCGGCATCAACATTGTAGTACACCCGGACAGTGAGAGTTCCAAATTCTGTACTTTCCACTGACATTTGTTCATCCAGCTTGTCTATGTAGTAAGTCTCTATGAGTTCCTTTGTGCTGGCTTTGTTTAAAGACAACTGCACATAAAGCTCCTGTTGGATGAATAAAAAAAATTAAGTCTCTCCGAATAACAATTATAATATTATTGAAGCATGTAGAAAAAAATTAATTTCTTCAAACAGATAATTATTACACCATAACTTCTATGCTTACACACAACCAACTTCAGATAATAACACTTTCTCTGTGACGAAAGGTTGCCACATACAAAGAAAAATGATAATCCTGTGTATTTGATGTGGCCTCAAAAATCGTCAAATCATTGCACTTTTGCTGTTGCATGTGTCACAAGTGTTATGGCCTAGGTCATGTATTCACAGTTTGAAACCTTGACTTTCAATTTTGTATTTCAAAATTCCGTTCTGTTGACCACTACATGAAGAATGATTTTTAACTATATAAATCTATAACAGAAAAAAAATAATTTATATCTCACTTCGTAAAGCTTGGATCTTACGGCGGACATTGGCAGTCCTTTGTCATTGGCATGGAAGAAGTCCACAAGGATCTCCAGTCCCTCATACAGGCGCTCATAGAAAGCTATGGTTTTCTGAAAACAAATGATCACCATATTGATGCATTGCATCTCAGAATAATTTGAATTAAAGTGATGCAGCAGCTGCAGCTTACTGTGAGCGATTGCCAAACAAGACGCAACATGCAGTGAAGAAATATTAACAAGATACTGTGATTATGAGATCATGAAACTGGGCTTAACCACCAGATATGTTGGGATGTACAATTGTTATCACGATGAACTGCTTTTCTCATTTGCATTCCGTCAAATTTAGCATTACGAGGCAGTTTAAAGCTTTCCATAATTGCATGTATTTTTAGTGCCAGCTGGCTAAAATTTTAAGAAGAGAATGGAGAAAGCAATTTGTATGTTAATTGCAATGATTGTAGCTCAGTAAGGAGTTCATTAGTGCCAGATGTAAATAAACTTAGACTCACAGCTTCTTCTTTTATGACAACATCTTTGATTTCCTGCAAAACTTCCAACCAGATGGAATCAAGGACTCGGTCGAAGTTCGTTCGGAGAAGGTTCGTGTTCAAGGTCAAGAGATGATTGTCAAGGTAATTCATCAGTTCTGTGATGCTCTGCAATCGAAAGATGAATTCTCAAATTAATAAATCACATTTAACGCATCGCACATCATTAAATCAAATTAGTGGATCGACGTGGATCGTGGAACTCAAGTGGTAATCTTCCCACTCCATTAATGCCTTGAGACTTTAATCGCTGTTATTGCTTTGGCATTATGAGACCTTTTTTTGCAGCACCACTTTAAAAGACGTGAAAATCATTCAGAAATTCTGAAACCGAGATCTCGTTGCTTGCACGATTCTATTCTCTGAGGCCGAGTAGTCTACTATGCTTTTGTAGTAAGGAAGGAGTCAATTTAACTAAAGACAAATCAATGAAATTTCATTGACTTTCAAGCCTGTCGTACAAACAATCTAAGTTTGGCTATTTTAAGACGATGCTTACAAAAAGTTTAGTAATCGATAAACAAGGGTTAAATATTCACCAGCCTATCCTGTTTTATGGGTACCAGGAAATAGCCTTTACATAAATTGTAAGCTTGCAAAACATTTCTGTCACCTTGACAGAATATTTTTATGGAATGGCATGTCAGTTCTGTGTTGTATGTCCTTTACTGTTAATATGTCATCAGTTTCAGGTGGTAAATGTTTACAGGACTAGAACAAAATTATGGAAAAGCACAGCATATCATCTGACTTGTTTTGCTGCTATACCCAAAGAGCCATGTTGATAACGATAACGATATACTTTATTTAATCCATACGGATAGCTGAAGAAGCCCATGGCAGATGGACAAGAGCTCCTGATGAGTTCCAAAAACAGACCTTTGCGCCATGAGTTCAACACAAAAAATACTTTAAAATTGTCAGGAGATAAGATATTTCACCTTAAAGGGTAACTACTGCAAAGCTGTGCAAACTTCAAAAAGATCAAGTTTACCCTTTTAGTTAAATTTTGAAAATTTAACAGGGCAGCTGTGGAACTAGTGAAGTCTTCAAAAACTTTTAAGATCAGAATTAATGCCCTCAATTGAAGCTTGGCAATGGAAGCAAATATCACGAGGAATGGAGGGATATTATCTTCTTCTTCTTCTGTTTTAGTTCCCGCCTGTACAAAGGCGAACCTCATTGAGTATAAAGTCTCTATTTTTAGCTACCCTACTGCAGAAAAAGCTACAACCCTGGTTTGCCCTACAAATATTGTCCGGATCCTCCAATCGAACTGTATCTCCTTCGTCTGTCCTGTACTTGTCTCCATTCAGCAACGCAGAGCATATTTCACTTGCTGTCTATCAAGAAATACATTGTATACCAACACCAACACTAAGTCTTGTACAGTAAGTTGTACCATTCTGTGGAATGGCATAGTTATGAAGTAAGTTTTCTTAAAGTGCAATTTACCTGAGCAGCAGGCACTGACTCCGGAGCCCAGCACATGTGGAACACATACTTCTTGATGTCCGGACGTATCTTGTCTGTGACCTGGCCGATGACCTGTTTCAATTTGCGGATCATGTCCTCATCTGCGCACCTGACGATGGAGTAGAGGGTGATCTTCGCCTCTTTGGATGCCCTTTCGCTCTGCCCTCTCTCTATGGCTTGAACGATGTCGGGAAACCTCAGTGCCTGAGGCAAGGGCTTCAGAGCTCTTCGAACTTGCTCAATGTTGTTGACGGTGATGCAGAGCTGAAAGAAAGAATCATTACATCTCATCACGGCTACTTATCCTTCAGCCTGCAGCGATAGAGGAGCATCTGAGCAATTCCTCATTCCCAAAATAGAAACAGATACTGGTTTTTTGGCTCATCACTGTCATCCGCTGCCATTTGAATGAAAAAACTTTGAGTATCCGGTAAAGTAAAGAAAAAATTATAAAAAGACAAATTATTGCTTTAAGGTCAAAACCATAAGGTTCTATTTTACAGGAATGGCAATTTTTACAACCACCAAGTAATAAAAGAGTACACATACTTTTAGCATTTCATTGTACAGTAAATTCATTGAGCCTATGAATCAACTAAAACTTATATCATAATTGTATCCCCTTATGTCTTTTGGTGCCTGTATGTTTTTTTTAAGAATTTATTTCTAAATCGAAAAAATTGCAATATAGTAATGGTTTCATGTTTCTTGTACATATCAATTTAAGGCTCTTAGGTTAGTTTACTCAAGAGTAAATTCTTGATACATGTGAGAATTTGGACCTCCAGAGTTGATAGACTCTGTGGAATTAGTGTCTTTGACTACTTACTTGTAGGGTAATGTCAAACTGTGCAACTTCGTCATAATAGCCGGCCGACTTCAACTTTTGATGCATGAGATCCGCGTAGTAGTTAGCACCTTCACAAAGGTCTTCAGTGATCCTCGTTACAATTGGCAAAGCACCTGCCGGGTCCGGCCATTCCAACAGCTGCCAGAATTCTATCAACTAGAGGACATAAAGTTGGGACAAGTTGAGCATGCAGGTCAGAAAGTTATTATCGTTTTCATAGCTACGTGTTTTTCAAGTTTGCAATTTGCTTCATTCCAAAACTGTGATGTCAGAGATTAAGTTGAATAATTTTGTTTATTACAAGCACAGATTTCAGGAAACTGACGAAGTGCATTGGGACATTGGATGATGTATGTATCACTCGTTTAGCTTTCCCTGGCTGGAAGATGCTTCAATGAAGTATAACTGAACCAAACAAACTACTGAGCCTGAAAGGAGAGTTTCAATTACTGACAACAAAAGTTGTTTGAAATTGTGATGACCGGTGTCTTGTGAAAAACAGCAACACAGTTTGTTTCGAAAACAATGAGACTCTTTTGGTGAGGTGTAACACTCAGCTTACACATGCGTTGTTTGTTGTGGTTGTACACATGTGGTAACATTGCCTGGCAGTTTTTAATTCTTTTGTCATTAACTGTGATGTCAAACTCTGAACTGCTATGTCACAGATTGAAGATTAGACCAATCACATTGACAGATATCCGATAATGTCACGGTTTAACTGCAAAACGAAATTTTCAAAAAACAAGTAACTATGAAAACGATAATAACGTCAACAAGAAAAGTTTGTCGAATGTGTACTCTGCAAAGTGCATAATTGGATGAAAAAATATAATAACAAAAGTTTTACACACTTATTTGGCTCATTATATTCCAAGTACTGAAGACTATCAAGCAACATTAAATGTATGGCCATTATGGGTACGCCTGCAGCATGACAACTTGGAAAGTGTATGTTAGAACAGTTACACGTATAGATCGAATTGTATTTCCTTACTGATTTGGCTTATCAGGATCAGCAAGATTCTTGCATAGTTATAACTTACGTAGTCTTTTGACTTACCTGTCCAAAACAGCAACATACGTCCACCGCTGATGTACTCTGCTTCACATCGCCCTCTATGCAGCTCACCTGCATTGAGACAAATGAACGACGCATTGAAATTTATTGATAAAATCAAGTAATTTCATCTCATTAAAGATTTTTCGAAGTGCTGGGCCTATATGTTCAAGTCATCAGACGAATCGTTTGCTATGATATGTTAGTCATTGTTCCCAATGTTCAGGTGTGTTAATTTTCCAATTCTATGAAGAAGTTCCTGTGGAAGTAAATGTACTGAGCATCAGGAAAATTGCCTTCGTCATCAATAAGAGTTAACTGTTGTTTTGAGCAGGAGTACAGTTCCACAATTTTAAGCATATCAATTTCCAACAGAATTGGTGCAGGTTTCCTCTGCATAGCCTATACGCATGACCATGTTTAGTCAGGTCGCCTCAGTACAAGATTGTGTCAACGCTTAACACGGATTATCCTAATCTTGTTAACTTTTAACTCACTTGGAAATGGGATAACTTCAAAATAATTTAGTGATGTTATAACAGCTCTGTCAATAAAAACAAGCTCTCTGACTCATATTCAGCTTTGACACACTATATCTGTAAAATGTCTTAACATCTGATACAATAGCGGACATGTCAATACAGTTTACCGGAGTGCCGATATTGCTAACTGTCAAGGTATATGGGAAGCGCATTACTACATGCAGTAAGAATGTGTTTTGAGAAGGCAGCAATAATCATCTGGTCCACTTTTCTGCTACAAGAGAGCCCCAATCCTTAAACTGCATTCTCTCTATGTATACATAATTCCCACTGCAATGTCTCAACCTCTTTCGCCACAAAGCTCATTGTGGCAGCTTTAGAGCAATTCCAGGCTTCCCAGGATTCTCTGTTATGATAGATGGCATGTTTCGCTCTGTCATTTTGTTGCCGGCACCCGGTGAGATAACGCGTGTGCTTTGATGGAGCATGGAGAGAGAAGTTTAAATTAATTTCTGCAGGATTGTTGCTACTGGCTCATAACCTCATGGTAAAAGTCTATGATTAAAGGGTACAATTTGACTTCCAAAAAGTTAGCCTCAAAGGCTACCATAACTGCTAAATCAAAGCATAGTTTGAGTTGAAGCTCCAGAAAGGGAAAATATCACTTCACCGAGCTATGATATTCATGTTTCATTTATATGGATGGATGGATGATTGGGGCTTTACATTATGTATTTATGCACTGGGTAGGCTTACTAGGACAGGAGGACGATACGGCAATGAGGCAAAGGATGACTGAATGGACAAGAGCTTGATTCGAACTCTGGATCCAACGATTGGTAGCCGAGTATGCTTCCACAAGACCAACCCCTCCCCCCTGTTTAATTTATATAAGAGTTAAATCTTTAATTTGTAATTATAATCACCTCCAACAACTCTAAAGCAATATAATTATGTGAATGCAGATAGAATATAAATCTTAGTTCGTCTTAATTTCAGTAACCTCATAATAACTCAAGACTTCATTACACGCGAACACTTTAGAACTAATTAAACAATCTGAACCAGAAATAGAACATTTTTAATGAAATTGATGTCAATTTGAATGTTGCAATATCTGCACATTTCTGTTAACGTGCAGGGCTGATTACTTCCATGGCCCTCCAGGGTTAGATTTGTCATTGGAATCATTGGTATCTGAATTAAGATTCCAATTGCTGCTTTTGCTATGGCATTTTGTAATAATGTCAGTTATCAAATCAGGATGAAAGAATGGCTGACATCTATCATGGCAACGTTCGAGATAGAAAATGAACTACCTTGTCAAATTCGACAGACTTGCGGATGCGACTCATGGCCTTGAACTTGGCGATCTTGATCCATCGGGTGATGGGCGCCCTGAACCATTCATAGAAGCGTGTGGAATTCAGACTCCTGCGGTCTCTGGAATGGAGATGAAAAGAAGAATTAAACTCATTTGTCTGAGAATATGGTTCAGCTAAAACGAATGAACAATATAAAACAATTAGACATCCGGTTCAACAGCATGATTGTTAAAGAATTAAGTAATTACATTAGCTTGTTTCAGAACATCACCATCTAAAAAATCAGGACAAAATAGGTTTTTGAAACGCAAATACAAAATAGTTTTTTGAAAAAACCATGTTGGCTTTTGTATAGAAGTTTGGTTTTTCCCCAATTCATGACAATGCAGATTTAAATACTTCCAAATACCCTATTTTGAATGACATGGAAGACAAGCCCAAAAACCAATCAAGAGTCTGTGTATGAGCTTCATTCATTAGAGTGGCAGTTGCTAGATTGACATAGGTGGTCAATTCGTGAAGAAAGACAAGTGATGCTTCTGAATGATTGGACTCATTCACTGACATGAATGGCATCTGCTATTCCGTGTTTTCCTCCTCTGATTTTTCTCTATCAAATTTTGCCTGTGATATTTGCAGATAGTTTATCAATAGCCCTAAAGGTTATTGTGGAATTGACCAACAGGCATGAGGTTTGTTCATATTCTTATTAAAATGTTCAATACGCCAATGGACCACTTTTTCAATCAGTCCAGTAGCAAAATTAGACTGACTCATACAGGACCAGGCCTCTCGAAGACCGCTTTAAAAAATTTAGGAATACTACACCACCACATACTCTAAAAAAAAAGGACTGTCTGACAACAGACAATAATTGTCTAATGTGTGTCCGATCAAGCGATTGTCTAATCCAGACAACTGAATTGTTCAAAATGTCAAAGAATTTGTTTGTTTCATTCAATTGATTGTCTGGTTCAAACTTACTCACTAAAGAGCTGGTTGTGTCAACATAGTTGACAACGTGAAACGCATTAGCCTGCTCCCCATCATAATAAACCTGTATAATAAATTCCCATATATACACCCACATTTACATTCTGTGAAAAATAATTTTCAGTGAGCAACCATTGCCTATTATTCCATTGTGGAGCGTTCGACATGCTCTCCTGAAATGCGTTAGTTGCATGAATGGAATAATTTGAATGGTCAGGTTTCGCATCATCTTCAATTGCATCACATCTACGAAGTCTGATGGTCTTGTTATCCCCGGTGCACACTCCCAGGGAGGGCGGTGGCACATCGGTGTGTCTGGCGTCACCTTACTTCTGTGAGTCCTTTGTCAGACTGAATTACAGCGGAGTCACTTGGTACAAATTTTGATAAACGAGACACGTGACACTTTCATCAAGTCAGTGAAGTTAGGAGATCAAAGAAGTCAAACAAAAAGCTGGAAATGACGTGTGAAGGCGAAGGAAGAAGAGAATAGAATGGCATGTGACATGATTATGACATAGGGTTTGTAGTTCTCTCAATTTGAGAAATGATACTTTGTGACAGGTCTCTTTGGTTCAAATGTCATCTCTGACATGAGTTAGATATTCTGCATTGAGGTAATAATTAATAATAGATAACATCTGCTGATACGAAAAATGGTTTGAGCTCAAAAGCAAAACCCATCTTTTCATCAATCCCTGTTGGCTAAAATTTACCAAAAAATATGCGAAAACCTGTTGGATTAAAATGATAATCTCCCCTTCACTCTTTGCTCAGTTCGCTTTCAGATTAACCAAAATGATGTAACCATAATGATTTATAGCTATTGCGAAAACTTTAAAAATAGACTTACGAAGCGCTGAGGTGTTCTCTAAAGCGACAGAACTCTTGGAGCGTCAAGTAGAGCTCAAACAGGTGAGTCCCGATCTGCTGGGCCGACAAGTTGCACGCCTCTTGCTCGCTCACATCATCCACACACATCTGGATCATCTGGAATGTCTTGTCCAGGTCATCTGCCAGCTGCAAATTCAGGAATTAATACACATTTACAGTTGTATAATTGTATGTATGCATTTGTATCAAGAGTGCGAGAGGTGACGATTAAAGATATTGATGCGGTATGTCTCATACAAGTCCGTACTGTCTCTCCAGATTCAGAATAATCAGAATAAGATTCTGAATAACTAGAATCAGATTCAGAATAGCCAGGCAAATCGGAATCATATTCCAAATAATCTGAATCAGATTCAGAATAATCAGAACAAGATTCAGATTATTCAAAATAAATAAGAAACAGATTCAAAATGATCAAAATCAGAATAATCATAATCAGATTCACCAGAATAACCAGAACAAGATTGACAGGGTTAAGAATCAGAAACACTATAATCAGCATCGTTCTGCAAATATTAGTTATGAAGATATTTCTACTACAGTTCAACAGCAAAAGTAGCTGCAACGAAGGAAATCCGGAGAATATACAACATGATCCAACATAAGCAAAAGTGAGATTGAACCTGGTTAACTATACACGAACATTTGTTTGAAAATGGGATCCTGGAAAAGGAAATTTGAAACATATAGAAAAGTCAGAGATTACGCTGATGTAGCTGGACAAAACCTATTGATCCTTCACCTACTGACAAATTACCCTTGGTTACATCCTCTAATAATGTGAAAATTAGCCTATTTCAGGCTGTGACATGTCCTAGCATTATCTAATTCCCTTTGAACCTGTGAAATAACTAATCCCTAATGAAAAGTGCCAGCTTGAAACACATGAGTGTCAACTGCAAAGGGATTTATTCTTATCCCATGGAGACTTGCACTCTAAAAAATCTGGGGACAAAATTGGTTTTTTAGATTCAAAATGGTTTTTTGAAAAACCAAATTTCAATGCAAAAACCAACATGGATTTTTGAAAAAATCCATGTTGGTTTTTGCATTGAAATTTGGTTTTTCAAAAAAACATTTTGAATCTAAAAAACCAATTTTGTCCCCAGATTTTTTAGAGTGTGGGAGAGTAATGTGTTCTGCAGTGAAGCCTGGATGGAAAAACTGAAAAGGATATATATTTCATGAGATCCAGCTACAAAAACATCTGCTGTCATGTCAGTAAAAGCTGGTTGGATTAGGGACGGCTTACAGTCAAGGAAATGTATTATTTATGAGTATTTGCAATGCTGCCAAAACAGACCTATTTCTCTTTTCTTGAATCCCCAGTTTAGTTGGTGTTGAAATAGTATATATGTATTATATATATCATAATATTTCTTCATATTTGTATTTGATATATGTGATGGTAGTCGTGGTCAGAATGACCCATCTTTATGGTTGCTCAAGGTTTAAAGAGGTTCTGCTGTGTGGCCTAGTCAAAATCACAGCCCTGACTTGTGAGTGGAACTATAATGGTAAGTACTACCCAGGGCTTCATTTGAAACAACTCCATGCTGTGCAGGAGAATCTTCGTCTGAATTCTTCTTGAGGTCACTTTGGTCCAAGAGATTGACCATCACTTTTGATTCATAACATGAACAGAAATGCTTCTACGGGAACATGAATTAACTTGGTGAAGCCTTATAAATAACCTTAGCACCTCCTACATTGGCTGTAGCATGTGACCATTCCTTTACACTATCCTTTCAGTTTGGTGTATCAACTAACCTGACCAGGTGTATCAACTAACCTGCCTAGTAGGGTTAGTTGATATGTTTGACATGACCTACTTTGGCACCGTCTGGGGTAAAAACCGTCCAATAGATCAAGCCATGTTTCTTCATTATATACAAACAATCTTATTCTCCAGTTTCTAAACTATTCATCATTTCAATATCATCCTCCATTTGGCTTGTAGGCCAGCTTTCATGAAAAACGTCTCAACTAACCTGCCTCAACTAACTGACACTTCATTTTAATGTATTTGATAGGGCATGTTGCGAGGTCATTTATGGCCAACATCAGCTTTTCCGTAATCACTCGATTTTCATCTACTGTAACTGAACAATTTGATGACATAATTCCACTAGTACATTGTAGTAGTAAATCTAAATCCTGCCACATTCATCTTCAGTTTTATAGACCATATTTGACGAAATTAAGGGATTTAGAAGACGGGAGACTTGTATTAAACGGACTTCAGACTGCAATGATTCAATGAAGCACAATTTTTTCTTATCTTTTGTTATCTTATTTTACGTGAGATATTTTAAAATAGATTCATGCAATATTGCATGTACTTACCAGCCTGTCTATATTCCTGTAGCAAATGGCAAAATGACTGATGTTCAAAATGCTGAAAAGATAATGGAGCAGAAATTAATGTAACATATATATCTAACACAGCCTAGAAGCAAATGTGCATCATGCCATGTAATTTTGAAGAATCCATAAAAGGACTGTATGACATTCAAATGTGATTATATAGACTAGATGTACACTCTAAAAAAGGTCGGGACAAAATTGGTTTAGATTCAAAATGTTTTTTTGAAAAACCAAATTTCAATGCAAAACCAACATGGATTAAAAAAAAATCCATGTTGTTTATTTGCATTGAAATTTGGTTTTTCAAAAAAACATTTTGAATCTGAAATACCAATTTTGTCTGAAATTTTTTAGAGTGTACTTATGCGAGATTACCTTTCGTAAATAGGATCGTAGTACTGCACAGCCTTCTGCATGTCAGTGTTGAGCAGGTTGATAAGCTCTATTAGGCTGCACACCAGATCGTCATCAGACTGAAATGTAATTTTATTAAAGAAAAATTAATTCAGACATGTCATGCATGTATAATGGATATATGCCATGCTGCATCATATCTTCCTAATCACATTACAGCATGTAGTTCCATGTAACCTTGCATTTGAAAGTGGTGGCATGATGGTATGGGGATCACAAAATGCTTGAATTTGTTATTTGTAATATAATTGTATGGGGACCACAACGAGCTCGAGTATATTCCAGTGTCACATGATCCTGGATTCAATTGTTAAGTTAGTTTTAGCGCTTCTGCAAGAAAGGCTGATTTCAAAGGAAACGCAGATTTTATTATCGCAATTAATATTATACGTAGTTGATCGGTGGAGGCTGTTGACCGAAAATGTTAAAATGATGTGATATCAACAATTCAACACTGCCAATAAAAGAATAAACTCAGAAATGTCTACTTATATAAGAAAAATATATATTTGCTTTACAATCCAATTGAAATTTCAGTCTGACGCTCGTTGCTTAAGTTGCTGAGGGTCTCACCAACCCACTCGAAGCCTAGTCAGAACGTCAGAGCATCCGACTTTGGGTGAAGATATCGGTATTTGAGAACTTATAACAACAATCACTTTAAGTATACATACCTTAGTCTTGGGATTAGTGCTACTTCTTAGCCTTTCGTAAAAGTCAATACTGGCCTTCTGCAAGCAAATTGTAAGGAGAGACATTTTTAACTACCACAAACATACAACACCATCAAAAAGCAGCAGAAGCAACTATTTGATAGTCCTAGTACACTATTTTGTATGAGTTGTCCTTCATTTGCCATAGGAATACTACACTTCTAGTATTCCTTAGACTCGGAAAGATAATCTCGTTTTGCACAACCTTGAGACTCTCCCATACCATACAGAGTTGGTGCAGAACATCAGTGCAGCAATGGAGAAAATATCGAAAATAGTCTCCAGGTTGTCCAAATTCTTGACAGCAATGCGATTTTCATTAGATTTTATTTTAATTGTCGGAATAGTGGTATGATCACTGATATCACACCTAAGCCAGATTTTTAACATTTCTGCTAAAAACTGAGTAAATGTGGCCTCCATACCGACTGTGCTGTATTTATTGCGTGGAGTTCATATACTTTGTCTACCTGCTAGGCATTTTCAAAAAGAAGATTCTAATTTATACCTGTCAGGTTCACTCATTGCAAAGCAAACAAACAATCTAACTTTTATTTTATTTTACTTAGCATCATTAGAGAATTTAGTGATAGTCTGCATTGAAAAACTGCAAAATGTCACCATTTGAAGAACAATGATATTTTCTATGTTAAGTATTGGCTGAAGCAATACAATTCAACATGTACATTTAGAACAGTTCTGTACTTACTCTGAGAGTTCCAGCAATTTCAGCATAAAGGTCCTTCTGGAAAGGACAGCACCTCTTGAAGACTTGTGTCCTGTACAGACACTCAAGACACCTGCAAATATATATATGGATATATACGTTATTTATTTGGTATCTTTGATAAATAGCATCTTCAAGCTTAACCCAATAACTCTGCTTATTTCTGTAAGGATGGCAAACTGAGAAACCTGCTGAACTTTTAAACATTATTTTCTGATATTGCATGCTGTATTTCGTCACTTTCCAAGCAGAATCAGGGGGAGGGGTTGTTCCAGAAAGAAGACGCCATTAAAAGTCATAATGGGCATATGATATCTCAACTCTGCATGTAATGCAACTTTCTATAGCAAACTAATCAAAGCAGGTAGGATTTCTCTATTCAGGGCAGGTAATGACCGGGTTAGTGTTTCCCAAAACTCTTAAATAGCAGCTGTACAACAGCCACTCCTGAAGTACAACCCGATTTCTGTCTTGGCTAGATGTACTTCCTGGCATTTCCCGGGGTCATCATCAACAATAATGAAATTATTAACAATAAAAAAATACTAATAAATGATGAACGATATGCTCAATTTGCACTAATCATGTCTAGATCTATTTAATCTTACTGTTATTATTTGTAAGACCCTTTATCATTCCTAAAACAACTGCACCACGTAAACATCAGGGGCAAAAATTATCATAGTAAGAATTGTAGACATTCTTGCACTTTATCTCATAATCATATAACATGGTAATATGAAAGCAGAACTTTGGCTCAGAACAGATACTTGTCCCATAGCATTCAACACATGCTGGTGCTATGATCATGCCGCTTTGGACCTACCTGAGCATGTAGCCGAGCCGATACTGGGCGGCTTTGTTGGCTGCGGGATAAATTTCACGTTGTCTTCGGATCAGGTTAAGACAATGGTCTATGAAGGTCGTGAAGGAGTCAGCCAGAAATTCCTCCTGTCAACATAAAAACAAGGAACTGAAGATTTTGTTTTTTGCTCTCCAAGGTGAAAAGTAATCTCCTAATGGCCTAGCAAGGTTGAAATAACTTCTCAATTTCACACACAAAGGCAGGCCCAACAGAAAGATTTGGTGTCAGGTTTTGGAAAGAAAAGGTGGACATTGGCAGTTCATGAGTCCTACAGGCATTACCATTCTCCATAAAACACCCGCAAGCACGGACCAGTGCCCATGACCGCTTAACACCATGCAGACAAGAAGTTAGTTCTTTCTATTGATTCTTTTCGCGATTATTCGATTTCATATATCACAGACACACTGAAGATTCTTCGGATAAGGGAACTTCCCTAGATACTAAAACACAGAATGTCCCCCTTATAAATGCACTGTAAAATTGTATGAAATGAGTCAGCTTAAATGATTGAATGGCATGGTTGCAGAAATGGTTTTGTGCGAACATATATCTTGTTGTTTTCAGATGAGACAACCTGTTTGTCACCCTGGTGCAATGTTGTGCCAAAGAGGAGTAGGGCTGTTGAAACTTCAGAATCACCAGGTACTTTCCTGCATTCCGTGTATAGAGTTTGATTACAGCCAAACACTTTGATATAGAATTAGAGTGGACTGTGGCACTGTGAAAATTGCTCTTCCTGACTCATGATAGCCAATGAAGTGTCATCTTCTCTACTTTCAACATGGGAAACATAGAGGCTGTTTGATTAGTCATGATCAAGAGAAAGACATTTGACTTATCATAACGGATTTTAGAGTGAAAATCAGATGCATAATCCTTTCGTTTGGCTGTCACCAACAAGTGGGATAAGTCTCCTTCAATCAAATTAACATTGAAAGTATTGGGTTTGATCATGACAAATCATCAGCATAATGACACACGAAGTGCCATTTTCACAGTGCCACACTGTAAATTTTGAATTTTGAGTTAGCTTAATTGATTGAGTGAGATGGTTGCACAATTCCCTTGAGCCAAGATAGCTTGTTGTTTGCAAGTTATAACAACATAAAGATTATCATAACTCAAAACGGCAAGCTATCATGCCTCAAACAAATTGTGCAACCATCTCACTCAATCATTTGAGCTAACTCAAAATTTCAAATTTTACAGTGCACAGTCCACTCTAATTACCGGCCATGCATCCTATGCATAGGACGGTAATGCAGTGATATCGATACCGTGTGAGTCACGAGGCTCCAGGCCAAACCAGATCATTCCAAGGGTTTATTTTATATGTAATTCTCAGTTACAACATCGTAGATTCTGCGAATTGTGTATTTTTTTAGTTAAATGCAATAATATTACAGTTATAAACATCCCCTGTAATGGCCAGCGCTGGCTAGGTCACACTGATATTGCGCCGCCATTTTCTTGTGTATTGGGGCTGTGTTGGAGATGTCACAGAACTTAACAGGCTGTTGATATCTTTTATTGTATTTGCTCCTTTCCAATCAATAATTGATGTTCAATGCTGAATTGCTCTTCAAGACTTCACCATTTAGGCCTAAAGTGCAATTCATTTTCACACCTCCCTGTCATCTGTCAGCTTAATTGTACTCGTACCCAATATTTTCAATCAGCTTCATACTTATTTAATTCCAGTTAAACACCATGCATAAAATTATATTATTATTGGGAAGCATTAAACTATTGAAATATCTTACAAAATAAACAGCATTTCAAGAAAAAAACAAACTAGACTTTGAATATTTATGCATGGAATATTAACAAAAATTTGTAACTGAAATTGGAGGTAAGGAAAAGAAATAGTTTTTATTGAGCAAGTCATTTCTGATATTAATTGAAGCTACACCCTCGTCCAGCAGGTAATCGAAAAATACATTAAATATAGTTTTATTTTTCTCATCCACCATACATATATATATGTCGATTCCACTGATAAAGCATTGCAGCATCCATGGCCGGTGCTGATCTCTAAGAGTGCTTGTTCTATATCAAAGTGTTTCGCTGTTAGGTTGCCAGCACCATGCGAAATTCCATTCTATAGAACTGTACTGGTAAATGAGTAATATATTTGATCTGTGAAGGTATTTTTCATGCTGATCCTCTTGTCAATCAAACAGTGCTTTTAATTATGGTACATCATGGAGAATTTACATTAAATTTCGTAATTACTATCACCCATATAAATTTCAACCCATGAAAAATAACCTTTACAAAAATTAAAGTTATTGTCCTCAATGGCTTTGATTTATTATTTAGTGACTTCATGTAATTGGAATTTAGATGGCAGTCAGCCATAATATAGGGAGAGGAATACTTTAAAATTTAAATCACTGTCAACATTGTCTGGCTTTGTCTATTTGTTTTATTCTTCTGGGAAAAGTGCCACTTGAAACAGCCAATTCCATGTTAGTCTAATCTTAAACATAAAACGTCCATAATACAAAGATAATGAGCTGGAATTACTGAATGATGGCAGGGCCTGTCTGTTGGTAACAGCCCCTTGATGCTCAGGGGCTCATCAGAGGGAAGGAAATCAATAATGTCTGGCAGGTTAAGTTTCAAATAACACAAAACATGTTGGTTTTCGAAAAAGAAGGATTGATGAGGAAATGAAACGCTCAAAAGAATTGATAATTTGTAGATAATGGGTCTTCATTTCAAAGGCCTGTTGCTTCATTGTTGTCAGAAGGTGCTAAGGAATGGCAAGACAATGCATGGGTGGTATCATTGCCATTCATATTCATTCATATTCAAATGTTTGGTATTTAGTTTCTGCCTATGATAGCTGATGACATTGAATTAAAACTGATGAGCAAAATATTGAACAACTCAATAAACTCTCCATGTCTCAGACTACTTTAAAAAAACTGTAGATCTTACGTCAAACTCTGTTCTAAAAATGACTTGTCTCCTCAGAATCAGACACGTGATCCTTCACTATTCTGGGCGATTTATTGTCTCCAATTAGTCTCTTGTGGAAGGCGGCTATTTTGGCTGCCTGTTGCTCTTTCAAACTTCATATAAAAGAAATCCAGTGTGTGTGTTCCAAGACATTATTTCAACAGGAAGCACCGCACGGCCATAATCACCTGCTGAGGCTGCTGTTGGAGGGTATACCTGTACTTAATTTCCAATTAACGCTTTGAAGTATTCACTTTGAAGCATGGAGATGGAGAAGAAAGGGCTTTACCTCATCACGCGACAGGGTGGCAGGCTGCCAGACCGAGTCCAAGTGTTGAATCAGTCTCAGGAGCAGCTCCCAACTGAACGGGTACTCCCGATGCTTTTTACTGAAGGCGGTCCATCGGCTGAAACAAAAAATATAATAGGAGATAATTTGCTTATCACATGCGATGTTAAATGGCAAATATCATACCAACAGTGAATAATGCACCACAAAAGATAAACTATTAACAAGTACATTCTGAGACCAGACTGCTTCCTTCCCCCCCTCCCCTTGATTGAACAAAAAGCACCACATCATAAGGTTCCATCATTTGGGGTTCTCCTAACACAGAAGGGAAGTCCAATGAGAAGAAGAAGAAGCTCCCTCAGAATATTGTGCGAGCTGTGCAATGGTGGAGGCTTAATATGCAGAGGGACAGGTACAGTCTGTACCAAGTATGTTTAGAAAGCACACTTGTTGACATATTCAGCGGGTCTCAAGAACTTTTGAGGAACCCCGATAATATAAAAGATTGGGCAACCAAACCACACCTCAGATGGTCTTGACTTTTTTCATATAAATTGTGGAATTAATATCACTGAGGAGTGTGAGGTATCTCATAATCCTTTTAGAACGCAACTTGCTGCCTATTGACAAGAACAGACTGTAAAATTGGCTCATCTTCTGGAGTTACACCTTTTTGTCTGATTGATGCATTCTCAGACTTGCTTTATCCTGGACCAGGTGGCAGAAAGAATTATCATTGCTGGGAATCCACCTTCAGTCCCACTTACCCTGAGCAAACGTCAATAAGGGACACAGAAGCAGTTTGCAGCTACAGGTCACAAAAGTTACTGCTGATTGGGTTGTAAAAGGAAACACAAAACGCCCAAATGGGACATTTACAGAACTGGGCTGCCAATGTTCTCATGAGTTAACCCAGTTACACTGAAGCTGGGATTTTCTATGCAAGATAACTTGGTGGTCAAACTGGGTGGTCACTTCTACACCAAAGAGCCCAAAAGGAGATTGGTTTATAGATAACCAATCAATTGGTAGATATGCATCTAACTCTGGGGGTTATTTTCCGAATGTTACTTAGCGATGCGTCGCATTGATTTAAAATCAGAAGTTCAGAACCATTTTAATCCGGAACAAACACAAGGAAACACAACCATTTTTAAACTCCTTCAGTTCAAATATATATATTCGAAACCAATTTAATCCAAGTGCTTATTGCACATGATAATGAGTTTCGGCAACCAAATACTGCACGGTTACCGAGGCTACTCTTCTGCTGTTGTCTCACTTCTGACACACAATCTTCCCGAACCAATGTAAGATTGATAGGCCGTTAACCAATCTGTTTTCAGGGGGTTCCTCAAGGTAAAGAACACAGTCAGCCACTTCTCAAGTTCTGAGCTAATGCTTCTGACGCAAATTTGTCCTCACCGTGATACTTTTACCATAAGAAAATCTGGCGTTTAACTGACAATTTAGCATGTTATCACCCTGCTAAACAAAAGCTGCAAACACACAAGCCGATTATGATTATTGCATACTTTGTATATTTGCAAAGAAAATACGACTTAAAGGGGTGAAGTAACAGAATCGTATGAACGGTTTGAGTCTAAGGTCTAAGTCAGTTAGATACAATGTTCCTCATTTTTGGGTTCTATACAATATAAATATATGTATATACTGTACAATGTATATGTTCAAGTTTGTCAGATCCCTCAAAATCGGTGTCTTACTAATACGCTGAGCTCATTAAGTCCTACATGAAGCAAAGATTAAATAAGGATGCATTTTTTAAAAGATGTTTATAGTGGGTGAACCACTATCCATGAGTCGCAAGAAAACAAGACAACCAACAAGTCTAATACAAGACCTCTTGGGGATTTGTTCCTTCATCGGAGTCGTGTTTAGTAGGTAAACACACGCACTTGTGTCTACTAGTGGGCTAGTATGAGGATTGCTTTGGCAAGTGGGCTCATTAGCTCGGACGTTTAACATTACTCTCATGTGACCCAGGAGTACCTCAATGATCAACCTGGGGCTCTTTGCTCTTTGCATATTTTATAACCTTACATGCATTCAACTATTTGTGTTCATTTGTTTTGGAGGAACTATTGCTTTCCCCGCCATTATATTCAAGTGGTTTACTGTAAGATTTTTAATATTTATATCATCATGTAGAAGATAAAATTTACATGCTTGACTGTAATGTTAAAATTAATATTCTTTACTGTAAATAGATACAATTAATATTCTGACGGTACCAATTTAGCGAGACCAAGCCAAATTTCACCTGTACATTGTTACAAGATGGCCAATAAAACTTCTTATTCTTACAATCTGTATTGATCATATATATGCATTCCAAAAATGTGTTGAAGTAAAACAGACAAATAATGAAAACATGCAAGCAAATGTTTGTTTATTACTGATCTGAAACTCAATGTCTCAAATAAGACCGGGGATGCTTTAAATTTACAAATGCCATTTAAATTTGCTTTCAAAGGATTTCATAAATATATTAACCTTTCCATAAGTAACCAGATACTGTTGTCTTCAATTGCCTAGGAAATATGAAAAGGTGCCTCGGAATTGTTGTTCCAGAACCTACTGTGTGGATTTACCAGCGACAACAATAAGTTCCGGAGTTCAAGATATATCTTAGCATTGATTTAACTTCTTTTAGACATCACCAAGATGCTAATACCGTTGGAAAAGCTGGTATCTAACTGACAGTTTTGCATGTTAGTGCCCAGCTAAGGATTAACACTATTAATAACAGCAAACAAACAATCAGATTATGGTTTATTTTGCAAAAATTTAAATTTAAAAGATATAATAGAAGAAGCATATGGTGTCTAAGTCAGTTAGATACCTCATTGTCGGGTTCTAACATGCATTTTTGTCAGTTAGATCTGACAAAAATGCATGTTAGAACCCTCCAAATCGGTATCTAACTAATACACAACAGCTCTGAGGCCCAAACAAACTTAATACATTTTAGCGGGTTGGTTGGTTGAGTTTTGATACTGCTACAATTTACAAGCCAATATATTTTTCCATCAAGGTCTTTGGTTGAAACTACATCAAATAAGGTATATACTGTTCCAACCTCAATGACATTTGCCTTTTTGTTGTTGAGCAGAACCTCACTGCAACTTTAGCTATGTTACAACAGCTGATCAGCTGATTTTAGAAAAAATCAAATTTGCAGATTATGAAGTGTTGGTAAATGTTTGTTCTGTGGGAAAAAGTCGAAAATTATAAATACCTAGGGGTATCTATTCAGAATAGCATGGCATGGCAAGAACATCTCAATAGACAACTCAACGATTCAAGAAAGCTGCCTGTAGATTTGATCATAATAGATGCCTAAGAAATATCAGATTCCGAAATGACTGCTGTGCATATCTCATTAGTCTCAAGTGTACTCATGTATGCAGTGTCCGACTTGTATAACAAAGTGCTGTGGCACAGAACAGGAAACACCCAACTGCTAGCAAAAGTGTCCGGGCAAAGTTTCTGTGCAGAATGTTGAAGACCGACTTGCATGTTTTGAAGGACAATCCATCAGACATTTATGAAACCAGATATCGTAAGCTTGCTTGGGGATTGCAAGAGATAATGAACATCTGCTCTTGGCCAATTGGCCTAAATACAAGAGTCTACTGCCTCATGGTCTTCGATACAGATCCTTAAGATGCAGAACAACTAGATACAGAGAGTGTTTCGTGCACTGTAAAATTTGAATTTTGAGTCAGATTGATTGATTGAGTGAGATTTTTGCACAATTCCTTTGAGCTATCACAGATTGTTATTTTATGTTATAACAACAAAGAGATTATCATAACTCAAACTTCAAGCTATGTTAGCTCAAACAAATTGTGCAACCATCTCACTCAATTATATGAGCTGACTCAAAATTTCAAATTTTACAGTGTGCCAATCAGTGTCAGGTTGTTAAACCACTTGCAATTGAGTACATTTATTTACATTGTCATGTACCTAATCTATGTTACTATTAGAACTTTTCACTGGTTTCTGCCACAACAAATTCCATCATGCGCTGTAAAATGTAAGATTTTGAGTTTGCTCAAATGAGTTGAGTGAGATGGTTGCACACTTGTTTGAAATAACATAGCTTGCTGTTTTGAGTTATGATAGGCTTTTCGTTGTTATAACTTAAAACAACAAGCTATGACAGCGCAAAGGAATTGTGCAACCATGTTACTCAATCATTTAAGCTTACTCAAAATTCAAAATTTACAGCATGTGATGGCCAATAAATGAATCTTAAGGAGTCTGATTCTCTTGACACTCTTTTTGGTGGTGCCTGATTGTTATTAATTTACTATCTCTAATCAATATTAGTGGGAAAAGTTATATAGGACAGAGCAACACCTGCTCTCAAGTTGACTGCTTGAAACGTAAGAGAAAGTCATAATTTATGTGTGTGGGCAGAACGTCAGCTGAATTTCAACGCCACAAAAGATCTTTTTCTGAGTCACGTAACAAAGTCACATTAAATCGCGTGACTTGTTCTCTTATCTGTGTCATCAGGAGCAATGAGCTGAGCCAGGGGTAATTTCATTTGCAAAACTCTTTCTTTGCTTTACTTTGTTGGCTTTTGATGCTTCTCAAACTAGCTGACTCTGGCTGAATTACCCAACTAATACATCTCATGCAGTGAAGTAAGACACCATGACTTCTGCACTCTAAAAAATTTCAGACAAAATTGGTTTTTTAGATTCAAAATGGTTTTTTGAAAAACCAAATTTCAATGCAAAAAACCAACATGGATTTTTTTAAAAATCCATGTTGGTTTTGCATTGAAATTTGGTTTTTCAAAAAACCATTTTGAATCTAAAAAACCAATTTTGTCCCGACGTTTTTTAGAGTGTGGACAAAGCAAATGATACACCAACTGCATCATGGCAGAAGATCAAAGAAGTTTGTCTTTCAAAAATTAACTGATAAACAAAATCACTGATACCTAGGACTAACATTGTTGGACTTCTCTGTCTGCAAAGAAAACTTGGACCAATTTGTCTCAGACATACGTTTACCTACAATGTCTGCCTTAATATTGTATTGCATTTTCTCCTCATCAGTTGAGAATGCTACGAAAATGATACTTGGTTTAGGATGTTTAGCATGGATCTAGTGGCAAACCATCCCCTGTATCACAGATTTGAAGTAGCACTGTGAATAAAGACACCCTCATCTTGGAAATTCATTATATTCTCTCTAATCCCACTCACCACATGGCTTCCTGCACTTCAGTGATGTCTCCTTGGATTGCATGTTGATGCAAGATGGTGAGGGCTGCCTGGGGGAGGTCCCCATTCCACCTGTACACATCATCCTGTACAGAAAATCATTAGTGAGAAAAGAACAACACAAAACACACACATAATCTATGTAATATACTGTGATGTAAGCTTGCAATGAGCTACATGTGTAATTTGTGATAATACATTTTCTAAGTGTTTTCTGCAAGTAGATTTATGTAGATCTATATTTTAACCTATTTGTCTCTATGAGTCTATCTGAATCTCTATTTCAGCTGTTGATCTAGCATGCAAAGGCAAGTTGCTATGAAATAAATGGTCATAATGTCTAATCGCAGCCATTAGCTATGCTACAACGGTCTATGGCATTGCTGCTACACTATGAATCTGAGCAGCTGAACTGAATTTTTTCAGAAATGAATGATTCCATAACAAAAATAAATTGCAATTTCGTGAATTTCAAATATTAAATCATGAACCATTAAGGAATTACCTGTGACAATTGTGACATTAAGATTGGATTTAACATTTATTGAAATATTTTGTTACAGGATAATGTATATTATTTAACATTATTTGTACTTAAAATTATTCACTGATATGGATGTACATATATTTTACTTCATACATTACAAATATGTAATATAGATATTACATATAAACATTTACATTACCTGACACATTACACATAAATGTTAACATAATTTATTTGGTGAAATTCATGATGGTCACCAACAACCATGCATTGATCATGAGATATTCGTGACAAACAAGGCATCACCGTGAGATGCCTCCAAGCAACCATGAGCATAAAAACACCTGATGACACAATTTCCTCACGAAGATGCAATATCGGATGAGCACTACAAACGACTATGTTTGCTGACAAAATAGGCACTACACAACAGAACCGTATTGAGCTGGGTTGCCGTATGTTTGCTGGTATTCACAAAAAATACCACAAATGTGTAGGTTTGTGTGGGAAATAGGGCTTTATTTTTACACCGACAAGGTTTAACAGGACATACCGCAGTAATGAGGCAAGGTGATTTTTTGAGCACACAATGAAACATCTGCATAACATCAGTGTATGGAACCCAGATCCCAGGGGCAGGCAGCCTGCATTCTACCACTGAACAGTCCCTGGCCCTGGGCATTACCACTTGCACTTACATGTGCAGTTCTATGTTGTTTATTTAATTTTCACAAAGGTTAGGATCTACATGGGGCATGGAATTCTCACAACGTATAAAACAGGACTTTAATATACAGCTTACATTAGACGTAATGGATGTCGCTATAATTCTATTCATAATGATTATTATTATAAAGAGAGGGAGCGGTGGCCTACGCAAAGTAGCCGGAATAAAGACAGACTTCCTCTATTGACGTCGGTCGTCCTCCATTTGGAAAATACCTCCGTTTTAGACCTTGGCGGCTTCTACAGTTTCTAGAAATCCCTGCTAAATCCTTTTCTGTGAATTGAATGAATGTGTGCTGTCCTGCATTTAGACTGGCAGTCATGAATTTTTGAGCGACTCCTAAAAAGGGTCTTTCAGGGCAAATGATCTGAGGGACGGCTGCGGCGCTTTCCTGTAAACCTTTGAACTTTTCTGAGGACTCTTCTGAGGACTTTTCCAAGGACGAATTCTACCTGCATGGCATACAGCATCCCAGCTCAAATTGCACAGATCTACATAACAATGAATATACAATACCACAGAATAAAGCAAAGTGAGTAACCTCATCGCCCCAACTTTTTGCAGCCATCACCTATGATAACAGACACCCGGGGTTAGTGGGAAGGGAAAAGAATTTATACAAACAGTGAACTCTGGGTAATATCCTAGGACACCATGTTCTTTTGTTTTGCTGACCTATAATGTAGTATCATACAGTATGAGTTATATGAAAATGTCATTGTACAGGTACAGGCTGCCATCATGCAGCCACACTCTAAAACATTTCAGACAAAAAAGTTTTTTTAGATTCAAAATGGTTTTTTGAAAAACCAAATTTCAATGCAAAACCAACATGGATTTAAAAAAAACCCATTTTGAATCTAAAAAACCATTTTTGTCTCGACATTCTTTAGAGTGCAGTGTCAGGAACGACTCTTTCAGACATGACCGTTTTTGTGCTTGTGGGGGGTTATTTTCATAATGAATGCATATATAAATCCTGTGCAAATTAGTATACACTCCAGGACATGATTGAATGTTAATGATTGTTTGGATTCCATTAGCAAAACATATTGCATGGGAAATTATGCTATATCACATTACTAGTGTAAATACTACCTCTTATTATAGAGTCTGAAATAATAAACTATCAAACAAGTACTAACAGGTACAAGGGTACAGGTATATTTGAACCGACGGAAGAATAGTTACCTCCCGTTATTTCACTGAGTCACAGTGGTCACCTGCCCTCCGAGGCCCTCCCACGGGTTGAAGTAATTACACTGTATGTACTCATTGTGCCTGAATAATCTAATTAATTTCTGTTTTGTCCCACCCTAATGTAACCATACAATGGCATACATGTTGTCATAAATATCATGATGCATGTGTGTCTTAATATTTGGAACAAAGTTGATGTCATGAGGAATCTAAACGATGTCAGGAGGAATGTAATTGACATCATAAGGAATGTAAATGACCGTTACCGAAATTAATTTAGGAACAGTATGTCATAGAGAATCTCACTGATGTCATGTGGTATGTCATATATATCATGAAGAATGGCATGGATATCATGAAGAAGGTAAAAGATGTCACATGGAATGTCAAAGATGTCATGAAGAATGTAATGGATGTCACAAGGAATCTAAATGATGTCAAGAAGAGTGTAATAGATGTCATGAGGAATCTAAATGATGTCAAGAAGAGTGTAATAGATGTCATGAGGAATCTAAATGATGTCAAGAAGAGTGTAATGGATGTCACGAGGAATCTAAATGATGTCAAGAAGAAGGTAATAAATGTCATGAGGAATGTAAAATATGTCATAAGGAAAACAATAGATGTCACGAGGAACATCGTAGAGGTAATAGTCATGAAGAAAATAATGAGAATATCACCGACATCATGATAGTCAGCAACATCATAAAGAATGTCATAATCAACATCATCATTAATATCGGATGTCACAAACATCATCAAGGAGTTCTTGAGGAATGTTATAGCGGATGTCATGGACGTAAGCAATGTATAGCTTTGAACACAGGAGTACCTAGCTCTAATTATAAATTTAACAGTGCCCCAGGAATTTAATTTTCAAACAATTAAGTTGTGCTTATGGTATTCAAACAATCATTGTCATTGTCATTGTATTAAAGTGTATGGATATAGATATGCATGTTGCAGTGAACTATACTCATTCCTAAATGTTCTCCTATGAGTTGTGTCATGTTTACAAGTGGAACAAGGAGAGTGGTTACAGAGATGAATAACCATGCCCTCGACCTACTGATGTCAGCTATGATTATTACTGTAATTACAACTTAAGCCCATCCATTGGGCTGACCAAGATCAATAGTCCATTTGCACAATGATGATGAAGACCCACATGTACACTGTAGCCTGTAACTGAAGGACTAGTACCACATTTCGGTGGAAGTCTTGGATATATGTTTCATATTTTTGGGTCAAACAGACACCTTGTTTTCATGACTCTCTGGTTTGTTCTTTTAAAACATCTGAAACTGGTGAAATAAAAACTGTAGTTCTTCAGGATGCCAGTGAGTACAGGATTTGCAATGTAACTACTGAGAGAACTCATTGCCTGTGAGTGGTTGGGGGTAGAAGGACCCACTCACATGCATCATCACATCGCAGGCCTAAAATGTACAAGTGCTATATAGTGTACATGTATAGCATGGCATAACGTTGTTCACACATAGGGCCTACAGCAGAAGTAAACAATTTTAAAGACTTCACTTTCTTTAAATTTTATATTACTTTTTTATCCACAAAGTTAAAAAAAATCATGGCACTGATATATAAACAACAACGTTAAAGACATTTATGCCTCATAATACCATTTTGATATAGTTTTTGCCAGAATATAGATATGGCCTTAACAGCTCTTGGAGTCTTTGTAACAAAGCTATAAAAAAAAAGCTAACATCAGTAGGTAAGACGGCTTAAGTCAGTGACTAATCATCTTCATAATGTGACAACATGATGGTATGATGACAGTGGGATTATCGTTTTAAAAATGTATGAAACAAAATGATCAAGACAGAATGTGCAAGATGTATGTTTTGGAATAATAGACCAATATCTGACTCAACATTGTGAAATTTATGTGATTATCATGTATCCATGATTCTATGGTGGCCCTTCAGATTATTTGGTGGCCTTTGATGCTATGATTAAGATTGATACCGTGGATGACGTCATTGTTTCTAAAGCAGCAATATATTGACAATACCTGGAAGTGCAGTGCACTGGGTAGAGTGCGAAACAATATTTATCAAAGTGATTGTGATTGAAATGTGCTTTACGGGTTCAACGACTTTCTAAAATGACAAAATGTCAATGGACAAGATTACGACATTAACGCCTACTGCTGTTATGAGTTCACGATGACGTTATTAACAACACGGATTAGAAATTGAGCAAAATGTGAATTAAGCGAAAGTCGGGAAAACTTTGACTCACTCTGAATTTGTGGATCTCGTAATCGATAAAGCAGCAGATGAGATCTTCGTGTTGTTTGATGTCCGTCCAGTTGTCATCTTCGGGGATGCCACGGTCCTCCCTGGTTGACAGATTCATCCGCAGACGAATCTGACCTTCGACGTTTGACCGCACAGATCGCCCGTCAAGGTCAAACCACTGATCAATGCCTGTAGATGGGATGTCCTGCAATTTACATGTGACATATATAAGATAATCACCTGGGCGATTATGCCATCATCATGCACACAGCCAGCAATCATCAAAATTATTCCTAATAACGTCATTGATTATGAAAATTACCCCTAAAAAACATTCACTTATGACCAAAATTACTCGCAGTAACATTTCCATTCGGACCTATATTGATTATGATAAGCTAAAGCACCCTCAATTTTACTGACAAATCTGGGGAACCACAACCAAATAAGCACCCTTTTCTGTTTCACCGTGGTGACAATTTTATATAATACTATGAAGAATAATAAAGTTTTATAGAGCCATCACTTCCCCTTTTATTGCTGTTTTCTGATCGGAAAATAATTTCTGTCTTATAAAAATTAATAAATGATGGCATTATTTTTATAGCTCTTTGCAGCTTGGCGATCCAATCTGCAAAGAGCTCTGATGAGTCGGGTTACATAATTTGAAATGGTATGGAACGCTGTTTTGCAAAGAAAGTTTTATGACGAAAACTTGCCAAGGGGTGATAAACATGATTTGGCAGCCCTGCAATGCAAGGTCTCCTTAACTGGCACATTCAGATTGATTATAAAGATATACTGTTGTCTGTATGTATATAGTTATCGAAATGTGCTATGATAGACATGGCTATATTACCACTTGGATAATGCTTCACAGTGTTTTCCTACTTATTTCAAGTTTTGTTATAATTGTAACTGCAAAGTTGATAAAGGCACAAAATGTAAATATATGAATAAATATAAAATGTTCAAGGTGTGTTCAGTAAATACTTATAAGAAACAAATATAATTTTAGGATAAACTGGTAATAAACTTGAAGCTACAAATCATCGTTGAATCACTTTGCAACATTATATCCTAATTAGCAGCCTTTCATCCAGGATTCCATTTCTCTTTGAGAGTCTACTTGAGTTAAAACAGCCTAGCGGCTGAGCGATATTAGGAAGTGTTGTGAAAGCGCACAAGAGCTGAGTTAAACTAGGCATGTAAAGAGCTACTTTGGCTTTTCAAAACAATTTCCCTGTTGTTTTGTCCTTAATAAGCCGCAGGCAGATGTTGTTATGTTAATTAGAGCATCAAAGCTGCCATGACAGACTTGACAGTGCAGGGCCATTTCAAACTCAAGTTGTTAGGATTCCCAAAATGAGGCTCAATGGAAGCTCAAAGAGAGGCTCAAATGGAAGCTTACAGGCTTCCTAGATTTTCTTTCTAGACAAGTCTTTTCAGATAAGTCTTCCTTTATAACTTTGCTCTATGTTGTAATCGAGTTGGGCAGTTCGCTATGGAATTTGCAGTCATTTGTCACATCCAGTTGAAGGTCTTCATGGATCAGCACAAGTTCAGTAAACTTCAAGAAAATGTATAGGCCTACGTCAGTCTGTTACAGTGGAGATTTGCAATTCCACAAACTAAAAAGCCACACAGATACTATGATGATACAATAGTGCAGGGAAACTTCAGCTACTTTGTCTCCCAGAATCCAGATACTTGGTGTACTAAATTGTTCAACTTGTAAGTTAAAGAAAATGTGCCAGTCGACTGTCTATTGACGTTTAGTACAATAGTTTATCAACATTACAATAAAATGCTGTCCTGAGGAGAGGCTGTGGATGGCGGAATTCAAAGTAAAATGACCAAGGGACAGGGGAAATACATTCAAAACCCCATGCAGAGCAAAGGGAAAGGGAACTAAAACAGAATATTGATGAATTGGAAGGGGACAGGAAATTCAATGGTAAAATAGTCAAAGGTCAAGGGGACACAAAACCCCAACCAGAGCTTATAAAGAAGGTATACATATTGTAAGATTGTAAGGTTTACTTAATGATGATACTCACATGTAGGGGCAGATCAATGCAGCCAAGGAAGTCATCAACATTGCCCTTGCTGGTCGACCTGGCTGACTGAGCAATCTGCTTGAAGTACCTTCCCAGACCTTTCAAACCCTGCACTTCATTCAGCCTCTTGGCAGCATCCACCACCGAGAACTCATCGTCATGGTCCCTGAAATTGAAGTATATGATGGCATGGATCAATTTTCTTGCATCAGCAGCATTGGTTATTACAATGAAGAGAGCGGAAATCTATAAGACAAACTTGTATCATTGCATTTTGTTATGTATATAGCAAGATGCCCTTCATATAAAGTTTCTAAACGGTAAAACTTTTAAAATCATCAAAGAGGCAAAACCAAGATTAAAATAATTTAACGATAAATTGTATGTTCTGATGGCATAGAGTGATGGCTTTTCGATGAAAGGTTTCCAAACCAGATACGTAAATGTACAAATTGTACAGTCAACATAAATGCACCTCCCTCACAAGAAAAATTCAGCTTTTCAGAGAAATAAGGATAGCTCTGTTGATCACCTATGATAGAATGATCGGGATGATTATGTCATTCGCAAATATCTGATATCAAATTAACCGTGTTGAGTTTCAATAATTTCATATCATAAATGTGATTGTAATTGTTGTAATTTATAAGACAGAATCTCAGCAAGGTCAAGCTGCAGATGATTTGATTTTCGGCCAATTTTTAAAGACATTGGTTTTTAATTTAAAACTCATCAGTGTCATACGTAGTATTATTGAAGGACTTACCATATATCAAGATGAAGTCTGTCTGAGTGAATGTCATCAAGGTCACTGTAAAATAGAAAACACTGCTGTTAGCTTGTGGTTTATAAAATTAGAGTTCAGACTATATCTGCATTCTGAATTCATCTGATGTCATCAGGCAGCTGAAATCCTGGAGATGTCATAACCATTATCAAAAAAATATCTTTGAAGAGTGGTAATTTTTACAATATTAGAGGCCCCGATATTTTGACTGTAAACAGTGATATTTGCAGCCAACCAGGTGATAATACTTGATTGAGTATCAACCTATAAAACAATCATCATATGAATTTAGTGAGAACTACATAGACACTTTAAGGGCAGATGTTTATAGGGTTCTTGAGGTATGGCACCAGGATGCCGGAAATGCAGGCTGAGCCAATAAGACAGTTGGAAATTAAAGGAAATTCTGGCTCAAGCACAAATGCCTTCCTGATGTCCTTCAGATGAGATTTTGACAGATATGCATAGATGCTATCCTCCAAGAATCCTGAGGCTTTAAGGCAGTTTGAGGCACCTTATCTAAGCTAATATCTAAGCTAACAAGCTTTTACAACATGTCCTGTTGGTGCTTTCAAGTACGCTGGCAAGTACATTGTCATTACTGTACTTCATAACAGGATTAGCCAAAGCCAGAAGGCTTTCATATTCTGATCAAATTTGACAAACCAAATAAATTAACACAATCCGTTTACTCCCGGGTCGACTCAAATGCATTTAACGAACAACGTGAATTCTAAAGGCGTTCTGATAATTCAAACTCTCATTAATGACAAGATTGACCAGATATTTGTTACTGCAAAAGTTTGAAACACTTTGAGTTCTGTAATTAGAATAAGATCACAGTCTTTTTTGTCTGGCATGCAAAGAAGCAATAAAATGTGTCTGGACAGCTTAGTGGAATCTTTAGCATCTAAATCAAATTTGAAATATTGAGATGCTGTGCTAGCGAGAGGAATGCTGTTCTAAGAGACGTTCAGATGTAATTGATTATTAGCGTGTGTCACTTGATGACATGAAAAACCAATAGATAAAAGAAGGACTTACAATCGGAACTTTTCATTCCAGACGGGATTGAGGGTGTTGGGTTTGACCGTGGTCGTTTTGATGTATCGCGCAGGAATCGTGTCTCTGGCTGTCTTGTCGCGTTTCTTCTTCAAGCTCTGAGAGAATCGCTTGAGAGCGCTTTTGTGTGAATCAGCTCGCTTAGGGCGACCTTGCTCATCGTCGGAGCTCACTGAACCCTCGGGCGTGTGGGGATCTCGCTCTCTGAGCTGTGCTCCAGGTACAATTCCCAGCATGCAGTATGGATCACTAAAGCCTGAAACAATAAATACATCATCAAATTACAGTTTCATAAACATTTCCAAAAGTATATGCAAGCCTAATCACGTTTGTGCAACAAAAACCTCAAGAATGCATTTACAGTGCCACCTGTAAGTAAGTGAAACGCATGAAATGGTGCCATTGCAACAATGTTAAAAGTCCTTAGCAAAACTGCTTGTGGAAGCATGAATTCTCATCCGTTGAGAGGAAAACATATTGGGTCACATAGGCCGATATGTGAGGCATGTGGGATATTAATGGGAGTCAATTTCCTTCGCTGTAGTTGGAGTTAGGTATGGGTCAAAGTCTTTGATAAGTAAGTGAACCACCCTTCCCTATTAAATAACATTGGGCCTGTGTTTCACTTACTTATCAAAGACTTTGACCCATACCTAACTCCATCTACAGCAAAGAACATTGGCTGTCATTGTTATCCCACATGCCTCACACATCGGCCTATATGACCCAATATGTTTTCTTCTCATCGGATGAGAATTCATGCTTCCACAAGCAGTTTGGTGGAGGATGTTTAGCATTGATGCAATGGCACCATTTCATACGTTTCACTTACTTACAGGTGGCACTGTAGTATCTAGAAAGAAAGACACATTGGGAAAAATGATTAATTCTCAGTCAGATACATGTATGATTATATAGATAGATTTGAGATTATCTAGTATGATGTCAGATGCTTTAAAGATGCATTCCAGACAATTATATATGTATTCCAGAAGCTATTCCCTATATTCATGTTGTGGTTTGTTATATATTTTGTTAGAAATTGCCAAATTAACAAATTATTTGATCGTCCTCATTGTAAATGACACACATGTTTAGTGTCACATTGTTTAGATATCATAGTCTTTTTTTAAAGGTCTAATAGTCAAGCGAATTGATGACATAGAAACATGGTTTTTGTATGATAAAGGATGGACTCTTATATATAAATGGCAATGTATGCCTCAGCCTGATTTATGTCACGTAACATTTTGACTTCCGCCCACCAAATTCTGAAGTCATATCTTATGCCGAATGGACAGAACATAGCTGTTGCGTGCAACCTTTTGTTTGTTCAGAGAGCCTTTTGGCTCTACTTGTGATTCAAAGAGCAAAGGGAGTTGGAATTAATCATTTTGTTTGAGAGGACATTATCTTGCATGTTTCTGCAGCCGGGGAGAATTGTCGAAGCCAACTTTAAATAATGGCCGTACAATTTTTCAAAGCTGACACGTGTTCTGGTATGATCACGAAACCAATCATCATTGAGGCTATCGATTACGTCCCTCAACATTGCAAGGGATGCTGAAAACAATAACAAGCATGAAATTCACACGGAATGGCAACTTTAATCCCAGAAAATGTAAACGCCATGGACGAAGCTGGACGTAATTCTTTTGGCATTAAGTTGTTTTGGAGGAGATTTTGTTTTGGACAAACGATGGTTCAGCAGCAAACTTGAGATGACATTTCTGTGAGATTCTTCAAGTAAAGACAATGTTCTCCAAATGACAGGAAAGTGCTCTCAGCAATCCAGCTCGAGTTTCCACTTCCAAATTGGGTTTTCTCCATGAGCTGCTGGGACAGCCGCAAGATCGTCGAAAGTAAATTCTGCAATATGAGACCAGTCATTTCCATTTTAACTATCATTAAATTTGGTGCTTGCGTTTCTCTCTCATAGTCAACATTCTGGAAGATGCTCAAATCTAAAGAGCTCTTATAAGGCACTTACGAATAATGGAATGTTATGTAGAAGGATTCATGCATAATAATTGATTGCTTTACAAAGTTCCAACTTTCAGCACATTTGGTTTAATCGAAGATTATCCTGAGAAAATTAGCATTATGGAGCACTTAAATAATAACAGCATTAAGTCTTTTGTATTTCTGTTTCTTGGTTTGTTGTCCAAATGCAAGACCAAACGAGAGCATTTGTAGCCAAGGCTGTGCTTTTGATGGCTGCATATTGTACAGCTGCACATTTCAGTAATACAGCCACCCACGCAAAAACGCATGCAATAAATGTTATGTCAGAAACAAACTTTATAACTTTCTGTTCCTTATGGTAAACTAAACTCTAGTGCTTACAGAAAAGCACTGGAATGTTCATTGTGAGGTCACATCCCTATTCTGCAATGTTATTCCGTATGACACATAAACAGTTATTGAGGTTATATCCTATACTTGCAGTGTTATTGGGAGAAGTCATTTAAAGTGAGTGTGCCCCCTTAAATGAATTATGACAAACACATTTAATCTCTCTATCTGCTGCAAGGTTACATACCAAATATATTATTTCTGCCAAGTGAAGTGACCTCAGGTCAATGGTATCTCTTCTAAACCAACTTGAAAAGTTTTGACAACTGAACACTGCTGAAAATGTCGGTTACGACACAACAGCAGCATCTGCCTGGGGAAACCATTGTGAAATCACTGTGCTATTTGTAGCTTAGCTGCTGGTGAAGTCAGCTGACAGCTAAATTCAAAATATGGCGTGCCACTCCGCATCCAGTTGGTATGATTAATCTTATGTAACAGCATAGAATGATGTTTTCTGGCTTGACTATGACTTAGGAATGAAAGTATGTGTATCATTCATTCTTAATATGTGGGATTGCAAATTTTGGCCAAATCAAGGGGGCACTCGGACTTTAAAGTGTCATACCACTCATCAGTGAGGCCACAAGATTATCACAATTTGACATTTCATTTCAATGTATTTGATATGGCTTGTTATGAGGTCATTGATGTCCACTAGCAGATGAATGTAAGTACTCATCATTCGTCTAGTGTAATACACTGTAGCTTTCTGCAGACCGGTACAGACCCAAAGATTATAAAATAAAAGCAATTGTAAAGCATTGAAGTGCCAGATGACTGTCTGGACACAATCCTTCTGCTATGTCTCCAGATGCACTATGAAAGAAAGGCACGAGGGAGTAACAGAGGCGTTCCTCTTTGCCCTTATTTTTTCAATATATAGGAGAGACGAATCCTATCAATACAAATGGGCCTTGTTGTATGTCTAAATTTTACTTCTGTATTTATATCATGGCACGTAAAAACATTGCAGAGCATAGCTAACTATGCAGCAGTTGCAATTGGAAAGGTTGGCTGCTGAGAAACCAGTCCACGTGCAGTGACATCACTTTTGGAAAGACCAAATTAGACTACACTGAGACATTCATTTATATCAATAACGCTTGTGATTTTGACCTTAATAGGAATGGTGAAGAACGACACTTCAACGCATACCAAAAAACACTTATCAACATGTGCGAACTGCCTGATCACAGTACTCATACCATACATTGTATATGTACATTATTTTAAATTTTAAATGTTCACAACATAATTCTGTTTACACAAATGAATCCTATTTTAAAAAGTTTCTTGATAAATTGAGTTAATCGAACACATAAAGAATAAGAAAAGGAGAATTATAATTAATTTGAGAAGTTTCCAACATTTTACATTTTCGCACAAATGTTGTTGTCATGTTTGAGAGAACAAGCTTATTGTGAATTTTTCATGAGCTGAACTCGTCCGCAGAGAGATTGTACTTTGACAGCAGAAGACGGGTTGCTAAGGGCAACGCATGAACTTCCGGCGCTGTAGGAGAACGACTTCCGCTGGGCGCGGGCACATTGTTTGTTTCATCAGACGATTCATCTTTGGTGATGCTTGGCGCGGTGCTCATCGCGAGGCCAGCTCTATTAATTCCTGTGTCATCCTTCATGGCTTGACTGGGGCCAACGGCATTGCCATTCACGACAACCCCTGCACATGAAAGGGATGACGCCTAAGAGAATAAACGTAGCCAAGCAGACAGATCACCAGACGGATAAGGCGACTGATCACCCCATCAACTTTGCATCAATTAATGCCTGGCTGCCCTGACCATGTGCTTTATTGCATCACAGCTTGTTTTGTTTTCCAACTAACGAGCCATTAGTCCAACTCACGAGCCTCTTTGTTGTACACTTCACTTAATCACCTTGGTCCGGCGAAGGTTGAGCTGGTTTATTCCTCCTTTGTTTCTCATTTTGTTGTTAGCAATCTGGCCTTGCACTCTTAACAAGCCATAAGTTAGTGCCTTTGACTGTTCTACCACAAAAGAGTTTTCACTTCACAAAATATATAATTCGTTGCTAAGACATAATGGAAAGAAGCTACTGCCTTACGGTCCACACAAACCAAATGCATTGTATAAATGAAACACAAATTATACAAATAATTATACATATTGTCATTATTGTTTTGAAAGATGGAAGGAAATTGCTGTCTAAAGAAGCAACATATTTGTATTGACTGTTTTAGCATACAATTGAAGTTTTCACAATTTGATGAAAGATCTCGCTGCAACAGGCGACTGCAATTATTCTGTACGCACTTATTTCTTTAGTTAGTGAATTAATTATAATTATATAGACAATATACTTCTCAGAACAGTGGCCGCCTAATAATGATGGTACTTCAAATGACAATGAAGAGACTTTGCTGAAAAGGCAACTTAATTCATGCCTGCAGAAGGTAAGTCACCATCTACAATGTAGGGACTGCCCTCCGTACCTTTATTATATGACGTTACTATTCAAATGTGAATCTCCTCATTCTTTCATGGTTTGTTACAAGTCAATCTAACTGCTAGAGTAATCTGCAAATAATATATTTCATACAAACAACTAACCATGTGACAGCGTAATCACATACATAACTGTCTTAGCGGAAACTGGCAATCGGCATTATATAACAGCAATAATAATACACGAGTAATAGCGTTGCAAATATAGCAAATGGTTCGCATCTCAGACATGTTGCTGCATTGTCGCACCTGGCTTTTTTCATCATCATCAATGAATGTAAGATATTCCCACCTGGCTTGCAGGTGAACAAGATGAACAATATCCATCAGGTGTCAGAACCTGGGACACTGCATGTTGCATAAGGCAATCAGCTGCAATCAGTCTGAGGGAAATATTGGCTTTGTGGCAACAAAAAGGTTGACACAGCATACTCATTCATGCTAGGATAGGATAGGATACTTTATTTGCACAACGTAGGCACTTACAATATAATGAAAAATGAACATACATAAATATATATATAACTAAAGTAAAATGTTGTACAGGAGGGCACCTGAGCAGAAAACTGCTGTAACCCAAAGGGTAGGTGCACCCCCTCCCCCTTTTAGATGTACCCAAGATAAACAATGATATGTAAATAAATACAATATATCAGGTAATTGTTCTAATTATATGAATATACAAAAATAGCTATATATGTGTATACACTTTCTAATACATTATACAAACAGAGATAATAGTATAACAGTATGAAATGAAATTACTGTATACCTTACACACTAATGCAAAAGTATCCGGGACTATCCCTCGTCTGGTTCAATGTTGAACAGCAGAGTTGGAATAGCCAGGACAACCCAGGCCTTTACTGTATGTAGGTATATGAATATTATACCATTATATCATTATATACACTATACATTAACGTAAAAAAAACAGCAGAGTTGGAATAGCTAGGACAATCATCTATTACAAATACTTAGTACACATGTGGTTAAAAACTAATAATTTTCCAGTTTCATGCTCGTAATACATTTAGCAAATGACTTTATGGTTCTCCTATCTTTAATATGTTGGGGTATATGTTGCCATAAATGAGATGCTATATCGTTATTCAACAGGCCTACACACTCTAAAAAAATTCAGACAAAATTAGTTTTTTAGATTCGAAATGGTTTTTTGAAAAACAAAATGTCAATGCAAAAAAACCAAAATGGATTTTTAAAAAAATCCATTTTGGTTTTGCATTGAAATTTGGTTTTTCAAAAAACCATTTTGAATCTAAAAAACCAATTTTGTCCCGACATTTTTTAGAGTGCATATATCCTCATCACCAAAGTTTATTTCTTTTACAATGCCCTCTGCAGCAAAACAAGTATATGCTTACATGTAAAATACTTTTACCTGTAAGAATTTTATACTTTTTACTCTGAACTGAAAATAAAGCTTGTGTAAAAAAAGACAAAACAACTGTTAGCTGTATACAAACTCTTTGTGTGCAGTCAGACCAAATAATGTCTTTTTTATATTTTTGTGATCAAATTGCATGCAGATTTAATCAGGATTGACAATTCCCTTGGCGAATTCACATAAAAAATGTCTGACATACACAATGTTTGTTTGTCCATTGATACCAATCTTTTGTCAGAGTGAATTCTAATAATACAAGTAAGGAAATGATGTAGATTAATTGAATTTAATTGACTTACCGTCAGCATCTTTGGCTTCCAAGGCCCTCGATTCAACCACAGTCACATTCAGTATCAGGATTGGAGGCTGAAAACATACAAACAAATACAATAAGATCATGGTATTGGAAATTTTAATTTTTTTAGCAAACTCAAAGCAGCGTGTGATAGGGAATATGTGATTTATCAACCAAGGTGTGATAAACGCATATGTCTGATCCCGTGAAATATTAAACACTCAAACAGGTAAACATAAAATGATAAGTGGACAACAAAGAATATGGGAATTATCCCAATGAAATATTGGCGTGTGATTGACTGACAGAGGTGTGAAATTGTCTGAAATGAATTACTCCTATGCTTTACTTTCCTCAGTAAATGCGGCAGCATAAAATATCACGTAACTCCATACGTAGGTGCAGGGCAAGAGAGAAGTATCTCTTAGTCCATTCTTAAAACAGGCTACAGATGTGGTGCGAAAATAATTGCCCTTCCAGTATTATGAAATTAGTTGTGACGCAATAAATTCATTTTATTCATATCATCAAACTACAAGACATTGTATCAAACTTATCTTTGGAACATAGTACATAACCCTAAATAAATTTTCATTATTCATAGCACATATCAGAACCTGATATCTCCCTCTGTGACCTCAACATTAATTGCACAATAGTATCTGGAATATCAAGACATGAATGGCTTATTGTCGTGAAATATCAGTGGCGGATCCAGACAGGGTCGTCTAGGAGGGCCCGGGCAGGTTTCGACATTCGCGAGCCCGCATCATTGCATATTTTCTTCAAAATGACAATTTAAAACTTTTAAATCTCAGTGATCTAGGAAATAATTTTTAATGAACCAATTGTCAGGACATCTACAGTGCTCCAGCTGTGAACAGAATGTGGATCACAACTGCCACTCTTTGTGTGCCCTCAGCAAACCAACAAATACAAGCCAGCCTCAGCTTGCATACCCATATTCTATGACCAGTGGGCAAAACACACTGTCATAAAATGCTTTCATTCGCTCAAATGCTATATAATAAATAGGTGTGCTACTGAACCTCTGTCAGCCAATCAAATGCCAGTATTACAGGGAAATAATTCCTATATTCTTTGTTGTCCAGTTATCCTCTCATATTTGAGTGTTTGAGTGTTTGTCTCACGGTATAAGCCAGTTATTCACCATGGGATCAGGAATATGTGTTTATCACACCTCGGGCTAAAGGCCTCGGGTGATAAATCACATATTCCCTCTCCCATGGTGAATAACCTATACTTGTTGAGAAACAATTCACTCTAACACAGAGTTATGAACATAAGCTGATGAACATTAAATTCAGTGAGAAGACGAGGGCAGGGATAACTTCACAGGTACAATTGTATTTAAATTATGCTCATGATGCATTTTTCCTCTTTCTCTCCTGACTGGTGTTCAGTAAAGAACTTTAAATATGAAGTGTTTATTTTATTTGTCTCAGGTTACTAAACATTTATAACCATCAGGTGATGCTCCAACTATTGTGATTTGATATGAATTGTTACTGCCAATAATGGAAAAGTTTGACAGACTGGGTGTTTTCATATTGTTAAAACTGGCAATTAAAATCTAGTCATTTGTTCGCAAGCTGTGAATTTTCAGGATGATGTCCACGGGTGTTGCCAGTTAACCAGTATGAGCCAGCACGCCTGTGGTCAATACTTGTGTGTAACAGAACCTTGTGACATTCTGGGGGATATTTTAGTGTGAGGGCTGTGCACATCCGACTGCAACTCTGTTAAGGATACATTTGCACTGCTCATCCTCCGCTGTCACTCAAATAATGTTTCTTAGAACAGCTCATTTAAAATGAAACTATCGATGATAGAGACTTTTTGGAACTTTGACAAAGTAGAGCTTTATGTATTGGAAAAAGTGGACTGCATGGAAAGGGTTAAGTTTTGTAAAAACTGTCCAAATATATCACCCGGGGATGGCCCATGGACTTAAAAAAAAATATAAATATATATAGGAAGAAGAAGTTTTATTATTAATTGATAACAGAAAAAAATGTTGAAACGCCACATCTATCTGCCAATCTATCAATCTATCCATCCATCTATCAATCTATCTATCGATCTGTCTATCTATCTACCAACAGTTTAACCGTGGGTCTATCATTTATAAATCTGTTGAATTTCATTATCTGGCCATGTGACCGCAGCAAGAACAGCAAGAACACTAGAGCAAGAACAGCCTTTTTTCCCAGCCGCAACAAACCAACACATCCTTTCATATCGGAAACCACTATGTTGCAGGTTTAAGCTGACCGGAATATATGTTGCACAGCCCACCAGCACTGGACAATATGTACATTTTTGTATTTTTTTTTTCATTCTGGCATCATTTGATTAGTTTTGTCACCCAGAGGACACAGGTATACTGCAAGGCAGTGCACAGAATCCAAAGCTAATATCATACTCCTTCTGTATAATATAAGATATTGCTTGTACAGACTGCTTCCTATATACTGAAGTACCAACATACAAAGTGTCAGCCAAATTCACAGCCTGGGCTCCGGAAGAAAACCACGATGTCTGTCTGCGTGGCATCTATACAAGTACATTAGTTCAAGAACCATAGATGGATACATTTAAGTGCTTCCCAGAAGCAAGTAACATGAGTAAGGAGCAGATAAATGCTTTGAGATAAGTGTATAACTCTTAACTTGTATAGTCTTGCAAAGCTCTGACTAGTGTTGCTACATAACAATGTTTGCCGATTAATGTCCAGTTGGTTTCTTTGTTTTACAAGTATTTTGTTACTGGTGTGTGAACTGTTTAAAACACCAAACTAAAACAAAAGAAATGTACAGTAGATTGCAAAGACTGATAGTTTAAGGATAGGATAGGATAGGATAGATTTATTTTAAAAGTGGTCAACGTAGGCTTTGTCGGAGCAAACTTTCGTCATTGAAAAAAATAATAGGACAGACCTCTACAGGAATCAGGGCTGTGCAGCTCTGGTGCTGGGCACTGTGTAACTGTCACATAGATCTTCAGGAATGGTAGTATAAAGTCTGGCACTTTTGAGAAAGCAGTAAAAAAGTGTGATTGGTGTAAGGAAATTGTGATTAATGCTAAATTTAATGAGGAATGTATAGACAATAGAGCACAATGAAATGCAAACTTTCTTTTTGCAGAATTGTGAGAGATACAATATAATTGTATTTTGGCATAATGGATTCATGGTAATCAACTGCCTTGTTCCAAACTTTTCATAACACAAATGAATATCCGTAATAGTACATGAATTTGCAAATAGCAATAGCAGATTTGTCCCTAATGGAAATGTCCTCATGTGTTCAAACCACCCTGCAGTAATTGTCAGTGACAGATTGATGAATCTCAAACAATCGCAAACAAAAAGCATCAGCTGCATGTGACATTGTGACAACTTATCACACAAGTAATTATCAGAGAGACAGTGATTGGTTCACTGTCCCTTGTAAAAGCAAAACACTCTTCATAGTTGCTTGATTAATTATGACAACATAAATTGATTTTATAAAGTTAAGTTGATATACGGAATAATGTACACACAGAGCACAGGCCACAGCAAAAAGAGAGTGTTCATTGTTTTGCTTGCTAGAGTCAAGTATATTAAAAGGTATCACTCTCTGACTGAGACTAATGTTCACTCTGACTGAGCTTGTTGACTTCACCTCAAGAGAAAATAGGTCTCTGTTAAACTCAGCCAATCAGAGAAGTTTTTACAAAGGCCACATTTGTAAGAACATCTCCCATTGGACGAATCCTCAAGTGACCTACTTTTGTCCAGATGAAGTTAGGCAGACTCAGGCTGAGGGTGTTACTTTTGAATATGGGAAAACTTAAGCTTCGGCCTGTGGACAAAGATAGACTACAATGCAACTTCAGAGCTCTATCAAATTACCATTAGCTCTCAACAAAGCTTTGAAAAAAGATACCACAGGAAGCCACTGTAAAGACTGCTCTTTCGGTGCATAATTTTTGTTTCACTAGTTGATGGAATTAACAAAGAATATGTATACAGATTTCAGGTAATGATTTGCTGGGGGATATACCTTATAGAGTACTATTTATTTTCAAGAACGTAAGTTTCATTTTGATAGGATTATTCAGTTCAGCCCAAACATGAATTTGATGACAGTGTCGCTCTTCTAGAAATCAGTCATTTGTTGATTCACAGTCCACACGTAATGTATAGTGCCACACAGAAATGTATGTAATTGGCTACTATAATACAGAATTAGTTGAAGTTATAAAACAATACAGTTTCCCAATTAACCAATAAAATTAGATTACCCAACAGCTTGTGCCAAAAACAAAGGATGACATATATTCAAAAGAACATTTGAAAGGTAGCTGTGTGTCATTTTCTGTATGTTCCACATAAAGAGCTCATGTAGGTCATGTCTGTCAGAAGATTATAGCTTCATGTTAACTCAATCCAAGTTTGTTATCCGTCCAATAACTATGTATCCTTCAATTTTTTTTTCATAGACTGAAAGCTTGATGTCATGCTGAGACTGGGTGGCTATTGGTCAGTTGAGGTGTGAGTAGAAAAACTTTATGTCATGCAAGGCTTTTTTGGTGATGTCAAGCTATGTACATTCTCATTGGTCGGGAGAGTCAGCTACATGACATCAAGCAGTTGCTCAAAGATTGTACGAAATTAACACTGCTAAGACTTCGGTGTCATTATCACTTAGTAAATGACATACATACATGGATACTCAATGCATACCATGTGATGCCAGGGTGGCTTGATTTGGAGTCTTATGGGAAGAAAAGGGGAAGTAGAAGAGGCAGGTTTTATTATTTGTAACAGAGAACATCTGATCCCAATATCAGTCCTCAATATGCATCAACTGAATGCATGTCAATCACTCAGCTGGGGAAAGAGTTTGGTGAATAGCTGTAAAACACAAACAAGACTTTCACCAAATCTCACCGCCGGTCGAATCCCAGCTTGAAGGTCAATGCAGTGTATCGTTATGTTCAATCACCAGGAACCCAAAACTATAACTGAAACTTGACCAACTGTTTGGATACTCAGGCGCAATGAATAACAAAAGGACAAAAAAGATTTGATCCATGGTTAAAAACTCAAAGCAAACAGTCACAGATGACCTTTGAATTATAATATTCATTAATTGATGATTGTGGTCAGAATCCTTGGCAATAAACAATGGAAAACCTAAAGCTCATAAACCGAGTCACGAGTCCAGATATTCTGGGTAGCCACATTTGGAATACTAAATGGGCAATTAATGAATAAATTAATCACTTTTAAGTGAAAGGGAGATAACTGGAGTCTCACCGAAAAGTTGGAAAAAAAGAGAGAAGAATTTGAACTGTTAATCTGTCAAACTGTGTGGGCCAACCATAGAAATACATAGAATGGACATAAGGCTCTAGCAGATGAAGCAACCAAATCCACCATCTTGGAACTGCCTGGCAGCCTGGCATTTAGTAACCATGACGTCACCAATAATAGTGACGTCACTAGTAACAATGGCATCATGTCACGTCACAATCAGCCAAACACAACATCTTGTTGCTCCTGTTGTGACGTCACAATTACGTCATGTCTCAAGGCAGTTCCAATATGGCGGATTTGGTGACCTCATCTCGAGGAGGTGTCATACAGCCTCATGTCCGTTCTATGTATTTCTATGGGGCCAACTGAGCTCATGGATGTCAGACTGTCAGAGCAATGGCATAACGTTGAAAAAGAGCATCAATCGTTGCTACACAATTTTTCTTCACAATATCCTGTTCAACCGGATTTTGAGTGATTCAGTCTTTCAAAGCTGGCAACAAAAGTGTGGGCATCACACTTTATTCAGACAAGTATGGCTCCATAGCTCAGTGGTTATAGCCCACCTGCCATGTGTCAACACTGGACTGGGGTTCAAACCCTGTTTTGGCGATGTCCACAGACCTGTGATACTTTGTAAGATCATTCTATATAATTTTTTACAGACGAAAAAGTGGCTTTCTAGAGCATCCAGGGCTTCATTTTTAGTTGGGAACATCATCACTGGCGGGAGGGGGGATCCAGAAAATGTTGGTGTTGGGGTCTACCAGGTTGTCGCATGGCTAAAAACGTACGCCTTGACATATAATGATGGTGCGGTAATATGATCAGCAAGTAAAAGATCATTCACATTGCGCATATATATGCAACCAGTTTAGGACTCCCCCTTTCATCTCATCAATGGACCCTCGTTAGTTGCCAAAACTGGACTCGGAGCGTTACGATATGTCCAATGTATCCATCCATATTTAGCTACCTTCGATGTTGTTTAAATAAAAAACGGACTTACACTTCATTAACTTGCAGAGCTATAATATGGTATGTTTATTGGTTCAATGCATTTAATATACATGCATCCGCTTATGGCAAGTCTGTGTTGGCGGCTTTTTGCTATATGAAGCACGGCAAAGCACTCAGATGGCCAAGTTGGCCTTAGTGAACAGCGATTTAAAGGTTGCAGGACCTATTCATGAATATTTGATGGCGGGCGAGGCCTGTGGCTTTCACCAGGCAGTCTTGAGGAAGGTCCTCTTCCTGTCAACGTTCCATTTCTCCCCATTCATCTTTGGCTCAAGCAGCAGTCGGTGCCTTACATCTAGCTCCTATGACTGTGTTTAGTCTATGTAAATGTTTGATTTATATATATATAAAGACACTTTAAATCGTCATTCCGACAAAATAACATTCCCCTTTGGTTCTTCCAAGATAAATTACAAGAAGGTATAAAGTAAAGTTTTTGATTTTTAAACATAGAAACATGAAGTGCGTCTGATGAGGTCATATGCTTTACTTGCCATGTTATCAAAATAAGTGTGTGAATGGGTCATCTGAGGTTACATGTCAAAATAAAACATAAGACCAGTAATCCTGTATCCTCTCAATGGGCTAGCCATAAATACTCTTTATTGTTAGAAAATAAAACTGCTTTATTCATGTAGGGGGAACCGGGGCACATTGGGACGCGGGGTACCATGGGACGGTGGGGGTTTCTTGGTTCCTGGCAAGGTATATGATATGATAGTGCCATCATATCTTGGAATTTCACATCCTGATGTTTCCATGGTTTTATTGACAAATTACAGCCACATGCAGAAGTATGGCGAGCAAAAGTTTGTTTTCCTGCAACTAAAGTAAACATGGACGGGTTCAATTCGAACCATTCTCTGAACAAACCATGAACAATGAGGCTTTCTCAATGCTTGTATTAATTTTATTATCGCAACGAACAGTTATGAATTGCTATCGCGATAAACACACTCACTGGTGCCTGATAAATTGCATTGTGGTGCAAAAGTGATATCGGGGCTCATTGGGACAGTGAATTCGGGGCACATTGGGACGCACTTAATATGGCAGAATTTAAGTTTCCAAGTCAACTGAATGACCTGGGACAGCACACAAGAGGTGTTCAGGCCACAGTGAATAGAGGTATAGTGGATTACCATGCTCTGTGAACAAATGTGTCACAAAGCACTGTGTGTTACTTACATAGATGTCCGCATCCAGGACCGTTTATGTTTAAAAATGTTTAAAACTGTTTAAAGTTATTAACTATTGGCACTACAAGGTATTAATGCACACCTTACACACTACTTATATGCAATATCTATTGCACATGGAGTGTTAAAATGATTTTCTGATTGATATCCCAATGTGCCCCGGCTGATGTCCCAATGTGCCACACAGGGGCACATTGATGTCCAAATGTGCCACACAGGGGCACATTGGGACAGTCATTTTTACGACTCACATTTTGCTCTCTGGCTGCAAAAGGGTAGGTGCAGTCTAGTTTATTATGCCTTGCATTTAAAGTTGAATCCCACAGAATACAGCTGCTCCACCTATTGTACTCCACAGTTCAACAAAAATACCCCAGCTGGTGGCTCCCCCACTTGGTCAAATTGTTCTTGTGCATTGGAAAAGCCACAGATTTTTTAAGACAGAGGTAGGCTCACTCGAAGGCTGCTGGCTCAGCCAGGAATAATGGCACTAAACTATAAATGCACACATTTTGGGTCGATATATAGGCCTATAATCCAATCCAACTTTCATAAAAATCGGAGCAGGAATCTTTGAGATATTAAGGGGGACTTATTTTTGTTGAACTGTTTTTCATAATTTTCTAATATTGTACACCACGTAACTCTCAAAAAACATCGGTAACCCCCCTTCAAAGACTTGTTTTTCAATAAAGGGTATGTTCAGCTATATTCCTTTAATTTTTCATAAATATCTCATGGATATTGTTCGAGTGATGCTGTTTTTCGTTATAAATCCCACACGTTTTTAGTATTTTACTGTAATGACGTAAGATTTTGAAAAGATCATAGTTCGAAAATTATGTTGGATAGCCTGCCTTTTTTTTTTAACGTTGGAAAGCTTTCTTTTTGAAGAACTCTTTGGCAAAGTTTCATGAATATCTCATGGTTTTTAGATTTCCTGCCAAGTGTGGGATTCAACTTTAAGCTCAATAGAATTGGAATTCTGAGTTCTTCAGTGCTTTCAGCATTGAGCAAAATTAGTAGACGTTAAAAGAGTCCCAATGTGCCCCGGTTCCCCCTACGCTTTATCGAACATTAGAAAATAAAAACGGCTTTATTCATGTATGTGGCATAGTAATTGATAAATATGGTCCTGCTACCCCCCCTCCTGTCTTTGCTTGTGGTTTCTTTGCTTTTGCAGGCACACAACTTCAACTGAATCTGATCTGCATTGTTCAATTATTCAGTTTTAATCAATCTGCAAGAGTCTAAGAGAGCAGTTCCATTTATTTCAAATCTAGATAGACCACACTGAAGTCCAGTGTGCACACTTAATGAATCCTCAATTTCCAGCATTGAAAACACAGTCTGGATCTAATTTGAAATGTCCATCTTGTTTCGAAATTTGTTTTGAGAGAAACTTCTTCGGTATAGTTAAAAGGAAACCTTTGGCTCCATGAAGCATAGTGTGATAGCAAGAAAGTGAACAAAGTGCAATTAGGATGGTGGTGTAAACACTGCTGTGGTCAGTGGTCATGTCCAGAGGTAATGATTCTAGAGCACACAGCCATGTCCCAGGTCCTGCTTGGTAAACCAACAGGAATTCATTTTCATCTTTTCAAGCACTCTAAGGCCACACAAAAAGTATTTGTGTCATTACCAGAAGTATTTCTGTTTTTAATGATACTGGGTGGGTTCGTAAACTGTGCACCAAAGTTTATGTGTGATAAAGCTGGGTATTAGAGACATAAATTTAGTCCAAATCATGCATGCTCATGGTGTACTTATATACCTTAATAATCCAAAAAATAAACCTCAGACTCAATCATGGATTGTTTTAGCGGCTAAAAACTTACTGCCAAAATAAAAGGTCTGGACTTCAAGACTTTTGCATCACTACCAAAAGCCATGAAAATGCAGCGTTGGGAAAAGCAAGATCTGCAGATGACTGGTCTGCAGATTCCTGACTCTCACCAAGGCTGGATAAAGTCCATGGGAAAATTATGTTGCCTGCTAACTAAAGAAGGTCATCAACAAGTTCTCCAGCCAGAGCATTAAAATCATCTAGACTGTCATCACAGAAGAATGGCTGAAAACATGAGAGAGCTTAAGTAGGAGTACTTGCAACTACTGGTAGCCATAATACATGTATAATTGATAACATGAGGGAAAGAGCATACAAGAATTCTTTGTTTGGTTTATTTGTAGCCTAGCAAATGAATTTGAGGGAAAGTCTTTCATTTTAACAGAAAATTAAAATATGCCAAATTGCGCAAGTTTTCGTGCAAATCCTCTAAATAATGTTGTCATACATGTGCACTTTTTCAGAGCTGAACTGACTAAAATTTCCCTTTGTATTAAAGCGATCATCAGCAAGTTCTCCAATCAGAGCATTATTTACTTGTAAAACCAGGCACCAAGTTTCGTTTACAGTATGGTATTTAGGATCCATTTTACTGGATTCGTATATAAAAATACGTTGCGATTATCGCACCATAAGAACAGGTGATAACGTCGATTTAAATGATTAAGAAATATTCGCATCATGCAACATCTCTCCATGCAGAAGAATGCTTGTTCTTGTGCTCAAAGGCCACAGTCAGTGGCTGGCAGATGCCTCATCCATTATGAACAAGACAGAATTTCTGATGGCGGATGCTGTCTGCCCACAGTAAAGATTACGCAATGACAAAGGAGGGAATGGACAGGAGACACAAGAGTAATCACATAGGAATCTCACAGGAATTATGCATGACTTTCTCCATTCATGTTGTGTCTCGTATTATAATCAACTCCAATTAGGCTATGTGCATAAGTATCTTACAGGAAGGAAGAGCTTCAATAATGAAATCTGTTTCATAAATACTACCTCGAAGAAAAACAATACTTTTACTTATCAAATTTGTCTTGTGGAATGAAATTATTTTGGGAATAGTTATACAAGTGATGAATTGCAGTCTCCCTAAAACTATTCTATCCTATCCTATCCTATCCTATCCTATCCAATCTTATCCTATCCTATCCATAGCGATAAAGAAAACAATAAATATACAATAAATGATGATGCGAATTTTCATTTAATTTCAAGACGTAATGCGGCTAATTCGATGTCTGTGACCCTTTTCTCTCTCCAGAAGTGGGCCACCTCGTTCCATTTTGTGGCTTCTTTTCCCAGGGGAAAATGAACTGCCTGGCCAAAAATAAACAGAGCCAATAAACTGAGCTGCGAAAAATCACTCATCATTAACCAGCAGGTGCGGCCACTGATAGCATTGAACCAAGCCAGTTTTTGCAGGTCCATTCAAGCCCTTTAAAGCCTTTCTAAAGCTGACTCAAATCGTAAAAGACCGTGAAAAGAACCCTTGTAAATTGTTTAAATCACCCCCAAGAGGGGTACCAGAAAACAGCCTTACATTTGTCACCATTTAAATTCTGGGAGGGTCTGTGAGTTGTCTAAGGAAGCCGAAACTAGTTCCTTGTAATTAGTGACACCACACAACCTTATCGAAAGTTGATTCATATGTTTGGGCACAAGAGACGCATATTGACTATGACACGCATTAATATGACACCGTGAAAACTTATTATACATTGCCCTATATACACTGTATAACATAATATGACACATAGGTGTGAATAATGTGCATTAAAGAAGCTGTTATAACACTGCAATTTGGTATCCTCCTCTATAATTCTTCAGCATACTAGTTCAATTAGGGGCTAAATTGTGATATTTAATGGTCAGGGTCATTATATATCTTTGGCCTTGGAGATGTCCATACCAAGAGTGGTCTCCCTGAGTGATCTCCTCGAGTGGCCTCTATCAGTGGCCTCTTTCATTGGCCTCTTTCAGTGGCCTCCTTAAGTGGCCTCCTTAAGTGGCCAAAGAGGCCATAATCATACTAACATGAGGCCAATTAGCAGGTAATCATCTCAAATGCTTACTAATGATATTATCATTTACCTTTTCTTCGGATGCCCTAGTCAGTAGTCTGGTATGCTCTTCAGTGGTTATTCCAAATGCTTCCCTGGCATAGTGGTGTAAGTCTTGAATGTAAGGCAGGTGACCCCCTGAAGTAGTTCCAATTTTGTGCTTAATGGTATATAGCACCTCGATGTACAGCAGCTCCAACTGAAAGAAACAACAGAAGCAATTAGCTAAATCAGATAAATCGTCATTCATCATATCTATTCCAATTTCTTTGGTTACTATGAATTGGAATTCCAACTTGTTCAGATCTGGTATGAGTTTTATTCCTTTTTTTAAGGTTGACACATTTTTTGAAGGATTTATTTTTTTAAAACTATGTCATCACATCTTTCGGGGACAATTTTGTTATCGAGATGATTAAGGGAGACCGGGGTAAGTTGTGTCATGGGGTATGAGCTACCCACTGTTGGAGTGAAATAAGAACCAAGTGAATAAGGTGATGTTAACCATGTGCACACATGGGCTACACCACTGGGCAAGTTGACCACTTAGCCTATACTTAAAAATGCCTGACAACATTTCTCGAAAGATTCAATTGTACGAACCCTTCATTCAATTATTGCTATGATACATGCATGTAATGATTCAATATCTGACTTTTTCACATCAAGATTACCTGCCAAACCTCCATTTTTTTTAAAGCGAATCACCTGGAAGCAAAAAATGACTCAATTTCCTCCGGTCTTCCCTATGTAAATGTCACGAAGAAGCATTCATTTACACAAAGCCAACTTGGCACTTGTAATCAGTAATATTTTACTTTGTTTATTTTGCCATTGTTCACCAATCATCATCATTAAAGTAATGAGCCAAAGTTTAGGCAGAGATGCCTGTTTCCATCTTCTGTGGTGATTAACTGTAATTTGGGACCATAAATAGCCAGTAGGAGCAATTAGTTGAACGAGACCAATTTTAATGAATGACCGGTGCAGAGAGGTTACTTCTACATCCATGATGTCTGGTAAACTTCATTGAAATAAAACTAATACAAAGTTATTTGTCTTGTGCTTTTTTTTAATTCCCAAAAGACAAGATTTGAAAATAGGAAAAACACATTGCACATTTCAGGGAAATTTTTAAAATTTAAAAAGTTTTGAAAAATCCAAGCATTTCGGTTGACCTATGAAGGTGCAACCTGATATTGAAAGTAAATTCCAATTGTCAACATACTTCACCAATAATTTTTAGTTACAATCAATGGTCTATTTACTACTTAGGGGCATCATATTACTGCTGTTGTAAAACTGCACAATGAAACTGAACACGATTTTGTTTTTTCAAAGCATCAGAACAACGACATCACATGGCAGTTCCCGTAGGTTAGCACTGGAATATATATACACATCAGAGATGTTATGCGAGTCACACATTTATTCAGCCAACGATTGGCAATACCTTATCTAACCCTGGCAGGCAGCAAATTGTATCATGTTCGATGAATTAGACTTACAGTGGGTTCCAAATTATTAGGCAAGTCAACGTTTTCTGATATTACAAAAACAATTATAAGTACTTTTATATCCTTCATGCATAATGATGTATTTTCCATTGAGTCAATACCCTGTAAATGTTGTTCAATCCCGTTGGTGCACTGAGGAGGTATACCAAAAAACAGCCATAGTACCAAGTTTTTTGGCGTCCCAAATTATTAGGCAATGTCAGGAAAAAGTACACAAAAACCACCTAAGAGATCTTATCATGCTATGCACATTTACTTTATAAAGTTTAATGAAAAAAATAACCATCATTTTGAAAATATAGGCGTGTATCACTAAAGAATAAAAAGTATACCCTTCCACTGGAATAACATTGAAATAACAAAGTTCTTGAAGTAAAGAGTGTCTCCTAGTCAAACAACACATTAATTCATTACCAAACTCATTGTCTGCATTCCTTAGGTTTAGAACTCCTCTCAAATGAAAGAAAAACCACTTGGACCAATAAACTTGAACAGTATCTTGAAATGCAAATGATGTGAATTGGGCTTGCATTGATGGCAATGGTAGTTCTATGGGAAAAAGAGGTACACGTTTTTGATTTAGTGTTATGTTTCATGTTTCATAGAGAAGCACAATTGGTTTGTCTTTGCACAGGGCAGCATCAGAGTCCAAGATAAATATCATGAGGTGAAATGGTTGTGATATGCCTTTTTTTGAGATCCCGGAGAGGTTTTATATAAAAAAGAGTTATTTCAATGTTATTCCAATGTAAGTGTATAATATTAATTTCTGGGTGTAGAAAGCATCCTTTTTCGACACAATTGTTCTGTTTTTCATTAGATATTATGAGCTACTTGTTTATAGCATTGTAAGATCGGTTAGGTGGCTTTTGGGTAGGCCTACTTTTTCCTGACATTAACTGGGTATTTGGCTGTTTTGTGGTATATCTCCACATTGCACCAACAGAATTGAACACAATTTACAGGGGATTGACTCAATGGAATTTACATCATTATGCGTGAGGGATATTAAAGTAATTTTATTTCTTTTTGTGATATTGGGAAAAAAGTCGACTTGCCTAATAATTTGGAACCTACTGTATTTACAAATGAATTTTAATATATAGTTTGTTGGTCCTTTCAAAATTTTGTTATATAGTTTGCTGGTCCTGCAAATAGTTTGTTGACCTACACAACCTAAACAGTTCAACAAAAATAAGTCAAACTTCATGAAAATCTAAAGAATCCTTTTCGATTTCAATGAAAGTTAACCATATTGTAGGCCTGCATGTTTTTTTTATTGACGTTCATGAACTTCTCAATTGTTCACTAAAGTGAGCTGATGAAGTATATCCAGTTGGTGGCTCCCCCAAGTTGGTCATAATGTCAAAAAGCTATAAATACACACATTTAGCCTATAATTCAGCCAACTTCCATGAAAATCAGAGAAGGAATCTTTGAGATATTGAAGATTATTTAAAGGGGGACTTGTTTTTGTTGAACTGTTTATAATCTTCTCATTTGACCTGATCAGACTGCACTAAAAGTAACAACATATCAAACAGCTATCTGAACACTAAGTACATCACTTGTTTGTTGCCTTTGTGGCTTTGTATTCTTTGATAAAGTTGATCGAAAAGGCTCGGCAAACCAATGTATTAATAATTTCATACAGAAGTCCTTGAAAGTCTTTATAAAGTAATGCATTATACTCACTTCTTTGCGGTGTAGGGGTGGCAGCCTCGGTCTGACTGGCAGGGTTTCTTGAGGTGGCGGTTTCTCAGCCTCTTTTTCATCCTGCAACACAAAGTAATAAATAAGAGACTGCCTTAGTTGGTATTCTGACTGCGAGCATCTATGATAAAGCTGCTTTTAATAGCAGGGTTGACCTTCTACGCTGGTACAAAGTGAGTACAGTGAGTACAAAAGAGCATATTTGAAATGTCTCAAAGTTCAGTCTTAAAAGGAATATCCTTCATGCATATTTAGATATTTGTTAAATATTTTTCTTCATCTTCCATATCTTTAGAATATGTACATTCTTGTCCTTTGGATTTTCTGTGATTGTATAAATCAAAGGAACAGTAAACAACAAATGACTTGTACATATTCAACGCATCCTTTGCAACATGCCTTATACAATCCATCAAATACTATGCAGTCATTTACAGCAAATACATAATGTGCAAATAACCATTTAGTTGCAGGCTTCTAGCATCTATTGAAAGATGAAAGACCAACTCAGGCTGCAAGTTGTATTGGTATAATACCAGTGTTGGTTTATCATCTTTTCACCCATACCAAGCATAATATTATAAAATTGTACTTTGTGATCATACAAAAATTTGCAAACTATCTTTACAGACATTTTATATATGTGGAGGACCGATGAAGCTTGATTTAACCAATGACACTAAGAGTCCAAGACGTATCCAAAGGAAGAAAGAGCTCACGAATACACTGTAAAACCAGCTGCCTCACGTTCAGTTTATGACAGTTGCCATTAAATAAACAAAAAATCATAATTCCCATACTGTGAAATGAACATTTTTTAAACCTTAAAATGACAATTTTTGGTATCGATAATGGTTGAATAGACACAGCTTGTTTGCACAGCATAAGTCGATCAGGTTAAACGACTCCACACTGTGATTGATGTGATACATGGTCATGTATTTAAAAAGGACCATGACTAAATATTGAACAATTCACACACAATGAATATATATTAGCTTGGCAAGTAAAAAAATATCAGACTGCTTGCTTTGAAAAGTAATGTAGATTGATACAGATTCATCTTTATACATTCTCAGTTATTCTAGTTTTATGTTAACATCCTTTTCGACCCTCACTCAGATTTCCCACAATATGTCTCATAATAAGGCCATATAACCTGTCTGCGAATTGCAGATACCAATTGGCTTGTTGGCCATAACTACACATAATATGGCTAGCCTGGCTAGATGAGCTCTTGTCCAGAACTATCTTGCTTGTCGCAAATATTGAGTCATATTGTGTGTGCTTCACTGATCAGGCAGACTGCACTCTACACAGACACAGGTCAGAGCTAGTAATGGACAGACTGACAGAATACTTGTTCACAATGAGTGATGGAGATAGATAGATGGGACTCCTTTCTCCCTCTCCCTTCCTCCTCAACAGGCAGTGATGTTTTCTCATATCCCCGAGCATCCTTCAATAAAGAATGGATGAATAGACAGAGGATCTGCATGGTTCATCAATGTTTAACTTGCCCTCAGCTCGCCCCATGTAAATAAATGTGATTCTGATTGTAAGACTAAAGCATAACACACATATACTATGCTCATATGGTCCATCAACTGTTAGTTCATATATTTCAATGTCTTTATCTATCGGTGTATCCATTTTTGTACCTACATACATATGTATACATTATATATCTATTCATCTATCTATCTGTCTGCCTGTGTGTGTCTCTGTCTACAAGTCTATAAGCCTATCTTAACTGTGTAATATTTCTACCTTTCTTCATGTATATTTTATTGACATTGAATAGCTTGTCTAATCTCACTCCATATGACCTTAGAAATAACACCCTGAGCATGTACAATAGAATAGCTTACTTTAGCAACCGCAACAACCCAATGTTAAAGTGTCTCTTTACAAGCATCATCATTCTTACATTCTGTATACATCTATCTTTCGAAAATTGGACATGACAATTGTTTTCTGTCTATTTTTGAAGTTATTATGAGATTAGGTCAGATGCCTGGGGGAGTAGAAGTAAGAAAGAATATATCCAAACCCCAATATATTTACTTCATATACAAAGATTAGAAAACCAGGTCTTTCTTTTTGGCGGCTATGATGTATGTGATATAATGGCAAATATAGGCCTAGATAAAGATAACTGGGATAGGCTGCCAGGAAATGAAATACTTCAAAAGGCATTTATGTTGCAAGGGAAAACTACGGTGTCATTATATTGCACATATAGATATCAGTAATAAATTCTAAGGGAAGTAATACGCTTGATCAGAAGTAATTGAATGTAACATTTTCTAACTACACAAGCAATTGTGGCAATGTCTTCAGTGGTTACCAAGAATTCGGAATGGGCAAAGATAAGCCAGTGAAACATCCCATGGGATGTTTTTTACCTTGGTTGTTGAGAACAAAGTCGGAATGCACACCAGGAAGTTTAAGGTTTCCATAGCAACCAATCCAGCTTGTTTAGAAGTCCTTTTAAGGAGTAATAGCTCCCTACCCTGTTGCCCAGAAACACCTTTCATTTAACAAACAAATGACTGCTTGGCTCTCTTCCTGGATTTTTCACAAGGAGCAAACCAGGACTATATCCTCAAACTTTTTTCAGAATCAGTGCACCATTTACACAAATGTAAATCATGATTTAAGCTATTTCAACAAATAGTAAAAAAAAACAAGTTGTAACAAAGCTTTGTGCTGCAGTTCGCTGTTGGTGAAACTTTCGTGTTTTTTTTCTGTATATTCACTATATACAATAGAAGCATTAAAAGTTAAGATGAATTACACCTAGCCCTTTTGTATTTCCCCTCCTGCATGGCTGCTTGTTGTAAATAAATGAATGTGTCCAACATATTTTCGCATTCTCAATCAATTTGTTTTTCACTGGATAAAGTGCCTGCTTGAAGGTCGAAACGTGAGAAAATAGACCTTTTGGATACTAATTATTTGGTGTATAGCCTTGGCAGTATTCTAATATTTCTCCTTACAACATAATCCATATAACTATTATGCTTGGCAAATTATGTCTTTAGATGAAAAATGATGCAGTATACCTTTATATTTACATATTATACGTTCATCGTTGCATTGTGATAACTCATATATAAAAAAAATCAAGTCCATAGATGTATGATGACTGACGATAAAAGAAAAAAACCCAAAAGGACAATGACTTGGTCCACAAGAATCCAGAGTAGTAATAAAAGAAGATTAAAAGAGTAATGAGTTCAGAGCGCATACATGTTGAAATCCTATTTCAGAAGTTATGACACCACTATTTTCGCGCAATCTGGGCCTGCACTACTGTTCTCCTTTGAGTCCACATTTATTAGTACCAATGGTGTAATAATAATGTTATTTCTACCAAGTAAAGACATCAACCAACCATTTGGGTGAAACAGAATATTCTCACAGAATACACAAACTCCTCGTGTCATAAAAGTAATATTAGTTTGCAGCAATTGGACATTACCACCGCCATAAAAGTGACCATTGGGATTTCTCAGATCCCCAGAAGTCTCATAAGTATAGAACCAATGTCCATTTCTGGTTATACATTGGGAGACACTTGTTATAATAATGTAATATCATAAATACTGACCACAGTGTCAATGCAAGACCACATTATTGGAATATAATAATTATGGTGATACTACTTCCTAAATTACTTTCCCAACGGAATGTTTCATTGGTTCAGACCCCGAGGAGTGAACCCAAAATATCTTAAATGGAACTTCAAGCGTAAGATCCCATGCAGCTGGATGTCGTTTGTCCCTCACTTTTTGCATCTCATCAATCAACAAATCAAACTGTAAACACCATCAAAGAGTCATGCTTATAATTTCATGTCTGATGACATTTTATGAAATAACACATTCCTAGAATAGGTTGAGTTCAACATTGACATCACAGACATTTGCCAAATTAGATGAGTTTAACTCAACTGCATGTATTCCATTTGAAGGCTACTACAAATTCAGCCATTCCTGGTCTACAATAGTTAATTTTACATACTCAGAGATTTTTGAAATGTAGGTAAGGCCAAATTGCAGATCCAGTTACTACATTTTCTGCATTGAAGGAAATTGCAAGAATATTAAGAGAAGCTATTAAGTTGTTATATGACGTAACATGCTGTAATGGTTTAATTTGTTTTTGAGGTAGACTTGAGTGCATGGCATGAATGATCCTCTCCAACCCATCAATTTAATATTCAAAGTAATTCCTCATCTATTTATAGACATGTTGAGCTATAAATAGAACAGAGGAAGGGCTGCCCACACCAAGTTTATCGCCATTGATCCAAGAGCTGACATTCCTTCAATCTTTTTTATCACCCCCTTTTTGTTTCTTTTTACTTTCAGCTTCTCTTCAACCGGGGAGCTGTGGAACGCACGCAGTGTGTATGCAGTGTAACTATTAAAATATCATGTATGACTCTAATGCAGATCTAACATTTGATAGACAACTAAATTTCCATAGACAGTAAGGAATAAACCAAGAGGTGCACAACTTAAACACAACATTGCTAATTCATGGAGGGCTCTTCTGTTGGTCAAAAAGAAATATATGATAGAAATTATGTTGCCACAATTTTGATTTTATTACGATGTTTCAAAATGTTGCCACAACATCGCATCATTCGCATGGTAATACCGTATTTTTGTCGTTGCTTCACAACACAGTGGAAAATCCAGGGGGGCGTAGGTGCCCCCCCCCCCAACCCCCGACCACTGAGAAGGAAGTAACATTTGAAGAAGAGATGGAGCGACATGGCCTGAGAATGACGAAATGACGCCCGCAAATGCCGAAACAATGCTCAGGCTCCCCTAGACTGCCATTGCAACATTGTGCCAACATCTTTTCTACCATACAATTCTACGCAATTTTCAACAACATGATGCATTGTCACAACAATGCTACAATGTACAATGCGTCCACTGAAAACTGCTTTAATTGAAATTCCAGAAAGTGGCCAAATGGGTACATGAAGATGTTATCCTCTGGAATGCAATTTTGAACTAATCCGAATTCAGCGTGGGCAACTTTAGTGTACCAATCAGATGAACACAACCAGTATATACATGTATATAGCAGATGTGCCTGAATTGGCAATTCGTTGTGCCAACAGTGATCAGTTTATCAAATATGAAGTTATTTTGCTAATGGCATAATTAAGTCAAGTTTCATGTACATATACCTAATAAATCACCAATACATGATCTGTCAATTGATCTAAAACACAACCAAGATTAGATAGGCTTGACAGCCTCCACTCTTGTTCCAAGAAGATATACAGTGTAGAAGATTAACGAAACTGACAGTGACAAATTGACAATAAGATGACAGAGATCCAGGAATAGAGATGTTTGCAGTTGGGTGTCTCTGTCGAGCTCCTGGTTTATGATTTTAAGTCTATGCCAGGATACCAGGATGAAATTGCTTTGAACAACGTAAATTCGTGGAATTTCATGGCAACATGCTGTACTTCCCGGATGTCATTTGCATAAAATATTAATTTTTCAGCCTCTAGTATCACTGAGTTAGACCAGTAGATGACCACTGATATGTGTTTACAATGTCATGTGGAGGAGTCAACACTTCCGTTTTGTCAGTCAATTATTGCACGCAATTGTTTAGACGCCTCAGAGAGTCTCATTTTCCATGTCTTTCTTTCTTTCTATCTATCTCATTTCTTTCAATCTGAGGGTTTTTGATTCTGTAACACAAGCTCTATACATAATGACAAGGAACCAGAAACAATGCGATTGAATTATTACCATGCAAGTTTTAGATTTTTACCAATATGCATTAACATTACAAATAATTTCGATTTGACATTCTTGCAGATAGTTGATGTTTATTTCGCTGTGTCATAAATGTTAAAAACTTAATGAATAATGTGATATGGACATATTATGGTATGGGGAACCTAACACCTAGCTGAAGCTGGAGAGTTGTACAGTCTGAGCCTTGTAGAACAAACTAAGTTAGCGGAGAGCATTGTGATACTTTTGCAGTTCTCAGAACTAGCGAGAAACACAATACATTCGCTGCACGTAGGACATAATAGATATTCCATATATATACGGGAAATGAATAATAAAAACCTTGGCCCAGGGATGATTTTTCACAAGTTGAAATGACTTTCTACAACTCCTCCATTGATCACACTCAAGTAATCTAGAATTCGATATTCCAATAATTGAGGGGCTCTCAGAAGATGACAATGGACCTTACTTATAGCATCAATACAATAGCCTTGGGAGTACATTTTGGAAATGAATTGTAGTTGATGATTCTTATCATGAAAAAGCCCATGTCTGAAGCTAATAAAGCCAGAAAGCCAGACTGATGTTTGGAAGGCAGTTAGATGGGGGTGGTTAGATAGAGTTAATGGCTACATATAGAACTTGTTTACCAACAATATATATATACATTTATAAGACTGATAACTTATACTCCCTCTTGAGTCTCCATCCTCATCCATATCGATAATAAGTGAATGGCCATGGTCCAGTGGGTATGATGCTTGACTCAAACATGTACGATGTAACGTAATGTGTTCAAATCCAGTTGAGCAAGGAGAAAATGTCCAGGACAAAATTATTTTTTCTAATAACTAATAATTTTTTTACAGTAGATGAACGACGACTACTTACATTCTGCTGCAATTGGACCTCAATGACTTCACAACAAGTCCTATCAAATACATTGAAATGAGGTGTCAATTTGTCATAAGGCAACTTGTGACCTCATTGGAAAGTGGAGTGACACTTCAAATGGCTTGCCAATATAACATTGCAAGTATAGGGTATGATCTCACTGACTGCTTACACGTCATACAGTTTAACATGGCATGGATAGGGCTGTGACCTCACAAGGAACATTTTAGTCCAATTCTGTAAGCACTTGATGTTCGTCTACTGTAACAACCATCTTTTTTTTTGTACATGAGTCCTACAGCATCCATGATAATACCAACCGGAATATAGGGACGATAAGCCCAAAAACAATCAGGGTTTTTTGTATGAGCTCTATTTTTTATAGTGAGGGCAGTGGAGAGCAGCTGGACTTCAACTACCTGGAAATTATCTTCTCGTTCTAACCTTGGTCCTTTTGGGGAATGATCGAATCACAATTATCACTCCTCAGTCATATTTGTCATCTCACTTGACAACTTTACACTCATCAAATGTGCAAGTTTGGACACGCTGTGACACCACTAACATCCTAAAGCAACCTAAAGGAACCACTCTTCTTTTTCAAAATCAGTTTTCCTTTCTCAATTTCCTGTGATGATATAATTATAGCTAAATAGATAATTGTCAAATACAAGGTAGAAGTAACTTGTATTACTCTCATTTCAACTGACGGTTGTTGCATGTCCATCCAAAGCCATCTAGGCACGAAGTATGGCAAGGCAACACCTTGGCACCTGTGTGTTTTCACGAGCCTCGGGGCATTTTCAAGAAACTGGAAACTGACGTGAAACTACTGTCAGACACGCTACAGCTCTCCTGAGGCCACTAACAAGTTGTCTATGACAGAAATTACAGTTCTGCTCAGGGAAAAAAGGAAGAACCCAGTCAGGATAAACGCCTTGTTTGACATTACCAGGTCTCCTTAAATAAGAGACTGTTAAAACTTACAAACCTGACAGGAAAGACATTTTGACACTCAGGGCTTCTGGAAACTACTTGTGAATCTTTTGCGAAAATCATCCTGGACATTGAAGTTAGCTGACGAAGTCTGTGTGATGGCGGCGAAAGCTCCTGTACACTCTAAAAAAATTCAGACAAAATTGGTTTTTTAGATTCAAAATGGTTTTTTGAAAAACCAAATTTCAATGCAAAAAACCAAAATGGATTTTTTTAAAAATCCATTTTGGTTTTGCATTGAAATTTGGTTTTTCAAAAAACCATTTTGAATCTAAAAAACCAATTTTGTCCTGACATTTTTTAGAGTGTAGCTAAAACCTGAGACTCCAAAAGGGAAACGTTCACTCTAAAATTCAAATTAGTTATGTGCAAGACTGAAAACTATCTTTTGCTAATAACATTTAAAGGACTTGTAACTGTGGAACCACAAGTATCTGGAGCAGTTCCCTTCTATGTACTTACATGAAACTACAAATTAAAAAATCTGTTTGTAATATGTATAATCTAATATTTGTTAATTCAATAAGGAATGTCTGAGAAATTTGGAATAATAACACATTACTGGAAATGTCATTTTTCATTTCGTCACCAATTAGAAGCGAGATTAGGGAATTAAGAATTAATTTAATCAGACAAACAAGCCTAATTGACATAATGATTCAAATGAGACTAAAAGCCTCTAAGTCTCATGAATGACTTTCATTCCACATTCGAATTATGGTGAAGGAGTGCTTTCTGACTAACAATAAGAAAAACTCCCCCACATTTGCAGACACTGAACGTTGAAGGCATTTCTAACTGAAATGTCACTGCTATATATAGCCTATTATAGGGTTTCAACTAATATCTTGGAACAAGCCATATGACATTTTGCGCTTTAGATATCAGAACGAGGTTTCCACAAAAATCATAATACGTTTGAACAGTCCATAGACAATGTTACACAAACACTGCTTGAATTAAATGCAACATAAAACACTTATTCTCACGTTTTGTTGATGGACCTGTGTTTTCATGTAGATATGCCTCTTATAAATTTGTATTGCTAGAAAAGTTACATTGATATAAAGTTCCTTGGGGTACATGCCATTTTCATGCTTTGGCATATATAATTTAAACTGAAAAGTAAAAGATAAGTCCACAGTCTTGCTCTACCAGGGGCCTTTCTAAGATTATTGATGTTACAAAACAAGTCCGGTCCTTTTTCAGCAAGATTAAAGTTCTAAGCGATTAATGACTTCAATTCAATTTATTTGAAAGGTGCAATTATTTTTGTCGATTTTTCATCATCTATGACATTTCAATACATGAACTTGATGCAGTGCCCTTCAAGCCTACTTCGAACTTCTGTTTTTAGGTTTATTGTCTGAATTTGTGTGGTGCATCCCAACAAACAATTGTAACACAAGCTTAAAGTAAGAAAGAGTGTGACCTTGAAAACACAATCATTCGAGTAGTACAAATCTACCTGTTGTATTTCAAGCTCAAATATCAAAAAGTAAGAAAATACAGGCAACATCTCATGTTACGGAAAGGCAGCATCATTTGCCATTGTCTGCCTTGTTTATTGACATCATCTTTAATATCATATACGTTGGCCAAAACAACATTATTTATTTTTTGAAAAAAATCGTCTTTCTTTAATTTTATGTATGTTTCTCCTAGTATCTGCAATGGCATTGTTGAAGCCCATCTCTGTACCTTAATTTCAAGATAATATTATCATTGTGATAAATACACAAATCACATAAAACTACAAAAATCACATTTTCATTGTACGTGTAGGTTCTGATATACCTTGCCATTATATTTGTCAATGGCAAATTGGACATCCTGAAACTAGAGCCCCATGATCACAATGCCTACAGCTATCATGTGACATGGCTGTTTAATATAACGGAAATGGCGGAAGGTTAATAACAAAAAGGTTATCAATTGTTTTCCTGATTTTTTCTATTTCCGGCTCCACCGGATATCCTTTTCGAGAGGTGATTTAGCCTTTTTGAAAGTTGACGAAAATAGAATCTTGGTTGACACTTGGTCTGGGTGTATGTCACATGAGGCAAATTTTCCTTTCCATCCACCAATCTGTTTGTCTATCTATTTGGTTGCCTGTCCAAAGTCTTTCAACTAACCAATCAATCAATCAATTAGACTATTCATACCACCTACCTAACTATACCTACCTACCTAAATACAAGCCTACCTACCTTCAAGTACCTATCACCTACCTACCTACATATCTATCTACCTGTCATCTATCTGCCTGTTATATAATCTTTATTGTTAATGTTTTTATCGTATTGTCAATCTTTTCAGTTTTGACTGAAGCAACAGCACTCAGCACAGATATTAGAATAGTCCAATATTCCTGCCGCAACAACCAGCTGAAAATGTCTCTTTTCTTTTGTTCTGCAGCTTGATCTTTTTCTTGATATCTATCGACATCCCATAGTCTGGCAATTTGGCAAATAGGATATGACTGCTTTGCCCTTATAACCCTTATACAGAAGAATATGTGCTGTTGAATTCAGTCACACACAACTGACAGTCTTTAAAGCAAATAACACACAGTAGCCAACTTCTTTGGTAATTTTTACTGTAGCCAGACGATTCTTTAAACTTTTATTTTGATCTTGTCATAGGAAATTGCTTAAAATCATCAGTTTCATATATTTATATTTTAAGTTAGCTTAGAGGAAAGTTATTTCTGATAATGCATCTTATTCCTGCATAGCATAGTATAGGCTTGTATAATTTAGATTTCAATTTTAATGAATAATTAGCTTTAAAATTTGAATACATTGGGCGAGAACAATTCCTTGATATTTTTTGTGGGAAAACGTCTCTATTGATGTGAGCGTACCATTAATTTTGCTATACGACAAATGTATAATAATTATGATAATTCTGTTTTACCAAGACGTTATTATTTGAAAGGCTCTACAACCTGACTGACCCAGAATTGCTGTCTCTGTTCTTTAAGAACTGAGCCATGAATTGCAATTGTCAGAGAGTTCATCTGCTGACTAATGATGGCTGGGGCTGATTCCAGTCTTACTCTAAGTGAAGCCCAGGGTGCTTTCCAAGGTGCTGAAGTGTCTTTTTGTATGCTAAGTGTGTGGGGCCTCTTGCTCATTCAGCCTGAGCCATTGCCTTGCCCATAGAAGTGACACTGGCCCGTGACACAAATACCATCGCAAGGCCCTGTCAAGCATGATTCTGTGGAGAAAAGGCGCTTGCAAGCTTGTGAGACTGGGGATATGTGTTCCAGTTGTGTGTTGGAGTGGTGGTCCTGGTGAATCATTGTAAATGTCTAGACTGATTTCGTACTGTACAACATTTGAATTGAATTATTTTATTTCACCCAGTGCAACAGATGACATGTATGTGCAATCAGCAAGCAATCATTAATTAAAACAAATTTTGTATCTTCAATTTTTAGTTATAGAAGTGAACTTGACACTTCACTTATCTCCATTGACTGCTTTTATTTCCTGGAGCTGAATGAGGTATTGGAAATTATGAACTATAGCATTATAGCATGATAATATATATATGTATGGAAGTAGAGCCTGGTCCTAGAATCCCTTGGAAAGTCAAGTAGGGATATCTAATTTGCAAAATAATCTAAAATTTGGCTATGGCGAAGAGTGTAGTGCACTCCCTGAACCTCTGCTGCTACTTTGCATCTGAATGGAGTCACAACTTCACCCTGACTACAAATGGAGCATTTAGAATCATTTCTATTGGAGAAAAAAGACAATAGACCTGCTGAGTTGAAGCTATTATTTTTTTAATCACAGCAGTGTCTCCACTATCCACAGCAAGATCTGCATGGGACCAACTTCCCATTCTTGAACTGGCTTCCCACCCCTGTTTGTAATATTTTTGCAACCACTCACTGCCTTCTCATGTTAATTAAGATGAATATTACCCTAATGTCCATATTTTCTTTTCTTAGTACCAAATATATATTCCTTCTAAAAAGGTGAGCATTTTACACAAATCCCATAGCTGCTAGGTGATAAACTGATGTGACATCTTTCACTCCAGGTCAAAACAACTAAGGAAATAATTGCCTTTGTTAGTCTTGTTGTGAGTTTTTCCAGCTTTTAGTGTATTCGTCTTTGTTAGGCTAACAAGGACGAGTAGGTGGTGGTAGTTATATTCTTCCATGAAACATTGTGAAAACATTTGTAACAAGAGAAAGTATATTTATAGCTGTGAAATATGGGAAGATTTGTGAAGAAGGCTGGTCTATTTGTCAAAGGTTTATATGTCTATATATTCGACTATTATTCCTGTTTCGCTTTTTCAAACTCGTTGATTATCTGTCTTTTTACTTAACCCTTTCATGTTGAAAATCATCATACTGTTTAACAAGCATCTGAACTTGTTTACCGGAACTTGAGAGACCAAACATAAAGCATAAAATGGGCCATATGGACACTTGGACACCTGATATGTTGCATATACTGTGCATTGCATCTTGAGTCATATACAGTGCATGTTAGGTATAGAGCAATGTATACTCCCTGTGGCGTATACTTGATTATTGGCGTCAAATCACGCAGTCAATTCACACGAACGATGGCATGTATCAGACGCAAGAACAACTCCAGAGAGAAGTTCCAGAGAAAAGTTCCAGGCAAAACAATAAGAAACAATAAAAACAATAAAGGCAAAGAGAAAGAAGTTGTTTGTAACTCACTTCATTAGCAACTCTTCTTCTCCAGTTCTCTTGTTTCCAGGCGAGAGCTGTGAAACTCTCAAAGAAGTTTCCGTCCGACTCTTGGACCCTGAAAAATACAAGCAGAGAAAAAGTTGGTAACTAGTCGGTGAGACTGAATGATGATGTTCTAGGTTATTGAAGGTATCTTGGAACTAAAATAAACTGCCACAACCTAAAACACAGACATTGAGGTCAGATTATGTCTTAATTGATCAAACAAACTGTTGTTTAGTGTCCTCACAAAGAGACGCTGAAAAACAACAGATATGGTAACGGCACCTTCTCAGACCAGTTCTTGTCACCCGTGAGGCTTCAAGTTGATTGGTGGAATAGAGAACAGAGAACCGGAATCATCAACACCATATTACACATTAACCTATGAGAGGCACCCTCACTAACCAGGTACTTTTGGCGATTAAATAAACCATATTCGTGTTGTTTGTACATGTAGATCAATCTATGAATATATATATTTACATGTATGTATTAACTTTTAAAAAATAACTTGGTATATTGAGCTGCTCTGACCACTGAACATGACTTACATTCACTAGTTTTAAGCACCATAGCTCATGCTATAACAATATAATATAATAACATGACTCAAATATTTTCACAAGTAACCCTTTTGGAAGAAAAGTTATAGAAGTTTAAAACCAGATGATAGGTTAATTGGTTGCTGGGGTTCAACTTCAAACCCGGACAGACAGACTGTCAGCAGAGCATGCCAGGACAATTCTCTCCATAAAAAGAAGAAAATAGTATAAGATAATTGCGTTGGCCCAATATTGAGACAAGATGAGTCCAACCGAGAAACTAAAAAATAAACAAAAAAAGAACACACAAAAAAAGTACACACACAATTTATCCGACCACATCTTTGTTGATACTAGTAACTTTCCTTCGAGTCAGACCATATGACCTTTGGGGTTCGATTGTTTTTTGTCCTGTGCCAATATTTGTCTGTCTGTTGTGTCTGTCTGGTACATGCCAAACGAATACTCACAAGATGACAGTCTTAAACAAGAAGAGATAAGAAGATATGGTTTCCTGAGAAGCTGAACAAGAAACCAGGGATTATAGAGGATAAAAATAATGCTATTAAGGCACAGTATGATTGAAGAAAGTAATCAAATTGTATTCCTGAAAATCTACAAAGTAAATGCTTTTTCATTATGGTATATTGCAAAAATCTTCATCAATTGCATTCAGCTCTCTTGGCCCTTGTTTCCTTTCTTTGCTAATGAATTTGGAATGTCATATGGAAAGGCACACCACACACTGGCACACAGAATAATTACCTGCCTGCTCAAACAAACAATTTAATTGTGTTTATTCCACTGGCAACTGCACATTGTGCACAATGCGCCTGTTATTCATTTGATTATCCAAACATGCCACACTGTCTGGTCACAATCAATTTCCATTCCAAATAATGTTAATAGCTTTTTAAAAGGTCAATTTGCATTGAAAAGCAACAATTGATAATTGGACGATTGACAATGGTGCAACTGATCATTTAAACAGGAACATTGTGCAGTGTGCCTGCCTCATTTATATACATGTACATTTTACTGAGGTTTGGTTTCTGTCCTGATTAAATTTTCAAACTGTCTGTCTTACGTCAAAGGTTCAGCATGTATTTTATTGAAAACGATACGAAATCTGTATTATAAAATTCAGAAATGTTGCCCGACTTTTCAAAAAATATGCGGGCAGTACGCCAAGCACTGACGAATCTGGGCCTCCCTGTATCACCATTGAACAGCGATCACCAAAACTGGCGGCATGAAAACCTCTGAAGCGAAATGAATCTTCAGTTGGCAAGAATATACCAATAGGATTGTCCATATCGACAATGGGAATTTCTGAGGTGTTAAAAGAAAACAACAGAAACATCTTGCATACTTATTGGTGTTTGTAACAAAGCTGCTTCACACACATTACTTGCAATCAGTACATCTTGACTGCCCTGACATTTCTTTCTGACAGCTCTTTATCTCATATATATATGCTAAAAAACTATCTTTCACTTAAATAGAGATATATGGCTGACATATCTCATTAAGATATCTACCTTTGGGTCAGCTGTATCTGAAGTGTAATAGAAAAACTGGTGTCAAGACAAACAGGTTTTCTTCAAAATAGTGCGGACAATTGTCTTAGATAGTAATATGAGGCTTTCCTCGAAGTAATGAAACAGGTTTTTTTCCTCAGTTTGATATTGGGCTCACTTGTAAAGCTTAGGCCTATGTGACAAAAAATAGCATGAAGCATAATGTGACTTCGAGTTTGGAAATTGATTGGCGAAGGTGTGAAATTAATAGTGAAGAAGGAATGTATATTCCCGGGGGATTACGAAGTTGAAAAGGTTGTTCCATACCTTTTTTACAAAAACTTTTAATATCCATGATAAGAAAGGCCAAGAGAAAGAAAATATTTATCATTGAAAATGAATAATTATGAGTCGAACAATCGACCTGGTTAACGAAGTAATATTCCAAAGGTTAGATAACGGGTGTTTGTGTTTTATTTTGATAAGCATACAAAATTAACTGCATCTGATTTAAACTTTCGTTTAAATGATGGATCGTTTTTACATCACAGTTTTGTAACACCAGCTTGAAACTTTACCAAAGTTCGGTTGATCCATTTTGGATTTTGCGGAACATTTATTGGCCCAATATTATCTTATATGAATGATATAGAGGCTGGGATACACGTGTATGACAATTTAAGCCTCTCCGGATTGTCAAAGCTTCCAAAATCCTGTAGCTGCAGAATGTGAGCTCGAATCCTGTCGACAAGGGAAAATCCTGTTAGAGTAGGGACCAGATACCGAATTCGGAAACACGAAACTCTAATTACTGCTCCGAAAGATATGTTGGACAAGATATCCAAAGTTGCAATTATTTAAGCTTCTGATTTGTGGAACATACTTGCTACTGGCTGGGACAGATGTATCTGCATCAAAGTATTCTGATATCTTCCTTCACTTCTCTTTCTGATTCAAATATCCTGATTCCAATCAATATGTCAGTGCAATTATATATAATTATACACTGAAGTGCCAGATAGTAAATCCAACTAAGATTTCGTTGCAAATACATTATTTTAAAAATAACCCAGTTTCAGAAGATAAGTTAAAGGCCAACAGAAACACATAGATCAGGATAACATGTGTTAAATGTTGATACAATCTAGGACAGAGGGTACTTGAATCAGACTATACTTCCACATGTATAATTATGCTATAACATGAGTTATCAAACTCATTTTTGTGTCTGAGGCCGCCTCGGGCCTTTTGTCATGATGCAGCTTCGTCAAATGTAAACAATGAAAGTATGAAAGTTGTTATGATTCCTAAAACATTTCACAGGCGAAATGACAACTAAAAGTAATGCTAGTGGTTACACTAGTCGTAATGATACCCCACCTGGAATTTCATGTCTCTCTTCTTGAATATAAGATTGTAATTGGCCAAAATCATCTCAGATTGCATGCAGCATTTGACATCCAACACACATTTGTTTTGCAAAAACCGGATAGTAGTAGCGGTAGTGGTTTGGTTCTCCCTGGACTCCGAAGATGGAGGAGAGGGACATAAACAAACTACGGACTCTCCTGCTACCTACCAGGCACGAACAAATTGATTCAGAGGTCCGAGGACACGGCGCATGCATTGCATGCTATTTTTAGCATTGACAAGTAAAATGCCTAAACCACATTATTATATATAGCCTGTAGCATTGGTACAATCAGGTACTGGAGAATACAGTGTATCTAATTCACAAAATAATCCAAAATTTCGCTTTGGTGAAGAATGCAGTGCACTCCCTGAACCTCTACTTCTACTTAACATCTGAATGGAGTCACAACTTCACCCTGACTACAAATGGAACATTTAGAATCATTCCTATGACAGAAAACAATGCAATTACCCTCATGAGCGACAGTTTCTATTGTTTAATCACTGTTGTGTCTCCACCATCCATAGCAATAGCTGCAGGGGGATCAACTTCCATGCTCTTCTTCTAGCTTCCCAAGTTCCCAGTGCTTGGTGTAGCATTTTTCTTTGCCAGACAGTGTCTCTCTTGTAATTACTGTCTGGATGGCATCTGTCAAGAAGTTGCTCGCTTCTTGAAATTATCAATGTCAGCCAGTCTCATCCCTGGGTCAGACCGGCATTAATTGCTGCATAAAAGCTTTTCTGTGTCCAACGCCTTTATATTCAGGAATTCCATCGCCACCGCCATATTTGGATGCAGAGCATCAGCTATTGTCACTTGAGAAGGCAAGTCAGATATAAATAGCACATCAGTTAGCTTCATCGGGAATCTTTACTTCCAGTCATCAGAATAATTATTGCAAGTTATAATTCACAGTGGTCCCTACATTATACAAGACTCCTCCTTCTGCAGATATAAAGGGTCTTGCTTGGGTGTGTGGTCTCTCGTTTGGTGCAAAATCAGACCTGGGGCGAATACAGCACAAAAGCATTCGAATATGAATACGAATACTCTGAACTTATATGAATACGAATGCGAATACGAATACAGAAAATTGTATGAGTAATCGATTACGTATGCGATTACTTTGCAAAGTATTCATGAATACATTCATGAATACAAACAATTTTCTGAGATCGAATTTTTGACTTTGAATTACAGGCTGCATATGGCTTTTGTCTCATTATAGAAGATGATAAAATTATTGACATATTGAAGGAATTTAATTACAAAAATATTTCTCAAAGTCAATACTACTTGCCTTTCGAGTGTTTACACTGAGTTTTTATTATCAATATGACTAAAATGATTTTATCTCTGACTTGCACAGATTGAATTTAGAAAGTTGTATTTTCAATGTTAAAATGGCCAAATTTGTTATACTTGAGCAGTTAGGTAATGTATTACTTACAAAGGTCAAGAAACTTGCAATACAATTTGTTAAAACTTTCAATAATGGGCATGGGGCATGCTACTTTTATAAAGAACAATAGCCGGGCATATATTTGAGACATGTGGCATTATGTAATTACAATGCTCTGTGGGGAATATTGCCATCTGATCTAAATTGACTGATAAGAAGTAAACATTTCAAATCAGTTAAAGTGAAATAAAGACAAAATTTTAATTTTTATTGTTCAGTTTTAATTGTTCAACAGTTATAATGAAAGATTTTTTACTTGATGTCTTTTAGCCAGTGGTAATATAGTTTCAACCTTTCAGCCTCTGTAAACTATATCAGACAGCAACTCAGAAGTTAAACCCCTATATATGCATCTTATCATGCAACTGTCTCCTGTCATCATATTACATAACATGATAGGGGCTCAGGATTTAGATGTCACCCCTGATGTGATTGCTTAAATAATGGATAGTGATTCCATTGTATTAGTGCATGGACCCAGTAACAATCAGAAATTCTCTGGAAGTATTCATGAAAGTACGTATTTATGAATAATGAATACTTTACAGATGTATTTGATTACGAATGTGAATACCCTAATTTTTTCCAACAAGTATTCGAATGCGAATGTGAATACAGTGACACCTGTATTCATCTGTAATCGATTACGAATACAGAATACGATTATCCCAGGTCTGTGCAAAATACACCGAAAGGACAAGGAAGCAAGTAGGCAAGTCAGTCTTAAAACAATCTATCTATCCGCAGTTGCGCTTGAAAGTAAGTAAACCCCTAAATGATTTTCCACTGAATTCAATGTTAAATTTATCTCACGGTATTGGCTATTATTATATAATAACAGCACCAATATTGGCTACCTTATTGAAACGGAGCTTGCATGATACCATTGCGGCTATAGAATTCGTATCAGGGGTCTTTAAGCCAGACAGGTGCAATGTTTTTGCAAAAGTAAGTACACCCTATGTACATTTATTTAACATTGCACTTTGGTGCGATTATAGCCCCTATCCAGCACAAAGACCTCTTGTGCAAATTAAATAGCCAGGCTAGTACAAGTAGTAGGAATCCTCAGCTATATTATAGCCAATGCCCTAAGAGAGCTTTATCATGATCTTCAAAGGCAGACCATCGTTGGGTGTGCTTACTTTCAAGAGCAACTGTATTTATCTGCCAATTCACCTGTCCATTGTCTAAAAGACATATTAACTGATATAAAACACGTTCTTATTATTGTTTTCCCAGTTTTGAACACGGTCGCACCATTCCGCCGTCCCATTATTCACAATCCACACAGTCGATGCAGATTTTTCGCGGAGACCCTGCATCATTCAAGCAACAGATTCATCCTCTAATTGTTTCCTGTTGATGCATTGTCTGCAGTTGAATCAATCAAGTCAGTCCATTTCTCACGCCGTACATTGCAGATTGCTGCCACCTGTCAGCCGCCCCTCTCGGTGTTAATAACATTTCCATAACAATTATTATAAGCAAAAAGATGGAGACAAATGCCATTAACAATGGATTGCTTTTGTCACTGTGAGACAGCTGCTTAAGATTTATCAATAAATGTAGTAATTATTTTCCTATTGAGAATGCCTGCCACTGTGTGATGAGTTCTTGGGATCTGTCAAGTGAGGTAATCAGTGGAATTATGATCTGACACTGACAGTATGTATACTCTTTTATATCGCAAAAGGTGCATTAAGTATAAGACTAGTAAACTACCAATGCCAGTTATCTTTAGATATCTGCCATAAAATATGAAAAGCGCGATAAGCGCCAACAAAATTGTCCCTTAGTCAAAATTTTCTGTGGAAGTGTTTTTGAAAGGATCATGCCGAAGAGTGGAGCTGTTTTTTTTTCATGCGTAGATCATTAAAATCCTTACTGTGCCAATTCCAAGAAACAACTGCACGAGGAAAACATGCGATTATTTCCCCAACTGTATTTGTCATTCGCTATATCTTAATACTCACACACGTTCTCATCCTCTGAGAGAACATCGCTTTATTATTTCACATCACATGACCATATTTCTGTTTCAAAATACAGCTAATTGATTTGTATTATGTTATTTACAGAAAATAACAACATATTTACATAGAACACCAATATCACATCTTGTTGCTGCAGCTTTTATAGACATGACAGGTGGTTGTATGGTGTACATTCTCCCCATAATGATAGCTGACACAACTTCATACACTTTTCTGTTTTCTTTTTGTTCTGGTTTTTGCTGCATATTCTTTGATCTGACATCATAGCAAGGCAAAAACTGTGATTACAGAAAGAGTTAATGGTATAGAAGTGTATGCCACACTCCATATGCAAAGAATAAGCTGCTCATGGAGGCAGAAGCAATCTAAACAGCAGCTAGTGCATACACCATTATATGGGAATTGCAGACTCATTAGTGTATGGTCTACCAAATATCACAGACGAATTTATGTGCCGGAATATGTGGTATGATGTTTGACAGATTAATCAGAATAGAGAAGAGATGCATGCTGCTATAGGACACCATTGTCTGTTTTTGTGTGCTTGTGTGTTTATAATTTATAGTTTGTTGCTCGTGGTTCTAGTAAGTGTATGATCAGCTAGTGCACGCCTCTCACGTAAGGCCTTACACCTCTTGAATGCTGACTAATGATAAATAAAATGGAACCTTGTACAATACATGTAGCCATGTTGGCCTATATTATAGCTGCACTTGCAAAATTAGTTCCAAGCAGGCATCTTATCCTGCAAACTAATGACTAATCGTTGGGTAAATGAAATATTAAGACCAAATCTAAACATCAAACAAGTGTAGGATCAAACGAATCTGAAAACGATATGATAGCTAAACCTTTTGAAGTCACTTATTAGTCCTAGGGCATTAACAGCGTTATTACAGATCTCATATTAGTGTGCCATGTTCTTTTCAACTGCCACAGTGCTCTTGTGATGTCAGTATCAACATAATGATTTCACAGTTGGTATATTCGCAGTTTCAGCTGTGTCACTTGGAACCCATACTGATCACACCATTACAAATTCACAATAAGCTGTTGCTCAACATTGATTATTCAGTTTGATGTTTTTAATAAATCCAAAAGTTACAATATCCAGCTATATATAATGCATGGATTTTGCATGTAACTGCTATCAGTTTTAGCACTTTTACAACAAAACAAATGCATTCACTCTTACATTCATTTGTTGGTCTGAGAGGACACATGTGCTGCTCTGCCTTGGCAAAAATAATATACTCAGGAACCATTCAGAATTTAAGACCTTGGGGGGGGGAAGTTTTGCTTTGGAGCATCCTTATCACTGATTTCCAATAATGTTTATTTGATGATCAAATTCTTAGCCTCCTTGTCTGGCCTTTTCCCAAATTTTTTGGAGCAACTACCCCCTCCCCCCCTATGCCCATGCAACGCAACCACGTTCACTTCCAAAAGAGTCTCCCCATTCCAGTCATCAATTCTGAACAGTTTCTTTGGCGCAGATCTCACCTAAAAGGCTGAAAAGCCACAAGGTGCTGCCCTCAAGGAGAAATTTCACAGCAGGACACCATGAATGTCCATTATGGATCAAGCAAGTGGCTCAAACATATCAGTTTCTTCCAATAGTAACAGGAAGACAATCAAATATGGCAAGAAATGAAAGAATTTGCACCTTATGTAATAACTCAAATAATCGACAAGTCTTAGGCGATGAGTATCATTATGTTATGGAATGTCCTAATTTTTCTCGTGACAGAAAAATGTATCTAAAACAATACTATTACAAAAGGCCAAATATGTTTAAGATGGTTCAACTTTTCAATACAAATGACTGTTCAGTACTATTAGGTCTGTCAACTTTTTGCAATATTATTGTTGAAAAATTCAGATAATTGCATATATGTACCATGCACACCTGCCAATATGTTAAAGTTTCATAAATATATATATATATATACCGGTATATGCATTTAGGCCTAATGTTCATTATTGTTGTTATTTTGTCATGCAGTTTGCTTTGTTGTTTAAAAGAATCAGTTGGTATTTATAAATGTATTTACCGTGCTATAATGCCATTTACTTTATTTGAATGTGTACTGGCTCCATCAGTCCATGCCATCATTTGGTGAGCTGAATATATTGAATTGAATTGAAAAAAACCTGCTCCAACTGAATCAAACAACCATACCAATGAATGCAGATTAATCAATTTTTATTATTCACACTTAGACAGCCCATAAGCCTGACTTGTTGGTAGCAGTTGGAATCAACACTCAAGCTTGGAGTGCCAATAGTGATGTCAGTATTGCAATACTGACATCATCTGTGCATATATTCACATGGAACATGGCACACTTATACGAGATCTATAATAATGCTGTAGACAGAAGGTGCATGCTTAGAAATAGTACTAATGTTCAATTTATTCGTGGTACCTTTATATGCACACCCTAGCTTATACGCTCTATCTCATAAATATGGAATACATATTTGGAGAGAGAGTGGCGAAAAGAAAGTCAATTTTGTAGATTGAGTGCCAGCAAGGTCCACTGTAAAAGTCCATTCATAAACCCTAATCACTATTTGAAAGCCTTGGTGTCAATGATAGACAATTTTTTTTATTGGATGCACTCCACGTTCACAAACCTCCAGAATATTCATGTTTGGTCTTGCTGCTGCTCTCTAGCCTCTACCAGATGTCAACAATGTAACATGAGTTTTAAAGGTGACATGTTCTTCCCTATGGCGGTCATTGGAAATAGTCACGATGAAGTTGAACCACCGCTCTCGCAAAGTTGCCAAAGATATCAATTTCTATTGATATTTCTGAAGTATTTATGGGCAACAGTGGATCAGTTCATCATTATATTGGTTTTTGATAAACTTCAGATCTGTTTCAATCTCACAAAACGTAGTTTGCAGCAGTGATGACCACTGGCCAGTCATTGCAACTGTAAAGGAGCTCCACTAATGGCAGATCAAAAACCAACTGATTGATAATAATTATTATCATCAGAGAATTGGCTATATGGTTATTTACACCAAAGCATACTATTATGCTGTTGTAACACTGCATGGGATGCATTAGACTTCAGTGAATCATGAGGCCACATTCCTCCATCTGCCTGTTGTTAATAGAGCCTTTGATCACATAAGAAGTTAAGTGCATATGAGATAAATACTTTATTTGGGTAAGCAGGGTTAAGCAGAAGGAAGCAGCTTACTTATGCTTAAGGCATAAACAGCTTGTAAAGCATTGCATCAAAGGCATATCAGGGCAGAACAGAGAATATTCCCTTCAGGCTGCTGATAAAACAGTTCCTTTAACTGTTGGGCAACTTGCAGATGACTCCAGGCAGCTTTCAGGCAATGGCCTTTCGGAGATATGCTGTAAATAAATTCTCCATATGTATGTGTCTGAAGGCAACACCGAGACTTCTGAAAACCCAATAGACACAAATGAGACCAAGGGGCTACATCTACGGGTAAGAAAAAACCAAAGCAGTTTCCTGGTTCAAGTAGCCAACTCTCTTTTTCTGGTACTTGAGGGATTTTCTGGTGCTCGGTCCATGCATACCGTTGCTATATATATTCCCTTAGTTGCAACAGATGTCTGCAGGAATAGAAGTTGAAGTGTACAGCAATTCAACAAACCAGTGGATTCACCAACTTCCACTGTATAATTTAAAAGTTTCCATTAATCAACAGACAGGCTTTTTAGCAAAGCCTCAACTATCTGCTGATATACACCCGTATACCTTAAAACAGGGGGTTACTTTGGCCGTTCTGTACTACTTTGGCCATCACACATATGATCAGATAAGAAAAAGATTCCATGTCCGTATCAATCAAACCAATCTATAGTCTATATAGATACCAGGAAATTTCTTTTTGCAGCTACTAGAGTTACTTGTCTACTTTTGAAATTAGTGTAATGGAATGGGGAGATTGAGATCTGACTTAAATAATATGACTTCTTTGCACTCAAGTTGAATTGACATATATTAATGAGATATTCAAATGTCACTGCCAAGTTCTCTTGTAATGGACTTGTAGATTTTAATTTAACAAAAGAGGGGAAATTGTGATATCTTTAAGTACATTTTCATTTGTAAAGTCCCTCGTCTGACATTTTATAGATCTGCCTGATGCTGATGCCGGTGACCAAATAAGTCAAACTAAATCCATATATGATACAAACCAAGTGAAATGCATGCAAGAAGCCAGATTTGTGAGCTGTTTCAAAGTTGTTATCGTTGCGTCAGAAATGTTAGAAGCGTAAGGTTAGAGCGGTGGCGGCTGCAGTCGGTTGCTGTCTCCAGCTCAGATTACACGGAGAATAAGTCAAGAAAGTAGCAAGAATGTACCAAGAAAGGTTTCCTCTGACACTACAAGGAGATTTTTCACAGCTTTTCTGTAACCTGCCTCACTAATCTTGACAGACAGGGAAACTACAATCAAAAGGTTAAAGGTCTGAGTCCGGTATAAATGTCAGCTTGGAGCTGCCTACCACCTTAGTGCCTGCCTTGGCCATGTCTCAGCCCTTGCTACAGCAGCATTCTTACAGTCTTACAGCAGCAAATAACTCCCCATAGCTCAGCAGGCCTCCAAATTAGATTCCAAGCAGACAGTATTGTTGGTGTATCTCAGCCGCTGCCTCCTAAATGAGCCTGTGTAGCATTTTTCACTGTCTGTGCAGATTGGTGCTTAAATCTAATAATGGAGATTTAATCCAAGCAGTTAGACACATGGGTGGGAGGCTAGAAGCCCTAAAGGCACATTGCCATTTCATGCATTTCAATGGATAGAGGATGAATAGAGTTTTATGTACTGTGTTTCCATTCGACACTGCAGAACTTCGCTAAAACCTATGGATATTGTGGCTTTAGATAAGCAGCAGGACAACCATGATACGGAACGGTTACTGTCCAACTTAAGTTCGACTAAAGTTGAGGCGATAAATCACGGCCCAACTAAAAATTGTCACTACAACATTCAGACTACTGCATTTTCTAAGCAAGCTGCACTCCCAGCTTCATTTAGATCATTCTCGAAGATTACAGCAGTTTTAATAATTGCAGATCTTCAAGCCGAATGCAGTCAATGCACTTTTTTCCAGGACATGACATTGTGTTGGGGGAAAAGCGACATCAAAAAACTTATGACATCTTTCGCCCATAAAAATAACCCGAAAAATATCCACATTTGGGCTCAATGTCTGCAATTATGAAATCAGATGTAGGTAACCGATATACAAATTCAGAACTGATTCATTGAACTACGGTGCGCATTGGTAAAATCTCATCAGATGGCACAATCAGTGGTCGACCAGATCAATAGTGTACATGCTCTTGTGTTATTATTCAGATTCAATATTGAAATAATGTTTACACTGATTTATTGAATGCGTTTTTTGACAATATTGCATTAGAAATGAGGCATAAATCAGAGTTTTGCAGAATGCATACTTTTCCATGGAAATGCTTTCATCAGATTGCATTAAGCACAGCTGTGTCACATTTCGCCCCTTTGCAGATGTTAAATGTGGCAATTCGTCTCAATTTTACTCTTTGGAATTCTCTGAAATTAGCAAAAACTGCAAGCAAGAACAGCTAAGGCGGATTGATGGGTGTTCTAACTGCTGTTTTTATGGCTGCTCAAATTAACAGACAATTTGATTGGGTCGGTGCTCCGTGAAATGTTCATGAGAGTTGGGAGAGTCACTTATCAACTTGAGAATTGGAAAGGCCCTACAGCCAATTAACTTATTCATCATGCTCTGCAGACCTTGGAAAGTGTTGATGAAAATTCAAGAAATTCCTGGGACACTAATAAGTCTCAATGCTCGCAGCCCTAGGCTTTAAATTCTCATTAGCAAAAGGAATATTACTCCAAGGACAAGTCATGCATCTTATGCTCTTGGGACTATATTTGCATACACTAAAATCATATCTTCCATCAGAAGTGATGAAGGGTCATTTGAACTGCAGTGGTGCATTATAAGTTGTATTAAAAGGCCTGCTTTTGGTAAAAATACCACTTAATGTAAAATAAAAGCAGTCACATAACATATCTCCATACGTAATTGATTTGTAGCTTCTTAGATCATCTCGAGGTACTTTTCTATAAGACAGGATAAAAAAATACTGTAATCTCATTTTTTATAATGTCAATAAAAATTGTGCGTAAACCAATTTTTTCTGTAGCCAAAAAATCGATTGGGTTGGTTAATCTAAAAAGCTAAAAAAACAAATATGTCTGGCCTAAGGCAAGTTGGAATATAAAAGGTCTTGCATAATACAAAAATTAGGGCTCATTGGGACAGTGACCGTTGAGTCACATTTTGCTGTCTGACTGCTAAAGATTGTGCAGTTTAACATAGATGCCATATTCAAGCAAGATTCTGAGTTCAGTACTTTCAAAATATGCCTTAGTTCCTCTTACGGTGTTCCTGTCGCCTGAATTTTTGACAGAAATTTTACAAAACCGAGCGCTTTCTATGTAAATGTTCATGCTACCTGCTTTGCTAAATCTCAGTAGTAAAATCACTCTTCCCCATCTTGGTACAAAATTTAATCAAGTCCAGGAATTAAATCTGATAAATCAGATGATTCCAGATTACTTTTGGAAGCAGATACTTTCGCAGGAGCCTAGACAAACAACTGACTCAAGTTTGACTTTGGGAATGTTTATCGTGAATACTTATTGCTTCCAAGAACAGGTGCATGGGCCCAAAATAGAAACAGAAATCTCAGTCTCTTTGCCTTTGAACGTGCTCCTTTGGAGTGAAAAACCACAGCAATATTGATGTGCGCTTCTCTTGCAATCTCTCCACAGACCAAGTTGTGTCAAATGATATTGCAGGCAATATGCACATCATGCAGGCATTCTTGATGCTGTGAATTGTACTGTTGGTTTAAACATATTTATTATAATAATTAAAATTACTTTACCAACGAGCCAAAGGCTCAATTACAGGCTCAGTGCTGTTGTACTGTTATTTACATGATGTTGACCCTTTTATCTAAGTTTTACAGTATATTCATCTGGTTGTGGCAAGAATGACCTGACAACAGGCCATATCTATCGCATTGAAATGAAGAGTCACATTGACATTGAATAACTTGTGACCTCAGTGTTGAGTGCTGTGACTCAATAGGTGACTTGTTCAGATAGCATTGACAGCATAGGAAACAACCTCACAAACTGCTCATGAGTCATAGAGAATTACCCAACAAACACATAATGTTATTACGATGTTCATAATGTTATCAAGACATCGTGAACATTAAAGAGTTTTAATGTTACATTTGTAATGTTTCATCAACATCATAATAATGTTGATATAACATTAGTCAGTAACATTTGACGTGCGATGTTTTAACAACATTGTTTCAATCCAAAATTGCTACCTTACTGGGAACATTGATTAAACATTCTGGAAATGTTTAAGTTTGATGTATTAATAACATCTAAGTGATGGCATCTCAACATATAAATGCAAATGTTATTGTGTAATGTAAGCATAACGTAGCAAAAACATTTACAAAAAACATTAAGAACACTACATAAGAATAATGTTATTTTCAACGTACAAGTAATGTTATATTAATATTTGTGATTGAACATTAGGACAATGCATCATGGTAACATCATCTGAAATGCATTGAAACGAAGTTATTACGATGTTCAGAATAAATGTTACACCTAGGGCAAGTTGACCTAACTTCAGCCTACTTTGGTTTTTGATCGCTTGTCATTGGCTGGCTATTCATGGGAATAACCTGTAGCTATGGACCTAACCCCAGCCTTCACTCCTCTTTACGACTATATTGTAAAAAAACAACCACATGCTTTATAAGGCAGTGCAAATGTGTTCAAAAGATAATAGTGGGAAATGTACCTAACTTCAGCCATGTTGTACCTAACTTCAGCCTAGGGTGTACCTAACTTCAGCCCCGCACCTAACTCCAACCAATTGATCCTATTCTGTCATTAAAAACAGCAGATTGATTAAATTTGGCCTTAATTACTTACCTGTATATGAAACATGACAGTCTGAAATAAATCAATGCTCCAAAAATGTATTTCAAAAAAGCTTGGAAAGAAGTCATTGTTTTCACGGAAAGAGGAAAAAAATTATTGTAAACTCAAGTTCAGGAAACTGGTCTATACCATTATGCCAGATGTAAAAATGCTTTAAGAATTAAATTTTTAGATAGATAGATATTCAGGGATGAATAAACAAACTTCTCATGTGAGATGTATTGGCTGGAGTTTGGGAAACCTGGGGGCTGAAGTTAGGTCATATGGGGGCTGAAGTTAGGACCATGGAGGCTGAAGTTAGGTAAGATTGACATGTCTTATAAATCACCTAATTCATTGAATGATCAAGTAGAAAATATTGAAGAAAAACTTAACTTATGGAAGACTACTGGAATTTTTCCTTGTGATGAAACTTTTTTTGGGCTGCTCCTGCTTTAGTGAATTGGTACAGCCAACTGACAGATTTAATGTTTTATCAAACTTTTTTTCGTTTCGCGTTGTATTTGCGTCGCAAAACAAGCAAAATGCGGTCCACCAAAAAAACATGTAAAATTCCTGATTCATTGTTATGATGGTCATAACTTTTTGATAATTTATTCTAAACACATTGACAATAACTTTAAACCCAAATACTGGCACCTTGGCCTCATCAAAATTTAATTACAAGGAGTTTTCTGTAGGGGGGCTGAAGTTGGGTGAGAGGCTGAAGTTAGGTCAACTTGCCCTAAATGTTATTTATGTGTATAATCAATATTGTATGGATGGATCTGGAAAACATTGCTTCCACATTAGAATAATGTCCTTCTATAATGTTATAAAGACATCGCCTAAATGTTAAAATGGGCTTAATATAACATTAGAATAGAAATATTGTTCTAATGTTATTTTAACATTAAAGATTTAACATTGACAAAAAACTTCATGGAAATGTCCTGTGACTAACATCAGAATAACATCGTCATAATGTTGGAGTAAATGTTATAAATCAATGTTGTTCGTATGTACAATCAACCTTTTTACAATGGATGCAGAAAACATCGCTTCCACATTAGAATAATGTCATTTTGTAATGTTAAAATGACATCATCTTGATGTTAAAATGGGTCATCCCCACTAATATTTGAGTTAAACCTCAGGTCACATGACCACTCTTCTTGCCAGCTATAAATGAATCCCACAGGCATGCCACTCACCCAAACTATCCACCTATCCTTCTTTATTTGTCCCCTCCTTCAGATGGAAGCCCACACAGGTGTAACTCATCTCTCATTTCTCTTTCCCTACTTCTCCACTCATCTCCCAACAGGAGTGCATGAAACAGCAAATCTCTCATATTTTACTCCCCAACAGAGGGAGCCTCTTCTCATACTCATTCCCCACAGATGGCAGCACCTATATTTGTCTGCTTTTCGCTGGGGACATGGCCTGCAGCTAATGCACCACTCATCCTCCATTCAGATTTTTTTTTGCCTTTCCTACAAACTACTCTTTTCATTTTAGTCATTTCTTCTTTTCCCACATTTATGACCATCTTTCAAATACCATTCTCACATCTGTCTTTCACTCCTATACCTCAATGTCAAGCAACATCTAACATACTCCTCAATCTGTTTCTCTGCTGTCAATGGGCTTTACTAGTATATAACATTAAAATAGAGATGTTGTTCTAATGTTATTCTAACATTAAATATTTAACATTGACAAGAAACTTCATGGAAATGTCCTGTGATTAACATCAGAATAACATCATCATAATGTTGGAGTAAATGTTATAAATCAATGTTGTTCTAATGTACAATCAACCTTTCTACAATGAATGCGGAAAACATCGCTTCCACATTAGAATAATGTCATTTTGTAATGTTAAAATGACATCATCTTGATGTTAAAATGGGCCATATACAACATTGAAATAGAAATGTTGTTCTAATGTTATTTTAACATTAAATATTTAACATTGACAAGAAACTTCATGGAAATGTCCTGTGATTAACATCAGAATAACATCGTCATAATGTTGGAGTAAATGTTATAAATCAATGTTGTTCTAATGTACAATCAACCTTATTACAATGAATGCAGAAAACATCGCTCCCACATCAGAATAATGTCAGTTTTGTTATGTTATATAGACATCATTTCAATGTTTAAATGGGCCATATATAACATTAAAATAGAAATGTTGTTCAAATGTTATATAACATTAGATATTTAACATTGACAAGAACTTTCATGGAAATGTGCCTTGACAAACATCTGAATAACATTGTCATGCTGTCGGAGTAAATGTTATAAATCAATGTTGTTCTAATGTACAATCAGCGTTATTACAATGGATGCAGAAAACATTGCTTCCACATTAGAATAATGTCATACTGTAATGTTATATAGACATCATTTCAATGTTAAAATGGGCCTTATATAACATTAAAATAGAAATGGCATTCAAATGTTATTTTAACATTAGAGATTTAACATTGACAAGAAAATTCATGGAAATGTACCTTGACAAACATCAGAATAACATTGTCATGATGTCGGAGTAAATGTTATAAATCAATGTTGTTCTAATGTACAATCAACATTATTACAATGGATGCAGAAAACATTGCTTCCACATTAGAATAATATCATACTGTAATGTTATATAGACATCATTTCAATGTTAAAATGGGCCTTATATTATATTAGAATAGAAATGGCGTTCAAATGTTATTTTAACATTTGATATTTAACATTGACAAGATAATTCATGGAAATGTACATTGACAAACATCAGAATAACATTGTCATGATGTCAGAGTAAATGGTATAAATCAATGTTGTTCTAATGCACAATCACCATCATTAAAATGGATGCAGAAATCATTACTTCCAAATTAGAATAATGCCATACTGTAATGTTATATAGACATCATTTCAATGTTAAAATGCGCCTTATATAACATTGAAATAGAAATGGCGTTCAAATGTTATTTTAACATTAGAGATTTAACATTGACAAGAAAATTCATGGAAATGTACCTTGACAAGTATCAGAATAACATTATTATGATGTCGGAGTAAAGGTTGTAAATCAATGTTGTTCTAATGTACAATCAACATTATTACAATGGATGCAGAAAACATTGCTTCTACATTAGAATAATGTCATATTGTAATATATTTAGACATCATTTCAATGTTAAGTTTGGCCTTATATAACATTAAAATAGAAATGGCGTTCAAATGTTATTTTAACATTAGAGATGTAACATTGACAAGAAAATTCATGGAAATGTACCTTGACAAACATCAGAATAACATCATCATGATGTCGGAGTAAAGGTTGTAAATCAATGTTGTTCTAATGTACAATCAACATTATTACAATGGATGCAGAAAACATTGCTTCCACATTAGAATAATGTCATATTGTAATATATATAGACATCATTTCAATGTTAAGATGGGCCTTATATAACATTAAAATAGAAATGGCGTTCAAATGTTATTTTAACATTAGAGATTTAACATTGACAAGAAAATTCATGGAAAAGTACTTTGACAAACATCAGAATAACATTGTCATGATGTCGGAGTAAAGGTTGTAAATCAATGTTGTTCTAATGTACAATCAGTGTTATTACAATGGATGCAGAAAACATTGCATCCACATTTGATAGATAGATAGATAGATAGATAGATAGATGATAGATGGATAGATGGATAGATGGATAGATGGATAGATAGATAGATAGATAGATAGATAGACAGATAGATAGATAGATATATAGACAGATAGATAGATAGGTAGATAGATAGACAGATAGATAGGTAGGTAGATAGGTAGATAGACAGATAGATATGCAGATATAGTAAATAGGCCATATTGCATTTAGTATTTTCTAAATCTATGAAATACAAATTTTACAGTCAATTAAACTGGGTAAAATTTTAGTGGCTTTGAAATATGCAATATTCAGTGTGATTAAATGTGAATATTGTGTGCATACCAAAGCTACCTTTACAGTTCTATTAATATTTTACACTATTCATTAGGAATCACTCAAATACATATACATAAAGTAATACCGGCATATAGTTTGATTTTACAACCTTGACTCTAGGGAATCATATAACATCATCTAATTAGCAAGAATAGAGGGTAATTAGCACCTCTATTTGGGGTCTAGCATCAATTAGACACTACTGATAATTGCCTACATGGCTCACTGCACATGACTTCTGTGCAAAATTCAGTCAAATCAGTTGAACTACAGAAATCCATCAGTGAACAGGTTACAAAGGTGAGTTAAAATCCTTCTTATAGTTAAGAAATCTTTATTTTGGTGATTTTCATGGTAAAACTATTTTTGTGATGTTATAAGTATATATTTTTTTTCAGATTGATGACAATGATGACAGATGAGTAGGTACACCAGAACCTGCATACACCCAAAGAGGGAAGTTTTAGAAACAGGTAATTATGTAGTATCATTCTAGCTATCTATCCCACTATCTACCTATCCTTTGTTTATCCTTTCTCTTTTTGTCAATGAATCTAGATCCTGTCTGTCTATCTAATCTATCTAAAATGTCTAGCCTATCTATTTCACCATCTATCTATCAATCTATTTGCATAGCAAATATGAACTTGATAATCATTATTGTCTTTTAAGTCAATTTGAGTAGGGCAAAAATGCTCAATTTCAAGAAAACTCGAGATCTGTTTGCCAGTGCAACATTTTAAGCCAACTGGCCTGACAAATATCAGCTATCAACCTAATAAAGAACTGTTTCCATGTATTTTAAGACACTGGTTTTGAGGGCTCTAACATGCAATCTAGAAGGGATCTAACTGACAAAAATGCATGTTAGTACCAAAACATTAGGTCTTTCAAAAGTGAGGTCTAAAAACCACAAGCAATTTATTGATACTGTTTTGAGCAGTTGCACAATTTCACATATTTGGTTTATAATGGATTCCAGTGCAGAAATATTGAACAAGCTTAACAAACCATTACTGATAGTTCTCATTACAATTTATATGAAATCTAAAAGGTGGTGGTATCCTCTGTAAAAAACAAAACTACTTTTAAAACGAATTCTAATGACATGGTTTATTTTATTTGCAGATTGTGAGTGAGGGTATATGTATTATCCTTTTCTACAGGATCCGATAAAGTTAAGTCTTTAATTTTGATCGATACGCTTGTATAACTGGTCTCGAGGCAGCACATATCACCTGGTGTGTATTCCTGTTGAAACACAGAACTTTAGGATAAGCAACGGGTGATGTGAGTTGGATTAAAACTCACAAAGCCGCTATAAGAAAAACCTGTATTTTGTAACAGTCAACCATTACACTGATGATTACAGTGATGAATTACTAATATGGTCATCATACAGCGGAAGACATAGAATTTCTTTTGTTCAATGGTAAGCCTGTATAATTATTTTGCCATTATCCATAGAAAAGGGTAGATTAGAAAATAATGCACCAGTAGGTCTAGATGGATTACTTAATTTGGCTATTTTAGGGTCAAAACAATGCTGAATCGATTTCAGTAAGTATCATGTATAAAATGTGTTTTGTAATGTAAATTTAATGTACATGTATGTCAATATCAAATATGTTGCATTTATAATGTTAGTGTATTGCCCATCTCATGTCATTATAATGCAGAAAAGTGTGTTCTAAATAATGTTATTCCAATATATGTAGGATGTCAAATAAGTTTCCTTTTTCAGTGGTATTTCAATGTTTAAATGATGTCATTCTGATGTTAGTATAATGTTAAGAAATGTGTTCAATAATGCTATCATAATGTCCTTCTAATGCTAGTATACATTTTTTAAATTTTATTCTAATGTATTTAAATGTCAAATATGTTGTATTTTGATGTCGTTCTGATGTTAGTATAATGTTTAAAAAATTTGTTATGTAATATTATTCTAATGTATGTACAATGTCAAATATTTTGAATTTACGATGTTATTCTGATGTTACTATAATGTTAAAATAATGTACTCTTTATAATGTTATTCCAATGTTTGTAAGATGTCTAATACACAATGTTTTTATAATGTTATTCCGATGTATGCACAATGTTACATAGATGATTTTCTATAATGTTATTTTTATGCTTTTCTGATGTGTAATTAATGTTACTGCAATGTATATAAAATGTTGAATAAATTGCTTAAAACAACATTTGCGTAATGTTATTTCTATCAATATATCATGTCGTTATTGCATTATCAGTACAACATCGTCCTAACATCATTTTAATATTAATTAGAGGTTAAAAATTGCATCGAGAGAAGCTTCAATATTAGTATGGGACTTTCAATGTTGCATAGACATTATTATAATGTCAGCACTAACATAAAATGCAACATTATTACAACCTGTAATATATGTTAAAACAAGGTTGCCAGAACATTAAATTTCAACATTGGTACAATGTTGGATAATGGCATTACTAAAACATGAATACAACATTCCCTTAAATATTAGGAAGATGTTATAACAGGGTTTAATGAACATTAGATTTTAATGTTTATATAATGTAAAAAGGTTTAACATTTTAATGTTTTATAAATATCATAAATAACATTATCATAATGTTTGAAATTAGGTGAGATACAACATTATTATAACATTTTATTTTAACATTGATTTAAGCATGGCCAGACATTAAAACAAGGTGTTACAAACATCGCACTCTAATGTTATTACAACATTAAAAAGTTTAACATTTTAATGTTATGTTAACATTATTTCTAACATTATTATGATGTTCGAAATTATGTGAAGTACAACATTAATATAATATTTAACTATAACATTGCTTCAGCCTTGGCAAAATGTTGAAACAAGGTCGGACCAGCATTACACTTTAATGTTATCACAACGTAAACAGGTTTAACATTTTAATGTTATACCGATATTTTGAATAATGTTAATGCGATGTTTGGCACAACATTAATATGACATCGATATAATGTTATGTGTTTATTGGGTATACATGGCATTGATATAGGGATGTGACATAACAAGGGAACATGCTTCAAAGATCATGAAGTCTATACTTTATGCTGCTTATTCAAGAACCCTACATCACTGTAGACAGACAGACAATGAAGTTTATTTACAGAATGAATGATACAAATCTACACATCTGTTTTCAAAATGTTATTTAAAATGCGCTTAATCACTATGAGGGAGACCCATCTAAGGCCAAAATTGACCGCTATCGATTGGCCACCCATATAGTTATTTTACCAGAATGTGTCCATAAAGTATACTGTAGTAATAATTCTGAGCCTTTGCGTTTCATAATTATCTGAGATAGGCCCACTGAGAATGTGCCATCATGATTTATAGCATAAAGAAGAATCTATATCATTGTCATAACAAGGCAATTCGATACAATGGCAATACCTTCAGGTAACTACTCATTGCACAGCATCTAGAATTCCCCATAATGACACCTTTCAGAGATAATGGCCTGTAAGCATAGGAGAGGACAATCCATATATTATGTTGTCCAACGAAATGTGCATGTTGATAAAAGTAAATCAGTGAAATTGCCCGGGTTGAAAGCTGTGTCACTTTGATTCTGTTATTGATTACAAAGAAGAGAGACGTTGCTTTAATCATGCATTGATCTGCCATCATGAGAGGCCAGAATGGGATGGGGAAATGAATCATGATCTTGGGTGGGATGCTTCTGTTGTAAATTCTTTAAAAGATCTTTTGGAGATCACATCAGAAGATCAGGACTGAGCAAACACTAGAGAGAAGGGTTGGCAAACAAGAGACAAGATCTACACAAAGATCTAAACAACCCCATGCAGCCATAAACGTACATAATCAAATTGATATCCCACTGTAAACTGGATCAGCTGATGCCACAGTCAACACAACTAATGACTTGGTGTAGTAATAGATACAGTCCAATTTCATTAGCCGCAGTCAATTTCCCACACAGTTATTTTTGGCCTCCGTATTGTCAAAAGCAATATCACATGATTACATGCTGGCATCAATATATAGCAACAGTTCCATATGCAAAAAGCTGTGGCGTATTTACGGGGGGAGGCGTTTGGGCATGCGCCCGCCCAAAATATAACATGAGAGAGATGCGAAAAACCAGGAATCGCTGCAAAATTTCTGGCAATTTCTAGGCACATCTCTGGCAAGAGATAGGATTACAAAATATATATCAGCTTTAGGTACCATTATATGCACACTGTAAGAACGCTTTGTAAAGACGAAGCTAATGTACAAAGTCAGTTTGTGAAATCAGACAAACGCAATTCTTTACAGTAACTGTAAACTGTGTGTCAAATCATTCAATAGATCACTTTGTTAAATTTTCCAGGGTGTTTTTAGTTTATACTTAGCCAGACATACAAACATTTTGTTTGTTTGGTATATATTCGATACGAATCAGTTTGTAAACAAAGAACTTTTTCTGAGCAACAGCACTGTAAGAAAGGTCCAGTCAGTGCTAGTCACCTGACATTTGAAACTAGCAAGATAATTGGCTTAACCTCACAAGTCAATTTTTCAAATTAGATTGATTGATAGCCTATAGTATACTAGAACCAACCTCCCCGGGATATTTGGTGCAATAAACTGATATGGAATTGATTATCTGCATGAGACAGACACTAACAAGGGACACCATTATGGCGATTGGATTATAGTCAACTGATTTATATTGAGGATTTGTCCATTATTAAGGAGTATAAGCTTGTTGGCCGCTGTCATCTCAGACTGACATGAGGCACATGGATTTACCAAGCCTTCTTTATTAGCTTGTACACAGTTGATGTACTGAAATGTTCCTTGAGAGGTCATACCACCATTCTTGCCATGTACTCATTTGCAGTTAGCGAGGTCCTATAATCAAAAACTTGCCATGCCATCAGGACAAGTCGCTAAATGAGTCACACCAAACACACACTGAGCACTGAGGTCACAAATTATCCAATGTATGAAAATGACAAATGACACTTTGTTGCAATGTGAAGGATAGGGCTTGTGGTGACATCATTGAGCATCCTTATAATATATGTCTAACAGGGCAGTAATATAACTGAGGCTTACATTTAAATGACACACAACTATAAGATTTACACAGTGGCGGATCCAGACAGATTATTTTAGAGGGGGCCAGACGTCATTTTGGCATTCGCCGGCCCCTGTAGCTCCAGATTTTCCACATGATATTTCCACCTCAGTGGTCTAGGGGGATGGCAGGCCCCCCTAGCCCCCGCCGGATCTGCCACTGGATTTATGTACTGTAATCATACACATCAGAGTCTGAAGTGCAATATCGGCTGTTTATGTATAACAGCTAGGTCAACCGAGTAAGGCTGCAGTCTTGTAAGTTTGCTTAACTTTTCAATTGGATCAATCTGCCTCTTCCGTCTCTCATTATCCTCCTTTCACTTGCAAACTAAGGTTGTTTTTAGATCCGGAGGGAGGTTGCATGACTGTCGTGATTAATCTGTTGGAAATTCGAACAATCAGCTTTGCTAACAACCTAGTACACGCCCTCCGAAGCAGTACGTTGATGAGGACTGAGATAGCAAGCTCGAATAGAGCCATTGTGGTACTATAACAAGTTGGATCTACGAAATACAGTCTACACTGCACTTATAAGGCTATATAGTTTCTACAATATGGACATTAGAAGTACTGATTTAATATGGTAATGGAATTCAAAGGTCGATTATAAATATTGGATTTTGAAAGCGTGAAAAAAGTTAATGACCTGCATTCTTGGTTGGAACTGATAGATAGATAGATAGATAGATAGATAGATAGATAGATAGATAGACAGATAGATAGACTGATAGATAGATAGATAGATAGATAGATAGATAGATATTGTGAAACAGAAAGAGTTTAGTAGATATATTGTAAAGAGTACTGCGTGGACAGCGGCGGCTCTGTCAATGAGGTATATATTTTTCACTATTTGGCATGTACACGAATTTGTATACCTGCAAAAACGAACATATACACGAATTTGGCACCCGTGTAAGTGTGAAATATTGCAATTCACGAATTTGTGTAGGTGCAAAAACGAACAATGCAACCTTAAACTTGGCTAAAACTACCTCTATACCTAATTTCAACACTAAACCCTAATGATGTAGCACTTCTACGAATGTTATTGTTAGCAGATACACGAATGAATAATAAAGCACATTCACGAGTGTTAGTTATTACATGTACACGAGCACCTATGCTCGTTTTTTCATGTCCACAAATTCGTACATGCTCGTTTTTACACCTCCACGAATTTGTGAACATGCCAAATAATGAAAAATATATACATGTGTCAATTGACTATTGTGGCCTACCTGTGATGTATGTAAGTTCATGTGCCATATTATGAGAGAAAGACCGTTGAAAGTCTAAAGGTGGAGAGATTAGAAAAATATAGGGAATGCAATAAATAGATCGATGGATAGACTATTCATCAGATCCAGATGGAGCATTAGATAGACTGGAGATGGAGGACATTTATTGGCTTAGATTTAATTTCACAAAAGACAATTGTATCTGTAGCTTTGTTGATATCAGGTCTAGACTATGCAATAATATTCAGCTCCATGACATTTGAATATGAGTAACGTGGGATGTGTACCAAATGCCACCCAGGGTTTACCCAAGACCACTGGCAGACCAGCCTCCAGCTATCAAGCAGGCATTGTATAAATCATGATTCGATCAAGTGTCGATTTTTACCCCCAGCAGAGAGAAAGACAAATTCACCGAATCGACCTAGCGTGCCATTTTGGATTTACTTGTAAAACAATTTCCTCCAGGCTAGAATAGTGGACGGTGTTTGCTTCAAGAGCTTCTGATCGATCTACTACTAGTGCCAACAACTAAATTCTTTCTCCCACTTAAAATTCGACTTTTCACAAGTTCGTCGACACAAACGAAGTCAGTATACAGAAAGGGGAAAAGACTGACAAAACAAAACTAACAAAAAACGAATCAAAGAACCTAAGATTGTGAGTGAAAAAAAAAATCACTACTCCATTAAAATGTACTTAAAGAGGACGAGAAGACAAAATTGAACGAAATATATATTCTCTGATATATATGATTATATATATTTTTACCCATCATGAGATCCAATCCAAGATCTACAGTAACACCATATTTTTACCAGATGTTATGGTGGAAACTATTGTCTCTATATTTTGACAGTCATACAAATACTGCTGACAGAGAATACTCAATTATATTTGTAATGACCGGTTGTGATATCAAATGTCATATAAAACAGTTTTGTGATTTCATGTTACTAGAAACGCATTCCTGCATGGAGGAACAGGCGTGTCTGTTTTGAAACTGTGTAGAACCTGCTTTTAAGTCTACTATCATTTCATGTCGATTCATTGATGTCGAGGAGGCAAAACCTCAAAGAAAATTATGCATATTAAGCATGTCACTGGAATAAAAGTAGTTTGAATTCAAAATATCTAGAACTATCAGCGTAATTCAAATTTCAACATATATATACAGCACTGCAAATTCTGAAATTCTGAGTTAGCTCAAATGGTTGAGTGAGGCGGTTGCACAATTTGTCTGAGCCATGATAGCTTGCTGTTTTCAGTTATGATAATCTTTATGTTGTTATAACTTGCAAACAACAAGCTATCTTGGCTCAAAGGAATTGTGCAAACATCTCACTCAATCAATTAAGGTAACTCAAAATTCAAAATTTACAGTGAGCCTGACTTTTTTCAGAACCTCGACTCCATTTAATTTCATCCTTGATATCACTGTATTCAAATATTCATAAGTTCAGTGAGTCTTAAAGCAAGTTCATGTCAAAACTTACTTAGTGTTTCAGTCTTTGAATATACAAGATCAGATGGGAGAGAGACAAGGTCTTAATTAGGCTTGGAGGATATAATTACCTCGCTACACTCTAAAAAATGTCCAGACAAAATTGGTTTTTTAGATTCAAAATGGTTTTTTGAAAAACCAAATTTCAATGCAAAAAACCAAAATGGATTTTTTTAAAAATCCATTTTGGTTTTGCATTGAAATTTGGTTTTTCAAAAAACCATTTTGAATCTAAAAAAACAATTTTGTCCTGACGTTTTTTAGAGTGCATAGGGACTTATGAAATATGAACGACATGTTGATGCTCCAACCTCCAGTTAATGTCTTACTTCTTTTTTTTTGCACAAGGAATTGATAGGATAGGGTCAGATGATACATACCTTAGGGATGGAGGGGGAGAGGGTCATGGGTTACATGAATACATATACAGTGCTGTCTGTAAGTAAGTGAAATGCATGATATTTTTCCATTGCATCAATGCTAAACATCCTCAATCAAAACGCCTTTGAAAGCACAAATTCTTTTCTGATATGATGAGAGAAAAACATATTGGGTCATAAAGGCCGATATGTGAAGCATGTAGGATAACAACATCTGCCAATTTTCTTTGCTGTAGTTGGAGTTATGCATCAAAGTCTTCGATTAAGTGAAACACAGGCTCAATGTTATTTCATAGGGAAGGGTGGTTCACTAACTTATCAAAGACTTTGACCCATACCTAACTCTGACTACAGCAAAGAACATAGGCTACCATTGTTATCCTACATGCCTCACATATTGGCCTTTATGACCCAATATGTTTTCTTGTCATCGGATGAGAATTCATGCTTCTACAAGGAGTTTGGTTGAGGATGTTAAGCATTGATGCAATGGCACAATATCATGTGTTTCACTTACTTACAGGCAGCACTGTATACATGCATTCATGCGAAGCTCATGCAAGCCTCACAATTGCATCTACCCTCCCCCCCCCCCACTTTTTTTATCAATCTCTATAGAGATTCGGCAAATACAGTTTCAATTGGGACAGGGGTGTATCTAGAAATGGCTTGAGGGGGGCATTATATGGGGCGAATATGGAGCGCTCCACTGCTTTTCCTATCTCTTCCATGTTCATTTTGACCTGGGGGGGGGGGAGCATTGATGCGATTATTAGGGACAATTCATTTTAACAAATAATAAAAATGAGGTAATTAAAAACAATTACTTAATTCTGTCCGTTTTGCAAATTTTACATGACATGAATTTTGTTACAAGCAATCCAAAATCCCTCCGCTTGCAACACATTTATTTGTACAATGTTAGCCCCAAATCTGATAACATAAAAAGTCAATAATTTAATACATAGGTTTTTGTAATTGTTTAACTCTTTTTGTGTATACCAGCCAGCCTATTGAATGCATACAGGATTCTGAACAAAAGAATTCTATGTGGGATAAGATCATTCTGTTGTTTGCATCACTTTTTCACATATATAGAACAATGCATAATCTCAACTGTCTAGACTGGAGGCTTCATATATTACTGTTTCCAGTGGATACTGGATAGCTGGATCTTTTTTCGTTTTCTCAATAATGGCTAAACTCTAAAGTGCACTTGATTCTTGAATAAAAGTATCTTGAGTGTGTATTTTTCAATATCCTGGACATAAAATCGTCAAATGTCCTGAAGGTTAATTCATCGATTGTTTAAAAAAAAAAGTTATTTACGAATGCAAAGAACAAATTTTTATTAAAAGTACCTTCTTTGTATTCGTAAACAAGAGACCAATATACTGTAATTATGGTTAATAGCAATGCCCACACATCCTCATATGTAGGAATATTTTTTGTAAAGGAGGCCAAAAAGCTAAGAATACCGAGTTATTACTTGGAGCGTGTAGGAAGATGACCTACAAGATTTATAATATAATAAGAAGTAGATAAAACGATGTATATTTGATTTAAGTAGACTAACCCCGATTGGTTGTGACAGCCAAACGAACGGATTATGTATCTGATTTTCACTCTGAAATCAGTTTTGACAAGTCAAATGGCCTTCTATTGATCATGACTAATCAAACAGCCTCTATGTTTCCCATGTTGAAGAAGAGAAGATGACACTTCATCAGCTATCATTAGTCAAGAAATGCATTTTTCACAGTGAACTGATCCTCATTGTGTCTTTATCAAAGTGTTTGGCTGTAAGGTGATGAACTATATTAGAACGGTATGAAAACGTTATCTTTTATATAGGTTGGCTGGAAAGGGAGTCGAATCGTGGTTTCTGAGGTCAGAAGCCAAGTATGCCACCATTGGGCTACACGACCTGGGCCCCAGGCCTGTAAAGTATGTATAATAAAAGTTCCAACTGTATACGGTCACTCATTGCATTGAAAAGACGCTAAAAGAACAGCGACTGTTGGTTTTCAGATAAACGTTGCTCGCAGTCATGCAGTTCTATTTTCTAAACTGTGTGTTTAAAATGTTACTGAATGGATACAATTATGGTCCAAGCCCAGGCTACCATTTGGTATAAGCTCTACATGTAACAATCAGACAGCAATTTTGCTGCATGGTTGCACACTGCACACGAGATTGATCTGTGAGTTTCATAGAATTCTTTTCTCTTCCTATGCTGTTTTCCTGGGGGTATTACATTTTTGCATGACTACTGAATCCAAATGAATAATTGAGGACTTTGTACTCTACATGAGCAGTGTGTGCATAAAGAATAAGGCGATTATGATATCAGGATAGCTGCCAGCCAGATCCACTAATGGTATCATTTACACAGTGATATATGGACTGCTGTACTAATGCAGTTATCTGTGGCAGACATCAACAATGCAGTACAGCCATGGCCTCTGCACTGCCTCTATGGCTTCAGTGTGGACATTTTTGTGTAGCTTTGTGGTTGTGAATGCTATATTGCAACGATTTTACGAAGATTTTTTACACGATGCTAATGGTATAGTCTAGATATCAATTTGGTGGTAGTTAGAGCTTGTGGTTGGGTATTGTTGGCTCACCTTTGTGGCAATTTGGTGGCGGTTAGTGGTGGATCATAGGTTCAGGATTGATTAAAAAACAATGCATTGTGGCCTGCTGTTTGAGCCTGGCCTAATGATGACACGACACTTGTAAGTTACTGTAAGAGTTTTGGGCTTCACTTTGATAAGTAAGTGAAACACAGACCCAATGTTATTTCAATGAGAAGGGTGGTTCACTTACTTATCAAAGACTTTGACCCATACCTAACTCCGAGTAAAGGAAAGAAAATTTGCAGCCATTGTTTTCCCATATGCCTCACATATCGGCCTTCATGACCCAATATGTTTCCCTCTCATCGGATGATAATTCATGCTTCCGCAAGCAGTTTGGTTGAGGATGTCAAGCATTGATACAATGGCATAGCATCACACGTTTCACTCACTTACAGGCGGCACTGTATTCAGTGGTCCTTGCTTGCATTCAAACTACAAAATTTACTTTTCTTGTCACATTTGATCCGAAAATGTATTACACGTTTATGAACAAGAGTGTGTAACTAAAATTCATATTTTATGCCTGTTGACATTGTTGTTGAGCAAGCAGGGTTTATTTGCGATTTTTACCAATTGTTTTGATTGTTTTCATTGATCTGCAATACATGACACTGAGATACTTCACATGGAAGCATCGAGAATAATTCCAAGAGTAGAAAACATGGCTTATAAAAACACTTTTCTTTTTATGGCAAGGCAATCACACTTTGCAGAGAAATGGGAATAACACGTCAAATTGAGATGAAAAAACTGAGATCACAAAAAGAAATCTTTATGTGACATATATACATTTACAACATACAATGTAAACAACATGTCCTGCATGCAAGACAAAGATGCAATTATGCAAAATGATGCACTTACGAAAAAGAAATATGATACCATTGCTGACATTAGGCCCACATGATTGCGAACGTTTTATTAATATATACATGTATGGAAATATGCATGAGAAAAACGCATGTGTGCAAAACAGCATAATGGTTTGCTTTTTTTAAAGGTTGAAAATTATAAAATAATCATACTGACATTCTCTAGAGTACCAGCTACTATACACACAGCCAAAGTATGAAATAGTATGTGATTATAAATTTGACACAACATGACAAAAATCATGGCAGTATGTCAAAATCCCTTCTTGACCTGATTTGCCTATACATAAATAGAGGATGCAAACAGCAAAGTCTTAACGCAAAAGGTTCTTGTTGGTATATATAAATAACCCACAGGCAAAAAGGTTCTCAAGGGTTCAATTGAATTGAAACGGTTCAATAAAAGGCCCTGTTATGGAGCCCTATACTCCAAACTTGAGAAAAAATGATTCCATTGTGGGAGTTCAGCGAAGCTGCATCATCTAAGTGTAGTTTTTGTTTGCTGTTAGAACATTTTTAAAAGTTGAATAATGATACCTTTAGGGTTTTTTATCTATACCAGCTTATAGAAACCTTAAAGGTTCAATATAAAACCGTTTCGTTAAGAGTGCAGGGATTCATTTGGCATAAGTTTCCTCCTGAGAGTTGGTTTGCAGGAGCCTGCTCCATCAACATCATTTTTCAAATCAAATTATATTTAAGTTTTCAAGAACACGTGCTGAAATTTTCATCAATTTGGTCCATAAAATGTAATATGTCATGGCAGATTGAAAACTAGCTAAATTATAAAATGGCTCATATATCTTCATGTGGCATGGCTCACCTGTAGTGGGATGCAGGGACCCTAGTAGCTGATTAAGGTTTTACCTGAAGAGGCGACTGGAAGAAGGTATAAAGTAACCTAAAAGGTACAACGCTATCTCAATAACACTGAAATTTGAAGTAAAGGAAATGTGATATCTTACAGCCAAACACTTTGATAAAGAAAAAGAGTGGACTGTTGCACTGTGAAAATGGCACTTGGTATGTCATCATGCTGATGATTTGTCATGATCATACCCAATACTTTCAATGTTAATTTGATTTGAGGAGACTAATCCCGCTTGTTGGTGACAGCCAAAAGAAAGGATTATATATCTAATTTTCACTCTGAAATCAGTTTTGAGAAGTCAAATGGTCTTCTATTGATCATGACTAATCAAACAGCCTCTATGTTTCCCATGTTGAAGTAGAGAAGATGACACTTCATCAGCTATTATTAGTCAAGAAATAAATCTTTCACAGTGTAAAGCAAAGTTTAGGCTAACATGGTGTGAATGTATCACATCAAAAGCTTAAATATAGTACGTAGTCGAAATAAAGAAGGATCGACTATATAGATCTATAGTTGGAGAGAAGTATAATAATAATAATTTGCATGGTAAAAAAACACTGACAACAAGCATCAAATATCACAAACTTAAGAAAGGATGGGAGAAAGACCCTAGAGAAAATTAAGAAATTATTATACACATTGCGTGTATTACACATACCTCATCGAGAAAAAGAAATCCGAAATTATCTCGGCCTAATAACATGTTATTTTAACAGAGTACTATGCATTCATCAGGGTAATAAAAAATGATTCTGCTAAATAGACCAATCTTCCTCAATTTCCTCATTCACCTCCATATCTGATGTCATGACAATATTTCCGAAGGAAATTTTCCATCATAGAGCCTGAGATATATTACAGTAAAAAGATTCCTCCTGGACAGGCAGGGCTTGCCCTCAGCTATTATGTTGTTCATACTTCTCTGTCGCAAAATAGGATGTTTCCGTAACAATTACCACTGGCAGTTACCCATGGTTTCGTAACATCTAATGATGAGAGAAGTTCAGATCTCAAAGACAAGGTCTTGCTACAAATGACTTTGTCTGATTGACTACAGGGGAGAACAAGTTTTGTGTCACAAAATATAAAAATCACATCAATTTTATATGTAAGTCTTTATGATAAGCGTTCGGTTGACAAAAACAAAGGTATATGCATCTAAAATAACACATTTTTCTGTACCGAATTAGACTTTACTTTTAAACATAGGCTGCGCAGCAGCAAACCTTCAGCGAATAACACATTTAGAAGATTACAATTACATCATAAAATTGGTGTGTTTACCAAATTCCGTATATTATAGGTATGCAACAGTGGTCGAGTAATGGCATTCTATTATCTGTTATTTGCCTGCTGCCCTGGGATCTACCTGTGTGCTTGCCAAGGTTTGTAAAAGCAGGGAAAGGCCTTATTATACTAATTTACTTATATTATGGTACGGTTTTATGCATGCACCAATGTTTTTCCGATCATTCAAAAAGTGTTAAATACAAGTCAAAAAGCACTGCTACATTTTATAGGTGATACGTGTAGGAAATGGTATTGCTGTATATGCAATAGTGGGCACGTTTTGGCTCCTATAAGAAAATAAGTATTTTTAATACTTTTTCTCAATATTACAAAAAGTATAGAATATGTATCAGTCAGACCATGAAAGGGCACAACTAAACCACATAAGTCATATGTGTACCAAACTTTATCCATGTACATGCAATAGTGACCAAGTCTTGGGCCAGAAACAAAAAATGTATTTTTTCTCTTTTTTTTCAATATTTCAAATAGCATTTAATATTTTCCACCAGACCTTTCAAAGGGCACAACTAGACCTTATAGGCCATGTGTGTACCAAACCGTATCCATTTACATGCAATAGTGACCGAATCTCAGCCCAAAAAACTAAAAAAATACATATTTTTCTATTTTCCAAATTTTTGCAAAAAGTATAGAATATCCATCAATGAGACCATCAAAAGGCACAACTAGACCATATAGGCCACATCTGTACCAAATTTCATAAGTGCACATGCAATAGTGACTGAGATTTGGCCCGGAAACGAACAAAAATAATTTTTATATTTTCTCAATTATTTCAAAAGGTATTGAATATCTATCAATGAGACCATCAAAAGGCACAACTAGACCATACAGGCTATATGTGTACCAAATTTCATCCATGTACACTCAATATAGGCCGAGTGCTGGCCCGGAAACGATCTATCCGCCCGCCGCCCGACCGCCCGCCCGCCCGCCCGCCCGGCGGACGGACAACATTTTTACCCAAGTGATTACAATACCTTCTTCGAACTTCGTTCGCTGAAGGTAAAAAGCTACCAGTACATACTACATACTGTTCGCTCTGTGTCAAATGACCAATTTAACTACAATATAACTTAATTCATACACCTCTGCCATTTTTCAACCTTACGAGCGACAAGGGTTACCGTTACGTTACCTCAAATATCTACATTGCCAGTGTACACACGGCACAGTACAAATCACAGACTGATTTACAACTGTAGTATAAACCAGTATTCTTTATCACAGTCAACAATGGCTGTTGTGATTTTATTTGCAGTTGTACATATATGGCGGAGACAAAATCCAATATTATGACAACGCACCGAACACTGTTACACTGTTACAGGCCAAGTACACTAAGTAGCAATCGCCTGAATCAACATACTCTATCTCTCATACATAATTCATGTAACATTGATAATGCAACCTGCTTAATGAGTATAAGAGTACGAACACAATGTAAATAGACGTCCACATGCATTTGCACAATCGCCATTAAAAAGCTATTACTTCTACTTAAATACTGGATGGATGCCATTGCCTGATATAAGTGATAATGTTTGGCATTGTTTGGCAATATGTCAGTGACAAACCTACTTAGATTCCACCAGAACAGCTGTATTGTATTACAGTAAAAAGGATTCTCACCACAATGGCTTCTTCATCATGTCAAAAGATGTCACAAGGAAAGTGCAACCAACTTGAATGTCCCTATATTTTCCAAATAGATTTACTGATTCGATTTCTTCAAACTGCCCACAGGTCATATTGTTTACATACACTGTATGAGCAATTTAGTGTTGGATTTATGAACTTCCAGCAAGATAACCTCATATTTAAAATTGTTACCTTAAATTGTAATCAGGTCTGCATACAAAACAATATAGTAAGATCTGCACTATATAGTTGTAGCATATTTGTACCCAGGTACTTAAATTAATCAGATAAAAGTCACCATGGAAACCGATAGCAGCCATACAAATAGCAGCAGTTTCATTCCCACACAAGTAGGACACACAGGACCTCTGAAACACCAGTGAGCGATATTGTAAGTGAACTAAAGGGATAGGAGATCAAAGACCATTCTCACAAAGAGCATTAGAATCCCTGTAGAAATTGTGCTCCACATCTCTATTCGTCTCACACACGGTGACATCATTACAGCAGGATTTGCCTTTCAAGGGGAAGGTATCATAACCCCTGAGAACTTCCTCTGAAAGGGGTGAAAAATTGGTAGGGGTCAGAGAGAACTTTGACATATGTCACAAGACATGCACTCATCCTAATGGACATATATTTCATCACATAAATGACAAGGTAAGAAAGGCAGCATTGATGTCATGAAATATTTAGAAATAAGGTCATATATTGCATTTTGGAAAAAGAATAATCTTCCATGGAACGGCATGTTTCATCATAATTATATTAATCAGCATGTTGGGTAATTCACAGTATTCCACCATTTTCCGAATATCTGGCTGGACAGCGAAACCAAAAGGAAACAGACGCCATGAAAAGAACAAAAATGAATAAGAATATCATGTTGCAAATAGATCAGAAATGACTTTGATATTTTGACCTATTTGGCTGAGGCTGCTGCAACATTCATGAAAGGACACCGTGGAAAAAGCTGCCATGAATAACTTGATAAGCATCGATCAGGGATCAATCACTCTTCCTGATCGTATAATCACTTGACCGCAGAAAACGATCGCACAGATTTGGGTGGCATGATGGAACTGATATTGGGTGACGAGTAGTACAACTCTGCCTACTGCCCACCCTGCAATATAAACTATCCTCAGATTCCTCGCAGTATAGTAGCAGAGCTGAAACCCGGAACCATGCGTGTGTGTCTTGCTGTAGACGCTAGTTGAGGAAGCGTGTAATCGCATTACCGCAGGGTGCAATGAGGAGAGCGCCATCCAAGGAGCAGAGAAGACACAGTTCACTTGCAAAGCAGCAACGCAGACCACAGAGGTGTCACACAGGGAGCCATTCTCCCCGCTCTTCTATAACTCTGGCATTGATCCCGGTTGGCGGTCCACATCTCAAGCATTGACAAAATGCCACGCGACAAGATCAAGATGGAAAAAAAATAAGATTGATCGCCGACAAAAGGGACCGCTGCTCATTATCCACACAGTGATCGCAGAAAATCAATGGCTTGATTATCATATTGCACACAAACGAAACATCTTGTTCTTCCAAAATACTGCCAAATTCCTTCACAAAAATTTGGCCTTACGCAGACCTGCCTGACAGTGAATGTACTAAATAATCATATTATTTCATCGTCCTCAATCTTTTTGATATTTTATTCATTTTCCGAAAATATTCAAAATTTTGGCACTACCATACATTCTGCTGCGAAATGTTACATCATTATCAAAGCCATTACTTAGAATACACCTGCAATGCAAAGAAAGGATTGCATCAGTGGTAGTGCTGGAGTATATATTCTCAGCGTAAGGTAACATAGTACTACTCGAGCCAGTGCCAATGACACAATTGCATTGGAACGCTGAAGATACATTGCAGCAATGAAGACAATTGCATTTGCTCAAGACCGATCACTTGAGTAGTTTCCTTGTTGGTGTGCTTCCAGTTCCACTCTGAGATTGTCTGAGAATTAGAGAGATGAAGAGGCTGATGTGGCTGTACTGTCTGACTTAGCAATACTTCAGCAATGCAATGGTATAGCATTGCAATAACTCAATTGGCAACATAATAATTCTATAGTGCAATATATAGCCCAACACTACCATTAAATGTTTCGTGGAATGAAAGAGTACAAGTAGTGTGTATGAGTATAAAAGCTTGACAGAAGAAGTGCAATATCATAATTTCTGGCTAATTATAAACATTAGGCCTACTGACAAAAGGACGGACTCTTATCATATTCACAATGATTATAATGTTTTTACCTTACTGTTATAGTTGTTTTAACATCTAAGTCATCTATTCATGTAGCCTCATCCTCCATGTCTCATTTTGTTAACCAATGCTTTAGCTTGTGTTATTGTATGTCATTGAATAGATACATCTTATACCATTCGATACCTCCAAGGAGCCAATCAAAGCCAGTATTTCAATGTGATAACTCCCATATTCTTTGTTGTCCACTCATCGTCTCATGTTTACCTGTTTGAGTGTTTGCCTCATGGTATAAGTTGGTTATTCACCATGGGATCAGGAATACGTGTTTATCACATCTTGGACTAAAGCCCGCAGGTGATGAATCACATATATTCCTTCTCCTGTGGTGAATAAACTAGATCTATACTTATCTTAACTTATCATATCTTTGCTCGTACAGGTTTTCCTTTCAACAGTTTGGCCTGTTTGGGAATACAATAGATGGAAAAACTGTTAGATGCTGAACATATAATATGTATAGTGCGAATAGCTTGGTATAGAAAAAGCTTAGCTGTGCAAGAACAGAAAACCAATGGCTTGTGCAATGCAATGTTGAAGGCCCTCCTAGCTCAGTCTGTGCTGCAGAAGTCTGGAGCCAGCCTCATTGGGATGAGACTGCACAGCTCCTGCACTGGGTTTTGTCTTGCACTGAGTTTTGTCTTCTTGGGGAGCCGAATGAATAAAAAGCCAGGATGGTGGCTCTGATCATGGCAGTGAATCCTGATGAAGAGTAATGGATGGCAGACCTTGTGTGGATAATAACGCCAGCATAAAACATGCCTCTGTCATATGAGACATCCACTCATATAAACGACGTTTTCATTCTGCTGGGACCCCGGTAGCGTTCAATAGGTTTACTCCAGAACTTTATATCTCTATTATCTATATTGCAGCCAGCCTCCAATATTCTCTTAAATACTAAATGAGTAAATGGTGATGCATTGTGCATGTCAAGCAACCGACAAAACTAAGCCAGGCTCAAGTCGCTTCTCTGTTGGAATATATATGGAGTAATTTTTGATTCACATTACATAATAGCTTTTGCCATCATTTCTAAATTAAGCTGTTAGTTGCTGATAGTACTCTTAGAGGCAACCCAAAGCTTTTAGCCCTTCATTGTTCGGGTTCTGAGATGAAATGTGGTCTGAATAACACTCTTGTAGTTAGATTTGGAAATCATTCACAAACGAAGCACATTGAAGAGCCAGGAAAGCTTAGAGTCCATTCCAAAGTTCAAAAAGATTAGGCTCACTGAATAAATGTTGTTGCAGCTTAATGGACCCTTTCAACTAACACAAACTCAGATTGAAGGAAATCGTTTTCTTGATATTGCAGGGCAGTGACTCAGGTAGCAGAGATATGGCTGCACAGTAAACACAAGGCTTCTCCTCTCAGTGTTTCCATTGGCTGAGCCACTTTAATTCGATCCACAATGCAGCACATGATGCCTCCAGTCCAAAGCCACATTTTGGCTGCAGTTGATTAACTTTTCACAGTGGGTTTATTGCATTAGCATTGCAGAATTTCCACATCGCCACAACAGTATTTGAGTCACTTTGTTTGCTTTTCCTTCATGACAGGGTGAATGGAATTGAGCATATTTGCTCCACTTGCCACCAGAGAAGAGGCAGGAAATTTAAATAGCGACTAATTCTGAACCAAGAGGCCTAATGTCCACATTTGAAGTCAACTAAGCTTATGATGGAAGGTCATCTGTGTTTAAAGGTCGTAATTGCCTGCATAGCTGAAGACTCAGGTCTGACTATGCCACTATGGTCCCCAATTAGTATCTTCAGAAGACGTTGCACAGCTAAGTAATGGCAGCGAGAATCCCCTTACGGCATGTGCTGGCTTTTACAAGGTGTCCTACAGGAACACATGCATAATAAATAGTGTATTAAATCAGGGCACACAGGGTGGCTGTACGGGTAGCTGCATGGCATGGATACAGATGAGATCACAATGAGTTCTCGTTTGCCTCTGAATTCTGGAACGACGCTGCTAAAGTAGGGTCGGCTGGAAACTATATGGACAGCAACCGGCAGTAAAATTCTTCTCTGTACTATAAAAAGACTATTGCCTGAAATTCTGTTGGCAATTATGGCCCACCCACTACTTTGATTTCCTGCTCTCAAAGAGCAGTAGCTGAAAACCCATCCAACACCAACACGCTCCCTTCTCATGATGAGATGCTGCGTCGTTTGATTCATGGCATCCTTTGTGACGTCAGATCAGACATTTTTCTACGTATCAACTCTCACTGTTTCTATGGATAACATTTTCACTGGACATTTGATATCATGTTTGCGTCATTCATACTTAGTTATGTGTCTGGCATCTTAGCGGATTGTCCTCAATTGCCAGTATCACAGAACTATTCGAAGAATTTCTGTATATACTGTGACTCGGCCTACGCATTTTGCGGTTTGTAAGCCTAATGCGAATTGATAAATGCATAATAGGCCCTGTAATCTAATAGCCCTTAACATTCTTCAATATGATAACGTCATGAAGTTCTCAGTATTACATGTATATCTGTAACTTTCCAGCTAAGTTAAGCTCTTCTCCAAATTCTGCTGCGTCACTAAAAAATCTTGACACATCACACGAAAATGGAGACGTATCTGGTGTCCGATAAGTTCTGGTCTGTAGTTATTCACTGACAAGGCACATGGCTGATTGCTACAAACAAGACAAGACCCAGCAGGGCATATGGTTTAACATGAGGACATCATCTGCTGGTCTTAAGCGTAGTCACAAAGGGGAAGGCCCTGTTAGTGTCTCCTTCCATCAAGCAAGTGACAGGAAAATCCCACAACTCCCCTTTAAGGTTGCTAGGCAGACAAGACAATGAGGCTGCTTAGAATATCCAACATGGGTCACAAGGCAGGTCACAGGCTAGGGCATGCTACTACCACTCATGCCATGCCAGTAAATTGCATTAGAAACATGCAATATTAGCTAAAAACATGCAACACCACAAAGATGGCAAAAGATGATAGTAGGTGCAGGCACTGTGTTGATAGAGCTCCAGCACAACAAACCTGCAATAAATTGGAGCCCAGGGAAGCAATAAAGGCTCCACTAATCACTAATGTGACCCACATTTCACACCACAGCAAATATGTAAGGCAATCCATAGCAAAGCCTGACTAGTCCTATCTGCAAACTCTTTTGTTAATACCGTGTGTGGCAGGCTTATGTTTTTTACAGTATCTAGTTTGTGTCATAATATTGATGTCGTATGGGTCACAATCAGTATATCAACATTAAAGTGGTTGTGGATATATATCATCATTTTAATGGTCGTCGATAATAAAAATAGGAGTTTACTTGCAAGGATCAGATTTTAAAGTTGAACTACCATTTTATGCAACCATGCCTACCATTATATGCAACCATGCCTGTTAAAGTGAACAGCACTGCCTGTCTATCATTGATGTTTTCCCCAAAGACACATCAATGAAGATGTTATTTGAGACTAAGATCCTGGTGTTGTTTTTGCTTGGCTGGGTCTTTTGTGCTCACTGCTTAAATCAATGTTGTGGCTGAACATGCAGAAGCTTCGTGGATGGATATTGTTTGTTGAGGACCTAAAAATCATCCTGGCCTAATCCTTGGCACCAACAATCCAACATTGTTGCTGGTTGATGAGACAGGGTAATAAAGTCCTGAAGAGATGGGGTGATCTGGATAAGGGTGAGAATGAGATGATTAAGGCAACAAACACCTCCACTGATGAAGATGAGTGATGAGGATGCTATGAGGTTGCTGATGTAGGACAAAGCACCAATGATGTAAGAAGGATGCTCAGGAGAGGTGCTGAAGAAAAATACCCGCCCAATATGATCCATGAGCTTATAACCTCCTATGAGATGTCACTGACTGCACACATCTGTGTGTCATGACGGTTCATTCAACTTTGATTTTTCGATTCTGCATGTCACTAAAAGATTTAAAAATCAAGTAAAAGTTCATGACACGTAATTTATTTATGCACTAACCATTACACTTTCGCAGTGTCAACCACATAATCTGCCTTTGTGTCATATTGTAAAACAAAGTTCTGCAAAATAACTATTTTCTTCTCACGGTCATCTTTCTTGATGATGTCTATGAAAAATAGGCCATTATGATTATATTTTTGTTTTATCTTATTATTTCCACACAGCCTGAAAATGAATGTAGGTTCACTCTAAAACCAAATATGCCACACAACAGGCTATAGCATTGTTGTTTACATACCATCCTTAATTATGGTAAAAATGCATGGCAGAGCTTGACAATGGTGCATTGAGCTGGTCGCAACCTCCGCCCAACCGGATGCTGTGGGCTCATGAACAGCCGTCAATCACAATACGTTGAGCCGATCATGTTGGAATAGCGCATTGAGATTAAATAGGTGAGGCATTGACCCACATCTCAAGGTGAAGCACTTGTCGGCCGGTGAGGTCAAGCAGTCACCATCTGACCTGTTTTGAGGCTAGCCGTCCAACATCCATCATGGCTGTGATTCACAGGAGTCTTTTCAGGCTCCTCTTCTAAGCAGGCTGAGCGTCAGGACGTGCCTTGGGTATGAGCTGTCTCCTCGTGTCTTTAGATAACATTGGCTTTCTCCCATTACCATCGCTTACTCCTGGGGTTCTTGACTCGTATGTTGCGCAGGTGCTTCCGCGCTATGAATCTTATTGAGCTGTCAGTTCCTTACAAAAAATATATCAAATCTTGACAACCTTTTATAAACCCATTAATAAGATATAAACAATGACACAGGTATGTCTCTCTCAAACCAACAGAAACATGCAGGGTGGTATCCTTTCGCTTTAGTATCACACGTCGTGTCCGCAATGCAGGCATAGCTGGCACCAGAGTGTATCAAGTCCACTTTAATATGATTTATGTGTCACTTGGTATTACTGGTTGGCAGGGAAATTATTAATTTGGACATTTGCTTGATTGATGGGTTATTTTCTTAGTCATAATGGTTAGTTGTTGGGTCGGTTGATTGGTTCGTGGAGGACCTGGAGGGCTCCTCGGTTGTTGGGATGTTTATCGGCTGCTATCCATGATTTTCAAATTGGGCCATCACGAATTCAGGATAACCTGATTTCCAACATGTTTACTTTTAAACCAGAACAATCACATGCAGTTTTGAGAAATTAATTTGATAAGATCTACAAGATAATATTATTCTTGTTTTATTATTACATAGAAGCCAAATGAACAAGGAACCTTAGACGAAAGAGGTCATCATCAATTGCACAATATATATTTATTCATACGCATTTACAATGGTATAGACAGAATTGAAATAGCAAGTTTTACATGACAAGACAGTAGTTATTTATTATATTAATTTACAAACAGTTGATATATTAAATTGTCACAATGTCTTATACACTGTGTAAGGAAATAAGAGAATCTGATGGCTCTCACATGTCCGAAGCTGATTTGTAACACGGCCAAAAGGGTAAACAACACTGATCACTTTACCACAAGAAACTTTCAGGCTTGTGTCAGAGCAAAAAAAAGAAGCTGTGTCGTACATTAGTCTGTTTCATGTTGAGGTTTTTTGTGATCATGTTCCGAGCTTGGTGTTCATTACATCATTTGTGTTGGAGCTACAGTGGCCAGGACAGCTTCAGCTGCTGCCAGCAGTGCAGGAAAGAGAAAATCAATATACACAGCACCTCCCCCAATCTGCTCACCTCCCTTGTTAATCTGAAAACTGCACAGTGTCTAAACTGAGCCATTCCAAATATTTGCATTCACATCACCCTCGTGTGTTTCCAACCCCAGAATGGAACATAGCGCGCAAACAGTGCATCATCAGTGGACCAGTGGGAGACCAATAGGCCATATGGCACCTCCCAGAAGTACCCCATATCGTTGAAACGCTCTCCCGAAGTATGTAGTGATTAGCGTATTAACCGCTGAGCCCTTATTAGCCGCTCCACAATCCCCTAAGCCCCTGCACCTGTGGATGTGTCAGAACTGTGATTGAGCACGGGAACAAATCTTAAGCACTCAATCAGCCTTGCCTGACAAAACGGTATTGTCGGCAAAGTACTGACTACGATACCCTGGTGCAATCAGAATTCCTTTGGTGATACTCTTTTTTGACAACAAAAGCAAACACTTCCCCTTCTTATTGCTCAGCGGGGACTTTCTGCTTTTCGATTACCGCACTTTATTTATGGCGCCCGAAAGCAGCGGGTTTTCACAAGATGAGAGGATAAGTCAGCGGTAGGTGTCATCGCCCGGCAGGTAATTGCCTCGCATTTAGTGCATGTGGTTTTACCACCTCACAATTCATGCAGCAGCTGGTATAAAGAGCGAAAAAAGGCCCTCCAGTTCTGCTGAAGTGCTTATGTTCCTCCAAACATCACATAGAAATGGCACACATATGAACATCCGAGATATACCAAGCATTTTTACAAGGAGTAATGCCACGTTGTAATTATTGCTTGGTATTACATCCATAAAAGCGAATTAATGGACTGGGAATAATTGCTTGTTACTTAGCTTGCAGTTACACAAGCTCCTGATTAATATCAAAGCAGACAGCAGAAAACTTTAGCACTAGATACACATATATGAATATATATATACTTAAACATACGTATGTGTGCACTATACAAAATACCTTCGATGTCTTTTCGTGAAACTTGATGTATTCTATCTGGCAAAATTATGCCGCCACAATCAAATAATTGTCGCTAAAGTGCGTAAAGTTAAAAGGAACATGCGTTAGAACTAAGAGTATAGAGTCGCTAATCTGGACTTTTCAGTCTAAATGGTATTCTGAAAAGCACTGGCTGGAGTACTCAGCAGTCTGTGTGAATCAAATTAATTCTCCTCAGTAGTGGAGCAGCTGATACAGTCCTCTTTAAGATGTGCCACCAGCCAATATGTAGAGGCTTACGGTGTGGGCTGAGGCTCTAAGTGATTCAATCAATTCCAAACTTCAATTGGCAGCATCAATGGTCCTGCCAGGAAGAAGATCAGAAGTAGTACTTTTGTTGCAAAAACAAGTAAAGTCACTGCACTACAGTGCATGAGTAGCAGGAAGAAAGGATGGTTCAAGGTAAGTTAATGCCACACAATATTTTTAAATTTACAAAATGGATTTCTGAAACGACCATGGTGGTTTTAGCATATAGAAGCATCGTTTTCCCAAAATTATGACAATACTGAGCTCTGTGCAGTAGTTCCAAATCCACTAACTGGAATGTTATGAAGGACCAACCCAAAAATATATCAACTTGGAGGTTTTCGCATGAGCTTTGTGTTTTAGAGTGTACTTGCAAGGTATGAAACAGGAGAAAAAAGCTAGCAGGGAGTCCATTCTCAAAATGTTGAGGGTGTACCATGTATGGCTAGTGTTTTATTTGCTAGAATAGACACTGATGTGAACAACCAGCTTTAGCTCTTCTTCATACCCATATCCAGACAGGATGCTGCCAACAAAATGCTTCCCAACCAGGAGTCAAAGTTCAACTGGGATCAGGCATTTTGATGGGAAGATTAAGACTCCAAGGCTCAGCACCTAGTGAAATGTTGTGTTACTTGTAAGCCGACAGGATTTCTCAGTAAGTATAGCAAGTCACAAGCTGATTGATCCCTTCCGCATGAATTTTGAATATATCTTCTTTCATCAATACTCTCCGCAGACAACTCAGATTTCAGCGAGCACTAATCACACATACAAAACAAGAGAAAACATCGATATGTTACACATTCCCTTGTTGAATAGTGCACTGCGGATGATGCTGCATTAAGTAGTATTGAACGTTCCTGGGTATGTTGCTCGACGCTTATAAACAAGACATAATTGTGTCTAATATTTGTTACACTGAATGGAAATCAGCTGCAAGATAACTGAAGATTTATTCCTGAAAGAGATAGCATTTTTCATGGCATTGTGTGGCTGTGGGTCTGGTGAATTTATGCGGAGTTATGATTGGCCAGAACATTGCAACATTCTGATTACATTCATTGCTTCTCAATTAGTTTGATATCAATTTTCTTAACTCATCTTAAAAAAATTATTAAATCGCATTTTAATTTAAAACGAAATGTTTTGATTGTGTCTGCATTTTTCATGTAATAAAAATAATATCTTTTCTTCAGAGGAGATTAATTCTGCTTTAGATATTCACGCTCAACACAAACGGTTCTTGATGGCATATATAAAGAACCCACTGCTGAAAAATTGTTATAAATTTTGTCAAGGGTTCAACTGAATTGAAAAGGTTCAATACTGGTGGGAAGGCCCTATGATGCAATCCTATTCTCCCAACTTGAGAGAAAAGGGTTCCGCAGTGGGAGTTCAGTGCAGCTGGATTATCTAAGTGTTGTGTTTTTTGTTGGAACCTTTTTAAAAGTTGAATAATGGACATTTTATGGTACCTTATCTATACAGCTTATAGAACCCTTAAAGGTTACATGTAGAACCTTTCTGTCAAGAGTGTTGTTCAAGCTAATACTAGAGAGAGGAATCAATAGAGGATAGATCTGTCAGGAAAGGTGAGCAGAAAGCAACAATGAGTTACTGCTCTGTCGGAGAGAAACCAGGACTGGCTCCAATAGTATCTGGTGACAGGACTCCTAACTCTTTGTGTGTTTCCATTGAATCCAGTGAAGCCAGTGAAGCTAGAGATGTGGAAATAAAGCCCCCACTGTGCAGGACCCAGCAGAACTGGGTGATTGGCTATTAGAAGTGTGGATGGACCAAGTCACAGTTGATCCAAACATCAATAAGCAACTTGAAGACAAATAAGGTCGGTGTGGTGGTAGGCACTGCCAGGCAGGTGGTGATGGCGATTGGTCAGGCAAGTGGCGATGAACAGAAAGTGGTGCAAGTGCTGATGTCTGATAGCGAGGTGAGAGTGAGAACGAGACAGGAATGTGCCTGTATTTCTGCACTCTGAAGCCAGTCCTAGGCACCTACCTACTTCACCAAGTCAATGTAATGTCAAAACAAACATCTAAACACCTCTGTTCCTTTACAGCGAAACACTTTGAAATAGAATTAAACTGTGGACTGTGGCTCTGTGAAAATGGCACTTCGCGACTCATGATAGCCGATGAAGTGTCATCTTCTCTACTTTCAACATGGGAAATATAGAGGCTGTTTGATTAGTCATGATCAAGAGTAAGCCATTTGACTTCTCATAACAAATTTTAGAGTGAAAATCAGATGCTTAATCCTTTCGTTTGGCTGTCAACAATAGAGATAAGTCTCCTTCAATCAAATTAACATTGAAAGTATTGGGTTTGATCATGACAAATCATTAGCATGATGACACACGGAGTGCCATTTTCAAAGTGCCACAGTCCACTTTAATTCTATTTCAAAGTGTTTCGCTGTAAACAACAAAATTCATCATATTCGCATACTTGTGTTTTTGAGACGTTGAACTATTTTAAAAGCAAGTTTTAACGCAACATCAAACAACTGCTCCGGTAGTAACTTGACCGAAATGACTGTTTTAATTAGTGTCTCAAGACATGTCATATAGTGAGGACAAAGTATGTCCATAATTAGTCATGACTTGCATAGTTGGTGTAACTGACTCGCAGACAACGAAACATCTCAGAAAGTGTTCCCTTGAAAGAGAACAACAACATGGGGGAAAGACCGAATTCCGGTAAACAGGTTATCCACATACATCCTGTCCTCATTAATAGGACGAACTGGCATTGCTAAATATACTAGATCAAGTTACAAATGATGCATAATTGTGATTATTGTTCTGTAATGTGGCCTATACCATAAGTGCCATGATACTTCCTTTATCCTTTGTAAGCAGAATTGGCACTTAGTTGCATAATTGTGTGGTCAGGCAATCAGTTGGTTGTACAAATGATTAGCTGTCATACATTGTGATCTAGTATGCATGCCATTAGTTGATAAAATTACCAATCTTGTATTCTTTCCCATAGGCCATCAGTGATCTGATGTCACTAGAGTAACTGAATTGCCTATTACAAGTCGTGCATATTATCGGCAAGATAATTTTGCATGTCTACACGACTATGAGTTTCGCAAATGGTAACTGAATATCTCTCTGAAAGTGAATTTCAGCACTTTTGCAAATTTCCTTGCCAATTCTCATTAGCAGCGAAATGTTGAAAACACCTTGCTGACACAGGTTTTATTCCTTCCCTGATTTACCATCAGTACTTAGCAATTACTAGTTTCTCAATCTGGGTCAGCTAGAATCTGAGGATTTCTCATTATCAGACTGTAATGAAGGACATAGTGAGCTTAAGAACTGCTTAATGGGTTCCATGAGAGACACTTATAGTGAGCTGAACAGTCTCACTCACTCTGAGGCAAGTGTGCTAATGTGGTCTTACTGACTTGGACATTTTTTCTCGTTTACAAGCTATTTATTTTCCTCATAAAAAAAACTAAATATTATTTTATAGGGCAATAAGTGAGAGCAATTTCCCTCTGAGAGCAACAAATTTGCAATCATTTACCGATCTTTATAATTTCTCACTCTTTTCTTGTATGTGCTGAAAAAGCATTGTAGTTGATGGCTTGCAAAAAATGGCTGAACTTCATGTTGTCATTTTGCCATCAGTTATGCTGGAAACTACGCTTATGACCCACTCAAAAGTTTCGTGGCTTTCTCAAAAATGCAACAGAAGGCCCATTCCGTCATCGACGCAACTGAATGGAGCAGCAAAAAAATCTAGTCTATTTCAACATACACTCCTGTTCATAAATATGGAATACTTTTTTGGATAAAAAATGTCGAATAAAACTAAAAAAGTGAATGCAAGCAAGGTTCATTGTAAAGGTCAAGTCATCTTCTCTAATCACTCTTTGAAAGCCTCAACTACATTTTTTGCAATAAATTTTAATTTTTGGTTGAATGCACCTCACCCTAAAAAACCCCCTGAATTTCCATATTTCGTGCTGCTGTAACTTTTCCTGGGGTTAACACTGCAGCATGCGTTTTAAACAACAGCATGTTCTTCCCTTTAGCAGTCACTGGAAGTAGTTCCGATTCAATCAGACCATCATGTGCTCCAGCAGAAGTTGCTAAAGTTGTCAATTTCAATGGAGAATGTTGAAGTATTCCATATTTATGAGCAACGGTGTAGTTGACAAGCTATCAACCAAATGCTAATCGCTTCTCTTGTATGCAGATTATATATAAAATCATTTCATTCTCTCTGGAGTTTATCAATAGCAGAAGTAAAATTGGTTATGTCAGTCATTGATAGCTGGTTTTGTCATGGGATTCAGTTAGATATTTAAGGCAATGGCATTTCAATATATATGAGTTATGTGGCAATATATTTTCAATTAGCATGAACATCTAAATATCAGATAATCCATGAATAATCATACAATTAATAAGCAATATTTCGTGATCTGTTAATAGCATCATATCATGACTTGCTTGAATATAGTGCAAAGAACTGCCTTTTGTATTTATTGTCCTGTTGTATTGTGTCATCACTCAATAATGAAGTCACAAACAACAAATATTCTCTTCCTCAATGCGGACTAAAAAAAATGCTGAGATGCCAACAGTCCTCAGTATACAAACAGTGTGTACAATAAACAATCCATCTCTGCTTTGACAGATACATTTGCATCAGTATCTCTCAGTGAACAGCCCTGCCAGGACACAGGATATCCGGTTATGCATTACATAAACGCAGCCTCACCGGACAGGATATGGGATGCGCTGCAGGGATCGTCATAAACGTGAGAAACATAAGAACTGCAGACGCGGAGACAGATGGCGTTCTGTTCATAAAGGGTTTATGTTTATCTATGTACAGATGCTCTGCTTCACATGACAATTGCATGTAGCTCAACAATAACAAGACAAGTAATCAGTAATTACTTCTTTGTTATTGTAAGATGGATAGTCTCACAAACATGTACAAAACATTCTTTTGTATGAGGTATTTCTATCTACCTATATATACCGAATTATGTGTCTTTTTATGTATCTATGTATCTATCAATCGTATCTATCAGTTGTTTGTCCATCTATCTATCTATCTATCACCCTGTCTTTTATCTATCAATCCATTTATCAATCCATCTATCATACTTCACATAACTATTTATCTGTCATTTTTCAATTTTATTCATCAATTATTCTCTCAAAATCAGATTGTATGACATGGTCAATAACACACAGAACAGGTTTGGCAAAATAGTCAATTTTGCAAGCCGCATCTGATTCACCCATCGTACCTTTCTGCACTCAGTATGGTCAAAATCCTAATTCGTTCTGTCAACAAAAAACTAACTTTACTTTGAATTATGCTGAATCCAATTTTAATAGGCTCCTGTGCAATCTTCCGTGTTTAATTTGGTTCAATTGTTTTGATTAAAATCCAATTTTGCGCCATTCATCACATGTTCTGTGTGTGTGATTAGTAAAAACATTCCAATCACTGTTCAGCCAACGTGACTCAGAAACAAGAGCTATAAATAACTCACAACAAACAGCAGCAGTTCCACGGCACCTCTCTATAACCACTTCAAAAGAAAAGAAGTCGCCCACACATTCAGGAAGTAGACAGTCTATTCCATTAGTCAGGAGATACCTCGTGGCTAACAAGATTCTACCTGCATGGAGTGTATGCAGACGGATGTATCATAAAATGACAAAACAGTCAGTCGTCCTTTGACGTTTTTAGCGCACGGAAGCAGAGAGAAGTGAATTGTTATATATCTTTCAGTAAGTATCCGTCAACAAAGCGAATAAACAACAATATTCATGCGACCTGCGGCCATAGGCATATTTAGTTGTTAAAGATATCGGTTATATTTATTTTCTCATAGTCCTATCGTGGTTTGTTTGAACTAGGAACCTCGCGCTAGTTCAGCATAATGTTAGACATGCATAATACTTGATTTATAATTATATCACGTCATAAAATCATTAAATTATATTTGTAACAATTACTTATTCTCCCAGTCTTCCCATGCCCATCAGATATCTCAGTATTTTGTTTGAAAATTGCAGAAGGGATAATGCTGTTATACATGAGAGAATATCGCTATAAATCAACCTATTTCATGTATAAAGAGTTGCAATGGAAATGGAAATAGCAAATATTGTGATGTGCCGTTGAATTTGTTGCAAATTAAGGCATTTCGATCAGTATAAAATTCGAACAGCCTGATAACGTTCCTCTAAAAACAGGCCTCCAATTCAAACTGGAGGAATAAAAAGTAGAATGGAAACTGTGTGATTATTGGAAAACATTTACTCATGAGTATGATGTAGCTCAGGTAACGGGGCAAGTCAATGTGTAATTATGGGAGAACAAAGTGGGCTGGCCAGTCTGAGCTTTTTGATCAGTCAATTAAAGGCAGATCAGCCTGGCAAGACCTGCCAAAGGTATAGGCTAATACTCTCCGTGGCTGATGTTGCATCAGAAGTTACCTGATCAAGAAACTAGTTCCTTTGCTTTGTGTTCACGTAATCGCAGTGTAATTGACCCATGGGCATTATTATGAGCTCAAAAATAGAACAGTTTGTAACACAAGACCAGACAAAGTCACAAAGTAGAGTAGCAACAAAATTGAGCTCTAACAAAAAGAACTATAAAATCTGGTTCAATTGGAAGCTGCTTTAATGCTGAACGCTATATTCCTTTTAAGGTAATTCAATTTACATGTACTTAAACAGCACATTTTGTTTCAGCTAGACTACAGGGCTATTGTATGTGGCCCATATTTTATGTACTTCAATGTATCTCATTCTGAATAATACATACAGGCCTACCCTGAAATCTCACACGAGCTGAACATTTAAGATTCCTTTATTCAAAATCATATTTATTCTACTGAATTAAACACCCCCTTTAAATAAGAGGTCCATATCGGGTAGCGGCTCTATAAGTTGTCTTTGCAAAAAAAAAAAAAAACACAAAAGGAGGACACTGCAAGAGGCGAGGCGTGATTGAAACTGTCGTCCATCACAGGCCCAGTTGACCTGGCAAGCGCAAGATTTGAAAACTAGATCCAGCGATGGCCAGCCCGGCACGCTCCCACTGAGATAAAAACCTTCCCCTCAATGTATGGAAGTGACCAGATTATTGCATTGCTGAAGTTGAACATTTTATGTAAAATTAGTGACTAAATTGGACAATGATCAACCAAATTGGGCTCTTCTGAAGAACTGGCAATAGAGAGCTCGTATAGAATCTAATTGGGTAAATATGGAATGAATAAGAATAGATGACATCATTAGTCAAACATTTTTCTCAAAAGTTGTACCACAACAGTAGCATCATAAAAGTGATCTACACAGAAAAGCTATTTTTTTCAGAGTCTAGGCTGATAGTAATGTGAATCTGCATGTATCTCTGTGACGGCCCCTGGCAGGTGGTCATGAGTAAGCTGGCTGAGCTTCAGAGCTGTGGTATTATGACAAAGTGACAAAAACTTACAAGAGCTTTGTGACGAGAAACTGCTAGGGAATCTAAATGTAAATTGGACAGTTTTATCACAAAACAAGTCGCAGATATATATATTCGGGAGACAGACTCAGACTTCCGCTGCAGTTTCAAGCCTCCCTTTTCAGCTGGTTTGATGACCCTTTCTGGATGGAAGTAAACCATATATCAAGTTAGGAAAATTGGTTACATAAAATCAGTATTTATTTTCTATACAATGTATTGTTTCAATTTGGGCATTATGCTCATAACTTGTGAGAGAATTGTCTTGTTGTATTTCTCGTGTAAGTTGTGTTTGATTGTTTATCACAATCGTTTAAGGAATAGCAGAACTTGTACATGTATCGTAACTCGTAACATTAAAAACTATGCCATGACAATAATTATTATGGTACCTTGTGCACATTATCCTAACCTTGATTTGCATGCCAGGTATATTCCCCCGGTGGATGGTAATGACATCGACTTACTTGGCATGACTTAGCTTTTAAGAAAATCTTGAAATCAAGTTTATGACACTAATGACACTAATGTGTCTATTGGCAACAAGATGTATTCTTTTACTTTTGTCCTTGATTTCCATCTATGCACGTTTTTTTACCTATTAATTTTACTCCTCGTTTTCTTCAACTCACCTTGTCAGTTAAAAGCTATAATTGCATGGTCGGTATGTTTTTACTGAATTTCACTTTGCAGACCCACATGTACATGCATGTTTACTATAAGTCTAACACAGAAAACACATCACATATTCTTGGTAGTTATACCAATGTAATCATGTTGTGGTAAATGTAATTATGCCTGGACATGTTTACTGGTGTGTCGATCTATTATAACCTTGTTTGTAGCACAAGTCTCAAGCATGTGGATGTCATGAATGACAAGATGGGGGCAAGGCCATTAGATCCACAAGCCTGGAATGGACACACAGCATGCAAAAGCTATTAAGCGAGGAATGAGGAAGGCCCTACTAGTGCTATGCTTCCTAATTCCAAAGCAGTGACCCACATTTCAGGGGGTGGGGCTCACGCTGCCCAGGGATACTTTTCGGCTCAGTACTTTTAATAAGATAACTACTGACAGCAGATGGTGAATGCTATCAGGCTAATTTGCAAACAGTGTACGACAACAGCATCAACAAGCTATGCGTCTTGCAGACACGTGTTGCGTGAATATATCTACATCATTTGGTCCCTGCGCTATAAAACCCCCCTTTATATGACCGATTTGCCTTATGCGACCACCTTCTTCAGAGTTCCTCGTGCTTTAAAGTAGTATTTTCAGTGCATTTCGTTGTGACAATGTCGCAGTGTTGTTGTAGATTACGTAGGACTGTATGCTATAAGGCAGAAATGCAGGGGCACCCCATGATCTGTTATACCAATTATCTGTTATGCAGCAGACGCCCAGCTGGCTGGCAGACTGTCAGCTAGGATGTTCCCAGCTGGCAAAGTTGTCAGCTGGGATCCAATTTTTGGTTTCCAACTGATGAAATTTGCAGTCAGGTAATGAGAAAGCAGTTGAGGTGGCTGGCTGGGAAAAAAAAAATTTATATCAGCTGGCTGGGAGGTGCTGAATGACGCTTGGGCTGGCTGGCAACCCAGCTGGCAGCATAACAGATATTTTCTCCCAGTTGCATAAAAAAATGAATCTAAGTGTCACAAAAGATGTGCAACCATGAGCTTACACTGATATGGGCATCATAATAACACACTGCCGTGAGGTGCCCCTGGAAATGATGTTGACACAACTTTGTTGATGAACTTCGATATGACATAAGCATGCAACATTGTGGCAACATTGTCACACTGTTTAGAAAATATGACTTGATTTTTACCATACATGTACATTTCCATGTGAAAACAGACAAGCCCGCAACCAATCAGCTTTCAGATACAACAAAATCACCAAAACTGTCAGATATGGATCAAGTAGCTTTAGTTGCCTAGCATCTAGTGTTTGGAACTCCTTGCTGGATCACCTCCTTACTATTACAAACAATAACACTTTTAATAACATGATCCATCAATGAAATGGTAAATCCTGCAGATGTGCCATATGTAGAAACCAATCTAGTGTATTACGACTGTTATGCATGCTTTTGGTTTTTAAAAAATCTTTATTTATGCTTGTAATACATAATGATAAGTTTTAACAAAACTATAAGTTTCTTATTTATTTGGTGCTGCCTGTTTCTAATGCTTTATCATAAATCTGTTTGCATGTTTATCCCGTTTTTATTGTTATCCCAATTTATTTAATTTATATACATTCTATTATTTTATTATTTATTTGTACTGTTATCTACAAGTATTATGTTCTTCCATCTCACATATGTTGGTCGGTCCAAAAGCCCTGTGCTTGTGTTTTGTTGTTTGCCTGTAAATACCGTCGTAAAATAAAATCTACTTGACTTGACTTGAACATTGTGTTTACATTATTTGCCACTTGGGACCTACACCCGAAGTAGAGACTTCACAACTGAAGAAGGGATATTTTATAATGCTGTCATGGCATTATGTCCTGCTTAAAATATAGGACAAAGTGAGACTCCTTGCAAACAGGTATGTACTTCGTCAAGCCTTGATGACTGAGGATATATACTATCATCGGTTGGACAGTGCAAGAAGCTTGGTACAAATAATTAACACAGGAAATACATCTCCAATCATACATCCATATATACATGGGTATTTCCTTCTGATAATTATGTGTGTTGTCTCCACACATAATTATCAGAAGGAAACACAGTCATTATACATTAGTTGAACTCCAACAGATGGATGCTCGCCATATGAACTACTCTATAGATCTGGGAAATGCACCTTAATATCAGTAGGTAGATCAATTAATGACAGGGAACGGTAGATCAAAAAGGAAAATAAGTGATTACGCATTTCCTTCTATTACACCACTAGCGAGTTAGTCGCTTCTCCGTAAAAACGGAGCTCCTAATAAACACCAACAGCTGTGAGTAATTGCACATTTGCATGTCAAGAGTAACCTTCTGATTTGAAACGCCTCTAACTAAAAGGGAGGAGCGATTACAAAGGTGAAATGACAGGGCAGGGAAGGCACACAGCGGAGGCATGGATCTTTGTACAGGTTGAATGACCTCTGTGTGTGTCGCGTTATCTCATTCTCAGTCTGCTGAGCACAAGTCTGTCGTATTAAGCAAAATGTGGTCGTGAATCTGCATGAGGGAAATATCGATTGGGAGCATGGCAGGGAATATATCCAATCCCCTGACATAACAAATAAAGCCATCTCTCAAGCAGACAGGGTCCCATCCAGCAGCCAGGCCAGACCTCCAGGGTAAACACCGGTTGATTCTGATGCTGGCAATGATGGTAATTTAACATGCATTCTCATCCCCACAAGGACCTTTTTCAACAAGGCAGTTCTCCCCAAAAAGCCATTGAATTGGAAATTTGACATTTAACTTATGCTCCTTTTCATGCCCCAGGCTCCTCCAGACATCTGATAGATCTGTTCTGTCTCTTTGTCTGGTTTCCAAAAATGCACAGCAATCAACTAGACAGTTCAATCACAATCAGGTCTTATGCTCCGTATTGATTTAAAGTGGATAATATGATTTTTCGTGATCGTTTTTTCATGAACTCCATCCATCAATGTGTGTAATTTTCATGGCTCTGTGGCAGCACACTTTATGTTATTGCTTCTTGGCACACAATGGTATATTGCATTATATCTGGTGTGAGTTTTTGCCTCCGCCTTTGTAATATAAGACAAGGGGAGAATTAATGAACTCTTTGCTTTCAGACTGCGAGAAGGAAACTCACATATATAAGAGCCGCGTGTCTGAGAAAGCGAACATGTGTTGGGAGTGCGAGGTCCACACCATGAGTGGTGCTTCAAACTTGCTATGTTAAGTATACGTGGTTTGACATCAAGTTTGAGGGATTTTTGGTCGGTTATGAAGGTGACTGCACCACATCATCCCATCTAGAACCACAAAAAAACCATACTAGACTGCATGTATACTCATGAGACTATAAGAACTATAAATGCCAGTACTGATGGCTACATACCAGATTGCTAACATACATATTTTTCAGTAACTTTCTGCAGGAACTCTAAATCTCCACTATCTGAAAGCAGTGCTGGTTTGAGTGTAAACTGTTAGTGAAGGACATCTAGAACAGGACCAGCCTCAACTAGACAGGGGTTGAGTACATTTGATCAATCAGTCAGGGATATAATTGATATTGACATTTTAGAAAGTTGACTTGCTGCCAGTTTAAAATTGGACAATTGTATCTATGTGATGAAATCAATAGTTCAGAATGGTTGACTGCCTGCAAAATTGAATTTTCACACTGTCTGATGTTCCTGAATGCATCTCAGATGTTTACCATGGAAACTTCAGTGCATGTACTCTGAAGCCACTTAGGGAATATATATATATCTGCAAGGACCACCAAGTCCAGATGCAAAGTTCTTGACAAATTGGACATCGTTCAGTTGCATACAGTTCGTGGAACCAGCTGAGCAACCAGGCCCCCAAGGGAAATCAAATTTTCTTTGTTACAATCGAATTAGTCAACCTAAAATTTAACCAACTGATGCTGCTGGCAGATAGATGTTCTGTACAATATGTATCTTTTCCAGTGCATCACTTTCACCAGGGCAGTGATTGGGTCTTCAGAGACTGCCTTATGGAAAATAAATAGGTCTATATATATTTAACAATTGTCATATAATACTCCAAATTGTACTCTAACTGCTTATTTAAGAAAGGTACATAACACAGCATGCACACAATTTCTTCCCCTTTCTCGGGGATGTGTTGTCATGCATTCAGAATAGGGGAATTTATTCATAGGGGTCCTAAATCACAAATATTTGCCAAGGAATGGCAGAATGTCAGAATATAAGAGCATTCAGAGCAAGTAGGGTAAGTCTTTTGTAGTCAGAGATCCTCATGCCCAAGAGGTCACTGATCCCCAAGCAGGATCACTCGAGATCTCCCAAAATCCCCCTTTGATGGTGATCCTTCATTATGCACTCAGCACACAGAGCCATCAACAACTCATTCCTCCTGTTACAGCTCCTCCAATGCCGTTGTAGCCTGTAGGAGTGCAGTAAATTGGCACCTTGAATTTCAACACCCTTCCAAATGAAATTTACAGACTGATGTACTAAAGAGATTACAGCGAAGGTCGCTGATTGCCAAAATAAATCAGCACCCGGGTCATCGATAATCCCCAATAATCCCCCAGGGGTCACACAGTAGCATTGAGGGCTATGTGTCTGCTGCATGACTTTATCTTCCCCAGCCATACCACCCAGTTGTGACCTCGGTGTCACATGAAATTTCAAACAGTCTCTCTTTCCCATCAGTCAGGAGAATAGAGCGACTTCATCACAGCCGCGTGTCGAAAAGATGAGGAAAAATGAATCTGACAAAAAATGAGCTTTCACCCCTGCGACAAATTAGATTCAGGGAAACTAACAAATTTCCAAGACAAAAGAGTTTTCCTTCCTTCCAAGGGAATTCAATTCCAGATCTTCCTGGTGGCTTGGTTCAGCTGAGCCCAATTCAAACATAAACCACATTAAAGACTTTAAAGTAAAGACGCGTGCCTCTTGACTGGACAATATTCCAGTTTGTTGCTTGGATTGTTTAGGGACCAGTGATGGAAGGGTGAAATCTTCAAGGCTCCCAAGGAAAGGAGAAGTGATGTTGAAGGGCACCAAATCACAGGGCAGCATGATAAAGATTTGCTTTGTTAGTGACCTAGAAAATCAATATGGGAACCTGACTTGAAAGCCCTAGCGTCCAAAGTTATTCCCTGCTCACCATAATCAAGAGAAATTTAGTGGGGGAAGCAAATTCTAAATCGACCTAATTCCTGCCTCCGCCAGACAGCTTGTGCCTGAGAGGTTGTAAGCATGTGCTGAGAAATGGAGGGCAAGCATTTGTCAAGACCAGCTGTATTCCCAAGATAAAAAATCAATGCAACTAAGTCCTCACTCACCGAGGGTCCTCCGATTGGACGCTGCCCTTTCGAACCAATTGTGGTCCGTCCATACTATTCACTCGTAAGTGCAAACGTGGCCCACTGTCCCCGTACTTGGGGGCAGGGCAATTGTCCTCATTCAACCGTCTCGGATCAGCAGCAGCAAAAACACCAATATTATTGTCCTCGCGAAGGCTAGGGGACCTAGAGCGATTAGTTGGTTCCAGTTGTCCTTGGAATGACCTCTGCATTTCATTTCCTTGAATGCTACTCGACCGTAGTTTCTCTTCACGGAAACTATTCCTACGAGGGCCATCAGGAACCTGGATAGACTCAAACTGTCTGGGGATATCCTCTCCCCTATTAAACATTGGACCCCTGTGTGCTTCGTCGGACTTTCGCCTATTGACTTGGTGATGGGGTGCTTGTAGTCCTTGGTCATTATAGTCACCGTTTCTGTAAGCGGGTTTTGCTATCTCATTATTAGGGAGCTTTTCCTGGGGAGGCAAATGGCGATAATCGTCTTGCCTGCTACTTTGCTGGTAAAAGTCATCATCCCTTAAACTTGATGACCTTGATCTAGATCCCCTATCACTCTGGAAACTGCGTCTCCTCTGGGGATTGGGATTGACTTGCAACAGATCAGAGGAACTGTCGCGTACTTCCTCCGTCTGTGACCGAGACATTGATCTGGTGCTGGAGCTCCTGTATATTGGAGCCTGGTCAACCTGCAGTGAATGTCTCTGGGAGGCAGAGGGTGTTCTGTTGTCCTCACCTTTTAAGGACCTTGGCATCTCGGCGCTATTAGTTCTATACAGGCGGTTTTCCTGCACATGTAAGGTGTTAGAGTCATATGATGAACGGGATGAATCAGTGCTGTGTTTCCGCTGATATTTATATCCATCATCAACAGCTAATTCATGCCGTAAGCGAGGTATCTCTGCACTGTTTTTTCTTTGTATTACAGGTGGATGTAAATACGGCTCATCCAAAGATCTACTGCTCTCTGTGCTCCCCTTCCTTGACCGCTGTTTGTCACTAACACAGATTTGTGGGGCATCGTAACCTCTCCCATGGTCAACAGGGATTTTATCACGTTTACTGGAGGGCTTTGACTGAGAGGCCTCAATGGAGCTATGCCGTCTCTGCTTGCCCATATCAGGACTGACCTGCAGGGAGTCCTGTGGGTCCCCATGATAATATTCATCTTGCCGCTGCAGTTTGCTGCTCCGATAGCGCGGCTTTGACTCACTGACCTCTTCTGATTTGGACCTTCCAGATGAGGAGGTCCTGGCAGACCGAGAGCTCTCCACTTCCTGAGACTGTTTCTGCTCATACGACCTTGACCGGGAGCTCTTGCTGCTTCTGCCGTAAGACTTGCGAGAGTTGTCCAACTCAGGGTCATCCTCATACTCCCTGTATTTGCTTCTTTCCAAGCGAGGGCTGTGCTTTCTGCCGGGAGATCTAGATCTGGTGACGTCCGCCCCTCCGCTTTGAGAAGACGAGTAGGTCTTAAGAGTGGGGCTTTTGGACCTACTGCGGTGTCGTGACCTGCTCTCTTCTGGTTGGTTCACTTTCTGAGACTCCCTGAGAGCAGCACTCCTCGAACTGCTCTTGTGCCTTTCAGACGATAACTGAGAATCCTCTTGGTAACTTTTTGAGGAGCTGCTAGAACTTTTCACATGAGAGCTCTGTTGATAGGACCCATCATACTTGCTTGGTAATTGAGCATCCTTGGGGAAAGTCTTAGAAGTGGGGCTTTTGGATGTGCTACGTTTACGGCTAGAGGACCTTCTTACCTTCAACTCATTGCCGTCCACATCCAATGCTTGAGATCTGCGTAAGTGTTTTTCGGGCGAAAGACTTTGGCCTCGCAACAACTTTTCATCTGACTTAGAACTGTGAGAGTCTCGTTCTGTCCTCATGCTGCGAGTGCGATTTAACCGATTTTCCTCATTACGTGACTGAGATGCACTGGCACGGGGGTCAGGGGAAACACTCCTCCTCCTGTATTTGTAGTCATCGCAGGTTAACGTAGAACCCTTGTACAAGCGCATTTCCTCGGCTGCCATTGCTTCGTCACCAGTTGTGTACACGTTTTGGCCCTCGGGTGACAGTCTGCAACCTCTTTGAATGTATAAGTCATCATCATTGCCTGTCATTGCCTTCCCACTGGCATGCATGGTCAGGCACTCATGCTCCCCCCTCCAGTCTGCCTCCTGAGGCTGCAAGGAGAGGAATGTGCATCCGCTGCCACTAGTTGAGCTCAAGCATCAGCTGATTCGCTTCTGTGGTGTTGCGATTGCTCAAATATCTCATTTATCTCATTTCTTCATTTTAAGAACACTTTACATCCACCATGACTTTCTGCTAATGATCCGAGTTATGATACCAGCCAACTTACGGTGTTGTGAAAACATATCATACTATTCCTTGGCTGAGCACAATCCGTGAGCTAATACTGCAGAACTCCTGGGAGTGAAACATGCTATTGGTGAGTGGTAGGAGCGTGACTACAGCCACAGCAGCTGATGTGAGATTGCTGCTGAAGCTGCTTGCAATGAGGCTGCTGCTGCTACAGCTGCTGCCAGAAACGGTCTGATGACAGTCACCGTAGCTGCACAGGCCATCTTAGCAAGAGGTGCCCCCTCCGTCACTGCTAACAAGACCTGCAACCTGACTCCCCCTTGCTCATGAATTGACCCGTCCATCATCAACATTTCACTGTTGGGGGGCCCAGTCCATGTGGATACACTGGTGGCCATCGTTTGGGAAGATCACACTATTGTATCGATCTAATGTTTATGTCCCTTTAGTCTCTTCCAAATTCTCGTGACAAATCTCAAATAGCACTCAGGACTGGCAATGCACTTCTCCTGAATGCCCCACTCAGGAAGGAGTAAAGGGGCTCTGCAATTTATGTGCTCAGTAAACACACAGCTTATCTTTGTCCCTCCCCTTCCAGCTTTCCTTATACTGTACACTGTTGGGTACACAGTTGTATTGATGTGTTCTGCAATGCTTTAGACAGTCTGACAGTGTTGCCTTTTAAACAATCTTGTCTGTGAAAGCCTCCATAACACTTGAGAATGTCTAAACCATGAGAAATGAGCAGAATAAATCTGGATTGAACACAAGCCTTTTGCAGAGAAATGTTGCTCACTCAGTGATTGACGGCCATATACCAAGGGGATTATGGACTTACTTACAAGGCCCATCCTTCCAATTTCTTTCATGTAATTGTCTCCCTGGGGCCTATTTACAGCAATGCAGTTTCATTTATGGCTACTTTGATGTCTTTGGAAAGCATATGATAAATCCATCTCTTCAGCTTGCCATGGACATGTGGCTTGCAATAGAATACATATTTGGCAAAAAAGTGACTATATTCATTCCTTTAGTGTGATTGAACATTAGCCCTTTATCTATGCTTGCAGCCTCTTGGTGACCTGACATCAGTCATGGCACTACACATATAATGTCTGGACTGCAACCACTGTTGTTGCCCTAAGGGAACTTTGCTGCATCGATTTTGGTAAACGTCTGATTGAACATGCAAATAGAAGATCTTCACTTATCTCCATCAGAGCAGGAAGCCAGAGATGTCAGTACAGGCTGTCAAACATTTAGCCCTCTGGTGGATTGGCAAGGGATCTGCACTCTACATACAACTTATATTATGAGACCTCTGGTGAGTTGTAGCAATTTCACTTGGCCCACAGTACTTGATGTCAGGGAGAGACAAGGGGAGAGGTGGGTGATGAGAGATGCATCTCTCCCCACCAGTCGAAATTTAAAAATATTTTTACATGCTAATTAAATCCACTCGCGGTCACGTTCTATCGACGGCTCTGCGTTCCTTGAAGCGATAAGCCAGTGGATCCCCTTCAGAACTTTCTGGATCCCCTACCCCGCATGATGTCTCACTCACTTGTGCCCGTTTGTGTTAGAAGTGATGCATATTAATTTCCAAACCTTCTGGAGCATCACCAAGAAACAAAATAGGAGGTTATCTTTACAGGAAGTCAGGAACCATTTTGTCATTTGACGCAATATGGTCGACCCTCATACTCAAACCATTGGGAGGGTACCTTGCAATCTCAAATATTGGCACTTCCTGCAAACACTTGGGCCAAGATGGGCATGTTTAGAGACCAACACCTGTAACCGTGTCACACAAGTCACATGATGAGTAAAATGGTTTCACTTGTGTGCCAAAGTTTTGGCAAAATCTAGTTGCCTATCTTTTCCAGATTCCTAGAGCTTTGTTTCAAGTTGCATACATTCGATGGATACATGACTCCATGAGCATGTGCAAATTGGCTGTCAAAACTCATGAAAAGTTACTGCGGCTATTCGATTGTGGATGGTAGTTTCTGCAGAAGACATAATTTCCCAACAGGTGGAGCTTTTGCGGCTTATCATGTTGCACTGCCACCAAGTAGAATACTGCAGCACTACTATTGCCAGCCGGTGATACTGGTGCTGTCAGATATATCCCTATATCTATTTGGTTCAAACTACTCTGATGATGAACCCAGTCTCGACAGTACAAAATATGTTTCCTCAATACGAGTACTCCTTTTTCTGGATGTCTTGGGAAACAAGCATGACAAATCTGTTAAATATTAAAGAAATTATCATCAACAGCATGAATTATGTGGAAACTAGTATTTTCACTGTTCAGATCTAACTCAGGAATAACACAACAACAGTTTGATGGCTTCGCTCAAATATATGCGTAATGACATTTGTGTGCATGTGATCTATTCTGATAGCAGCACAAGTCTGGTTAGGAAAAATAACAGTCATTTATTATTTACTGAATCCGGATGAAATTCTACTATGCTACTGTGCGGTGCAATGCTTTGTAAGATGACAATGTGGGTGAATGACCTCTTTCTAAGTATCTACTACTATTTTGAAATACCAGATGTGTGCACATAAAAAAGTCAAGAATAGGCAATAAACGGAAACCAGCAAAAAGCGCGTCTAAAAATAAAGCTGCCGCTAAAACCCGAAACCCAGATGCAATTACTCGGGAGAAACCTTTCTGATTACTGCCTTCTCCTGCTGATGCCTTGAAGCGATGTCTCTAAATATCTCCTATATGGCCTTCCTAAGGACTCCTGTGCTTCGAAGGTTTTTAGATCTGGTGATCTGGATTGAATTTCAACTACCTGAAGTATTACGTCTTTATCAGATGTGTCTCTATTGGAGAGATACCCTTCCTTGATCTCATACCATACAGACTTGGATAATGGGATAGAATAAGGGACATTTTTATAGTTACTATTATATTCTATCATTAGAAAATAAGACAACCAGAATAAAATCTAAGGTAAGGAGTACATTTAGGGACATTCGTTAATATTACCATGCAGGCCTCCCTTCTCTATCATTCTTCTAGTGATTCATTTTGTATTTTGAATCTCCACGGCTGCACCTAATTACACAAAATGAAAATTCAGATCTATATATCTAATGATGGTACATCTTTTGGGAAGTTGAGGTATTCCAGTTCAAGGTTTTATTATTACATCTATAGGCTTTTCAAAGGCAATTTTGGTATGTTGCATATTTGAGATTTTACCGAATATTACATCATGCAATTTAATTCAACTGGAAAATAATGAATGAAAATTGCAATAGATTAAATGCTATTCAATCCTAATGTAGAGAGATTATCATGTCATTCTTATCAAGTGCTATTGAACTTGTAATGATGCTTGTTGTTTCAATTGGGTTAGTAAGCTGCGTTTGAGTGTAATGAAGTGTGAACATTTGGCAATGTCTAATTGCCAATCTTTCTTAGAGATTAATTGCAAATGTTGCATCTGTTACGATACTGTGAACATTTGGTCTAAGTCATATCCGTTAAAACAGCTACTCGATCCGCTGTGGATCAGCTGTGGATGGTAGTTCCTGCAGAAGACAAACTTTTCAGCAGGTGGAGCTTTTGTAGCTTATCGTGTTGCAGTGCCACCAAGTAGAAGACTGTGGAACTCCCAGTGCCATCCGGTGATAAGGGTCTCCTCTTCTATATGATATATTGCAGCATTTGTTTGGAGCAAACTGTACTCTGAAGATGAACTCTGTCTTAGCACATTGATGAACTTGCTATTGCACTAATTTGACATAAACCAACCATTATATACCAATATGCCACATGTTAGAACAGAGCAATCAGTTAATCTGCAATTTCAACAGTCATCCACACACAACAGCGGAAGAAGACAATGTACACCTAGAGCATCTAGAGGAAGACCTGTACATTTATGTGAAAGTGAATAGCCACTGAATACAACCCGTTTGCACACAGACAGCATCTCTTGTTTTGTTGCATCTTGTCGCTGGCAAATTACCCTTTGCCGTACCGCTGACAACAATATTTATTTTGACGGTAGCATTATCCCGTCAGTTAACACTTACGCGAATGGGATACTCTTTGTAGTTATTCTAGACATTCCTTTTCCCTGCCAGTCACCAGTGACCTTACTTGGGAGGACACACGTGAAAGTCCACTTTATCAGAGCTGCTATCAAGTCTATTTCCCCTCGGACAACAAATGGCAAGGATCGGCCGACATCTGACCTTATCTAAGCACTAAGGGTCGCCTCCTTATACTCCTGGACCTGGTTGTTCAGCCCCCGTGACCTTCAAGAGTTAATCAATGCTTTTACAACCCCTTGGTCAGTGGTCACTAATGGCAGTGTGTCACTGTGTTATCTGGAATGATGGTATGCCTCTAGGAGCTCTTGTCTAGCCTAGCTATTGAAGACAATTTGACAAAAAAATATCATAACTTATTTTCCTGTTCTGTGTCACAGATTTTTAATAGTCCAGATCATATTCTATCTCTTCATAATTACATGTATATAAAATCCATTCCATTTTATCTTTAGCAAAATTAATTTTCCAATTTTTATAGGATAATATTCAGATTTCATTTCAAAAACATACTTGTAAGTTCTTTGAATGGCAAGAGAAAAGAGCAAGATTAAACTTGAATTTTAGAACACCAGTAGAAAGAACCGGCTGGGACAAACATGAAATGTCATGTCGAGAACGTTTAGTGGCAAGGATTGCAACATGTCTTGATAACAGCTGAAGATAGACGGATTGGCTTCTAGTTGGAGTTAATCTGAGCTAATTTGAAATCTCGGAGCCAGCCAAGGTAGACATAAGAGGGGAATGTCCAACCTAAGCACACCAATTACAAAACTGCCATTAACCTTTGCTATGCATAGTCAGGCTTGGTCGAAGGTCTAGCTGAGCTCCCATTTCCCCCTCCTATATATTCTCTTTTATCTTATACATATGCAGACAGGATTTCCTACCTTCTAATTAATGACATTTGGATGTAATATTTCTTACACTTATTTGGAGTTGTATGCATTATATAATTAAGTAAGCATAAAATGAATATCTGTATAATTGTAAAGTAATAGTGAATGTAAAATTCAGGCAATCTACTCAGAAAAGATCCCACAACTGTAAAACAAGAAGAGTGCAATCTCATTATATGAAAAGTGTTTTTTTTTACTGAGATGATATTGTCCAACAATTACCAAAAAGTTATGCAATGTAAATCCACAGCTGCATACGGAAATTTGGATGACCTACTTCAGGTCTGAACAGAGGCAGGCTTGAACATGGTTTAGGCAAATCAGAGCAAACACTAAACATCTACAGAGATTACTTTTAAAAGTCCTGTTCACTTTACTTCAGCAAACACTGAAACAGAAGCAGGCCTTTAGAAAGATGGCTCTTTGTCTTACATTAATATTGTGAAGAATTATATGATGTTGTTTTGTCATAACATTCTACTATAAGACTACACTATCATTGGCTTTCAGTAAAAGAAGTCTCATCATTGCAGAATGTATGCAATTTCATATTTACCAAGTACGTTGTGCGGGATCTGTCAGTTAGAGTCAGATGCCTACCAAAGGCTAAGGATATGAATGGAATCAGAAGCCAGGAGCAGGGGACGTGTCCAGATAGCAGCTCGACACCCAGGTCAGAGATTGACACCTTTTTATGGAGGCTGCCAGAGCACCTTTGACAGTGCCAAGACGTCAAGACATTTTAAATCAATAGGGCAATACCCAAAAGGAAAATACATTTGTGAGGTACCAGTACAGCAGGCAGGACAGGACCTGGCAGGTGGATGTCCACAATATGGCAATAATAGCCACAACCTCAGACACAGTTGTCCAAGCCTGACCTGCAAGGTATAATCAATGCTATACCCCCTTAACCTTTCACTAATAGCCATGTCAATGGGATATACAGAGTGACAGTATGCCTCCAGGAGTGCTGGCCTGCCTACAGATATTTGAAAAATATCATGCAAATGTCATATTATGATCTATTTTTCTAATTGCACAATAATTCTACAGAGTGAGTGTGCACCATAAAAGTGATATATTTATTGCTTGTTTCGGATGACAACTTGAATTATGCCCATTATGACACTGACATTGTGATTTTCACATAGTGTGTGTTGCGATAGTCCTGAATAATGCTGTCAATATTTTTCTAAACTGGTCCAACAATATTACAAAAAACAGTGTTTTAATATTTCTAATCAAAGCATTTTTATAGAATCCAGTATCTAGACCTACTTATTTTGGTAATGTAAAACCGAAATGTCAAACCATGAGAAAAACTATTTGGACATGAAAAAGGATGGAATTTTGAATTTCATGACAGGAAAAAGCTGGCAATGCCATTTTGTGAATGTTCGGAGGAAGGCTTGCAACATGTCTTGATTACAGCTTAAGATAGACAGATATGCTTTCATTATTAGGTAATCTGAGCCCATTTGAGATCAGGGAGCAAGCCAGGGCAGACACCAGGGTTGAATGTCCTCTTTAAGCACACCAATTACAAAAATGCCATTAACCTTTGCTATGCATAGCCAGGCTTGGCTGAAGTCCCAGCTAAGCTCCCATTTCCCTGCTCTTACAGGTTCTCTTATAGACAAGATTATCGTATCGCATTGGACTGTTATGTATGCATCATATGCACATATAAAAAGAATGCTATTCCGTATGGATTACCTCAGTCAATGAAAAGTACAAGTAAATAAGGTAGCATCAGAAAATAGTCAGAGAACCTAACTGGAAAACAATTCTATAAGAATTTTTCTTTGAAAGAAGTGCAATGTAAATATTATCATCAAATAGTTATCAATGTGCGATTATATCCAAAATTGCATTGGAAAATGTAAACGAAATTCTTGTTTATGGTAGTGTCTGTTGTTTTGTTAAACTTTGTAAAAAAATTCGTTGTCTGACAATGATGCCATGAATAATTCTTTTTTTCACCACAACATACTGCTTTTATGCTAAAATACAATGGGCTATCAGAAGAAGAACTTTTAATCCAACTCAAGCATCACTGTTTACTGTCTCAATAGCAGAAATTCAAATTACATATTCCCAGATTAGATATAAGTGGGACCTGTCAGAGAGAGTCAGATGTCTGCCAAAGGCTAAGAAATCGGAGGCTTGCAGCAGACCCAGTGGTGTAGCCAGGTCTCTGCCACAGGTGGGGCAGTGGGTGGGGCAGTACTTTTTGAGGGGGGGCAAGATACATGACCGATTTTATCTATATTTATCGACATTTTTTGGACTCCCGCAATGGTCATTTTCATCACTAAGCAAGTAAACATGTTGACAAATTGAACATGAAGTGCATTAAATTTGACTATATGTTGTATTTGCATATCATTTCAAGGCCTTAGATTATTTTGCCGCTAAATGTCTAAGTGTTTATTATCTCTTATAAATTTGCGTAACTGAATGCCAGTAAACATTTAATCTAGATGATTGGATCTTAGATGATGAAAAACCCATAAAAAAATCAGATAAGTGTAAATTTTATCTAACAGAATTTCAGTTATCACAATGAAAATCTTTCAGTCTTGAACAAGAAACGGAAAAGTTATAATTATCATCACATAGCAATCGTCATCTTAGCAATGTAATCACACTAGAACAGAATAATTGCATTTTTCATCAGACTGAATATAATTATATTGGAATGTGATGAGTGTCATATAGAACAATGAAAAACTTTCCCAATCCTTAACTAGAACAGAGGTGTGTGATAACAATAAAAAAACTAAATTTCACATAGAATCCTTGCTGAATGGAATGTAGCAACATCAGTCTCAGATATGAGTTAAAGAAGCATGATCCTTCTGTTATTGTGAGTGTTTACAAATATGTCTACAAACTCATCCAAGTCAAATGAATTTGACCTTTGCCGTGCAATATGGATGACTAAGTTTGAGAGCTTCTCATCTGAAATGAATTTCTCACAAAGGTTTTTATCCCCTTCAATGCCTTCACGGCAGAGAAGCTTCGCTCACAAGAAGCACTGGACACGGGGATCGTCACTGCAATTTTACAGAGTTCGTAGCCCTATATTGCTCATGGAAGGCCTCACTGTATGACTGAATAAATTTGACAAATTCGGGAGAGTCCAGATGGTGTTTCTAGACCCTGATTTTTTTCAGCTCCGCAAGTCGCTTAGCCCAATAAATATATTAGGTCGGCGTTTGAAACACTATTTGCTAGTGGGCATCCTTAGAAGAATAGTAAAACTAGATCATGCACAGGAATTTTCAGGCTAATTTTATTTTTTTACTCCAGAGCCAGAGGGGGGGCAAGAGGGGGGGCAAGAGTAGCCACAGGTGGGGCAATTGCCCCACCTTGCCCCCCCCTGGCTACGCCACTGAGCAGACCAAGTGTCCAGAGGACAGCTGGAGACTCACTGTCGCTCGATCAGGTCAGAGATTGGCATCTAGTTGAAACGGCATTGCTTTAGTGCACATGTACAGTAACATCAATCCTCCATGGATCGTTAAGGGAAACAGGCTTGTAGTCCAAAGCATTTGACAAATTTTGAGAGGCATATGAAACTAAATACAAGAACTGATCCCATAATTTCTATGCCAGGATGGATTTCATATGTCAAAAGAACTGTTTAAAATCAGGAACATCGAGAAGAATTGAGCCTCCTATTTCTTTGTTGAAGACAAAATAGCCAAAAGGAAAATACTTTTGCACGGCACCAACACAACAGCCAGGTGGCCATACCCAATATGACACTAGAGGCTGTGCTCTCAGATTTGGTTCACTAAAGGTTTTCCAGAGTGAATAATTCATAACAGGAAAAAAAGGAAGTTGGTAATGTCATTTCATGAAAGTTTAGAGGTGAGGCTGTCTACATTTGCTGACAGGAGTTTTTCTTTCAACAAAAAACGGATTCTTGCAATGAGTAGAACAGATTTCAAGATTAAACTGAAGTTTAAGAAAACTGAAGTTTAAGAACAACACTGTAAAGAAAAGGCTAGAACCTCCATGAAATGTCATGCCGAGAACGGTTTGAGGAAAGGGTTGCCACATGTCTTGACTGCAGCTTACAGTCCTTGTCATACTTACGTGGAATCTCAAGTTTTTTTTCTATGCTGTTGAACTGTGATGTCAGAGATGACTTTATTCTAGCATTGCAATATATGTAAATTAACTACAAGCTGTGATGTCATTTCAAACTGGGTCAGATTCCCCAGCTTCTAGCCAATGTTGATCCTCCTGAACTGAGCATCACAGTTTCAACACAGTGTCAGAGTAAGAGTTTTATCAGGGATAGCCCCTACAACTACGTCATCACAGCTTGATAGCCAATGGGCTGACCGTAAACTACGTCATCACAGTTCAAACATTGATATATTGAAGGAAGCATTACATTTTTGATCCCAATGATTTATCACAGCAATCGCCAGTCTTATCCTACCAAATGGCAGCTTTGTGAGCATTCACAGTAGAAAACTGTTATAATCCCCACAGAGTTGTTTGATTAATCTACAAACTTGCTAACTTACAACTTTAAACTTTGATGGAAGTTGGTGTAAACAGAAGGCTTTGACAATTCGTTTGTGAACACATGGCTTATGTTATGTATATTTGTTCTGGCAGCCCATTGGCTGAGAGGCTGTGATGTCAAACTTGCATGGGTTTTTCCCAGACCAAATTTTAACTCTGAGTTGAAACTGTGATGCTCAGTTTGGTGGATTCGCATTGGTTGGAAGCTGGGGAATCTGACCCAGTTTGAAGTGACATCACAGCTTGTAGTTAATTTACATATATTGCAATGCTAGAATAGAGTCATCTCTGACATCACAGTTCAACAGCATAGAAAAAAAACTTGAGATTCCACGTAAGTATGACAAGGACTATAAGATATAGAGAGATAAGCTTTCATTTGGAGTTAATCTGAGCTAATTTTAGATCTGGGAGCAAGCCAAGTTAGACAAAAGGGTGTCCATGCCAGAATGTCCTACCATGTCATTTACTTCCTTACATACATTTTGTTCCACGCAAATCTAGATGTTTTTGTGAAGCCATGAAAAGCACTCAATGATTCAAACAAGCAGAATGATGTTTTGAACACTGACATGAGCAATACTGTGTTGATGAATGTGTGTGGTAAGTTGGGAAAATGTTGATACAGAAAATCATTCTCAACAAAAAGATCTTTTTGTCTGCTACCTGAGGAAAAATACCTCTATGAACCTAATTCGAGCATCCTGATTCCAAACCTGAAATCAGAATTTCTCTAGAACGTCTGGATTTTTAGTTATTCCCATGTTTATATTTGCAAATAATCAGCAGTTGGAGCAATTCGCGTGTAAAGGCAAGGTGCTCCACACTCTTGAATATTAGAAATTGATTGTATGTTTTTATTTACACAAGTCAGTTAGAGATGCTGAAATATATAATATATAACTAAACTATTTTAATCAGATAGCTCCAAGTACATATATTTGAGGGTGATAGGTTGCAGAAATGGGCGATTTAAAAAAAAATCTCAACTGTTTATGAAAATATCTTAAATGATACAGCTAGTGATGATAAAATATGGTTTCTGTGTGTCAGTGACGGCATATACCTGTCTTATTTCTTATGATGATTACATTTTCCATGAAGAATATGAGATGATAAGATAAAAATATGAGAAACAACAACCTTGAAAAGACATTGTTCTGGTTGGAATGGTTAGATAATGCAGATATTATTCAAAATCACTTCAGGAAGACCTGGGAACACACTCTTTTGCAGCTGCTCTGCCCACATAGCAGCCTCAGGCACTGTTGTAGTGCATTTGTAACATAGTAACTGGGAGACCAGTGGTCAGATTTGGTCTTTCAGTCATTGCCAAATTGGTATCACTGGGAGACCAATTTCCTAAGAAACTCACTAATTTCACATTTGGTTTGTAGTTCTAGGGTGCTTTTGAATGTTGGGCTTCTTATTTCCTTATCAAAAAATATTGTTCACTGTCTTTACAATTCTTCTTCTGCTAATGCCATCTTTCTGATACAATAATGTATACTGATTTCCGAATTTTTTCCAAAATTAAAATTTTTGTCTGACTCTTTTTTATGGAAATCAGCCAGGATCCTAAATTAGCAGGCAGCTCAACGTTTCAAAGTCCCTTTTGCACGTATGTCATTAATATAAATGAATAGGCCTATATTTTAACGGCTGTTCAGCTAAAAGATCTAGATGTTGCCCGTCACAGCGCTACGAATTCGGTTGGTCTCCCAGTAGAAAATCCTTAAAAAATGCTCTGCACTGTTGCAGCCCAGTGTCTTGTATTTATATGGTGTTAACTGTGTTCCTTATGCTCTGCTCAAAACCCACAACTTCCTCAACAAGAAATATAGTCGCGAAAGTAAATTATCAAATTTGCAACGGTTTGTGAGGTTGACATGACCCTTTCTATCTCTTGTGATCAGGCAAGTCCATTCAGAGTCTGAAATACTGGAGGATGAATGTGATTTGACATGACTTTGGGCAAAGACACTCTTCTGAGGATTTAAAAATGAAGAACAAAACTTTTCCTAATGTTTTTTACCAAATTTGTCAAAACAAAATTGTCAATAAACTAGTGATGGGCTAAGTGTGCCCGAGCAGCCCACAAATTTAGTTTGGTCACTAGCCTAATACACTATTTTCATATCTTCAAATAGTTATAAACCAACCGGTTTTGGCACTTTATTTTCTCAAATATTTGTAATTGGAAGATGTCTGAGTAAAAAAAAAGGTCATATTTTGATTCAGGATATCAGAATCACCTCTACAAATGCTAAGATGATCAATAAATGTATCTAAATTTTAATAACTCAGAAAACGTTTCTTTTACTAACATTAGCTCATAAGGCTGATTATTTGCCAAATATTGACAATGGCATAGCAAAACATACACTGTAAATTTTGAATTTTGAGTTAGCTTAATTGATTGAGTGAGATGGTTGCACAATTCCTTTGAGCCAAGATAGCTTGCTGTTTGCAAGTTATAACAGCATAAAGATTATCATAACTCAAAACAGCAAGCTATCATGGCTCAAACAAATTGTGCAACCATCTCACTCAATCATTTGAGCTAACTCAAAATTTCAGAATTTACAGTGTACTGACGTTCTATAGAAATTCTGATTTCAGATTTGGAATCAGCATGCTTATAAGGTTTGTAGAGGTAAATTTCCTCAGGTAGCAAAACATTCTTTGAACAGTGTTATCATTGTTTGATGATGCAATCATGATCATTAAGTAAAATATCAAATTACTGTTGCACAACTGGCCAAAACACAGCGGGTCACATCGGGACTACTCCTAACCCTTAACACTACTTTGAAAAACAGGACAGCTTTTTGTATCATATTGGCATTTTTCTGTGAAATGTGATAAAAAATCAGAGTGAGCTAATAATTTCTGCGTTGCCTGTATTTTGAATTACGGCATGCATCTGTGTAGGATCCATTACATTACAGATATATATAATTTATAGCAGTCATATGCCAAAGGCCAAGGACGTGGAAATATTGAATATTGACCATATGTCCCCAGAGAAGCAGCTGAAACCAGAGGTCAGAAATTGGTCACCTGCCCTGAATGACCTGAGGCTGCAAATGAAAGAGTCAGGAATGGCTCAGAGCATCAGCAATTATTCCATGATCAATGCATTGATTGGCCGCGAGAGATCAGGACTAAAATGTATACATGTATCTTGCTTGTAAAGTAGGGACCACCATGATTAATTTACTTACTTGCAATACTTCTCATTTTGGTTCTGAGTATATGATAAACCATAATTTCCTCATTAACAATCCAGTAACAAAAATGGAGAAACCCATAAATATGTCTCCAGCGTCATTTCCATATATTTTTTTTACTCTTCCCTCTCCTGACTCTTCCCAAATTTGTGAAAAGCTTTATTCTCAAGGGCCCTGTAGTTCCACGCAAATCAAAATGTTTTTGCGAAGCCATGAAAAGCACTCCATGAATCAAACAAGCAGAATGATGTTTTAAACATTGACAGGAGCAATAGCAATGTTGATGAATGTGTGGACTGAATGGTACTCCGGGCGTTTGGCTAAAGGGAAAATTTTGATACAGAGAATGATTCTTGGAATAACATAGCTCCTATTGACTAATGTATTGTATTGCATTAGTTGTTCAGTCCCATCAGTTTGGGATAGTGATAAAGCTCAGGGAAGTCACAACTGCTAGGATTCCATGGGCCGTGGCATGTACCTTGCATTACTAGTGATAGCTACAGTGTAAAATGATGAGTGATTAAGTGGAACCTTCAGTTCAAAATGTACAGGTTTTTTTTGTTACCCCACCAAAGATGACTGGACAATTCAGTTTATTGTCCAATGGTGGCCTAAATTTTCCTAATTTGGACCTGTCTCTTTGAGTCGGTAGCTGCACAAATTAAATGAGCACAAATAACCACTAGGCCATGTTAAACCCTGAAGATAGTTAGTAAGTGGAGATTCAAGCAACATCAAAGTCAGCCCTAAAATTCTCTAATGGCTGACATTCTATCACACTTACCATGGGAAAGAAAGGGCTAATCATTTTCTAAAAGCAAAGGCAGAACCGATTAATCTCTTGATTCTTTGAAAAGAGCTGAAAATAGTTGTCCCGTTAAAAGCATTTCTTTGTTACTTTGATGGAAAATTGACAGAAAGACAATAGTATTATAAGCTGCTGAAACCACAGGAGTAGGACATTTGTGGCTTTCTGTGAAATGTCTATGAAAGTAAATGACAGAAATGAACTACAATTATTCTCTTCAATAATGAAGCCAGCATCGACCAATATATAACTCACTTGCTGTGGTTACCAACTTGCAGAGTGATTCTTTTGGCTCAATTCAATATTTTTGGGTATAGCATGGAAAGCATAGAAACCTATTGTAAAAATGTTTGTTTTGATATGACATTACTCATTATTGTTATCAAAATAATTAGGAAACAACACTAAAATATCTTGAATAGAGACAGGATACAATGCACAATATACATACTGACTCTCTTCTCATAACTGACCGTTATGTGACTGTTCTCTCCATTCTAAACATTTCCAGACTTCGTACACCAGGAAGAACATCTTACCTGAAAAAAAGAAAGAAACATTTTGAGAAATTTGACAACAGGTACGAATATCAATTCTGAAGCATGTTTATCGCATACATTGCAGTCACAGTAATATCGAGTGAAGCAGGACTTATCTATGATCTTCATCTTCAACACTCATTGAAGAAATATCAAATTTCTTGAATTCACCAGAATTAATTGCCCTGGGCAATGATTCAAAAATTTTTTCAATTTGTAAGCAATTGTCTTCATCCCTGTTACCTTCAGTAAACACTGCAAGAACCTTGACGTCCTTGTGATGAAATTGAATTTTCTTCTTGACTGTACCAATGTCTGAGATACTTCAATACATACACTGTACAAGGTATATTTACATGTGCAACAGAGGAATCCCTTGCTAATAGATAACCTTCTTTTTTTTTCACAGAGAAAGGCAAAGAGAGCATACATTATGCAAGGCATGGACCTTGAGGCACCTTTTTTGTTTTCTGTAGTCTTAATTATGTATCTAGGAAGTTACCAACAAAGTCTTCAAAGAAAGAAACATCAGGAACCTTCGAAGTTCTGAGCTGCATTAGCTTATTGTTTACAATGTATTATTCAGAGGAATACGATGTAATTTTCTTCCACCAAGATTAAAGAGACAGAAATCAATTACACCGAGAGACAAAGTACGTTGTGCATGCATTGCATCATACATTAGGACTGAGTATACACTGTATGCCCTGTCTAAGTGCACCACTATTGTCACTGCAAGAACATGAATGTTGAAGAATTGTAGATGGTTTTTAATCATTTAGTAAATAAGATGTCATCGATATCGAACATCTTCAATACATGTTGCATTCTGGTGTGTCCGTCCAATAAATTTACTTGCAAAACTTGAAAAAGAATAATTATCAATATTCTACCTCATTTGACCAGTGTTCAACCACTTCATAGGTCATTCCAACAGTTAATGCAGACACGTCATTGGATGGCAAGCGGAAGTAAAACATAAAAAACTTTATATATTTAATAGTTTTGAGCCAACTTTTTCTTTTTAAGAGTATATTGGTTGAACAAAATCATCAAATCTTAATTTTTTCACTTTTAATCAGCTTATTTTGCAATTGCAACAATCCTTGTGACTTCCTGTAATTTCATCAGAAGTGATAAAAGTAGGATTCAGGAGGTTTTGCTGAATAGATACACTACAACAAAAACGTCTTTACTTGAAATATAAAAAGAGATAAGTGATAAAGCATGTATTTTCAGTTGTGAAAATTGGTTTGATCTATGCAGCTTTTGAAATTAAATTGCAAGCTCTCTCTTTTTTAAGCAAAATACTTGACCATCAATCAGATTCAATCTCCATGTACTCCGATTCAGTTCATAAGAAGTTTGTGCTCCTCAGCATGCAAAAGTGTGTGTTTCACAGTGGTGAAATTTCTTGAAAAAACACTTAAAAACCTCAATAATACACCATAGAGTTCAAAAGTGAGGTAGATTCTACTACAATTATTCATCAGAATGATGAAACTGTGGACAAGCTGGCAAATAAACATATTTTATACGTTTCCTCAGAAATGTTTACTTTTATAGGTTTATCACACTCTGTCAGTCTGGATGAAGTATAATGACTTTTATCTTAGATATTACCAAGCAGGAAAAATAAGCAATTTTGATTACTTGTTGATGCATCTAAAACCCAAATATCTAAAAAAATTCCCAACAGATTTTTTCATATGATACATCAAAATGTTTGTCTGACCTTCCTCTACGTCACTACGCTAATCGCTTTCTTGGTCAATTTTTTTAACCCCAAAGTTTCTGCAAACTCGCTGTGTATACTACTTGTACATATACAACAGAGGAATTCCTTGCTAATCGATAACCTTGGTTCATAGTTTTGTCACATAGAATGGCAAAGAGAGCATGCAAAATGCAAGGTATGGACCTTGAGGCACATTTTTTGTTTTCTGTAATCTTAATTATGTATCTTGGATGTTACCAACAAGGTCTTCAAAGAAGGAAACGTTAGGAGCCTTCAAAGTTCTGTGCTGCATTAGCTTATTGTTTACAATGCATTATTCACAGCAATATGATATATTTCTCTTCCACCAGAGACAGAAATCAATTACTCCTAGAGACAAAGTATGTTGTGCATTGCATTGTACAGCAGGACTGAGTGTACACTGTATGCCCAGTCTAAATGCACCAGTGTTCTGACAGCAAGAACACAAAAAGGTAATATGATATTTTAAGAATATAATAAAATGTTTAAGCGCTTATTCAAGAATTGCAGAATGTAATACATAATGAATTTAGGGAAATCATCATTGACAGGGGATTATCCCAAAATGAAATATTATCCAGTTATTGTTGAATCAGAATTTGGATAACATTCACAATGCTTACAATTTCTGCATGTTGAAATGCCACATTTCTGTGTAGGATCCATTACACATATATTGCAGTCATATGCCAAAGACTAAATTTGTGGAAAATATGAAATTGGCATATTGCAGCTGTGGAGGAAGAGGAAACCATAAGTCCCCAGAAAGGCAGCTGAAACCGGAGGTCAGATATTGGTCATCAGCCCCAGAGTCACCTGAGATGGGTCAGGAATGGCTCAGAGCAACAGCAATTACATCATGATTATTGTGTGTTGATTGAGAGAGATCACGACTAAAGTGTGTACATGTACCTGTTTGTAAAGTACAGTGAGGAAAATAAGTATTTGACTCCCTACCATATTTTCTAGTTTGGGCAGTAGCGCATGCTCAATAGATCTGAAATTTCTCATGTAGATCTGGTCTAACATTAGAAGACAGGTAATGCACAAAAATTAATTGAAAGAAGCATTATGTAATATATACTATAATGAAAGAGGAAGACATCAGAAAAATGCATAAGGCAACAAAACAACTGGGCTAGATATTCAAGGTAGCCTGGTGGGAGAGCTGTATTGTATTTGATTGGACTTCAAGTGAAGGGGTGGGGGCTCTATTTCAGGGGTACCTCTATAAAAGCCAAACACTTTGATATAGAATTAGAGTGGACTGTGGCACTGTGAAAATGGCACTTCGTGTGTCATCATGCTGATGATTTGTCATGATCAAACCCAATACTTTCAATGTTAATTTGATTGAAGGAGACTTATCCCACTTGTTGTTGACAGCCAAACGAAAGGATTATGCATCTGATTTTCACTCTGAAATCCGTTATGAGAAGTCAAATGGCTTTCTCTTGATCATGACTAATCAAACAGCCTCTATGTTTCCCATGTTGAAAGTAGAGAAGATGACACTTCATCGGCTATCATGAGTCATGAAGTGCCATTTTCACAGTGTCACAGTCCACTCTAATAAAGGCAGGTTCTATTGAAGGAGGGAATGAATGATAGAGATGTTATTCTCATAGAGTAAGATTAATCCACCAGGGTGCAGTGAGTGGATCGGGGTGAGTGTTGGAAGCAATATAAACAAAAGGTAATAAAGTGGAATTTTTTAGTACTTTTGATGACTTGACTTGACTTGTGTTGTGCTGGTGAACCGTGGATCAGCCGGGGCAGCTCAACCACCATCTTTGTGGAGGGAGATTGATAGGAAGTGTTTGTCTATGGCATCCCCAGTTTCTTCATTTGCTTTACCAACTCTTTGATATGTTCAATTAAATTAATCAAGGGGAAAGTCAGCCTAAAAATTTCCTAATGACTGTTATTCTAACATGCTTGCCATTGGAAAGAAAAGGAAAATAATTTTCTTAAAGAAAAGGCAGATCCTATTAATTTCTTGGTTCTTGGGAAAGAGCTGAAAATGGTTGTCATGTTAAAAGCATTTCTTTGTGATTTGATGGAAAATTGACAGAAAGACAATAGTAGTATAAGCTGCTGAAACCACAGGAGTAGGACATTTATGGCTGTCTGTGTCTGGGTAATGTCTATCAAAATAAATTACAGGAATGGATTACATTACTCTCTTTAAAATGTGATATAACATTTCTTGGTACTGTTCTAATAATAATAATGAAATAATTTTAAATGTGTGATAAGAGACTGGACACAATGCACAATGTACATACCAACTGTTTCTCACAACTGACTGCTAGGTGACCATTCTCCTCATTCTAATTCTTCATATGTATACCAGAAAGAAATATCTTGCCTAAGAAAAAAAAAAGTAAAGATTTTGAGAAATTGACAATGCTGATACAAGGCATGTACAGAGCAATATCAGTTTTTAATCATGTTATTCACGTATGCTGCAGTCACTGTCATATTGAGTGAAGCAGGACTGATCTCTAAATCTGCTGACGACTCCCTGCAACTCAGTTAATCAGCGACTTTGTGTTCACCACTCATTGGAGAAATATCTTTTCTTGGCTTCACCAGAATTAATCTCCCCTGGGCTAAGACTGAAAACCCTTTTTAATTTGTAAAGAAATTGTCCTCATCCCTGCTACATCGAGTAACTACAAAGGTGATGTCTTTGCACTAAGGAAATAAAAGCATTATCGTCTCGACAATATCTCTCAAACAAGCATATAACACAGGGTATATTTTCATGTGCAACCTCAGTGTAGAGAACAATTCAGTTGAAACATTTTATTCATTTATGGCAATGCTCAAGCTTGTAGGGCACCGCAAATCCTTCTAATCCTTGAAAATTGAGAAAAATGAGAATTTGCCGTCACTAGCAACTTCACCTGATATGAACCTAAATAACATTATAGGGACATCTTTGACCATTCTGCACACAGGATGGAGGTCCAGCTAACTACTCTGGACCAGGTGCAGATGACTTTCACTGAAGAATGGCCATATTGATCAAAAAGAAGCAAAAAACAGATTGGCGGTATCCATGTCAAGTTAAGTGAAGGCTGAGGTCACGAATGTGGCATTCAACATGATATTGTTATGTTTATTGGTTGTACACATCAAGATTAAGTTGGCATTTTTTGCGTATGTTGAAATTTTATGTCTGTGTTGTTGAGCCACTGTGCGATTTTAGATGATTTTCTTCTAAAAATGATCAATTTTGCCGGGTCACCCAAAGAAAGATTTCAAATAATTTTCAGCCTCTAAAAATGGTTTATGATATTATTTATACATAAATCTAATGTCTGAGGAAGAAATCTATGCAATTCCACACTTTCAATAACCAATTTTAGAACTTTGTAATCCTGACACCTTGAAAATCCAAATTATTCCAGCATTTTGATCAAGAGTGTATCTCTCAAACAAGCATATAACACAGGGTATATTTTCATGTGCAACAGAGGAATCCCTTGCTAGTACATAACCTTGGTTCAAAGTTTTTTCACACAGGAAGGCAAAGAGAGCATACATTATGCAAGGCATGGACCTTGAGGCACATTTTTTGCATTCTGTAATCTGTATTATGTATCTGGTAAGTTACCAACAAAGTCGTCTGAGAAGGAAACGTCAGAAACCTTTAAAGTTCGGTGCTGCATTAGCTTATTGTTTATAATATATTACTAACTGGAGTAACTGAACCACACTCATTGCTGGATCAATGTATTTCGACACTTGGGGTGTAGAAGTTATTTTGATGCTGCTTTTATGTGATGTAACAAAGTACAATACTTGTTGCTGTACTTAGTCCTAAACCTCCAGCAAAGTAAATTACCTAGAGTGAATGTTTGATCAAATTTCTCACTTCATTTCAAATTACTCCCTGGAAAATATGAGTTACAAAGCTTTTCTAAATCTGTTTCAGACTCTGTGACACAGAAAAAAATTGCAGACCATAATCACATAGTCTAGAGGTAATCAATGAAATAGAGAGCGCAGATTTTTCTTCTCCTCAATTCATCAAAATTTCCAATTCGCAAAAAAAGAGTCAAGCAGCTTATTTTAAAGCGGAAACAACACAAAAATATTGATTACAATTGTAAATGTATCTTACCTCATAAACATAGGATGCAATCAGTTTTGCTTGATGAGTGTAAAATGCATAACAACTTTTTTCCCCAAAATATAAATTGGATTAAGAAAAAGATTTACTATTTCCGTCATGAAAAGTGGCTTTATAGGATAAAACATAATTCTATTTCAAAAGAGCAATAAAAATGTTTTCTTATCTGCTGCACACAATTTAATGTATAATATATTTTCCAATGTTCACCTCAGTTCATAATTTCAAATAAATATCAACATACATCCGATCAGGCCATTACGCAGTTTGAGCACTGCAGCAGATACATCTTTGAAGAAGGTTCAATTTCAGAATATAACAACAATGGCTGGTCAAAAGTGGATCTGCATTTTCATGTTCCTTGGACTTCTGCTTCTCTCCTTTGAAGCACAGGAATCAGCTGCTGATTGGTAATGTATTTTTGATGAATTGGGTTATTTGATTCCCAGTCAGTTGCCTTATCTCCAAAAGTGAAAAATGTTTCGGTCCTGCACTCACTAAAGTGAGTTTTATCCCATTTGGTTCATGCATCCAGAAGTTATGGCACATCTATTATGACTTTCAGGTTTGCCTTCAAGTTATACCGTATTTAGAAGCTGACATGCTTTCACTTGGAAGCTACCCACCTCATTCGTTTATGCTGGTATACCATTCCTCACACCAACTCTTTGGGACTAGAAATAAGTCATGTCAATGGAAAGACTTCTCCATGGCTTACTGTCATCGCACTTTACAAATTTCAGCCAATTCAGAGAATTATTATTTTTAGGTTAATACATCCAGGCGCAGGAGTACAGTGCCCCTGAGCAAACTTTAAGATTAAGGCCTATCTCAAAAGTAATGAAGCCAAAGAGTGACATGACTATCAAAATTTTATATTGTATTTTTTTATCAAATGACCATGCAGTTTTGTTAAGGCCTATCTCAAAAATAATGAAGCCACACAGCTGGTTTTCACTGAGGGTCACAAATTTTGATAACAGCTGTATGAAACAACTTCATATTACAGTCTTGCCTTAAATACATTCTTAAGCCAAAATCCTGAAAATTTCAAGGCAATTCGTCAAAAGATTATTGAGATAGAGATGAAAGTTTATCGGAAAACATGCATTTTTTTCACTTATTTAGCGTGACATAGACTTTTTCACCTGATGAATTCTTTCAATTTTACAAAGTTTGACATGTTCCATTGCTATTTCCTTTTACTTTTTGGAACCTTCACATCCCCAGGCTTCATAAATCCATTGAAACAAGCACTTCCATCCACTGGTTTTGACACAATTGAGTTATTTGGGTTCAAAGGTTGACTTTTTAAAATGGAGTCAAATTTGAATGTTCCTGATCAGAAATGCTCTAGTTTCCCTTTAGCATATTTCAGTTGAATCTTTTTGCCATTGAGATCTAGTATTACATCTGCTTAGTTGTTTTGGAGCTTTTTATGATTCTGGAAAATCTAGTTCACGGAAAAATTCCAATGAATGGCTGGAAAGGTGAATGTGTCGCACGAGTAACGCCGAGAGTACTTTCAAATGGTACAGAGCTATGAAAGCTCTGTTTTTAATCTGGATTGGCTCAAAATATAGTACATCTATGAAGTTTTATTAATCTATGAACTAACCCAAGTTTTTGACGGGTTTCTGGTGATTAAATTCAAAAGTTATGTTCGTCGCACGTGTAACGCTCTGAAAAATTTTGATCGTATTCAATTTTTTTTCCTGACAAACAGTGAAACGATCATTCTAATATTATTTGGAGTGAAAATTAACAATTAATTTCAATAGTTGGAGTACGCTTCATTGCCAAATTACAAACATTTTAACATTTATGGAGCTTTTTTTTAAATTTGGGGCCAAATTGTCTAAAAAGGCAATAAACAGTAACAAAATATTTTTTATTTTGTAAATGGTTGTATTTTACCCCCAGTTATGATTGATAATTAATATAAAATCAATTTGAGTCAAAACCAGAACATTTTCTGAAGATTCATATCACACCAGTACTTAAAATCAGCTTTTTATGTCGAAAAATGGGCAAAAAATCACACTTCTATCATCATTTGCTGAGCAGACATTCACTTCGGTGGCACTTATTTGGTATCAATTTGAAGCCCACATATAGACGCATTACATACTATAGGGCAGTTAAATCATTTTAAACGAAAAAATGTGCTTCTGGGGTTAATATATGTAAGTTTAGAAAAGAAATTAATGAAAAATTTCGAAAAATTGGGTGTTTCTCAAAATATATTTGGTGTATTTGAATGACAATCGTCCAGAAGACTTTTAGAAATGTGCCAGTTGTTGTCAAATAAAGAAAACGGATTTAAGTTCATGGCAAAATACCATTCAGCCCAGTTATGTTTCACTGCCATGAAAAACAGTTTTTAAAAATTCTGTAATATTCAGCTGTTATCAATTACTTTCACTCATCAAAGCACCATGGCCAATGTAGTTTCTGGAACTTAAATATGTTCTTTACAATATGCTAAGGTCATTTCATACAAAAATACATTTTAAAATTTTGATGGTCATGTCACACTTCGGTTTCATTATTTTTAAGATAGGCCTTAAGAACATATCTAAGTTCCAGAAAATATATTTACTACAGATTTCCAACCAGTGGAAATAACTGATGATAGCAGAATAATACCAAATATTTAAAAGTTTTTATTTCTATGTACAGGGTGTCTACAGAAAAAGAGGACAGTCAACACAATTTGATCTGTTTACATTTTAATTTTGTGCCAAGCATCATTATTCAACAAAACATGATTTGTATATGAACAGTATATTCAAAACAGTCAAATTACCCATTATTCGCACCCCTTGATGTGGTAACTTTCTGCAGATGAGACATAAATGATGCAAAAGCGTGTTTCATGCTCTCCACGAACATTTTGCCCCATGCAGACATGGCGGAGGCCTTAAACTTTAATGCGAGGGTTGCGATAACTTGCTGGATTCTGTCTCCCAATTTGCCCATACTGAATAATCCACTGGGTCCAGCTCAGGAGACAATGGGTGGCACTCTACCTGGCTGAGGAGGCTTGTTTTGAGGCATTCCTGAGTCTTCTTCGCAGTATGAACAGGTGCAACACCTTGTAGGAAGATGATTTTGCCAACAAAAGAGTTTCTCGTCTGATGCCATGGCACCCCAAATTATTTCAGAATGTTATTATAAACATTTGTATCAATTCCGGTACTCTGGTCAATGGTTTATTTGAGACATTTTTGTAATTTTCTTGTCATCAGATGACCCCATGTTCAAGACCAAGTGCTAGGTCCTGAATTGAATTATCGGCAGCTGGAGCATCAACAAATGTCCCACTACTCACGCATGAATCATTCCTACTCTCACAAGCACCATAAATGGTTAAAAATTTCTCATCAAGAATGAGGAAAAAAGGACGACCTTTTTCAGCTTAGAGCAATGAAAGCACTTTGGCATATCATGCTTGCATTTTGCCTTTAGTAGTGATCTAATTCACAAATAAACATATTTGCAATAGACCTAATATGGCTGGCTATCAAATCCATTCTTATGTTAGACTTATCACCAAATTCTGAACTTATATGTGTGGGAAAAAGAAGAAAAGTGACTGTCCTCTTTTTCTGTAGACACCCTGTATACAAGAGAAAACTAAACTAAATGTCAATTTATCATCAAAGGAAATCAAATATGATGACAAAGGGCAAGTAGTGTAGATAGAGTCTTCATGGCAGTTTTCATTCCAATACACCAATTATATTGTGAGAAACACACTATTTACGATAATTTTTCAGCAATTTTTAAAAAAAAAAAGTGATTAAATTTGCCCCAGAAACATATGTGTTCTTTTAAAACGATTTAAACTGTCCTATGTTATGGGTCTGGATGTTGGCTTCAAATTCGTACCAAATAAGTGCCACTGAAGTGAGCATTAATTCAGCAAACGATGAAAGAATCATGATTTTTGGCCCTTTTTTCAAATGTATGACCATTTCGAATTAAAAGGGTGTTCTCAGATTGGATATTGCCTTTATCGCCAATTTGGCCCTACATTTTCAAAAAACTTCATATATGCCATTATATTATAGGCCTGTACTGGTCATGAATCATATTCAAACTACTATAATTTGAATATGATCAATATTTTTGTGAGCGTTACGAGTGCGACAAAGTAATTTTTGTATTTTACCACCAGGTATCAGTCACCAACGTGTATTAGTTCATGGATTATTGATGCTTCACTGATTTACTATGTTTTAAGCCAATCCAGGTTAAAATCAAAGCATTCATAGTTTTTTGCCATATGAAAGTATTCCTTGCATTACGCGTGAGACACATGCACCTTCCCTCATATTCATTGGAATTTTTTCATGAAATGAATTTTTCACAAGCATGAAAGGCTCCAAAACAACTAAGTAGATATTATACTAGATCTTAATGGCAAAAAGATTCGACTTACATGTTTAAAGGGAAATTACGACATCCCGGTTCAGGAAGCTTCAAATTTGACTCAATTTTTCAATTATGTCCAAACAAGCATATAAATCTACTTGTTTCAATGAATTTATGAAACCTTTGGACACAGAGATAAAAGGAAAAATTAAGAAAATGACAATGAGATATGTCAAATTTCATACACCTGAAATAATTCAAGTGAAGCAAAATGAAAAATTTACCTTCTTCAATGCATCGCTTTTAAGATTATCTTGACAACCGTCTGTGATATTGTCATGGAATTTTCTGGACTTTGCAAAAGAATGTATTCAAAGCAATAGTGCAATATAAAGTTGTTGCATGCATCCATTACTACATTTTTTGACTGACAATGAAATTCGGCCCTGTGGCTTCATTTTTTTCAAGATATTTAAAAAACAAATGAAGAAATCAATATTTTTTTCTCAGTCCACAAAACAGCAAACTGCAAACTGAAAGCAACATAGGAGGTGATCTGGTTAAACCTGAGGGGTTTTAAACTCAATGGGCTTTTAGAAAGTAGAAGGATAACCTTTTAACTGATGGATGACACTAAAAATAATCTGACATTCAATTTTGGGTAGTAATCATTGCTGGTAAAAAAAAATATACAGAAATTTAAAAAATACTTCTGGTGTGGTTATAACCTATCTAACCTATCTACCTACCCTATCTACCTACCAGGTCCTATCTACCTACCTACCTATCTATCTATCTACCTGTCTATCTGTATTTATCTGTCTACAGTTTAACAAAAATAAGTCTGTATATCAACCCCAAATGCATGTAATTGTAGGTTAGTGGCATTTTTACTGACTGAGCCATCAGCCTTCGAGTGAGCCTACCCATGATATCAAAAACTTGTGACTTTTTTCAATGGATATGACCAATTTCACCATGTGGGGGAGCCACCTGCTGGGACATACTTCATCAGGTCTGAAGAAACTTATTTCTCAATCATATTTAACAGACTTCATCGACATCATCGTATAGATTCATTGGATGACAATCATGACATTAGAAATTATATGAGTGGAGTTTGAGCACCTTTTGGTAAACATTTCTTTGGACAAGCCAAAACTTGAAATTTAAAAGAGGGGGTACATGCACTCACGGTTTGCTAGATAGATAGATAGACAGATAGATAGATAGATAGATAGATAGAGATAGATAGATAAACTGTTCAACAAAGATAAGTCCCCCTGGCCCATTATGAAGACTTGAATATATCAAGGAGCGCTTTTTCGATTTTTGTGATAGTTTACTCGATTGTATGGGGCCTGCACATTGACATTGCGCCTGTGTATTTGTAGCTTGATTGTTTTTTTTCTATCTATCTACAGTGCATCTATCTATCTATCTAATATTTTGAGAAAACTTCGTTAATTATCATATTTTGGAGAAAGCTTTGTTCACAGCCTGTCTTTAGATTTTTTGTTCTTTCAATACAGAAAAAACAGAAATGAGTAGCTAATTGCTGTGATTTAAAAAATGTGCTCTGAGAGGTTTCAAATGTGGACTCAATCAATCAATGTTCTTCGGAGATATGAATTGCATGAATGCCCATGAATGAAACTCGTGTTGTCTGTAACAAACATGGATCACAGAAATGACTTTCACAAAATGTGTGAAGTACAAAACTTCACAGTTTCAGATGAGGTTTGCAAATTTATTAAACATGAACAACAAACAAATCAACAGTTATCAAATTATGCAAATATCAAACACAGAATGTTTGTCATTTTAGGTGGTAAATCGGCGAAAATTGGCCGATTTTGATGCTTTAAAGTACAGGAATGCTTTCAAATTTTCACACCATATATTTTAAAGCATTAGCTATCTAATCATACCTTTATTTAGGCTCAAAACAGTCCCAAAACAGCTGCGACACGTTTCATTGTCGCAGGTGTAGTGCTCAACCTATGTTTTGTCTCCCATCCTTGACAACTACATTCTCAAGGTGGGTCTTACTATCTAACCTTTTCACATTTCATTTTCACAATAATTTCTATTAGATACATAAAAGAGTTAATTTTTCCCACCATTACCCAATGGTCCACATACACTATTGTGCGCACACTTGTGAAAAAAAAAAAAAAATTCCAATGTCACAACTCATTTTGGTCCTCATAACCAAGCTATTTAGGATGTTGCCTGCAAAATATGTTGGTCTGGACTCTGGAATCTCTGGATGGGTAATTTAATTATTTTGTCTTAAAATTAATAAAATCGTGCGGTCAAAATTATTCGAAACTCACTTCAATGAACAAAAAAAAGCCATGACCTGGGGTTATTTGTTAGCAGTTATGCCTTGTTAATATCATATTTTAAGACAAACTGTTCTAGTCATGTTCTATGTTGCTTCATAAATATCTATGATATAGAAATCCTTAAAGTATTACCAAAAACTAAAAGGAAATGCTTAAATAGATTCAAATGTAGCCAGAAGCAGGTAAACACACAAAACAAATGCTAAAGTCAATTTCGCATGGCTAAATTAGTAGTAATTAGACAAACATACAGTCAAGTGAGTGTATCACACTCTGAAGACAAGTTTTTAAAAAAGCATGTTTCACGCACACATTATCACAGATGTTAAATAATACTGTCTTTCCTACCAAAGAAAGTCTCTGTAAATAACTTGCATAACTTATATCCGATTTTATTACCCTATTTTGGCCAGAAAATATGGGTGTGATAAACAAAAATCTTAAATTTGGTATAACTCAAAATTCTCCCAACAGATTTTTTCCGTTTTTGTCTTAAAATGTCCTCCAGACCTTGCTCTAGAGCCGTGCACTTATCGTTTTCTCGCTTATTTTCTTAAAATTTGCTCAGGGGCCCTGTGGGAGGAAGAGGAGCAGGAGGACAAGTACCAGCAGGTCTAAGAAATGGAAGAAGTGTGAGAGAAACCGAAGCAGGAAGAGGAGGAGGCAGAAGAGGAGGTGGAGGAGGAGGAGGAGGAGGAAGAGGATAATTACAAGTATTAAGATATCTTGTCACCATAAAGGCTGTTTATGCTTTTGTAAGAGCTGCACACAATGTGCCACACTTGATATTGTTTTTCATCTCAAAAATAAACAATGATATGTCAAATCGGCAACATGATTTTGCTGGAGTCTTGTACAACATAATCTTTTCATTGACCGTCATTGTAGTAGATGTTGCTTAGAAAAATAAAAACCAATATAACTTTCTACGCAATGTTGTTTTACGTTTCAAACTTTCAACCATCAATAGCATAAACATGAAGTCATCAGCATATAAAAGCCAAAAAAGAGATAAATGGAACAGGTCATGAAGTGTCACATGTGTCCCTTCATTTCTTCATACTTGTAACATTTTACCATATTGACATGCTGTTCTGTTATTTATCTTTAAATGCTCCCTTGCACAGATTCGTCGAGGGTTCATTCGATCTGAATTCTCCTGAAATTGAAATGTAATCCAATCTACAAAGTGACCACTCACCAAATTAGACAGCTGTGATTACTCCAGAGAAATAGACACCACGGCTACTAAATTATCAGTGAAAGAGATTGGTTCAACACCCTATCCATCGCAGACACAATACTCAATCTAATTGCCATGCCACCTTTCTGTAGGCGTTCTATTGGTTGGCATTATATTGCTTGGCTAAACAAGAGTCTGTTTCAAAGTGAAGCTTGTCTCCATCTTGCATCAAAATGACAAGCATGATAGGCCTAAATGCTACGATTGTGCAAAGAGTGATGCAATTATTTTAGTGTGAAAGTGGCAGCCTCATGTGCAGTGATGGAAATGGAAAATTGTCGTCGGGGGAGCTCTCAGCTTGTGCGGCATCGGCTCGCCATTCCAAATTTGTAAAAGGGAAAGAATTCTTCCACCAGAGTATAATTATGGCTGAAAAAACCACGAGGACTGAAAAATAACATAATAATTGTAATTTTACCACTACTCATTTGGGGAGCTGTAGCAGGGTACAGCTCCCCCTGTTTTTTGGTCAAGGGAGCTCAGTTCCCCCGAGCTCCCCCCCATTTCCATCACTGACTCATGTGTGATTGTTAAGACAACGGTGCAGTGGTCCAAAATCTGTTGTAACAAATTGCACAAATAGGCCTACAGATAGCTACATTGTATATAGTTGCAGGTCTCTGTGTAATGAATTGTACCACAACTGCATTAATACTGCATTAATATACATGAATAAGCATAATCATAATATTGTTTTGTTTGATCACTTCTGGGCCACATATAATTCTCTTGTCTTAAAATAGATCAAGTAGGCCTCTCAGTGTCAATCTGGTGAACCAAGAAATAAAGTCACAAAACAGTTATTAGACAAGCTTTATAAAAAAAGTCATAGTTCATACGTTGTAGATAAATAAACTATATGACTGAACCCTCTTCCAACATAAAGTCACCAAAAAAACATGGATTTTGGAGCCAGCAAAAGATATTGACAACTCACTGAACTCTGTCTTTCCTGTCATTTACACAATGTAATAGATCAAGATGAAGATAGGCGTCTTTAAGAGCTCGATTTGACCCTGTCGACCTCCTAATGGCTCACAAGCCCACATCCACTTAGTGACTAATCAACCAATGATTGTTTTTTCTTTGAGCCACAAGGATTATATTCTACGATCTTTCCTATCTGGGGCAGGGGAAGGGGGTGGTGGAGGGTTTTGTTCATTTGGTTGCGCACTGGATTTAATTGCCACGACCTGGGTTTAGGGATAGACTTTGCGCTTGCTGGGTCATCCAGGCTGTCGGACTGCAGTTTCAGTCATCCTTGTTCTCATTGATGTAAATTCCACCTTTCTAAAGCACCAATCATACAATTATTCATCCTCTGAATATCCTTCTGATGACTGATGTTCGCTGTTGAGGAGCATCCTTACAATATACATACTTTTTATTCAGTTTTACCGTTTATTATAACTTCTCACCATATTGAACTGAACCTTTTTTTTGTTAGATTTTTCTTCTAGATAATAACATCAGACTAAAAACTTCATCATTCCATTCCTGATGGCTGGGATGATTGGTCTATTGATGCGTGAATTTGTAGCTTGGAGCAGATGGATGCCCTCAGAGCAGTTTTGCGAACAGTTTTTACAGACATCTGTTCAAAAAGATGACTATAGTAATACCACAGTGGAATATGCTGATATCAATCGTGATCATCATGCAATTAAGTATTTAAATTCATGATATTAATAATTTTTTATTTCTTAAATATATCATGTAAACATAGCTTAACATTCAGTCTATTTATGCCTAGCTAAAGTCAAGCTAGTCTGTGGGTACCTGTCAAAAGGCAATGTAATATACATAACATTTTGTACATGAATAGGCCTAATCCTTGATTTACATAGGAACACATGCATGCGTGCAATATTTCAGCAAGCCGCATATTTTGTGTTTTAACATTTCAGAATTATGCTCATTCAGCCCAACTTGAATATTTTTGAGATATACATTCCAATCCAAAAGCAAGTGATATATACAGTCACAATTTGATAAGCAACAGACAGTCCATTTATCATTCAGTTAGAAAATTTTCCTGGCAGGAGCAAGGCTTATCCGCCATTAGGGAAACGGCTGTGTCTGCTGTGTTAGGCCTCAGTACCAATCTCCTGTCCAGTGGGTTGAGATTAGCTCCACTTATGTCGGGACCTGTTTGCAAAAAGCTTTCAAAAGCCCTTGTATCTGATTATAGTTTCTATTCTATTTGCCCAGCAACTATTTTCTAAGGCTTCATAAGGCAGTTCAGTAAATGTTGTCATTTATCAAAATTTGGAAAAGGCTTGGCTTAGGGAACTATATCAATCATTTGATGTAAAAGACACAGTTGATCAGCTGATGATTTATCTTACTTATGTTGTGTAGGTTTAGAAAAAATTTGCATGTAATCAGCCACATATTCCATAAATGTAGTCTATAGGAAAAACATAAAGACAAGCCTTGTCATGAAGTGGATAGATGAAATAGTCTGATTTTCTTGGTATCACACTGAGAAACTGAGAAACACTTTCGACTTCCTAACAGTGCCAATTCGATAACAATTTCTAAAAGGTCATTGAGTCAAATTACCACTAGAGTGCACTCTTTTAGAGTGAAGCAGGGCATATATCACTCTTGCCCCTTTGAAAATAAAAAGGGATTCTCTGTTTAACAAATAGAGTGCTCCAGAATGTGGTGTGGAGATGGGATTGACTATTGTGTGGTCTATAAATATTGGTGTGAAACCAATCACTTTCCAAATGCTGATGGAGAAGCAAATGAAAAATCCAAATTAAGATGCTTTCTTTTGGAGTTCACTATTCTCAGCCAACTGTCTGTTATTCATTAATAAACACAGCATTAGTCTAAACTGAAAGTTTAGCAGGATTGTCTAGAATGAACTTTGAAATTCTAAACAGGCTGTGTGTTATCTTTGAACATGTATTATTGAAGCATCCATGTAAAAACACAAGCAGTTTGTCAATGAAACCAGGGACGGACTGGCCTATGTTGCAGAGTAGTGGCTGCCATGGGTAAAGCCGCTGGGGGGGGGGAGGTCCATACAAGTTACCAAAAAATGAAAAAATCACGGGTAAAGTCAAAAAGTCTACCTTTGTGACCAACATTTTGACTGTATGATGCAAACAAACTTTTAGGTTAAGGCCCCAATGTGAGAGGGCCTGGTATAGTAAATGGTCCTTGCATTTTGGCGTTAATGCTATAATAGAGTAATGCCGAAAAATAAGAATGTGGGGCCTATTGACTTTTTTGCCACCGGGCCTGAATTTTCGCCAGTCTGGGACTTGAAATAACCTTTTGACGTGAAACAAGGATAGTGGGTTACGAAAAAAGTAGAAAAAGCAGGAGTGGTTCCTTTTTGGCAAAAGATCACAGAGAAACCTTTTCCACTCAAGGAACTTCTGTAGAACTGAAGGCCCAATTAGATACCAGTCAAACACTGATTGGTTACCTTCTCTAGGGTCATCTCAGCAAATTAAGCCTATCGGATGGTAAAGATGGGCTTTTTATGTATGTGGCTGCTTGCGGCATTGTGGTGGCATCAAACAGAAGAAAAAAAAATATATATACAGTGTACTTGTGCGGACTATGTCATTACGTAGACAATACTTACAATATCTCAATGACGCTCATTGCTGAAGTGAGAAAATTTAAAGCATGTGTACTTACGCATAACATTCCAGTGACTTGGTAGAAAATGTTCAACTTACATTGACATGCACAATTCCCTGGCGAAATTTTGATAGAAATTGCAAAAGAATCAGGGAATCGTGTGCATCAGATAAGCAGGAAATTATTTCTATTTCTCTCTTTGCATTCACAATGGACTTCCCCCTGGTCTTGAAATGTTCTCATCCTCCCATATTGTGAGGCTACCAATGACTAGCAAGATGGCATGTCTTCTTCTCTACAACTTAACACTCACCGGACTTGTAGAGATTACTTAAATACTCTGTTCAAAATCGCAAATAATCTGCCGCCATCTACTTATAAATACATTTGTACATCAACATCCAATGAATTCAAAGTGAAATGAGGCGAAAAAAAGGACATTGGCTTGAAAAAGTTATTGAAAAATTGTGGATTATCTTATAAGTGAACCAAAGACAAAAAGACAGAGGATCAACTTGGTATTGTGGGCTTCCATATTCGCACAAATATACAATACATGTCATACATATCACAATAATAATTTTTGATAATATATCATACAATTATTCATCCTCTGAATATCATTCTGAGGACCTGTTGATGAGCAACCCTACAATACACATACTTTTTATTCAGTTTTACTATTAATTATAAATTTAAAATCTGATTGACCTGAACCTTTTTTTGTTACATAGTCTATAGACTGAGATTTTCTTTTGCATTATTATCCGTCCAATTACCATGTATCCTTCTTCAGACCGACAGCATGATGTCATGCTGGTTCAGGATAGCTATTGGTCTAGCAGCTCTGTGTGATAAACAGCTGAAGAGCATGACAACATGCTGAGTGAAATTGGCAGGTATAATTAAAGGCCTCATGACAGGATACACCCCCCAAACCCTCTCATAAACTCGGCACCCTCAACTTAACCTCTTGTACCCTCAACTTACCCCTTTTCACTTCCGCCACCCTAAACCACCCTCAGCTTCCCTCAACTACCCTCAACTTAACTAAACTAAAGTCAAGTAACCTCAAGTAACCTCAACTAAACTCAACTTACCTCAACTAAACTTGCCTCCCCTCAACTAGACTTGCCTCTCCTCAACTAAACTCACCTCCCCTCAACTAAACTCGGCTGCCCTCAAGTTAACTCGGCTGCCCTCAAGTAAACTCGCCTCCCCTCAACTAAACTCAGCTCCCCTCGACTAAACTCACATCCCCTCGCCTCCCCTCAAACAAACTCGCCTCCCCTCAACCAAATTCGCCATCCCTCAACTACCCTCAGTTACCCCATGGTAAAACAGTGGTAACCCCAGGGGGTTGAGGGTGTATCCTGCCGTGAGGCCTAATTAACAACAAAAACAGTTAAAGCAAATCCTTAACAGTTTCATGACTCACTGGAATTTTGTTGGTTTTTGTTATTCATTGCACCTGAGTATCCAAACAATTGGTCAAGTTTCAGTTATAGTTTTGGGTTCCTGGTGATTGAGCATGGTGATACACTGCATTGACCTTCAAGCTGGTATTCGACCGGCTGTGAGATTTGATGAAAGTCTTGTTAGTGTTTTACAGCTATTCACTAATCTCCTTCACCAGCTGAGTGACATACATCCTGTTGATGCATATTGAGGACAGATATTGGGATCAGATGTTCTCTGTTTCATATTATAAAATATTTCTTATCACTTCCCATCTTCTTCCAATAAGATTCCAAATCAAGCCACCCTGGCATCAGACAGACAGACAGACAATAGACATTTATTTACATATTGAAAATGCATATATAAACATTCATTTATAGAGGCAAATCACACATTTATCATTTATACAACAGGAATAGAAAATTTCATTATGTAGGGTGACTCCTCTAAGGCCAAAAAATGGCCGCTATCGAAGAACCACCCTAAGATAAAGAATACAACTTTTTAGGAAACTCCTGAGCCCAAAGACATATAGCCACATATTTCAACATTTAAAGACTTTGTAGCTTGTAAATAATAACACATTTTTGATTAACATAAAGAAAGTAAGTAGTTTGTTTTAAATAGTAACCCCAGTAGGATGAAATCTGAATTTCAAAAATCCAATTGCCCCTTTGGATTGAGACAGAAACTTGCATAGAAAGCCCAAGTTTTAGAAAGGAGATCACACATATATCTGAGCAGCATAATTATATTTTATTTCATAAGTCCAATGACATTCACATGCCCTAGGCATTTGGCAATTTCAGCAAGAAATCTCTGACCACTCCCCATGCATGGCATGCTTTAAGTGTCCATGTATGCCATTGACTAAATGATAATGACACTGGAACCTTCACAATGTTAATTTAGTACAATTTAAGAGCAACTGCATGATGTCATGCAGCTTACTCTTCCAACCAATGGGAATGTACAAATAGCTTGACATCACTGAAAAAGCCTTGCATGACATATAGTTTTTCTACTCACAACTCAACTGACCAATAGCTACACAGTCTCAGCATGACATCAAGCTTTCAGTCTATGAAAAAAAAATTGAAGGATTCATAGTTATTGGATGGATAATAACATCAGACTGAAAACTTCATCACGCCATTCCTGATGGCTGGGATGATTGGTGTGGTGCACGTATCTGTGCCAGATCTGTTAGATGTCTACCAAGCCTAATGATGCGGATGTTCTGAATTTGTAGCTTGGAGCAGATGGATGCCCTCAGAGCAGTTGGTCAAACAGTTTTTACAGAAATCGGTTCAACAGGATGACTACAGTAATGACATAGTGTAATATGCTGATATCAATTCTGATCATCATGAAATTGAGTATTTAAATTAATGATGTTGATACATTTCTATTTTTTAAATATATCATGTAAACATTAGCTTAACTTTCAATCTATTTATGCCTAGCTAAAGCCATACTAGTCTGTGGGTACCTTTCAAAAGATAATATAATATACTTACCATTTTGTTCAAGAATAATCCTTGATTAACAATTGAAAATAGATTTGAGGCAAAAGAGATATTGGTGTGCAAATTTGAATGCACTTGCCTGTCCAGTGTACAGGCAGAAATGTGAACAACATCATGTAAACAACATCAAATTTTGCAATGTACGTGTGCAATTTTTCAGCAAGCCGCATATTTTGAGTTTTAACATTTCAGAATTACGCTCATTCGGCCCAACTTGAATATTTTGTGACATACATACCAATCCAAAAGCAAGTGATATATATACAGTCACAATTTGATAAGCAACAGACAGTCCATTTATCATTCAGTTAGAAAATTTTCCTGGCAGGAGCAAGGCTTATCCACCATTAGTGAAGCGGCTGTGTGTGCTGTATTAGGCCTCAGAACCAATCTCCTGTCCTGTGGGTTGAGATTAGCTCCACTTATGTCAGGACCTGTTTGCAAAAAGCTTTCAAAAGCCCTTCTATCTCATTATAGTTTCTATTCTATTTGCCCAGCAACTATTTTCTAAGGCTTCATTTAAGGCAGTTCAGTAAATGTTGTCATTTATCAAAAATCGGAAAGGGTTGGCATAGGGAACTATATCAATCATTTGATGTAAAAGACAGAGTTGATTAGCAGATGATATATATCTTACTCATGTGGTGTAGTTTTAGAAAAAAAGAAGGAACTGGTGCAATCTGGTCACATCAGGTGTTTTTGTGAGTTACGGTTTTGCACTATCATCTGAGCTGGAATTTGCATGTAATCAGCCACATATTCCATAAATGTATAGTAGGGCGTCCCAAAAAAGTGAAAGTTTGAAATTTATTGTGGCTAACCTCTAAATGTGTTCTATAGCCCCTCTCTGACTCTCATGCAAAATTTCAGCTCATTTGAAGTTGTTTTAGATGTTGCTCAAGAGCCCCAAAGATAGATGGGGGTTTAACATTGAATTTTCATTCGAAAATGGCTATTTTAGCTAATAGCTGATAAATGATCAGTTTCAGTCCACCCAAACACATGAAAAGTTGATACAAAGATGTATAAATTAATCTGCACACTGTTGTACCAATTTCGTATCTTTACCTGACTTGGTTCTTGTGTAATTCGCCATTAGTGAAGCGGCTGTGTGTGCTGTATTGGGCCTCAGAACCAATCTCCTGTCCTGTGGGTTGAGATTAGCTCCACTTATGCCAGGACCTGTTTGCAAAAGGCTTTCAAAAGCCCTTCTATCTCATTATAGTTTCTATTCTATTTTCCCAGCAACTATTTTCTAAGGCTTCATTTAAGGCAGTTCAGTAAATGTGTCATTTATCAAAAATTGGAAAGGGTTGGCATAGGGAACTATATCAATCATTTGATGTAAAAGACAGAGTTGATTAGCAGATGATACATCTTACTCATGTGGTGTAGTTTTAGAAAAAAAGAAGAAACTGGAGCAATCTGGTCACATCAGGTGTTTCGGTGAGTTACGGCTTTGCACTATCATCTGAGCTGGAATTTGCATGTAATCAGCCACATATTCCATAAATGTATACTATTGTATAGTTTTAAGGGAAAACCTAAAAACAAAAGATAATGCCTTGTCATGAAGTGGATAGATGAAAGAGTCCAATTTTCTTGGTATCACACTGAGAAACACTTTCTACTTCCTAACAGTGCCAATTTGATAACAATTCTGAAAGGCCATTTTTTTGTTGAGTCAAATTACCACTAGAGTGAACTCTATTAGAGAGGGCAGGGCATATATATCACACTTACCCCTTTGAAAATGAAAAGGGATTCTCTGTTTAACAAATAGAGTGCTCCAAAATGTGGTGTGGAGATTGGATTGACCATTGTGTGGTCTATCAATATTGGTGTGAAGCCAATCACTTTCCTTACTACATTTTTAGAGTGGTTTTCGCAGCTCTCTGATTTAGTTTGCGGTCAATTATGTGCTGTTGGAGAAGCAAAATTAATGAGAAATCAAAATTAAGATGATTGCTTTTAGAGCTCTCTATTCTCTGCCAACTATCTGTTATTCATTAATAATAAACGCAGGGCCCTGCTTTAGTGGGGTTGTCCAAAATGTCACTACACAAAAAAAGACATGATCCACCAAAAAAGATTTGAATTCTAAGAAACACTGTCATGAGATAAAACATTTGACCACACTGGTAACAATTTTAGACCATGGACTTTCATGTGTCATCCCCGAATTTCATCCATTGTTACATCTTCATTTTGTTAATATGATTTTGTAACCTTGTTTGAATTGCTCAGTAGATAAATCAACCGAAAAAGATATCCCATATTATGGCACAACCACTAATTTCTCAATTAATAATACACAATTATTAAATTGCATCGTATACCTCAGCCTACTTTTTAATTCATAAAAAGATTGATTGAACTTCAGAATTCTAAACAGGCTGAGTGCTACTTATGAACATGTATTACTGATGCATCTGTTTAGAATTACAAGCAGTTTGTCAATGAGACCTAACCAGGGACGGACTGGCCTATGTGATAGAGTGGTGGCTGCAACGGGCCCAACCGCTCGGGTGGATCCAAACAAGGTACCAAATAAATGAAAAAAACTCAAGGGTAAAATCAAAAAGTCTACCTTTGTGACCAAAAGTTTGACTGCATGATGCAAACTAACTTTTAGGGGCCTTGCATAGAAATGGTCCTCGCACCTTGGCGTTAATAGAGTTATGCCGAAAATAAGAATGTGGGATCCATCGGCTTATTTTGCCACGGAGCCTAAAACCTTGCCAGTCTGCCCCTGAATGAGACTTGAAATAACCTTTTGATGCGAAAGAAGGGTAGTAGATTGCAAAACGAGAAGAAAAAGCAGGAGCAGTTCCTTTTGAGCATAAGATCACAGAGAAACTTTTTGTACTCAAGCGAATATCTGTACATCTGAAGGCCCAATTAGATGCAAGTCAAACACAGATTGATTACCTTCTCTTGGGTCATCTCAGGAAATTAAGCCTATCGGATGGTAAATATGGGCTTTTTATGTATGTGGTTGCTTGCGGCATCGTGGTGGCATCAAACAGAAGAAAAATGTATATATACTTGTTTGGACTATGGCATTTCACAGACAATACTTACAATATTTCCATAATGCTCATTGCTGAAGTGAGATGATTTAAAACATACCAGTAGTTTGGTAGAACATTTTCACCTTACCAATGTGACAAGCACAATTTCCTGGTGAAATTTTGATAGTAATTGCATAAGAATCAGGGAATCTTGTGCATCAGATATGCAGGAAATTATTTCTATTTCTCTCTTTGCATTCACAATCTACTTCCCCCCGGTCTTGAAATAGCTGCATTCTCCCATATTGAATTGAATTGAATTGAATTTATTAATTTATATAGCGCTCCTATTTGAAAAAACATTCTAGGGCGCTGTACAATAAATAAGGATTATGATAGATTAAAATATATAAAGAAATGTAAAAACATGATAATGACTAAAATAAATTAATTACTGAAAATAATTTTACCACGTTAAAAACATAAATTGGTAAGACGATAAAAACTAAGTTTATAAATAAATATTAACAGAATAATTGATTGAAGTGAAGGGTAGACTTAACGCACATAATATGAAAACAGGGATGAGAATATGATTAACCCACTGGCCACGTTTGTTGCCTATGGGTCAGTTATTTATTAAAACATTCATTGAATAGTTGAGTTTTTAGTTTCTGTCTGAAGGAGTCAATATTATTACATTCGCGTAGTTCTGATGGTAGTTTGTTCCAATGATGTGGGCCTGCAACTGAGAAACTTCTCCTTGCGAAGGTTGCTCGAGTTGTTTTTGGTACTATCAGTTTAATGCCGGTATCAGACGAAGATCTTGTTATGCGTGCTGATGTTTTTTGTATGACGAGTAGGTTACTCAGGTATGATGGTGCTGTATCATGAAGACATTTGAAGACCATAAGGAGCAATTTGAATTTACAGTGCTGTCTAATCGGTAGCCAATGAAGGTCACGCAAAGCAGATGTCGCGCTGTCATGTTTCTTGCGACCGAGAATTACCCTTGCAGCATGATTTTGTACGAGTTGAGCTGGTTTTAGTGTGGATTCAGGAAGTTCGCATAGGATCGTGTTGCTGTAATCAAGGTGTGAGATGACTAGTGCCTGAATTAGCGTTTTGCAAGAATCGACACTTAGATGTTTTCGAATAGATTTGATGTTCCTGAGGTTTAGTGATGCCAGTTTGCACTTTTGTTGAATATGGGATTTAAAGTTGAGTTCTGCATCTATCACTACACCAAGATATTTAATGCTTGTGGCTCTATCAATTTTTGCATCACCAACTGATAAAAATGAACTGTGACACTTCTTAAGCTGGGTTCTATGGCCACAGAAGATAAATTCTGTTTTATCATCATTCATTTTTAGACGATTCTCATTCATCCATATACGTATGTCTTTGACACACTTTTGCTGATCATTTAAACATTTTGACTCGGCTTGTGTAGTACCAGACGAGAAACTGCTATAGATGATATGGTCATCAGCGTATCCACTGATCTTGGTGTCGTAATTAGCAATTACGAGTTGCATCGTGCTTGCATATGCTGTGTATAGAATGGGACCAGCAGCACTTCCTTGAGGGACAGAAAATGGTAGATTGAGGAATTCAGATTTGGAATTGTTGATTTTTACATGCATACACCTTGGTCGCAGATAGGAACTCATCCATTGAAGTGTATCACCTGTTATTCCAAAACAGTTCTGCAGCACTTTCAGTAGGGTTGAATGGTCGACAGTGTCAAAAGCGGCACTAAGGTCCATAGCAACCAGACTGGTTATTTTCTGATTCTCCATGTTCCAGAGGATGTCGTTGATGACTTTAATAATGGCTGTCTCAGTGCTGAAGTATTTTCTATAGGCACTTTGGTATGATGGTAGAAGGTCGTTTGCCTCAAGATATGGACAGATCTGGGACAGGACAGATTTTTCGGTAATTTTGGAGAGGAAGCTTAGGTTACTGATTGGACGTAATTAGAAAGGGTATTCTTGTCTAGGCTTGGTTTCTTTATAAGTGGACAGATGATGGCATTCTTCCAGCAGTCTGCGAAAGTACAAGTAGAGAGCGATGAGTTGACAATCCGAGTGATTGGTTTGGAGAAGATGTCAATGTATTCTTTAACTAGTGTAGTAGGCACTGGATCCGAATCACAGCTAGCAGGTTTAGAGGAACGTAGGAGATTTCTCACCGTGGCATCAGAAACTTTATTGAACTTTTCAAACGTATTGTTACATGACACTTTTGGATTAAAGTGATCAAAATGATCGAGCTTTTCACGAATATTAGAGATCTTATTAAGGAAGAATTTGCAGAAATCATTTGCAAGGTGTTCATCGGAGACTGCAGTTGGTAAAGTGACCTCTTTTGAAACACCCGTGAGTTGTTTCACAACATTGAAAAGTTTTTTAGAGTCAATTCCACATTGAGAAATGAGACTGTTTAGATGAAGATCTTTTGAACTGTTCAGGTGTGTTTTGTAGTTGTTACAGGCGTCGATGTAAAGATTTTGTTCTCAGCCGTTTTTGAAACTCTCCATATCCTTTCTAATTTACGACGGTGACGTTTTAGTTCCAGGGCGACAGAATCAAACCATGGAACCTTTTTTCTTGTTGAAATCCTCTTACTGGTTACTGGCGCATGTTTATCGAGGGCAGCCTTGAAGGATTGATTGTAAGCATCAACCAGACTGTCAGTGTCATTGATGTCAGATGTTACAATCTTTTCAGCAGCAGATTTGAAGTCGATGGCGAGTTCTTGTTTATTGATGTCTTTAATCTTTCTGTATGTTATTGACTTGTTTACAATTGGAGGTCTTTCGATGTTGATAAATGTGGACACAAAGCAGTGGTCGGATACGAAGTATTGAGAGGTGGGAGGACTTATGTTAATTTTGCTGTTTTCATAAGTGATGATGTAATCAAGTATGTGTCCATTTATATGTGTCGAATGCTTGACATGTTGTGTAAGTCCAAGACTTTTTAAGTTTTCCTCGAAGGAGCGGGTTATGTTGTTTTCATGGTCGTCAAAGTGAATATTAAAGTCTCCAGTTATAATTAACTCATGATTGTATTCAGCTAGTGAAGTTGTAACAAATTGTGGAAATTCTTCAAGAGTGAGGCTACCAATGACTAGCAGGTGGCTATGATCCAGCCAGGAAGGCTGTGAGACCAAGATGGCATGTCTTCTTCTCTGCAACTTAACACTCACCTGATTTGTAGAGATTACTTAAATACTATGTTCAAAATCGCAAATAATCTGCTGCCATCTACTTACGGATACATTTCTACATCAACATCCAATGAATTCAGAGTGTAATGAGGCACAAAAAAGACATTGGTTTGAAAAAGTTGTTGAAAAATTGTGGATTATCTTGAGCGAACCAAAGACAAAAAGACAGAGGATCAACTTGGTATTACTTGCTTCAATGTTTGCACAACTATACAATACATATCATACACTCCACTACAAGTTGCATCTGTTTCAATAAGTATGTCACAGTGATTCGTTTCCAAATTGTGGACCAATCAGATTAAGGAATATTCTCAGGGGCAAGTTCAGTTGAATTGTATACATGGTTTGAAGAAGCCCAGTTGATCAAGTGAATTCTTGGTTCTAGACACCGGAAATTAGATACTTGAGTTCCCTTATAAGGAGACTTTCTCTCACCACTGATAATTGATAGTCACAATGGACTTCCTGGTCTTGACATGTCTGCAACTCACATTGTGGGGTTGCCAAGGACTACCAGGTGGCTGTGATCCATGCCTCATCTTAAGCAAGGATAGCTTTGCTCAGCTGCACAATGTAATGCTTTTTCCTATCAGACTATAATATTTTGGGACTTGGATGCATTTATAAGTAAGTCAATGTAGCCTTCCAAATGCCATTGCAAACTGGAAAAAAAAAGATTGTTACTGCTCAACTTTGAGTGGGTAACTGAAAATCCTGTGCCTTTCACATAACGCATACAGTGTGCAGACTTTTTGCGAGGGCGGGCAATGTTCGCTTGAATTTCATGATCAAGTTTTCATACCATTTCTCAGAGAATTTATGTTTAATAATATTTGAAATCCTATGGGCAAAACATTTCGGACTTCCTGCCAGAACATTTAAAATTGTCAAAACTGCTCCCCTCCCGTTCATCTGGTAATGCCCGGGTGTTCTTCCATCAACTTATATTTGCTTTTGTCGTGTTTGTATCTATATTGTCATGTATTGTACTTGCGTAAGTTGAAAATAAATATTCATTCATTCATTCAAATTTATCACTATAATAAAATAGCACATATTGCCATACCTATTGCCCTTATAGTATTAGTTCCCTTCTTCATGTCAACTTACCTGAAACGAGAAACAGACAAAACATAAGCAATTATACAACAAACAAACAATTGGCATCATTAAAACAGCAGGTGGAGCTCCATAAATGTAATTTTATTATCATTAATTGTATCCAGATAAAATAAACATTAAATGGAATCTGCTCTCTTAAATGCAAGATTATTGCATTACAAAATTACTTCATCACGGCACCATTCAGAGATCATCGCATCATTTTATCAGCACTGTGCTTATGTTGTTTTATTATGTATGCACTCCTCGACGTTAAATAAAGTTTTATTCATTTTAATCATTGTCTTAATTAATACACCACTAGCAATTTGAGATACGGCATACAAAATGAACTGTAGTATTTATGTCTTCTCTCATAACGTTTAATTAACAAAATTAATGATGTGATCATTTGTTTGGGAATCGCCAGGTTTTATCCATGCAGATTACAAACTGTTGCTGGTGTATATCAAGGAAGACACACAGCTTGGGAATTCGAAAAGCTGAACAGCTTCGCTGGCTACTCTAACAAACATACGTACATAAACATACATGTATACACAATAGTGATCTCTGAGACTCTCTGAAAAAATATGATTGAATAGATTTTGATGGAAAGTTTCATTGCTTTGCAATAAAAGATGATTCAGTTTAGCATGCTAAAGAGGATGCGCATTGTACAACAGAAGAAAATGCTTTCTTTTGCTGATGTTTAACATTTGATAAAGTTATTCCGCTGTTAGGGTAAAAAAAAGAAAGATTGAAAAATATACAACAAGGCTTTTTTGAAAGTTGACTCATAGATAGCCATGAAGATTTGAAGACTCGTTCATAAGTATAATTGGACATTGTTTGATCACTGCAATACTTTTGCCAAATGAAAAAGAAGATAAGATCATCTGATGTATTGTTGCTACTTAGCTTGTAGCTATTGTTCTATTTATACATGGCGATCAAAAAAAGTTTATTTTATTCAAGTCTATTTAATTCTGTTGAAATTGTAACCAAGTTGCGATTAAACAATTCTAATAATGTGTCTCTTCGTCAGCAGCTTGCTTTTGTCAACACATGAATAAGTGATTGTCCACCACAATTGAACAACATGAAGCTCAGAAGACTACATATAGTTCAGTAGTCTTGTTCCTGTTATCCATGCACTGACTAGCAATCTTACTCATATGATACACCTATCCTATAATGTCCTATACACCTTCTTGTCCAAAGATTAAGCTGTTGGACAATTAGCTTTGCCAGACTGATAGCTCTTTTCATCCTTACCAATTGTCTGGAAATTTGCTCCTAATTTCCCAGGGCGACAAGGCTAAGAATGGGAGTACACAACTGTCTAACAAGTCAGTCCATTGAAAATGCCTCCTGCATACAAAGGAAAGGTTTCCTCATATTGTATCCAAGTTACAATTATGTCATTCAGTGCTAGCCTATATGGGGCAAAAACTGCATATACAAGCAAAAATGTATACTGTGGTATTTTTCCCATTCATTAAATCATGAATCAACTACAGCAAAACCTATCCAATGTCCTTACTAAGGATAAAATGAAGACTAAAGTAGCATGTGTACCAATAGGAAAGAGACTTGTCATTTAACAAGCAAATGAAAGAAATATTCGCCAGATATTCCATAAATTTCTGATCGACTGCACTCGCAAGCAGGAAATGAGATACTTGGGTTCCCTTTTAAGAGGATCTTCATCTGATAAAGTAAGTAATGAAGATGAATTATGGTTAACATCTCCCACCCAAGCCTATAACTACAATTTCAGATCATTATTTGGCAATATGCTCTATTCTCTTACTTGCATGCTGAGGGAGGGGAAGGGTTGACTCAGTTGTAACATGCTGGACTGCCAATATTTAGGTGACAGGATCAAATCCTCTTTTCGGCCACATGGCATATGCTGGAAGACTGCTTCAATCATCTTTCACCTCCGTACCGTGTCTTCCTCCTGTCCTAATTAGCCCACCAAGTGCATACCAAATAGAGGACATAAATTCCAAATCAGCCACCCACTTGTATATTGAGAGAATGAAGCCTGCTTCAGTGTTGCTCAAATATAACATGATAGCTCATTTGAAGTGCAAAATACAAGGTTTGATGAACCTTATATTCCGCCCTGTTGGACATTTTGCTTGACATTTGATTCCCTGAAGTGTTAATGTGCGTCTCACCATGGGCAGAGTATTAGTTGACTAGCTCAAAAAAGTCTCTAGTGTACAGTATCTGTCCCATAGGTCATGTTGTGTTCATAAATAAACCAGAGTATTCCCTAGAGTGTCCTCCCAGTCTGCGGATTATACTACTTTGTCATTTGATGCTTGCGGCAAGTAAACAACAAAAAGAGGAACTGTAGTTTATTCTTCAGAATTAATGTCATTCATCACAGCAGTCATGCTATATAAATTAGACTCTACCCATTCTCTCCTCATTTGTCATTCCAAGTAATGGGACACATGCATACGACCTGACGTAAATGGAGACAGGAACATTGACAAAAAATTGTAAATTGCTGTCATGGAAGCATAAAACAAACAGACCTTCTAATATGACTTTGACAAGATTATTGGTCTTAAGAGATGATGTGTCAGACCAAGTGAAATGTTTGACTTTCCTTCCCCAATTACATGTATTTTCCTTCAAACTAGTTGGATTGGATGTGTGTTTGATATTATTGTAGAAACGCTAAATTATAAAGAAAAAATACCATCTAATAAAATCATCAACGCAAGCAATAGCATGACACCTCACAACAGGAAAAGCTCATTTTTTTCATACACGGCATGCAACGGGCAAACCATCTTGTGTACTTAAGCTATTATCTGTTTTATGTCCCAATGTCTGAATTACTGATATGTTTTGCATAAGAAAAAATTAACTTTTTGGGACAGACCGTATCTTGCACCGTCACTTCACGGGAAATGGCCTCTTTGCATTAACATCGGAATGAAAACTTCATCATGACATTCCTGAGGGCTTGTATGATGGGCCTGCACAAGATATGTCCAATCAAATGCTCCTCCTATGAGGCAATAATAATGAGGCTTTGGAACTACTTCTATCTATCCTGTGATGCTAAAATTTGGAGCAGGAAAGCTTTTAAGTCCATTTACTACAAATTGTGCTGTCTCATGCATTTCCATCGCTATGTTCCTGAACATTTTTGAGAGCACGACCATTTTGTGTATCAAACATTGAAAGTTTCATTGTTATAACACAAAACACTATCTTGCATGAACCTTGACAACTTACATCAACATGGGTAAAACATTTTTCTCTTCTGTGCAACTATGTTTGCAATGCTCTAACTTATTCACATTTTGATGACATTGTTGTTGTATTTGTGTTTGCCTCACCAGATGTGTGATATTTGGGATGAAACTAAATATTTTTGTAAACTTTTCAAATAATCAAAGTGAATTCATGGTCAAATAAAATGAAATGTTCTCTCCAGTACAGAAAAATATGTAAATTTCTCTGACTGAGATAATAAACAAGAATTAGGGCGAAAATAACCCATCAAATTTATCCTTGCCTGCCTATAACTATAATTTCAGACCATTAACACTCATGATTCTTCCACTGTACTTTGCCTTTCACCATTACATGGGTAGAATATTAGTTTGCTTTCTCCAAAACTCCCAAAGTAAGATATTTGGTCTCATAGGTCATACAGTGTTCATAAAAAATCAAGAATGTCTCCTGAAGTGTCCGCTATGTCTGTGGATAATCCTAGTTTGTCATCTACTGGCTGTAGTGGGTATAGACGATAAAAAAGAGGAACTGTAGTTTTTGCTTCAGAATTATACTGTTATTCATCACATCCTAGCGACATTCTAACATTTCATGTGAAAATCCAGTGGGAGCAAAAAAAACCTGCTTGGTAAACATTACACCAGCTCAAGGTCAACAACAGATAAAGTTTAAGTGCAATTTGTGAGACAACTGTCCCATGTGCCTTGTCCAGAGATTTTCATTGCAGATCCCATAAGATAACTTCAGAATCTGCTTGCAAGGTATGGCTCTGTAAGGCTAGGTTTGTCACCGAAACCAGCTATGTTGACTTTCTTCATGGACATACAACACATAAGCTTGCTTGACAGAATTACAAGCCAAAATCATAATATATCAAAGAAGATCAACATTTAAAAAAATAAAAAAATTAGACAGTACATTTTGCCTTATCAATTAGTGTTAAAATGTCCATACAATGTTGAGGAGAAACAAAAACCTGGACCAACAGTCTGTTAAGGTTATCTTCCGAGGAGCTGCAATTTAATACAAACAAAGGAGATCGCCTTTAGTATTTTTATCAAAAGATTATACTGTTGTGTCCAGTCTTGTTTCTGCAAGTTATATACTGACTAGCAATCTTACTCATATGATACACCAATATGCCATCTTGTGTAAAAATGAAGCTGTTGGACAATTAGGTTTGCCAGACTCATGGCTCTTTTCATCCTTGCAAATTGTCTGGAAATGTCCTCCTAATTTCGCATAGCAACAAGGCTAAGATAGGAGTACACAACTGTCTATCTAGTCAGTCTATTGAAAAATTACTCCTGCATACAAAGGGAAGGCTGTCTCATATTGTATATATTTCCAATTATATCATTCAGTGCTTGCCTTTATGGAACTAAAAAAACTGCATACACAAATAAAAATGTATACTGTGGTATTTTTCCGAATCATTAAATCATGATTCAACTACAGCATTAAGTAACCTATCCAATGATTCCAATGTCCATATTAGGGATAAAATGAAATCCTAAGTAGCATGCTTGTTTTATCAATTGGAAAGCGATTTGTCAAAACAAGCATACGAAAGAAATGCTGGCCAGATATTCCATAAATGTCTGACTGACTGGCAGTGATTGCATTGCAAGCAGGAAATTTGACACTTGGGTTCCCTTTAGGAGGGTCTTCATCAGAGTTGAGTAATGAAGATGATTTATGGTTAACATCACCAATCCAAGCCTGTAACTATAATTTCAGATCATTATATTGCAATATGCTACATTCTCTGTTACTTGGATGTTGAGGGACGGGGGATGGTTAGCTCAGCGTTAGCATGCTGGACTGCCAATCATGGGTGCCGAGATCAAATCCTCTTTTTGGGCTACTTGTGTATATGTTGGACGGCTGTTTCACTCATCTTTAACCTCACTGTCGTGACTTTCTCCTGTCCTAATTAGCCCACCAAGTGCATACCAAATACAGGACATAAATTTCAAATCAGCCATCCACTTGCATATCGAGAGAATGAAGCCTGCTTCATTGTTGCTCAAATATAACATTGGAGCTCATTTGAAGTGCAGAAGACAAGGTGTGATGAACCTTATATCCCCCCCCCCCCGTTGGGCATTTTGCTTGACATTTGTTTTCCTTAAGTGTTCATGTGCTTCTCACCATGGGCTGAGTATTAGTTTACTAGCTCAAAAAAGTCTCTAGTGTACAGTATTTGTCCCATAGGTCATGTTGTGTTCGTAAATAAACCAGAGTATTCTCTAGAGTGTCCTCCTTGTCTGCAGATGATACTACTTTGTCATTTAATGCTTGCGGCAAGTGAACAACAAAAAAGAGGAACCGCAGTTCATTTTTTATAGTTAATGTCATTCATCACTGCACTCATGCTATATAGATTAGACTCTACCCATTTTTTTCCTCATTTGTCATTACAAGTACCATAAAACGGGGTAAAGTTGGCAATCTGGGGTTAAGTTGGCATGCTATTTTGACCGACTTAATGGCAGAAATGCCAAATTTGACTGACTGACAGGTATGGCAACTTTTCCAAAGATGCCTGTGTCAGTGATGAAAGTTGGTATTTCTTCCATTAAGTGGGTCAAAATAGCGTGCCAACTTTACCCCGGATTGCCAACTTTATGTACATGTTTACAACCTGACACAAGTGGAGACAGGAACATTGACAGAAAATTGTAAATTGCTGTCATGGAGAATAAACAAACAAACCCTCTAATGTGACTTTGACAAGATTATTGGTCTTAAGAGAAGATGTGTCAGACGGAAACATGAAAAGTTTGACTTTCCATCCCCAGGGCCAATTACATGTATCTTCCTTCAAACTCTTTGGATTGGATGCATGTTTGATATAATTGAAGATTTATAGACTAAATTATACAGAAAAATACCATCTAATAAAATCAACAACGCAAACAATAGCATGACATATCACACAACAGGAACAGCTTATTTTTTTTACACAAGGCAAAAGGCAAAACATCTTCTGTACTTCAGCTATTATCTGTTCCACTCCCGATGACAGAATTACTGATATGTTTTGTAAGAAAAATTGGCCTTTGGCGGAGACACCGTATCATGCAGCGTAACTTTACAGCAAATGGCCTCTTTGCATTAACATCAGGCTGAAAACTTCATCATGCCATTCATGAAGGTTTGGATGACTGGCCTGCACCAGATCTGTCAGATCAAATTGCTATAGTCCTCAGAGGCGATGATAATGAGGCGTTGGACTATCCTGTCAGCGTGCCTCGGTGGTCCGGCGTCGGCCTGGTGTCGGTCCGATGTCAGCAGCATTGGACCGGCTTTGGGCCGACATTAGGCCTCCGAGGCATGCTGATAGGGATATATATATACTTCTATCTAACTATCCTGTGATGCCAAGATTTGGAGCAGGAAAACTTTTTAAAAGTCAGTTTATTACAAATTTTGAGGTCTCATGCCAAGTTTTCCATTGCTGTGTTTCTGAGAATTTTTGAGAGCATGACCATTTTGTGTATCAGACATTGCAAGTTTAATTTTTATAACACAAAATCTTGTATTTACCTTGACAACCTGCATCAACATATTTAAAAAAATTGTCCTCTTCTGTGCAACTATGTTTGCATTGTTCAAATTAATTCAAATTTGATGACTTTTTTGTTGTATTTATGTTTGTTTATAATGAACTTTAATTATGGTAAAAATAACCAATCTGATGCATCCATGGCAATAACTATGATTTGAGATCATGTAACTTTTGGCTTAATATAAAAACGATGCTTACTACAACTGGATGAATATACACTCGTGATTCTTCCACTGTTGTTTGCCTTTCACCATGGGCAGAATATAAGCTTATGAGCTCAAAAATTCTCTAGTCTAAGATATTTGGTCTCATAGGTCATACAGTGTTCATAAATAATCTAGAATGTCCCCTGGAGTGTCTACCATGTCTGTGGATAATCCTACTTTGTCATTTACTGCCTGTAGTGAGTATAGACAATAAAAAAGAGGAAAGTTCTATAGTTTTTGCTTCAGAATTATACTGTTATTCATCACAGACTGGAGCCGTGCTTTATAGGTGAGACTTCATTCTTTTCTCGTGTGTCATAATACAGATGCTGGGACATAAAAAAGACCTGACACAAATGCCGACAAAAGCATTGGCAGCAAATTGATAATTGCTCTCTTGGAGTAGAAGACGAACAGACCGTCTAATGTGACTTTGACAAGATTATTGGCCTTAATGGAGACTGTCACATTATTTGCCAGGGACAACATGACATATTTGACTTTCCTTCCCTAGCTGTTTTCATTCGAAATGGTTCCTCTACAAAGATGGATATGAACAACTACAGAGACTAAATTACCAATGAGAATATTAATAAGTAATTCAACAATATGGGTAGGTAACATAATTTTCACAAGAGCAAGGGCTGGTTTCATTCTAAAAGGCAACATTTCACATTCATGGTGAGCTTATTGACAGTTGGTAAGAAAACAGTATTCGAAAATTAGAATGCATTGATTTATCAAATTCTAATGATAAGGTCTGTGTTGATTTTCAATGATAATCATCATCTCCAGTCTATCTGGCTCCTAGCGAAATTCAAACATGTTATGTGAAAATCCAGGGGGAGTAGTAAAAACCTGCTTGGTAAACATTACACCAGATCAAGGTCATCAACAAATAAAGTTTAAGTGCAATTTGTGTGACAACTGTCCCATGTGCCTTGTCCGGAGATTTTCATTGCAGATCCCATAAGATAACTTCAGAATCTGCTTGCAAGGCTAGGTTCTGCAAGGCTACGTTCGCCATCAGAACCAGCTATGTTGACTTTCTTCATGGACATGCAACACATAAGCTTGACAGAATTACAATCAAAATCGTAATATATCAATGAATGTCAACATTTTAGTTCTTTCTCCGCTATCGGAGCTGGTTTGAAGACCACATCTGTTTGTCTGCACCTTGAAAAATTAATCAAATATACTGTGCATTTGCCTTGTTATAGAATATCCATACAATATTGTAGAGTGACAAAAAAATGGACCAACAGCTTGCTAAGTTGTTTGCTGAGGAGCTGAAATTTTACACAAACAAGGATCCTCCTTTCTTATCAAAAGATGAAGCTGTTGTGTCCATGACAATCAAGTTTGCCAAGCTCATAGTTCCATTCAGGCTGACCAATTTGTCTCTTAATTTGCTCCTAATTTCCCAGGGTAGCAACAGTAAGAATGGGAGTACGCCCTGTCTCACAAATAGGTGGACAAAATGGTTCTTGCACAAAATAAAGGCGGTGCCTCTGTATCAAGGCTGCATTCGAGACATTCATTGTTTGCCCAGGGCACAAACTTAGAAAATGCATCCCTGCAAAATAAGGCATTTTTTGTCCTGTTGTGCTGTTGATGACACACACAGAATATGAAGATTGCCAAATCGAGAACCATGACAAAATCATACACAGACTTATACAGAAGACAAGCAATTATTTAGAACATACCAACCGATTCATTAAAATTGTGATTCACTCGTAATGCAGAAGGATAATTTTAATTGGTTAGATCATTTTTGTGCGGAATAGCAATTTTTAATCCCATGTTTATTGATTACCAGAGCTGTGTGAGTGACCACAGTTTTTGGCAATCTTAGCTTCCAAGATTTGCTGGAGTTTGTTGATGAATGCAAACTAATCCTCTTAACTGTAAATATGAGCAACAAAACAGCCGTTACATGTAATATGAAAACATCATTATGCATGAATCAAGAATTTGTGATAGGCGCCAGTGGCGTCCCTATGGGGGGGCACGGGGGGGGGCACGTGCCCCCATATTGGACCCGTGCCCCCCAGGGCATATGAACTTTCCAACTGTGGCTAAAATATACAGTTAGTATTGAAGGTGCCCCCCCAGAGAATCGCGTGCCCCCCCCTGCGCCCCCCCGCTTGAGACCCCCCAGTTACGCCACTGTTAGGCGCAACCCTTTGAGGGCATTATCTAAATCTCTTCAGTGAATCAGAGAAGCTTAGAGAATTGGGTCAGGTCAGTCTGAGGTTATACTAGCCCATTGCTTGGCTCCTGGAAAACTTAGGCGAAGTGAGGACTGAGAGACCTTGTTTAGTACAATGTAGACATGAGCTTCTCTGTACTGCAATAGATATATAGCCAGGGGCCTGCGGTAATACACTGTTGATAAATATGTGTGAATATCCCCAGGGTGCCTTCTGCGTGTGACCTTGTTGTACACTGACTTTATTTGAAGCTACTAATAACTCATTATTGCTATTGTTTGACAAAAAGTGCTCCAGTTCCAAATAAAACCAAGTCCATGTTCATTGCCTAAAACATAACCATTATTTTTTGTCTACTGCGTCGCCACGAAAAGGATTGGACATTACAAGACCTGACACACAATGCAGACGAGTATACATTGACAGTAATTGGTATATTACCCCCTTGGAGAAAAAGACAAACAAACAATCTGCGCTGACTTGGACAAGGTTATTGGTCCTAAGAGATGATGTGTCAGGGTACAAAATGACAAATCACACAGCCAAGTTTTGTTTCCACAAAAATGGATGAGTAATATGCTAAGCTGATGCAGTGTGCATGAATGAGCCACATTGCAACATAAACAAAAACTCCTAAATACTGAAAAAATTGCAACAGTCACAGTGATTTTATAATTACTGACCTTAATAGAGAAAACACAATCATAAAAAGCAGATGATCCCTAAGCATATAATATCGATGCAGAGTAAGGCATACTTTAAAAATTGGATATCATTCAATGCTGTCTGACTGCTGGCAAAAATCAGTCATGTCGGGCCGAAATGCATCAAGAGTGCAGATTTCTAAGAATCAAGATATTTTATTCCTTTCAGAAACAGTTTGTTACAGTGCTTATCACAAGCGAGATGCTATCCCCTCCCCACTGCAAGAAAGTGAAACTAAGAGGACCTGATGAACATTCTTTTTGTTATCCACAAGACAATATTTGCAATGGTGCACATAATAAGCAATTTGCCACTATTGTGCAATGAGGTTTCCCAGACCAATAGTTCTTTTCAGCTTCACAATTTGTCTGGAAATTTGTCCTAATTTCCCAGGGCAACAAGGCTAAGAATGGGAGTACACCGTGTAACAAGTCAGCCTATTGAAAATGGCTCCTGCATACAGACTGGCCGTCTCGTATTGCATCCAAGTTCTATTTAAGCAGTTCACTGCTTGCCTTTGTGTAACATGGGAACCGCTTTTATTTAGCTAGAGAATATTTTTCCGCAGTTTCTGTTCTAATCATGATTCAGCTTCAGCATTTTGGTAACCAATAAAATACCCATATTAAGGTAAAAATAAAGAAAAAAATACGATGTGAATTAAGAGAAGAGAGATGGGAAACAACTGACAGAGATAAATGTGGGAAATGAGAAAAAATTGAATAGGTTATTGTTATAATATCAGGGATTTATATATAAAAGCTCGAAATTATATTTCAACTCATGATGTCTGAACAATACATGTTTTGTCACAGATCATGCCTGATTTAGTTGAGTACTGCTAAATCAAGTATGACAAATCTTTTGAAATATTGCGTTTCATTATCCAAAGAAATATGTCGATTCACTCTGCACTTCAATTACAGGCATTTCAATTACCATGCGATTCTGGTCATAAACACTAGGCAGAGAGAAATCAATGCAGCGCAAGTAGTACTAACTTTATTTGATTTATTAGAAGTGTGAAGTTCTGTTGTTTCTGAACTAATCTGATTAACCAAAAATGCTACGAATGTAGTGGCCGAGAACCTAAGAATCGTGTGCTAATTAAATCAACTGTCATTGCGCCCCATTCCCCTAATGAAGATGAGATATTAATAAACATACTTCATCCATGTCTAGTGCATTTGCAACTATAACATCAGCACATTATACACAATGTGCTGTTAATATTATGGGTTTCTTGCATAGGCGTATGACGTGTGATTTTTAGGTGTGTGAGTGACATTTGCCCTAAATTTCAAGAGCCAAATTTAATACCATTTCAAATGAAATTGCCTGGAAATCCTACATTTTTAATAGTTTTTATTTAGTCATTTGCTTCAAATATTTTAGCCTTTTTGCCCGATTCTTGCTTTTTCCCAACTTTTTGGAGGGGACGACTGCCCCCCTTCCCATACGCCTATGGTTTCTTGCATGTTGAGAGCTTGTTGCCTACTTTATTGTTGTACGAACTAACATTGGAGGTATATTTATTGCAAGTGATAACACCCCCACGAGGTCACAGATAGCACCTCCACGCGCGTGAGAAGCGTGGGCCTGTTAAATATTGTACAGCCACGCGCGTGGATGTGCATTCACTCGCACGCGTGAAGCTGGGCTGTCCTGTTCAGCGCACCTAATAGCATACGTTGCTATGCAATGCAGCGAACCTAGTGGCTTCCACGCGTCTCAAATAGATAACTCAGGAGTGCTACTGGGCTCACATTCACAGTGCTGGGATGTGCCATCCAGCGCACTACAGAATGTGTTTTCAGGAGCATACTGAAGGTAATTCTCTAGAGCACCATCCTACTATCTATCTATTCTTTCTGTCTTTCTGTCTATCTGTCTATCTGCCTATCTATCTATCTATCTATCTATCTATCTATCTATCTATCTATCTATCTATCTATTTACCTATTTATCTATCTCTAGCCTATCTGTCTGTTTAGCCATCTGTCTAGTTATCTAACTGTGCATATTACCTATTCAAAGGTGTGCAGGATTGCACTCACAAGAGTGTGCTGGATAGCACTCTCAAGAGCTTATTGTAGTCTGTCACCAATAGCAGACCCAGTAGTAAACAAGATGTGCTCACTCGCAGTATCAAGAGTCCACCCTCAGGAGTGTCCTGCCTGTATTGCATAACCAGGAGTAGTCACAGATTACACCCCCAAGAGTGCGAGGGATAGCAGGATCAGGGGTGCGCTCCATGCCACATTCAAGGGTGCGAGTGATAGCATGGCCAAGAGGAAAGGTGCGCTGGAACACACCTTCAAGCGCTTGAAAGTGCGCTTGGTAGCACTCCTGAATGTGTCACATCTGACAATAAATATATATGAACATTGTAGTTCATTCGAAGTGCAAAAGACAAGGTATGCAGAACCTATATATGCCTCTCTGTTGGGCATTTTGCTTGACATTTATTTCCCTTAAGTGTTAATGTGTTTCTCACCATGGGCAGAATATTAACTTACTAGATTGAACAAGTCTCGAGTGTATAGTATGTCGTCCCACAGGTCTTGAAATGTTCATAAATAAACCAAGGTGTCCCCCAAGGGTGTCCTCTATGTCTGCAGATAATCCTACTTAGTCATTTACTGTCGGCTGCAAGTAAACAACAAACATAGGCTGCGCAGCAGCAAACCTTCAGCGAATAACACCTTTAGAAGATTACAATAATATCATAAAATTGGTGGGTTTACGAAATTGCTTATAGGTATGCAATAGCGGTCGAGTAGTGGCCTTCCATTATCTCTATTTTTCCAATGATTCATAGAGTGTTATACGCATCAAAAAGCACTGCTAAATTAGTTGCATAGGTGATTTGTTTAGAAAAATGCATTACTGTATATGCAATAGTGGGGAAGTTTTGGCTCCGATATAAAAAAAATTCTTTTAAATATTTTTTCTCAATATTACAAAAACTATAATATAATATATATCCATCTGTCAGACCATGAAAAGGCACAACTAGACCATACAAGCCATATGTGTACCAAACTTCATCCATGTATATGGAATAGTGACCGGATGTTGGGCCAGAAACAAAAATAATAATTTTTTTGTTTTTTTCAATATTTGAAAAAGTATATAATATTTTCCATCAGACCTTTCAAAAGGCACAACTAGACCATATTGACCATATGTGTACCAGAGTTTATCCATGTACATGCAATAGTGAGCGAGTCTTAGCCCAAAATACAAAAAAAATATGTTTTTATATTTTTCCTCATTTTTTCAGAAAGTATAGAATATCTGTCAATGAGACCATCAAAAGGCACAACTAGACCATATAGGCCACGTGTGTACCAAATTTCATCCATGCACATGCAATAGTGACCGAGCCTTGGCCCGGAAACGAAAACATTTTTTTAAAATATTTTGTTAATTATTTCAAAAAGTATTTAAGATCTATTCATCAGACCATCAAAAGGCACAACTAGACCATACAGGCTAGATGTGTACCAAATTTCATCCCCATACATTCAATAGAGGCCGAGTGCCGGGCCGGAAACGATCTATCCGCCCGCCGCCCGACCGCCCGCCCGCCTGCTCTCCCGCCCGCTCTCCCGCCCGCCCGGCGGACGGACAGCATTTTTACCCAAGTGATTACAATACCTTCTTCGAACTTCGTTCGCTGAAGGTAAAAAAGGTGAACAGTATGTTTTGCTTCAAAATTAATGCCCTTCCTCACTGGAGTCCTACTATATACATGTATGTACAAATTCATCATACTTTGCTCATGTGTCCCTTGTCAAATGATGGGACTGAAATATATACAAGACTTGATACAAATGGAAACAAAACTTTGACAGCTGAAACAATTGCAAATTGCTCTCTGGAGTATTTCAGTATGTATAAATATTTATCCCCTGGTTGGCTGTGAATATCACTGTTTACAGTCAAAATATCAGGGCCTGTGATATTGTAAAAAATAACACCCTTCAAGGGCGATATTTTTTAACAATGGTTATGACATCACCAGCATTTCAGCTGCCCGATGACGTCACAAAACAAACAATGGCCAAAACAATGGTATTGTGACGTCATATCCATTGTTGCTCCATGGTGACGTCACATTTTTGTAATGGCAGAAAATAGTCTCTCTTTATAAATAAAAATTTGAGTTAAAACCAGGTGATAAAAACAAAACAACCACGCGTCAGGGCACTTCGTACAATATCACTCGCTGTTGTGTGAATTAATATCACTCTTGCCCTGCGGGCTCGAGTGATATTAATTCACACAACAGCTTGTGATATTGTTACTCAGTGACCCTGACTTGGGTTGTTTTGTTATAATATTTGTACCACTCAACAGTGAAAATCAATCAATATGTACACCGTTGTACATACATGTATAGTCATGTCCAATAGTTTGGTGCTTCATTCCATTGACACTGGAGCACTGGAGCATGAGATACAGTGTATCTAAGAATCTTGCAGTAATTCTATTTCAAACCAGTGGAGAAGGCTACAGAAAAAAGCACTTAAATGCAAATTAATGTGCTTCAATGCAACTTCTTAATGTTATTTTTGATATGAAGACTAAACATAGGCTGCGCAGCAGCAAACCTTCAGCGAAAGACATCTGTAAAGTCATAAAAGCAATGTTGACAAAATTGGTATAATGCAATCGTGGCCAAATCTTGGCCTGAAATTATCTATATACCCGCTGCCCTACCATCTGCCCGCCTGCCTGCCAGGGTATGTAAAACCATGGAAAGGCTGAACTAGACAAATTTACACCTATTATGTTGCAGTTCAGGCCCGTAGGCTGCTCTGTGGCTGGGGGGGTGATGACAGACGCTAAAGCGGACCAAACTCACGGCCGGGTTTTGGGGCCGCTGTTGGCCCCCAGAAGCCAATAGTTTTCAGATCATCTGAGACAAATTTTGAGCAGTTTTGATGGGGAAAAAATTATGCCACGAAGAATGAAGTAACATCAATTCGTTGTAATGTAGGACTTCCACTTATGATGGATCAATCAGTCAATACTTTAATTTAGTACCAGCGGGTATTATAAAGCACTAGCCAATAGGGCCTTGATAGTGGTACTCTCATTTTTGCAGCTCTCCAGCGTCCCCGCACATTAAAACTTTTTTTGGAAACAAGCCACCATGTTGTACCATTTCTGAGTCGATGGAGCTGGTATTATGGGGCCAAATTCATGGATTCCGCTTGTTTTACGATACATTGCGGTGGATTTAGAAGTGTTCCGAGCTTGGAAAACCCGGCCCCATTGACAATTGACAACAGGTCGATATTTCCAAACAATTTTTTTTTTTTGTGCAGAGACACCGCCGAAGAGCTGGCAAAAGGAGAGTTCCACTATCATGGCATCAACCAACACAATTTTGTCAGGGATTTAAGGTCAAGATAGGTGAGGGCAGCATCACTGAAATTCATAGGTACCCCCTGCAGTGGTCTTATCTGATCAGGACATGGGCACCAGACCAGTCTCTTCGTGCTTCACAATTTTGGTCCACTTTAGTCGAAAATTTGGCAACTATCAGATGTCATCACAGTCTACATCAAGGATGCCTGACCATTTTTTTCATTACTGAATTTATACAGGTACTTAAATTATTTATAGGCCTTATAGACTGATAGTGGAACTCTCATTTTTGCAGCTGTCCTGCTATCTCCAGAAACATTGGCCTGGGCATTATCAATGGGCCAGGTTTTCAGAGGTCCATATCACAGTCTAATCAGCCTCACAGTACTCGTCAATGGGAAAAAATGTCGGCTTGTTTCCGGAAAAAGTTCTTTTTTTGCGCGGCGACTTTAGAGAGCTGAAAAAGGAGAGTTCCACTATCACAGCCTATTTGAATACCGAGGCCACACATGAAATACCAGGGCCCGTCAATTACCGGGGTCAAACTTCGTTTCTTAATTTCTATTTTTTAGCTTGGGTGGAACTCCTTGGCCAGTGGGGGGGTGACCCATCACCCCCTTACCCCCCCTAGCCTACGGGCCTGCAGTTTCATACATGTACAGGGAATAGGATGAGCTGTGGGTCGAAAACCAATAAGTGTATTAATTTATATTTTTCAAATTTTTTCTAAATATTTAAAAAGTGTTAAAACTACCTATCAATGAGACCAGTGAAAGATCTTTATAGGCCTTATGTGGATGAATTTTTGTCAAGGTACATCCAAGAGAGGGTAAGTTTTGGACCAGAAACCGAAAATTATAATTTTCAATATATTTTGTCAATATTTCAAAAATTATAGAATGACCATGAATCACACCATCAAATGGCACAACAGCATCATATATGTGATATGTGTATGAAATGTCATCCATGTGCATGCAATACTGTTAAAGTTTTGGGCCAGAAATGAAAAAAAATTGTTTTTATTATTTTTTCTCAATATTTCAAAAACTATAAAATACCCATCAATCAGACCATCAAAAGGCACAATTGGACCACAAAGGCTATAATATTATGTGTACCAAATTTCATCCATGTTCATGCGATAGTGACCGAGTCTTGATCCGGAAACGAAAATAATAATTTTTTATCTTTTTGTTTAATATTTCAAAAAGTATGGATTATCCATCAATCAGACCATCAAAAGGCACAACCAGACCATATGGGCTATATGTGTACCAAATTTCATCTATGTACATGCAATAGGGCCCGAGTTCTGGCCCGAAACTATCTATCCGCCCGCCGCCCGACCGCCCGACCGCCCGGACGCCCGCCCGGCGGACGGACAACATTTTACCAAAGTGATAACAATACCTTCTTCGAACTTCGTTCGCTGAAGGTAAAAAATATTTGTGCAAACAGCACTTTAAAAAAAGTAGTTCCGTCTAATATAATGGCTAACTGAAGTGCACTTCCATACAGCTTCACAGAAATTGTCTCTCTGCGTAAACATGAGGCTGAAAACTTCATCATGCCTCTCCTGATGGCTTGGATGATTGGCCTGGTATCTGTGCCAGATCTGTCAGATGTCTACCAAGCCTAATGATGCGGATACTGTAAAATTGCAAATTGCAGCAGACAGATGCCCTCCAAGCAGATGTCCGATATTTCCCATCTGTTCTTGAATAATGTAGCATAGATATATACTCATCGTGCCATACCTTATTCTTTCCAATATAATCAATATCAACTATGGTGGTTAGATCATATAGATTTTTCTAATTTTTTTCACAGGTACTCTATGGGACCCATACATTCCAAAAATGAAAAACAAAAAAATTTCACTGACTCATTTGGTTGCCATGGTAACAGCATGTTTTGCCTGATGACTGCTTAAAAGTCATAAATTGAGTTTTTGGTTATGCACCACAGAATAAAGCATTACATGCATTTGTCACACAAAAAACGTCAGAAATGCCTTCCCATGGATGTACACCAATACATTCTCCACAAATTTGAAGAAAAATATTAAAATACTTTTTTCTGTAAGAACTCAAAGGGCACCAACACACTACTTAATTGCAGATTTTGCATGCATCAATTTTGGCAGTATTGAAATTTTACAAAAACGATCATTTTTAAAAAAATTGCACATATCATAAACAAGTTATTGTTAAACAAATGGCAAAATATAAAAAAATTCACTGAGCCATTTTTTTACTGCAGTACCATGACTCTGCCAATGTCAATTTTATGAAATAAAGACAATTTTAGACACAGTTGATAGACACAGTTGACTGAAATTAACTGAGAAAATTCTTTGGATGAAGATGAGAAGCTGAAAGTTTGAACTAGCATAGAGCAGGTGTAACTGCTTTCAATAAAAAATAATTATGCTTCTAGCTGCATTAGATCTCATTTAAATAGCAAATTACTGGCTGCCATGCTGTTAAAAAAATAGAGCAGAAAATGTTAACATCACAACTGTTTCAGGACCTGTGGCAGTGGTGATGCTATGTTGCTAGGCAACCAGGCTGCTCAGAAGTATGTGCACGTGCAGTTAATTTTTTTCATCTGCTAGAAGTTTGCTGTCTGCAACACCAAGCATTAGTGCAGTGAAAGGGTCTTTCCCAGCATAAAATACCAGTACTTAGCAGGAAGTAATTACTGGCGAGTATTTTTCAGACCATTTTGCAAAAGCAACTATTCAATGTCAGCCTCTTTTATTGGTAAGTTCAAAATCTGTAGCAAAGTACTAATTCCATATACCTCTTACTGTGTATACAGAGTCATCAACAGTTGCGTGTATGTTGAGTTTGTTAACTCTATTTATGGACGTCACAGGTAACACTTTAGATTCAAGATTCAAGATTCAAATATTTATTTATTCTCGGATGTAAATAATAAGAAACATTAGCTGTAAAGCTATTTACCGAGCAGTCCAAACAAACTCAATTGACAGCAACGCAAACCAGAGTCATATGTCAATGAAAAACATATTTTAAGTCCTTCCCTGTCATCAAGGCCGAACACCAAAGTTGTTCAACTGTATATACTTTGAAAACCATTGAACAACCTCTGGTACTATGACTCATATTTTACTTTAATAGTCACCCAACCACACCTATTGCATTGCCAAATTAGCTTTTTATGCTAGACGCATAATTGTACTTTCGCTTGTGTATCAACATATAGGGGAACGAGGGGCAAAACGGGACGTCTAACTTCGAAGGCTCGCTGTACCAAAACGGTATATCGTAAGAATACCAAATAAGGTCTGATCTATGAAGAAGTACTAATACCGCTTGTTTAAAAGCTGAAAAGTGCTTTTTTAACATTTCCAATTCTGATTTTTCTCTATTTTCAAAAGTTCAGCTTTATTCCATTTTGCCCCATGCTGGGGGCAAAATGGAATTTCATACGGGGCAAAATGGGAAGAAATAGAGTCACAAAAGGCCTGCAATAAATCGGCTATTTTTATAGCAGTCTAACTAAAAAGCATGTTAACAAACAGAAATGCATAAATTCACGTCATTGCAGCGTAAGCTTTTTACAGAATAGTGAGAGTAAACATAGCGATAAACAATGAAATCAATATCTCAATACAGGATGTAATTACAGATGGGGAGTGATGCTAGTAATTATACAATTTTTTATTGGACCAGGTATTTAAACATTAGGTTACAAAAGAAACAAAATTATGTTAAACTTTGGGAAATGCGACATTTTTATTAATATTCACATAACTCTGATTTCCAAGTTTTCTTCATAATTAAACGATTTAAATTGGTATTGGATTTGACAATGCTTTTTGAAAGGTAATTATATTTGTTTCAGTTTCAACAATACAGGGTTTTACCACTAGGCCTAAATCCTCAAGGGATTATTGATGACATGGACTATCTCCACAAATCTGTTGTGACTTTTCTAATTTTTGCCTGTTATATAGCCATAAAATGTATCAAATGTCTCAAATGTCATGGTTGAATTGACCCAAAGGCAAGCTTCAACCTGTTCTAGGCTGGGATTGCTTTTTTGTGCTTCCCATTTTGCCCCCGCATGAGGACTCCATCTTGCCCCAACCATGCAGGGTATATTAATAATGAGCTACTTGCACATGACTAAGCACCAGACTACATTTTTTTGCTTAATAAGCAAGCTTAGTAGTTCTCTTATAACACTGACTATAAATTATTCTGCTGGGAACATCATTGGAGGTACTACAGCATTTCCAAAAATTATGATTTTTTTAAGAAAATCGATCAAAACCTTCAAATTAACATAGCTGCATACCTGTAACGTTCTCATCCATGAAACTTTCAGGGAAAGTTGGTCATGTATTCTAATTTATTTTAGAAGGCAGGTCAAAACGTTCCGCGAAAACGCAAAAAACCGTTTTGCCCCGCGGTCCGTTTTGCCCCTCGTTCCCCTACAGACTTTTGGATGTAAAGATGACCGAACCAACAATGCAACAAGCGCATTGACAGTAATTGTATATTTCTCCCCTAGAGAAAAAGACAAACAAACAATCTCTTTTGACTTGGACAAGGTTATTTGCCCTAAGAGATGATGCGTCAGTGTACAAAATGACAAATCACACTGTCCCTGTTTTGTTTCCATGAAGATGGATGGACTGTTCTAAGAGTAATATTCTCAGCTGATGCATGATTGAGCCACATTGCATGCAACATAAATGACAATTCCAGAATGCTCCTTGACAAAGCATTACATTCACGCTAATTTTGTACTCACTGATCCTGATTCCCAATAGAAATAACAAAACCCAAAAGCAGATGGTGCCGAATAATAAATATCCAGTCAGGAGGCTTCTTCAATGGATATCATTCATACCAATCTGGTTGATGGCAACAATCAATATTTTAGGCAGATTTCATTCAAGGGTGCAGATTACCAGATCAAACCAATTTGAAAGCAATACATTTCAGGTTATACAATTATACAGTGCACCAACTCAAGGCCATCAACCAAGTCTATCAAGTGCAATTGAATTACATCTTACTGATCATGACTTAATATGATTTTATGACATTAGATTTACAGTCCCTTAACTTTCATTCCGATGACATGAGGCAAAATCATATAACTTTGTCTGAGGTGATCATTTCATCCATTTCACATCTTATATTTCATTTTCTTAGATGTTTTCGTAAATACAATTAAAATATGGGCAATGGAAATGGGGAAAACCCAAAAACTAAGATGAAAGGTACTGATATACTCACTACTCACCAAGATATTCAGCACGGTGACTGGCTCTACAAATCTGAACAATAATTTTGTAAAGTAGCATCTTGTGACCTCTGTGTCACAGAAATATCTTCATTGGGAATAAAAGATAATTGTAGATTTTCATTGAAACGAAAGAAAATGGTCACTTTTGCTTAACTTTAAATCAAGTTTGTGCTTTTGGACAATTAACACTGTGAACCGTTTGCTCTATGCGAAGCGACCTAGTTAATCATAAAATCTTAAATTTTAGGCAAGGAACCAATGTAATTACAATAAATATAACAAAGCCAGTATGTTGTATTTATGTAATAGACATCTTGATGTGAAATGTCTAGCTTTAAATATTTAACAATCAAAAGATTTGGTGGTTCTAGTAAAAAATGCACTAAAATTTACTAAAACTGCCTAATCTCCCAGAAAACAACTGATTGATTCCCAAATTTTTTATGTGCATTGCTATTACCACAAGACAGCATACTGGCTATACTGCAAAGTTTGTTGTTTGCTCTATATATGAGAACTAGCAAAATGTAAACAAAAAAGTCCCTAATTAGGTCACTTGGCTGGTAGACCGAGGTCACAGTCTTCACGTTGCTGTAAGCAACGTAGACTGAGGACATTCCCATTGCTGAGCACTCTTGAAAACAATTTCAAGCAATATGTGACAAAAACAAACAATCAAGCAAGAATACGAACCGATAACAACAAGCTACAAACAGAAAGCAACAAGCAATCTGATTCAATCTGAGGTGTTTCAAAACAATGGGCAGCCAATATTTGTGAAAAGCTGGTGGGCAACATTTTGAAGCTGTCGTAGTTATAATCATATTGTTTAAAAAAACATAAATATCACCATCTATTACCATCTATCTATCTATCTATCTACCTATCTATCTACCTATCTATCTATCTATCTATCTATCTATCTATCTATCTATCTATCTATCTATCTATCTATAGCAGTTATATCTATATCTCTACAGCAGTTCACTTCACATCTTTATTGGAGTCTACTGTTTGTAAAACATTTCATAACATAGGCCTATAGAGTTAAGGCTTCATTGTGCCATCGAAAGGCTAAAGTATGGAATAATTAGAAATATACCTAAAAAATTATTTTGATTACAAAGAGGCATGCCAATTTCATCCTGGAAATATGCGATCTGAACTTGTCAAATGTTGTCAAATCATATCAAATATGAAATGCTTGGCTGGTTATGATTGACTGCTAAATGTAACACCAACAAGCTCTCAATCGGAAAAATATTCACACATGAACAGAATAATAAACTATGAACAACACATGAACCGAATAATAAATTATCAACAACACATGAAGAGAATAATAAACTATGAACAATGTATACAGACCAACAGTTTTCACATTATGCAAATTCCCCCTCCCTTCAACCTGGAATTTAGCTTTAAAATTAGTTAAAATTGGCCGATTTCCACACTTTAAATTATAGGAGGGTTTTGAAATTTTGACACAATATATTTGAAGACATTGGCCAGCCATCCATACCTTTGAATGGGCTGTAAATAGCCCCAAAATGCCCGCGACACGACCTTGTGTCGCAAATGTGTGTCTCAGTTCAGCCAATGTCTCCCATCCATGACTGCTGTCACAGTCATGGTGGGTCTTCCTATCTACTTGGTTAGTACACAGTGTTTTACCCCTGTTTGGCATGGCATATGGTTTCTGTGACTGCATTCTGAAGCTTTACTTTATATTTTCCATTAATGCCCTGATACCATGACTATCAAAGCTACAAATTTCACATAGGATCACAACCCTTCATATAACATGCCGGATATATCATCCTTGCTGCTTTGAATGCAAAGAGGGACTGGTGCCTAGCAGCCTCTTGTTTCGCTAACTAATGGAGTTTTTCAGAGGTTGGTGGGGGCAATTAGACTGAGTATTGTGTCTGCAATGGATTGGGTGTGAAAGCAATCTCTTTCCCGTCTGCTATTTAGCGACTGTGGTGTCCATTTCTCTGGAGTAATTGCCTCTGTCCAGTGACTGGTCAATACTGAAAGATTTATTTTAGATGGATTTGTCAAGATCTTTGTAACTTGTGAGGGAATTCAACCAAAATGAGAAATGCTAAATTTTAGAATGTTTCCGGAAATGTTTATAGCACTTGATAATAAGAAAAGCTTGACTTGCAGAAACACTGCTGCGCCAGAGAATTCCTGGCTTTCAGGTATAGGAAATTGGATACTTGAGTTCCCTTTAAAAGAGACTTACCCTCACCACCAATACTTGGTATTCACAATGGACTTCCTGGTCCTGACATGTCTGCATCCCCCACATTGTGAGGTTGCCAAGACTCCCAGGTAGCAGTGATCCATCAACAAAAGGCTTCATGTATGTCTAGTAGAGCTTTTTTTCCTCGGTGATTATAAACTGTAATCTCTGTAATCTCCAAAATGAATTTAGTCGCCAAAAATTGATTATGACAGTTTTTTAGCTGTTATTTCAGTTTCACGCAGTTATACACAGGTTAATTTTGCATTGAGAAGCCTGGTTCCAATGCAAAAAAATGTGTAACTGTCAAAAACACAAAGGAGAGGGTGGAGGCTTCAGTACCTCAACACCTGTGGGCGACTAAGATTGAGACTGAGATTAAGCAATTGACTGTATGTCGACTATGGTTTTGTTTAAAATACAAGTGATTACACAAGTTTCAGTCACCTAGGTGTCTTAGAAGTGACTACAGAGTGATTATGAATGTACAAAAGTTATAATCACAGCACTCAGGTGACACCAAGACTAGGTCTATGACTACAGATGATTGAAATGAACATAATGCATTAATTCCATGGCCACAATGCACGCTGCAGCCCCCGGCCTCCCATGCCTGTGAAGATAGAGAGTAGATAGAGATAGACATATGGATAGACAGAGGGATAGACAGATAAATACTTGACTTCAGTCTTCACATTGTATAATCACAGCATTTTTGTTACACTGAGACTGAGATTTTACTCTTCAAACTGAAACGATAGATAGATAGAGATTGATAGATAGATAGATAGATAGATAGATAGATAGATAGATGCATAGATGCATAGATGGATGGATGGGTGGATAAATAGATAGATAGATAGATAGATAGATAGATAGATAGATAGATAGATAGATAGACAGATCAATTGGACAAATATTATGATAACAAGTACGTGTATTTTCAAAATCTTCTATAAAAAGTAAATCTGTTGATGCGCATTTCAAATACTTCAGTGGGTCCCTTGTGTCAGTGTCTATACTGAACAAGTAGAATTCCCCACTCATTGGGTATATGCGTAACATGTGGAGGGCTGCACAATACATTTATAAGGTAAACAGATATTACCTTGAACTGAGAAAATCATGCCTTGGCACAGTTTAATATTCTTTGTATTTATACAATAACTTTAGAATAAATCCATGTTTAAGCATGCTGAATTGCTCAAATTTAATTTGATTGTTTTTCATGAGGTTGGTTCGGGCATAGAGATCATGGATTAAATAGTTAATTCTATTGCAAATCATAACAGTTGTTAGAAATCTAACTGTCGACAGTGTTTGCTTGTTTAAAACTGTTTTCCCAAATGGTCAGTAATCCCCTTAGTAACCATAGTCGCCATTTGTAATAGATTACAACTCATAATCACCGAGGAAAAAAAGCTCTACTGGGCAACCTCTGATGCCTAAGCACTCACACATAGTGTGCGCAGTGAGTTCCTTTAAACATGTACAGGGTGGGGCAGTGAAATTTGCACTATTTGACAGATTTTCCTTTGGTGGAAATTGAAGACTTAACCAATTAACAACAAATTCATATTAACAGGGCTCAGAAACAAGAGGATAACAAATGTTTTTATGCCATTTGGCTCATTTTATCTCCAACAGCAAATTCAACATGGCCACCAAAATTTGAAAGTGCTTCCAACAAAAGTCCTCTCGTGTCTGACGGCAGTTCTCAATAATGATAGTCCAACTGATGACAATACCTTGTGGGAGAACTTGTTGATACCCTGCTTTAATATGCCCAGAAAAAATCGTGTTAATTACACTTACATTTTTTTTTTACCAATGAAGCTTGCTCTGGGTATCTTCTCCATGTTGCATGCACCTCTTGACTAAAGATTTTACAAAATCTTGCTGTCAAAGCCAAAATCAACGACCAATCACTTTGCTGCTTATTGCGTAACCATTTCATTTCCAAAACCAATGAGACTAATGGACACGAAAGTTAATAACATTATTTTAATTCATGCCAAGTTGCATTGTACTCTGACTTTTACTTTTGAAAATATCCAACCATAAAGTTTGGTGCAAGTTTCGAGGCCCCACCCCCCGGTAGTGAACTAGTCTTATTCCAGTCATGGAAAAAATCAGCTTGCAGCATACTACCAATTCTGAACATTGTAAACTGCTTACCACTTTGCTGTATAAAGCCTCATCTTCCATATTTTTTATTGTCAACAACAACAGGTGTTGTTTGTTTATGAAACTAAATGAACAAAATATTATTGTTGATTCTTACATAATTATGATCTCGCATGCAACAATTGGGACAACAAGCAGTTCCTCGAGTTGGACAATTTCATATAGCTGATAAACAGTTCATTATGCGGTTTTTGTTATTATCTTTCTATTCTGTGGTCGAAGGAAAATGTTGATACATACCCATTGCCCAGATCCATTTATTTGTGACATAATAGCATTTATTGCACCCTTCATCATCACAACTTACCTGAAAAAGATAGAAAAATAGGTTATTGTATTTAGTGTATACAAAAATTATGCATTAGCAGAAACAATAAACAAGTTCATTACATTGTGTAGCAAAAATACAGTTAAAGCAAAAATAATGAGCAAAAATTCATTATTGATGCAAAATGCAGAAATTAGCAATTTAAATATTCACCTGGCAACTGAGGCTACATGAAGGAAAAAATCATTACCAGTGTCCTGAGCAGGTGAAGCTCAGAGATATGCCTATATATAGCAATCATCTTTCCCAATCTAGATTGAACCTTTACTGATAAAGATAGTTGCCCAAAATCAACCCACTAGTTGAAAAAAACAACTTGTCTGAAACTAATCAATACAGTCCCAATTAGAAATACGTCTCTTGTAGTTCTAGTCACATGCAATCGATCAGATAATTTCCTTCTCAATTTGAGATCGCAATAGGATCTGCAGTTTGAGAGTTTGAGAGTTCATTCTGGCAAAAACTCCTAGATATCACGTATACAACAGCGAGTAAGTACCACATAGCATTTAAAACAGTCTTACATTTTTTTTGTCAAGGTAATGATTTATCCTCTTGAGCGCGTTTATTTGCTTCCCTGCCTGATTACATAAAGTTTCAATTTGCGAATTGAAATTTAGTTTATTATCGATTTCAATACCAAGTATATTAATACTTACTTATTAAATCACAAGTAAGTATTAATATACTTGGTATTGAAATCGATAATAAACTAAATTTCAATTCGCAAATTGAAACTTTATGTAATCAGGCAGGGAAGCAAATAAACGCGCTCAAGAGGATAAATCATTACCTTGACAAAAAATGTAAGACTGTTTTGTATAACAGTTATATTAGCAGCAATTTCAACTATTGTCCATTAGTATGGTTATTCTCTGGTAAAACCAGCCTTGAAAAGTTAGAAAAAACCAACAAAAGGGCCTTACGTTTTATGGCAAGTGACCAAAATGCATCTTACGAAGAATTATGTCGCAGTGAGGAGCAACTTAGTACAAACAAAAGATGCATTAAAACAGTTGCTATCCAAATGTTCAAGATTAAAAAGCAAACCTCCCCTTCTTATGTAACGGAGCTGTTTAACCAGCGTACCTTGCACTATGATGTTAGGGATAATGATCAATTTGAACTTCCGAAATTTAATACCGTAACATATGGTAAGAAAAGCATCAGATACTATGGCCCGAAACTGTGGAATCATATTCCTATAGAGACTAAACAAAGTAATTCAATAACATCCTTTAAACGTGCAGTCACTAACTGGCTAAACAACATAAATGACTTACACTTAATCGAGTTTATATAGCGACAAACTAATCAACATAATGCCTTTGAATCAGCAGTACTGCCTCCATAATCTCATGTCAAATTTTTAAGTTTTTCATGTTTCAACCAATTTTGATGACTGTAACTTAATGATTTCGAATTGCTGCCTTGTAAAATAAGGGAAATGATGACAAAGACATGTATTAGATTTCTATTAGAGTAAACACAAAGGTATCCCTGGTCCGAGCTGGAGGTTGATCCTGCTGTTCAACTTTGAACCAGATCAACGCCAGCCCTGGACCAGGTGTATTATAATTAATAAGAATGACCTGCAATATAAGTTACATGTTGAGTAAAAAAAAAAAAAAAATTTATATATAAAAAAATGTAATCGAGAAAAATGCACCAATGTATGATTTATGATTGTAAATATGTATATATTACTTTGTATATAATTTTTCTTATTTGTAGTTATATGTGTGTTTTTAAGTCGTACAGAAGCTTCATGCTTGGTTGTCCTTAAATTGTTATGCACTTTTTATTGACTGTCCTGATTTATTACGACTATAAATACAATTTTACTACTACTACTACATTTGGGAAAGAAAAATCGAAGATGCTCAAAATAGGAAACAAAAACAACCAAGAAATCACTACCCTGACCCTTGGCTACATGCAAATAGAACAGACAGACAAATACAAATACCTAGGACTTACCATTAATAATAAAAACAACCTTGCAGACCAGATAAAGGACATAAAGACAAAAACTGAAGGAGCATACCAAACAGTAATGAGCCTATTACATAACAAAGAATTTAATAATATAGAGATGTCAACTATATGGAAACTAGTAGAAACATGTGTCACACCAAATATAACATATGCCTGTGAAGTATGGACCCCGAACCGGCAAGAGATAAATACCCTAAATGGAATCCTAGATAACATTCTAAAAAGGAGACTGATGGTACCACAAGGTACACCACGAGAAGTACTGTACATAGAAACAAACCTCCTGGATGTAGAAAGAATAATAGACAAAAAAAGACTGAACATGCTATACAGAATTAACAAAACAAAAATAAAGTTAAATGAATACCTCACCCAAAAGAAACAAGAAACAGAATGGATGAAAGAGACTGAAAAAACAATAAAAAAGTATAAAATTGACAAGAAGATATTCCTGGAAATGAAACCAAAAAATGCAAAAAAATACATCAGGAGAGAAATAAAAAAAAGCTTCCGCGAAGAAATGTACCTTAACAAACAGAACAAGAGCAAAGTAGAATACCTAAAAAAAGGATACCTAGCAAATGAAAAAGCGACATATACCAACCAACTTAACAGAATGAACACAAGCACCATATTCAAAGCCAGATGCAGAATGCTAGACATTAAAGATAATTACAAAAATAAATACAATAACATGACATGCAGACTGTGCAAAGAAAAATACGAATCACAGGAACATGTACTGAAAAACTGCCCAATAACAAAAAAAACAAACAACCTGACCATCGATCTGGACCTGCTACATACGAGAAGCAGAACCATCATGTCAAAAATAGCCCAGAAAATAAGAGAAATAGAAAAACTGCTAAAACCATAAAAGGAAACCAAAACCAAAGACACCGTGCAGCTCCTTAGTGGTAGGACCAGTTCTTACCACCAGGTAGAGCTACCTGGCGACCCAGGGTACCCCAGCACAAACAGAAGAAGAAAAAAGAAAAGAGGAACTGTGTTCCAGATCAGCAAGCCTACATATGGCTGTTAAATATACCAACATAAAGTGTGGCATGAGAAGATGATTGCACCCTTCAGGAAAGATCACAAACTCTTTCACTCGCAAAAAAAGTTATTACATGTTACGCAGAATGTTTATGCAAAATATTACTCCTAAATACAAAAATTGACGCTAACAGTACAAAATACAAACATTTTCCCTGCATATTTAGTCACGACAACCATGAGACATTGAAATTGTTATGCAACCTATTAAGTACTGTTTTAACGTTGTAATCAATTGCAATATAATTCTTTCCTACTGAAGTGATGTATCTGAATTGCTGTCCATTTGTTCATAAAGTATAATGATATATATATTGAGGGTTACTGCTGAATAACATGTATCCAACTCATTTCAGTGGCAGCTTTCTTGCTTATGTACACGAGCTACTTTGCTGTTTTACACAAATACAAAGCAGTCTTCTATTTTGCATTTCCGTCTGAAGACGAAGCTCTTGTGCACAAGACAATCAGGTTTGCCAGGCTCATAGTTCTTTTCAGCCTAACAATTTGTCAGGAAATTTGCTCCTAATTTCCCAGGGCAACAAGGCTAAGAATGGGAGTACACAACTGTCTCGCAAATCTTTCCACTGAAAATGGCTCCTGCATACAACAGAAAGGCTGCCTCGCATTTGTGTCCGAACTTCAATGTGGCATTTAGCTTGACATAATATGGAAATACACATACGTTGTTTACAAATGAATGCATTTCATGGCATATTTTGCCTTCAAGACTCAGTGACAGCATATGGCTAGCATTAAAAACAGCAAGGGAAATACAAGGGATCCTGATCTACAGTGTAAGAGCTTTAATGATGTGTAGGAATTGAATTCGAAAGAGGAGTCAACATGTTTTTTCATACAATGCAGTGGGAAGGGAATTTGACTAGTTTACAAGAATAGTAGTCATCAAATACATGCACTTTTAACATAACAAGTAAAGAATAAGAAATCACCCCAAGCATTTAATAATTACAATTACTTATATTGTTTGTATTAACGAATTGAAAACATAGGTAGTTGAAAATAAAATTGAATGCCGACGAGCATATTGACAGTATTTTGGCGATTTACCCCCGAGCAGAAGAATCTAAAGAGGCCATCTTTCTTTAAAGTGACAAGATTATTGGCCGCAAGCGATTATTTTTCATACTGCAGAAAATGCATGAAGACAAATCAGACAGTACAAAGATTGTACTTTTTTCTGCAACTATTAAATTTTTTTGCAGCACTACCATGCGAGCAGATGATATGAGACTTGTGCAACAATTTGAAGACATACCATCTGACACCTCTGTCAGCACATCACAAGGTAGTTGCCAAGAAATTTCTTGGTGACTGAGATGATGAAACTCATATTCTTTGTTTTGCACTAATCCCTCCAAGCTTATATATTCCCGTTTGAGTGTTCGACAGATGGCACAAGCCGATTATTAACCATAGGATTGGCAATATGTGTTTATTATAGCTCAGGTGAAAGCCCTCGCTTAATAAATTGCATATTGCCTTCTCATTGCTGAATACCTTTTCTTTATCAGATTGTGTCAAGTAAAGCCATATTGCAAGAGAAAAGAGAATTAGTAAATATTCCTCAATTTCGCCATGTAACAAATGAACTGGATAGTGTACAATATCAATTATCTGAAACATCTGTCAGAAACAAGAATTGAAATAATAAGAAATTCTCTCTTTGCCTTAATACAGAATTATTTTCTATAATAATTTGTAATAACAGGCGCATGTTTCGGTCGGCCACTCCCTTCCAAATATGGTAAAATTCTAAACGTCTTTTCTTCTCATATAACTGTAATATTACAGCCAGACCTCCCATGTTTCTGTGAGTTGAAAATAACTCACAACCACTAAGGAGTTTCCATCTCTTAATAGAGAGCAATCATCACTTCATCACTTTGAGGAAGACAAGATAATTGCAGGTTAAGGAGTCGGTGTCTGGTGAAGTCTGAGACAGGGTGGCGCATCCTCAATTGAGAAAAAGGAATTTCTGATTCACCATCAGCAGGGGAGATTTGGTCTAGTGGTGGTGTGCTAGGTTGCCAATTGCTGGGTCCAGGGTTCAAATCCAGCTCTTGCCCGGTCACCTGGTCTACATGTATGTTGGCCAGCTGTTTCAATCGCCTTCGCCTCATTGCTGCCAAATACACTGATAAATATCATACATAAAGCCCTCGAGAATGCTGCCTTCCTTATGAGTACTGAGGACTGGAAAATATACGCAATACCTGCTGTTGTTAGTTGAAAAAGGGCTATTTCCTCAGTCAACATAGAAAAAGAAGGAAATATGCTGAGGCTTATCTTTACTGTTGACAAGACTGGAGTACAACTTTTCTTGTGATTATAACTCCGGAATGACTTTCCCTTTTCCTATCACCTTCATAGGCTTTTCTTATACATATTCTGATGTGATGCAGAATTATCAGGAACACAGGCCTTCACAGAAATTACTCTGGCAGATGCAAGGAAGGTAGGCTACACGTAAGGCCAGTCATAGTTTTGTCTTTAGCTTCTCGAGGCACTTTTTCTGGTGTTGGAAGGTAGGACAATAAATAAAAGCTGTAATCTCCATCTCTTATACTGAAAATTTATTTTACGAAATTGTTGGTAGGCCCGATTATTTTTCTAATGAACAGATAATCTGTTTGGGCAGTCGATTCAAGAAGCTTTAATCTGTCTTGCCTAAGGCTGTGATAGAAGAATCATATTCCTCTGGATGGTATATATAGTATGAAGAGAAAGGACATATTTTTTGCCTGGTGAGGGGGGAGAGAGCTCAGGTAGTAGGGCACCTGTCTTACAATGCCTGAGGCCAGCGTTCAGTTGAAACATATTGCTTTGATGTTTCCGAGGTTAATTCATTTCTATAGAGGAAGTAAAATAGGATCAAGTCTACGTCTTTGAACAATCAGGCTGTTCTACTTTGTCAATTGGTTATACACTATCATTTGGCTTCCATTCACTTGACATGTTAAGAGAAGGGAATTTGCGGACCAACTATGGAAATCTGATTTTTTCCTCATGATACACTCTGACTCTCGCTTGATTGAAAAGACTCTTTGTATTAAACCATCCAAAGTCGACATCACATTTTATACCACTCGACACCTCTGTCAGCCAATCACAATACAGTATTTCAGGGGAATAATTCCCATATTCTTTGTTGTCCAGTTATCCTCTCATGTTTGACTGAGTGTTTGTCTCATGGTATAAGCCATGTCCAGTTATCCTCTCAAGTTTGATTGTTTGACTGTTTGTCTCATGGTATAAGCCGGTTATTCACCATGGGATCAGGAATATGTGTTTATCACACCTCGGCCTAAAGGTCTCGGGTGATAAATCACATATTCCCTCTCCCGTGGTGAATAACCTTTACATATCAACCACTTTTAATTTACAGCAGAGGGAAATTTTCCAATCATTTATTCCTTGTGATAAGTAATTTATGTCACAACAAACACTGTGACCGTTTGTCAAACCAATTACTCAAATGACTAATGACCAAATTAGTCATGATCAAATGTGCCATACCTTCTGAGTTACTCCTGAATGATTATCACTACATTTGACTGTGCTATATTATGTAGTAGTAACTTGTCAGACAGAGACAGAAAAAAAAAACCTTGAAAATCTCTCTTTACCATAATTTGAAAAATGTACATACTACAAAATGCCAAGCCTTTGCATATCTTAAATGTGTACACCAAGGAAAAGTATATATAACACATTGCAACTGTATCACTGCGCAAACAGTCTCTATAGACATTGATGGATATCGCAGAATTCCTTTGGTTTTGTGAAGACAAAAGGGCTTGAAAGTGCCTTACAGATCATAATGAGTTTCCTGGTATTTTTTGAGAGTTATTATCATTTGTCATTTTGTAGACGAGAGAGAGGGAAGAAGACCATAATATTATTGAACGTTACGAAGAGTGTGTCTCCAGAAAAGTCCATTGCTTTGCCATAACATAATTTGTTGTAGGTGAAAGAAACCAAGCGTCTTTTACACAATATAGATGGCTATAAGACTCGAACAATTTGTAGTGTCTATGAGATAGATATAATTTGGTTCGCAGTAAATTTCAAAGACTAAAAATTGAGTCATTCTTACATTTATATAACTCACAACAAATTGGGTATTTAAAAAAATAATAAACCGCTGATAAGGTCCAGCATCGCACAATTGTAAAGGCCTTTAAATGTAAGTTATCTGGTGATTAGAATTTCTCTTGCAATGCCACACATGCCAGTCTTTCCTTTTCCGAAATAATCACCGACAGCTATAAGAGAGAGCTTAAGGCCAAAGGCATACCTGTGTGTCTTTTTGCAATACAGTGGTCCCTGTGTTTCAGAAGTGCCCCTTCTTCAGCCATGAAGTGGTCTCTCGTCGGGGTGCAAAATGCATTAAAAATACTACCTAATGTGGTAGAAAGGCGGTTACATAAGGAAAGTAAGGTTGGTCTTACGACAGGCGTATTATAACACCGGTACTACTGTTTTATCAAATTTAATGAGTCTGCACATAGCTATTTGGAAGTTTAGTCAGCTAATAAAATTTGAAATTTGAAAAAAAGCCTTTTAGAACACATCTAGCCTCACAATTGGTCCCATGCAGATGAAAAGGCTCACACATATAAACCTTTATGATAATCAGCAAATGGGAACTTTGAGAGCCTTACGATGGTATCCCAACCTCATTATGTGTCCAAGAATTGCAGACAGTCTGACCAAGTATAATGAGCCATAAGAAGAGCACAAGACCAACAACTTGAGAAGATGCATGACACATAAAGACAAGTTAAGTATGATTGCTTTCTTTGTTCTACAAGGTAGTAATTCCATAAAGAGGATTGCCAAAGTTTATACTGACAATGAAATGGTTAATACTGAGCAGCAAAAATAGCTTCCAAGAGAGAGTTCGAGTAATAATGCTTGGAAAAAGAGGAATTGTTTTAGCACTACCAAGACCAACAAGGACATTCTTTCACATCACTTAAGCAGAAATTAGATTGCAATTAAATAATTTTTGAAGCGATCAATCAATAACCATTTCCCCAAATTCAAGCCGTTAATTATTTCCCTTCGCGTAATCTGCTCTGATCAAAGGAATCACGAAACAGATATCTTTTCCAAAATGCATCAATTGTCAAGATCCTTTTTTGACAGTCAAAATATTGCTTCAAGAGAGACCCAACGACATTAATTAAACCATGGCCTTCTTGGTGAAGATATGTTGAAGAACAAATTTGGTTGTCGCTGATGAATGTGATATGTCAAAAGTTGGCTATAAATGGTTTTCTAATATCAAATCAGTATAACAGCAGAGATAAGTAGGAGGAGGAGGTGTTTGAAACTAATGTCCATGCAGCATAAGTCTAGGTTATCCGACCAGAGCTGAACTTGAACCAGAAATCCAACTTTTGAAGCCTAAATTTCTACCGACTGAAACTAAACTATATAAAGGATTCTAGCGTTAACATTCTCATGTCAGGTAATTTTACCCATCATCAGTTTTTCCAACAACATCACCTGAGGTATGTTGGCTAAAACTATCAAATTTGTTTCAAGTTGTTTAATTTTCAAGTCACGGTATGTACACAAAGCAACTTTAGGTAAGACAACACTTTTAGCAGGCTCAGTCTGCAAGCCTGTGTGTTTGAAGTTTGCTAAGTGACAACTGAAGGATATACTGTGACCTACAATGTATGCGAAAAGCAGAACGGTCATTATCTAAATCTTGAGAGTGAATTTTTGTAAATTCATTAAAACAAAATATATGCAAGGAATGGAAGGGGAAAAACCTTTTTGCAGCTTTTACCATTATCAAAATGAATGACAGGCGCACTGCCCACTAATTATTAAAATCATATCAATTTTGTACTGCAGGCCTATATTAGTTTGCAACATTTTTTTGGCGATTGCTTGCATTCCTTTTTCTTGTGATAAGCATGTTATTTTCCAAATAAGTGGTAAACCAAATTGACAATGGATGGCTGGTATCTTAAATCCTGTATTTTTGCATCTGTTTTTGTTTTTGTTATTTTTTGTACGATGGACACTGATTCTAGAAATAAGACTGACTACATGACATTGCTGGCAAAGAATTGCAAAAGTAATTGTTAGAGTTAATTTTTCAAAGTATTTTTCATTGTTGATTATTGTTTCTCTTCCTTCTTAGGACTTAATCATGTCACATGTTGTTCTTTGGTTCAATATATTGGTTCAATATATTGCTTCAGTCAGGCTCCTGAAACAGTACTATTCAGTGTTCAAATTCTTGAAAATCCACGAGGGGTGAAGGAATTTTTAAGCTCGAATTCCCCAGGCAATCCCCGAATTAGGTCCCACAGTTCTGCCACAGCCCATGGGGTACAGGGTGGGGGTTACAAGTGGCTGATGCATTAGAGCCAACATGAAGAAAAACATTAACATAAAAGTAAAATATCCTCACGCTGGGTAAACGTGTAACAAGTTAAGTATTCTATCACTCTCTCTCATCTAATCAATCAATCAATCAATCAATCAATCAACCTTCATGAGTTGTCAGAGCTGGTGAGGAGGGCTGTAAAATTCATACTAGCCTATCTATCCACCCTTGAATCAAACTGTTGTGATGGGTTTTCTTTATCAAATGGGAACCTGGACAGTTCCCACTGATAACGGCAAAAGGCTGAGATGAATTTGACATAGACATGTGGGAGTTAAGTGTTCACATGATACGGAAATTTGACAGCCCCAGCCAAATATTGGTCACTTATCAGGTCAGCGATCAGCAGATGTGTCAAGTGCAGGGTCCTCTCAGGGGCTCAGATTATAATAAATAAATAATGGTTTTATAAACATAACTGGTTTGCCTCAAACTGATTCAATGGTTTTCTCAGACTAACATGCTGTTTTCAATAAGAGTTAATATAATTAACAGAAAGAGAATGCATGTATGTCATACGCTGAAGCAAGAATACAAACAAAATTAATTTCCTAAAATCTGTAAACTGCGTCAGGAAAACTTAGACTCAAAATAGCATTGTTTTCCTTCAGCAACTCAAATCGTTTACTCATATATCTTCCAGTGATGGTCATTCTTGTGTAAAGAGAAACAAATCCCACATGGACGTTTTTGACAGCCATGCCAATAATAGTAGTCAAAGATGGGCACTTCAGGAACTTTGGGCAAAGTTCCAATCATTGTATAATCAATCATTTTGTAGAAATACTTTCCTCCAGGGTGCATTTTTCTTGGGGATAAAATTGCACATGAAATGTAGCATAGTCAGTATCCGACTGATTCTGTACGGAACTTGAATAACCTCCTGAAGTTTTCATGAATGTTTTGACAGAATTTCGATTTCTTCGTACTTTTATCATTTATGCACTTTCTTTGACTGGATAAACACGTAGCCTATCTCGGATGGAAATGATACCAGTTGATTTGCTATTAACCTCTTTCATACCAGAACAATCACATGTCAAAATATATCAATAATTTACCAGACATCAATGAATTTTTTTCTGTAGCCGTATTCATACATACACATAGTGATCACACTTAAAAAGTCATAAGAGTTGTTCAACGGTCAGGCTGCTTAGCCAGGTACACTGTTCTATTCAGACAAGGTCTATTGGCTTACTTGGGTCATGTGAAGGAATAATGTCCTTGTATAAAACAAGTCTGGAAATTAGGAAGACGTCAATGAACATTGACATCATTACCACTGGGAAGCTATAAATACACAGCAGACTAATATATCAACAATGGATTGGATTAGCGAAATATAAAGGAAAAAGGTGAAATGACATAATTTGTAGTAACAAACTGATTGCTTTTTAAAAGAAACAATGGTTTGATCACATGTTCGAGTAAGTACAGGCTTCTCACCATTAACTTCCTTTTGACAAATCATAAACTTCCTTTTCTGTATAAGTCTGATCTTCCTGGAAAGACAGCACTTCCCGTGTGAATCCTTTGGTTGAAGCTTTTAGCCTCTTCCATCAAAATGACCTACAAAGTTTTGCACCTCAGGAACTTGGGTCCAAGGTCACATCAATCATTTGCAGGAATCATTGTCCCTGAAAGCGTAGACTTTCACATTGTCTAAAGCGTTTCTCATAATTTTTATAATGTACATTGTTCCAATTGTTCCATGTAACACAATTCACCAGTTCAACTGCTTATTTCAAGGAGCCCTATCCAATTGGATTGTGGCGTTCATGAAATTTGCAGAAGTTTTAAATTCTCTTTGAATCTTATTTTTAGATAGATAGACAGATAGATATGGTAAGTGCAGCCCTATAAGCCCAATTCTGGGCACTCACGAGGGTTGATTGATGAGATGAGAGAGAGAGTAGGAGTCCTCAAGTTAGATCAATTAAAAGTTTTTTTAGAACAACTATCCACAAACAACAGTACTTTTGAAATAATCTTCTTGCAAGAAACCTGGGTTAATTATGAAAGGAATATTTCCATGTTTGAGATTAACAATTATACTTTGATTTCTCAACCTTATACAGTTACTCCCCATGGTGGACTTGCCATCTATATTAGAGATGAGATTCCTTGTCAGGTTTTGAATATTGATGTCAGTCCATCAAAAACCTGGGAAGGACAATTTGTCCGAATTAAAATTAAAGAAAAAAATGTAATTTTTGGTAATATATACCGCCCGCCTCGTGAACTCAATGAAAATTATGTCACTTTTATTGAAGAACTTAACTCTGTCATTTCCAACTTGCATGGAGAAATAATCCTTACAGGTGACTTTAATATCGATTTGCTTAAAATAAATGAAAGGCATGTCATAAATGAGTTTTTTGAATCGATCCATAGTGCTGGTTTTATACCTAAAATTACTGTACCCACACGTTTGTCAAGAAATACTGGCACTCTGATAGATAATTTCTTCTGTAAAATATCACATAGTTTTTCTCAGACCACCTCTGGCGTGTTAACACATAAAATCTCCGATCATCAACCTTATTTTGTCTGTTTAGATTATTTTGCATTACCTAGATCCCATCCAAAATATGTTACTATAACTTCCCAAAGTGACGAAGCCATTGAGGCTTTCAAGGAATATCTCACTTCTCAAAGCATAGTGGAACAACTTGACAGGGGGCAACAGCTGATCCAAACAGAAATTACAATATACTGGCTAAAATTCTTACAGAAGGAATGCAAAAGAATATGCCAACGAGAACTTTAAAATTTAATAAGCATAAGTTTAAAAAAACTAAATGGATAACCAAGGCAATTTTAAACTCAATTGCCTTCCGTGACAAACTGTATCTCACTTTAAAGAAAACACCAGTATCATCAACCCTTTACAATCAACTTAAAACCAATCTCAACACTTATAATAACATTTTGAAAAAGACAATCCGTGCTGCTAAAAAACTATACTATCACAGCCAGTTCCAGCAGTTCAAAAATGACATAAAGAACACATGGAAAACTATTAAAGAAATAGTCAATCGAACGAAAAATAAACATAAAGTAGTTGAAATATTTAAAATAAATGGAACAAATGTGGCTGACAAAACAACAATTGCCAATGCTTTCAATAAATTTTTTACTGAAATAGGCTCCTCCTTGACATCAGGTAGTGCTCTTCCCCCGTCACTCGATTTTAGTAAATATCTATCTACTCCGATAAACTCAACTTTTCAGTTTAGAAAAATTTCAATTAATGAGTTAGATGGTATGATTAACAAAATCAAATCTAAAACCAGCTTCAGAAGTGATAATATTTCTCAATCCTATAAAAATCAAGGGAACAATTATTGAACCTCTACTTATAATAATTAATCAGACACTTAACACTGGTATTTTTCCAGACAAATTAAAAATAGCCAAAATAACACCGGTTTATAAAAAGGGTCCTGAATCAGATATAAAAAATTACAGGCCAATTTCTGTGTTACCTACCATTTCTAAAATATTTGAAAAGGTTTTGTTTGTTCAAATGCACGATTACTTTAAAAGTAAAAATCTTTATTATGTTAGTCAATATGGTTTTAGAGAACTTCATTCTACAGAACTTGCTGCCTTAGAACTAACTGATCGTATTGTGAATGAAATGGATTCAGGCAAAGTGCCACTAACAGTTTTTATGGATTTATCAAAAGCATTTGATACTATTAATCATGAAATTCTCCTTGAAAAACTTCATTACTATGATTTTAGTGACACTGCATGGGCCCTCCTGTCCAGTTACCTCAGTAATCGCGTACAATATGTTGAATATCAAAATTGTTCTTCGTCTCATTTAAATATTTCTACTGGTGTCCCACAGGGTTCAATCTTGGGTCCATTGTTTTTCCTCATCTATGTAAATGATGTTTTCAGATCAAGCAGTTTTTTCAAATTCATTGTATACGCAGACGATACCACTTTATTTGTTTCTCTTGACTCTTCTCAAGAAAATGTTCAGATCTTGAATACTGAATTAGCGAATGTTTTGTCTTGGCTTAAAGTTAATAAGCTATCTTTGAATGCAGATAAAACAAAATGTATGATTTTCCACACACATGGTAAAGTTGTCAATCGCCCAGCGTTATTTATAGATGACAAAATCCTGGAATACATTGGTACCTTTAATTTTCTTGGTATAGCTATTAATGAGCGTCTCAAGTGGAATGATCACCTTGATAAAATAAGTAAAAAAATAGCTAAGTGTACTTGTATTTTAAATAGATTGAAGAAATTCCTTCCTCAGGACACATTGAAGACTATATATTGTGCCCTTATTAATTCTCATCTCAATTACGGAATTCTGTGCTGGGGCTACAAAGCAAACTCCATATTTAAATTACAAAAAGGGCAATTCGAGCTGTAGCCAATAGTAGATATAATACCAACAGACAGCCCTTATTCAAAAAATGATGTTTGCTTACTGTTCATGATACTCTGAAAGTAAAATTATATAAGGTTTTTTATAGATTAGAAAATAATCAAATTCCCGAATATTTTTTGGCGACAAATATCTTAATAAAACCCCAAAATGATTATCCATACAATATACGAAATAAAAATTTTAAATTACCTCGCCTATATCATGCCTATGCCGAAAATAGTATCAGATACCAGTTACCAAAATTATTAAATAGTACTTCAAATTCCATTCTGGAAAAGGCCACAACTCATAGTGAGTTTGGCTTCTCCTTGTATATTAAAAATTCACTTATCCACCAGTATCAGGAACAATGTTCCATACAAAATTGCTTTATATGTCAATCCTCCAACTATAGTTAATATTGTTTAATCCATCTTACTTTGCTGACCATTCCATATCATCTCATCTCATCCCATCGACCTCATATCATTTTCATTTATCCCCCTTCACCTTCATTTATCATTTCACCTTTCACCATTTATTTTTTAAGAAAATTGTGTTTTTCAATTTATTTGACAGGATGTGAAAATTTGTTGAAATTAATTAAAAATTTAATTTAATTTTTTTATTTTCTAATAGGTGGCATTCGCAGTAGCGCCATATTCATGGCAAAGTGAATGTCTCCTGACATTGAGATAATAAAACCATGTTTTTTGTTCATTGTAACTGTATTTGGATTCATGTCAAATAAACATTTCTGTCTGTCTGTCTGTCCTCAACATGTTACACATTTACCCCTTGTGAGGGATCTTTTACTTGCCCAGCACAGACACTGATACAAGTGTTTTTGCAGCCCTGCCTTGGTGCCCATCTGTTCTTCAGATCACAGGCACTCTCCTGGACTGACTGTACAGTCTGTTAGAAATAACACAAGGTGACTGACTCTGCAGAAAATCCGCTCATCCAAGCTGGCAGTGATGTAATAAGGCAGAGCCAATCAGCTTTGGTATTACAAAATTTCTAGTTTTGCAATATCCAAGAGAGGGCTCTGTTAATATATGAGGCACCATGTGGGAACCTCATGGAAGATTAAAGTCTGAAAATTTGGGCAAAATAACCAAATGTAAAGTTACAAACTACTTCTATTTGTTGATATATAATATTTCCAAGGATCTATGACAAAATCCTTCTCATATTCACAGTTTATCAGTGAAAGGACTTGTGGTGTAATACCCCATAGGTACCTCTCCTGCCAGCTTGGGTGAGCGAACTTGCAGTTGTTCATTAAGCTACAAATCTGCAAGGAATTCCCTTGATTACAGGTAAATTAGCTATAATTTGATAGAGTTAAGGTGTGGAATTCGGAGTTAACTTATCTGGCAAGAGATTTGACAAAAATTGTGGCTGTGACACAATGTTAGATGCTTAAAATTAGACCCTGAAAACGAAGCTGTTATTTGCCTCAGTTTTGAAGTCATGCACCTTGATGATATTTATACAGTGACCGGGTAGGTGTACAAGCCAGGGTTCGAAACCCTCCATGATAATCCTAATAGTTTTAGCATCGTTTCAAAGGAGGTTTATGAATGGTTGAGCTTATTCATCAAAAATATCATTATCTTCATTTTGGGATGTCGTTCTCACGATAACAGGTGAAATCAAGCAAAGCTGTGTAAAAATTGTGTACCAATGAGGTGTTAAATTAGTAGCTCGCTCAACATTAAGATCAGTGTCTATCATCACACATTCACATGGGTAAAGGATATCATGCAACATGTTCAGGACATTCACTCTCTATCAATCAGTCTATCGATCAACATGAATCTACACTGTATCACTTGACTGATGTTTAACGGTTGTATTTAGGGGTTTTTGAAGGCTGTAAGTTATTAGTTGGAATCAAATTGAATTGAATTGAAATTGAAACAGTCGTTCGTAAAGACTAATTTGAATATTACTGCATCTCATTCAATGTCTCTCACATCATAGAAGTTATCTTGGGAAATTAGTAAAAACCAGCTTACTCTCAACGTTTCACAAGAAACCATGGAAATGCCAAGAGCATTGTGTTAATGAGTGCTGAGAGCAATCAGGCTGCAATTAGGATATCCATGGGAGGTGCATGATCAGAAAGTTCACCGAGACAAGAAAAGGATTCTATGAAGAGAAGTTATAGTTACAGCCTAGCAGAATGATAATGAACACCTGAAATCATGTGTAATTTTAATTTTTGGGCATCAGAATGCTCCAATGGTAAGTAAATGCCCTATTCGTTGTAAGTAGCAAAAAATTGTCTCGAACTACCTTCCTCCATAAATTGTCTTAGATCATGTGAAAGAAAAAGTATCTTATATTAAAAAGTACTCATATTACAATAAAACCAACACACATTTGACAAACCCAATAAAATTGATTTTACAGCTATGCAATATCTTTTAGGTGTGCAGAGGCAAGTTTACAGTTATACTACCTTCAAAATAGGACGGTAAAGCTCATGCTTGTGCAATATGACTTGAAGGTTTCCCAATCTGTTTCTCTTTTTGACAAGAGACCCAAGATCCCTACAAGTGATGTGATCCAGATCTTTGTAATGGGAGAGAAGAGGTCTCTGGATGTGGTCATGTCCACTTGCCTCAGGGGACTAGAAATTAGCTCAGTTACTGTGCAGGTCTGATCTGCGGCAGAATAGCACACTGGGGTCTTGTTTTCAGACTTGGAGATCTATTGAATCTGCGGTAAATAGGCTGAGACTTTCATTTCATCTAAAGTTTAGAATCTGTCAAATTGAGCAAAATTAATTGTCTTGCCGAAATCCTGGCAATAATTTTGTGAAGAAGCCCCAATGGCTTTCTTGCTTTGACGAAGTCATTTGAAAACATCAATTTTTGCATATTTCCAAAGCTCTCACAAAATAAATATATTATTCTTACATTATCGAGCAATGGCTATGGTACAGAAGCAAAAACGGCTTGGGAAAAATGCTTGACTTGCAGAAACCCCACTGCGCCAGAGAATTCCTGGCTTTCAGGTACAGGAAATTGGATACTTGAGTTCCCTTTCAAGGAGACTTACTATCACCACCAATACTTGGTATTCACAATGGACATCCTGGTCCTGACATGTCTGCATCCCCCACATTGTGAGGTTGCCAAGACTACCAGGTAGCAGTGATCCATCAACAAAAGGCTTCATGTATGTCTAATGGGCAACCTCAGAGGTCTAAACTTCACATGCAGTGAATTAATGACATTCCAATCATTGAAAGAATCAACTTGCAGAATTACACCAATTCTGAACATACCACTTTGGTGTATAATGCCTCATCTTACTATTTTTCTTCATCAACAGCTACAGGGGTTGTTTGCTTTTAAGCTAAATGAACTAAATATTGTAGCATCCTGCTTACTATATTAATATTGCATGAGACTGACTTACACCAATTTGAACAAGAGGGAGTCCCTCAAGTTGGACAAGTTGGACAATTTCAAATTGCTGATAAACAGTTTAACTGTGTATTTTTTTGTTATGATAAACTAAATCCAAATCATTGGTCGAGGAAAATGTTGATACATACCAATTGCCCAGATTGATTTATTTGTGACGTGATAGCATTTATTGCACCCTTCATCATCACGACTTACCTGAAAAAGATAGAAGAAGACACAATTATATTTAGTGTGTATATGGAATTATGGGGTTGCAAAAAACAATTACATGACACTGTGTCACGTAAAATACAGTTACTGTAGGAATAATGTGTGAAAATTAATTATTAATGCGAAATCAGCAATGGTTTCACTTTCCTGCCCTTTGATATTCAGCTTGGCAAATATGGCTACATGAGGGAAAAAAAACAGTGCCAGTGTCTTGAGCAGGTATACCTTAGATAATATATATGAGAGCTATCATCTTTCCCATTGGCAAATCTTAATTAAATGGTTACTGATAAATATAGTTGCCAAAAATCTATCTACAGATTGAAAAGAAAACAGCTTGTCTGAAACAAATCAATATTGTCCCAAGAAGTATTCTATTTGTAGTTCTAGTCACATACGATCAATCAGCTAATTTCCTTCCCAATTTGAGATCGTAATAGGATCCGCAGTTTGAGAGTTTGTTCTGGAAATGCCAAGCTAATGTGTTCCAGATCAGCAAGTCTACATGTAGGTGTTAAATGCACCAACATCCCTTCAAACAAGGTCACAAACTATTTCACTTGGAAAAAAGTTATAACATGTTACTCAAAATGTTCATGTAAAATATTACTCCCAACAGGGAAAAATAATTTGACACTTACAGTACAAAATACAAACATTTCCTTGCATATTTAGTTACGACAACCTTGAGACACTGAAATTGTTAAATGCAACCAATTAAGCATTGTTAACATTGTAATCGATTGTGATATAATTCATTCCTTCAAAATATTCATGCATGTATCTAAATTTGTATCCATCTGCCACAAAATATAAATAATGATGTATATATTAAGGGTTATAGGTGAATAACATTTATCTGTATCCTATATTTATTGGAGTGGCAGCTTTCTTGCTTATATGCAAGAGCTACTTTGCTGTTTTACACAAATACAAAGCTGTCTTCTCTTTTGCATTTCCGTCTGAAGACGAAGCTGTTGTGCACAAGACAATCAGGTTTGCCAGGCTCATAGTTCTTTTCAGCCTAACAATTTGTCAGGAAATTTGCTCCTAATTTCCCAGTGCAACAACGCTGAGAATGGGAGTACACAACTGTCTCACAAATCAAGCCACTGAAAATGGCTCCTGCATACAACAGAAAGGCTGCCTCGCATTTGTGTCCAAATTCCATTGTGGCATCAAGCTTGACATAATATGGAAATACACATACATTGTATACAAATGAATGCATTTCATGGCATATTTTGCATTCAAGACTCCGTTACAGCATATGGCCGGCGTTAAAAACAGCCACGGAAACACAAGGGATGCTAATCAAGTGTAAGAGTTTAATGATGTATGGAAATTGCCTTGGAAAAAGGAGTCAATATATGTTTTTTCATACAAAGTAGTTGGAAGGGAATTTGCCTAATTTACAAAAAGATTAGTCATCAAAAACATGCACTTTTAACATAGCAGGTAAGGAATATGAAATCACCCCAAGCATTTGGTAATAATTACAATTACTTGGATTGTTTGTAATAACAAATTGAAAACATAGGTAGATGAAAAATAAAATCTAATGCCGACTAGCATATTGACAGTAACTTGTCAAATTACCCCCCAGCAGAATAATCTGAAGAGGCCATCTTTTTTTAAGGTGACAAGTTTATTGACCCAAGAGATTATTTGTCATGATGCTTAAAATGCAGGAAGACAAATTAAACAGTTTGAAGTTTGTTGTTTTTTGGCGACTGTTAAATGGATTGGTAACACTACCAACAAACTGATAATTTGAGACTTCTTTCACAGTGTTCAACACAATATACCATCTGAAACCTCTGTCAGTGAATCACAAGGAAGTTGCCATCCAAGTTTTCAATAACTGTGCTTATGAAACTCATATTCGTTGTTGTGCACTGATCCCCCCATGCTTATTCCCATTTGAGTGTTCGACACATGACATAAGCCAATTATTAACTACAGGATTAGTAATATTATGCTGGTTTACAGTTCAGCTAATAAAGTTAAGGTGAAAGCCCTCGCTTAATAAATGACATATTGCCTTGTCCTCACTGAATAACTTATAAATCCTTATCAGATTTTGTCAAGTAAAGCCATATTGCAACAGAAAAGACAATTCATAAATATTCCTCTCTTTCGCCATGTAGCAAATGAACTGGATAGTGTATGATATCAATTATCTAGCATATTTGGCAGAAACCAGAATTTAAATAGTCAAAAATTCTCTCTTAGCCTTAATACAGTGTCATTTTCTATAATAATTTGTAATAATAGATGTGTGTTATGGTCGGCCACTCCCTTCCATAATCATGTGCTAAATATCTTTCCTTCTTGTACCACTGTAATATTACAGACAGACCTCCCATGCTTTTGTGAGTTGAAAATGACTTTTTATGCACTCACAACTACTAATGACTTTCCATCTCCTCATAGAGTGCAATCAACACTTCATTACTTTGAAGAAGACAAGAAAATAACACGTTATGAAGTTTGTGTCTCGTTAAGACTGAGGCAGGGTGGTGCATCCTCCACTGAAAAAAGAAAACTATCTAATTTAGACAATAATTGTACAATAATTATATGTCTAATCTTTTGGCTGTCCCAACCAGAAATTTGAATTGTTCAAAGCATCAAACAACAATTGATAGAATTGACACAATAAATTGATTGACATTCTGAACAATTCAATTGTCTGTTTTAGACAATCCAAAGATTGGACAATCAGTTTTTCTTTATTTCAGTCTCAAAAACCAAAACCAAAAAAAGTTCCTCCATGCAATAACTGCATGAATGAATGCCAGTCTGTGAATGGGCAATTCCGTAAAGTCGGACGTACAGATCAGACACTTTAACAGCTTGTATAGCCCTACCATTACATGCTTGCCATTCCATTGTAAAATAGGTATGAGGCCCTGTGGCAGGGCTTTAAAACAAGCCATCAACCAAAGCTGAAAGTGCAATAGGAGCTGAGCCATAGGACAAATTGCATCGTGTCGGACGTACACAGAGAAATGGCACTTTTCTGACTTGATAGCTCGTCTCTCAAAACTCTGTGATTTATATGGAGAAAAATTAATCAACTGACCTGTATTATCAAGAAAACTATTTAAGGCATCAGCCAGGTTAATTTCCATGGCGCTATTGTCATTTTTCATAAAGCTGTAGCCATTTATATTCCGTGTCGGACGTACACATTTTTCGTGTCGGACGTACGCGTGTGAATTGCTAGTGTAGAGGATGCCAGCAGTGCATTGATGATCCACAATTTTCATTTTTTCTTCAAAGTTGAGTTCTTTCCAATAATTATCATCCATGAAATGGCTTCAGCATTGCATATTTGTGCCAAATGGGATGTCTCAAACATTAAGTTATTTTCACTATTTTTACCCTTAAATTTACAGCATTTTTAGCACAGAAAAGTCACAAAAATCACTAGTTATACCTGCAATTTTCACCGTAATTGCACATATTTCAGTAATACATATTGAGAGAATGCTTGACAAATAAAATTTTTAAGGTATTTTGCACAAATATGCAAACAAATGAAGAATTTCTGCCATTTTCAGACAATTTCTGTGTATGCTTTTTTTTATTATCACAGCATCATATACTGGGCCAAAACTGGTAGATATCATTTTATCTTTCATTTTGTATGAGTATGACGCCTGTCTTAGCTTTTGACACAATTGCGTGCCAATTACAAATGCTATGAACTAGCTTTCACTTAATTTTATGGCTGAAAACAGAGTTAAAAATGACCGAAATTCAATGACACCATATATTTCCTGTTTTTTGGCCTATACTACTTTAAGATTCACCCAAATACACTGGCCTAAGGTTTTCTTATGAGCCCAAGCCTGTGTACCAACATATGTATCATTTCCTTAATTCCAGATGGACTTTCATAATATTGTGTCGGACGTACATTCCCATTTTCGTGTCGGACGTACATCTTTAAAATGCTCTCCTTGGCAATTGTATTACGTTTAAATAATTAAAGCGGCCACCATGCTATTCATGGACATAAATTTGCTTTGTATTAGACGTTTCATGAAATTAACATCAGTAACCTGTGAGCAGGAAAATTATTTAGTAATTTTCGTGTTGGACGTACATTAGAATCTTATTACATCAATTGTCACTGCCTGACAGAATTCACAAGGATTGCTGCAAGAATTTGCAATGCAAAATGAAAGTGTAATCCCTCAGGTAGTAAATGACAGCAAAATGAAACCAGCTAACCTATTTCTATACTGGCACTGACAACTTAAATTAGGAGTGTCGAAAATGCAATAATTGCAGTCACCAAACATAGCATTACTTAAATGCAAATATATCAAAAACCAAATTAGATAATCAGTTGTTTTTTATGTACCTGAAAATAGAATTATTTTGGCACATTATCGCACCCATAACACATACCTATGTTAATTTTGAAATTTTGACTGATTGGTTGATGACTTTACGGAATTGCCCAAATGTGTACAGTACGCTACTGTAGACAGGAGGAGGACACAGCAGCGAGGCAAGGGTTATTGGAACCGCATCAACTACATGTACCACCTCCCAAGGATGCCAAGATGTAAATTCCTTAATGTTAGCAAAGCTTGTAAAAAGCATTTCCTAAGCAGGAAAGAATTACTATAATCCTTGCTCATGAAAAGGCACCACACATTAAACTCTATGATGTATTATTCAGCTAATGGGAATTGAGAGAGCTGAACAAATGTTCCCTTTGACATAATTATGTTATAAAGAACTACAGTTCGTCAGACCAAGAGTAAAAAGGACCATAAGAGGCGCATAAGAACAACAACTTGAGAAGTTGTATGACACATTAAGGCAAGTTAAGTATGATTACTTTCTTCCTTATTGTAAGTAATAATGCCATAAAGTGGATTGCTCAGTTTGTAAAATAATTTTCATCTCACTGAGAGCCTGTTGAAGAGTTCAGAGCACACATTTATTTGTATCGGTGCATGGTTGAGAAGGCTGAGATCATAAATGGATGGATGGACAGATTGGGCTTTATGTCATGTATTTATGCGCTTGGTAGGCTAATTGGGACAAGATGAGGACACAGCAATAAGGAGAAGGATAATTGAAACTGCTGTCCAACATAAGTTCAGATGACCTTGCCCAGGCTGGAATTAAACCAAACACCCAACAACGACAATGATGACCAGATAGATTTTAAATAGCTGTCAATCTTGGAAAAGGCAACCAATATGCCAGGAAAGAGAAGCTTTCTGCGCTAGTAAAAAATAAAGTCACATAATCGTGTACCGTATATACAATATGTAGTGTCTAACTCAAGAATAGCTCAGTGAAATTGCTTTTGTGTGACAGCTGAGTCCAAGATCACCTATGGCATAGCTATTCTGATGAGGCACCTGCGGTTTAAAAGCACTGGCGGCTCAGAGACAAAGAATATAGAGCAGAGATATATAAGAAGACATTGCTGCATAGGGCAGCGTGTTAGGGTGCAACCATTTGACATCCAGGTGGTTGGCTTGGAGTTCGTTTTTAGATAAATTATTTCTTTCTCGGTTTTCGTAAAAAAACAACAACTTCCAAACAGTCTTGAAATAAACGATATTTTGTTTGGGCATTTCGTAACATTTTTTGTTTGAATCAGAAACAAACATTTTGCATGACACACCCTGTTAATAATTTTTTTATGCAGCTCTCTGCCATGATATCTTTCCATTTGATACACTTTTATTGTGTTTTTGAATTGCAGAAGAAGAAATGAATGATTCACTACTTTACCACAAGCTTACACTGTAGTATAACCTAGACTTGATTTAAAAGTTATAACAAGTGAATATGATACTAATTTTCCTTATACGGGTCAAAATTTGATAAGTCTGAAATTCTTGTCTCCTGGTCCCGTGTCATAAGGTCGTACAATTTGCGTTACATGGCCGTTTTGGACCAAAATTTTTTTTCATCAGAAAAGTCTTCATTAAGTCTAAAATATCCTATTCAAACCAAAAACCAGCGTAATTTCACAAAAATTAGGACTGTTTGTCTTATTATTTGATTTTATTCATCATACAAATCAATGTAAAGCTCAAACTTTGAAGGCATTTTTCTCAAAAACGATTATATTTCAGTAATGTTACTGTAAAGTACAAAGTACTCCTTGTATCCCAATGAAATTTTCACTGAAGTTAGTTGAGAAGATGGTCCTACTAATCAAAGCAACAAAATATATTTTCTCTTCTATAAAAGACTTTATATACGTCAATGAATTTATGTAAATGTGACAGAGAAAAAACCTTTCTCAGGCATCATGTTTAAAACTGTGCCAGAAGCCTGATTATTGTCAAAGTATCAAGTAAAATGTTCAAAAACATTGCCAAGACACCTGAGAACAAATTCTGATATTGCAAATAAGATACTATGAGATATTTACATGACATGTTGCAAATATATCTTATATCAGTTATTGTCTAGTGCATGAGAAATCAACATTTCATGTGAGCATACCCTTTTGGAGCTATCTGTGGATTTAACCCATATGTATCCCTTTTTTTGGCTATATGAGATCAAGATTATCAAATGTGATTGTTATTTATTCATTTGATGATGTGGCCTGCCCTTTTTGTCCTTTTGGCAGTCCATTACATTAAGGAAAAAAATCGTGTACGCTTCAAGCATGTATGTGTTACATTTGGTTCAGCCTTGTTCAGAGCATCACAGAAGTGAGAAAATGATTGAAAACAAAGCAATATTTTATACCATAGTAAAATATAGCTCATGAGCATTTAGGCAATAGCCTTATCAACAGGGTGTGGTTAACCTACTTTGAGTTCTTGTGGTTTAAACTTAGCACCCCTCTTTAATTTTAAGAGTTTTTACAAGTGTTACGAAAAGTTCAGCCTAAAGTAGACAAGCAGCACACAAAGAATTTGACCTGCAAGCAAAATCTGATAAATGCATTTGAAAATAGAACTTATGAGCATTTGATTGATATATATTTAAACTTCCTAGCTTCAGTATTAATAGTTACAGAGTAAATCTAAGAAAATGTGTTGAATTTTTTTTGCCAGCGGGACAGGTTCATGTCGCTGCAAATTAAAGGATCTACAGAAGGCACAGTAATAGCTAGATAGAAAATTTAAGCTTCAAGAGCTTGAGTAGGAATCAGGCACCCCTGCAGAGAAAACCAGATTAAAATATCTTTTGTCACTGGCATGAAAACTCACTTTCTAGATGATTTTTTCAAATCTGACGTAACGCGGGACACAAAAAAATCACCTGTTTTCCTGAGGTTTTTGATGGCTGGAAGCCATATTTTGTGATAAAGTTGACTTTTTAAGACCTGATATGATATAGAAGAAGTCAGGCCTTCCTGTGGTGTATAATATAGCATTATACATATTTGTAAAGTACATGTAATAATCATTTAAATGCAAAATATCTGAAATTGTGCGACATTACGACACGTGACCTCCAGTGTTTAACAATAATTCATGATGGCAGGAAGACCAATAGAGGACCTCTTGTTGTCATTTGTCATAGACAAGGATATTAGCAAAACTTTTAACACAAAAAATATGTGGCAGAATATTTTTATCCCATCCAAAAATAGCATTGAAGTGGCATACCCCCCTGAAAATGGCCTGTCTCCAACAACATTTTCTTTGAAAGATCGTATCACAATAACTAGTACAAGATCCTAATTCAATTAAACTCTTCCATACATGGAGACCTGACTGTCAGTCTTCTAAAATCTGGTCACCAATAGCTGAAATAATATTCTGTATAAGAGCAGGAGGTTGTTGTGTCGATGTCTCCAATATTGGGTCATTAACATCGCGCCGGATTTGTTTCTTGATAAAAATTAGAGGGACACACATTCTGTGAGAAAACTTCGTGTCTGATGTTGTCTGAGAACCCAAGAAAATAACTGAACTATCAGTAGCTCTGTATCATTTATGTAAACCAACATATTAGAGTATTTCTGTTGGCGTGTCAGTTGTCCTATCTCAATTTGTCATTGGCAAACATCTTGCTACTCTATTTTGACTACATATTTCTGGACCAAAATCACTGTGAACATGTGTCTAGTGTTCATAAGGTCATTGCACGCACATATTGCCAGAAGGCCAGTTTTCCACTGGTCCCTGCAAAGATTTTTTACTGTAATTATCATTAGCATCACGCTGTCATTAGCATCATGTCAAAAATGGCTTATTGCCTTTACCTCACTAAAATTTTGTTGTAGGTGACTGGAGTTGAAACCAGTTGAATATATATTATCAATAAATGTTTCAACAGACAATTACATAACATTTATGCATTTTCCTTGCATCTGACATGCTTAGTATGAAGTTTGATGCTTCTCTGAAACTACTAACCGAATATGGGGTGCCAGTAACATTTTACCATTGTCTAGCATCTGAAATATGGTTTAGTAAAGACACTGGGCACTGGAGGAAGTAGTGGAGATCATCTTTATTATTCAGAATCCAAACTATTGATGAAAAGAGTATTTTTGTTTGTTTTTGTAAATTTCTGGTTCAAGGACATGTTCTATCTCAATGACTATTGTTCATAGAGACCTGAAATATAGCTCAATGTGTGCAGAAAAGCCACTTTCCTATTTGTTGGTAATTCATTATTCAGCCCTAAGTGGTACGGATTTCAAGTTATAGGCATGATGCTAATGACACACATATTTGGTATTTTAATTGATAAAATGCAGTTTCTCAAAAATAATTGGCACTAGAGACCTGGAACTTGGCCCAAAATGTGTAAGCTACTTGCCCAATCATTGGCAATAGATTATTTAGCCCTGAGTGGTTAGGATTTTTTAGTTAGAAGTGTGAATTTAATGACAATCAAAAAACATTACAGCTATGTTTATCACCTGAGTACAGATCAGCGGGGCATTTCGAACCTTGGACATGAAAGTGCAGTGATAGCTGATACTTTCACCCACCCAACGAAAACTTTAAAAGGCATTTCTGGAACGAAAAATTTTCAAAATTTTTTCAGCTGAAATTTCAGGGTTTTCAATTTTTGACCCATACAGCACTGACTTTTAGTAATGGTGAGAAGGACAATTGCTTTTGCAGTTTCACGATCATTGCTGCAAATATTATGCAGAAATGAAAGTTATGAATGAGCAGGTTAGTACACCCATATGTTCTAATTTTCAGAAGTGTGTCAAACATATTTATACATATTGTATCCCATAGAGTGCTGCCTTCCTTGTGAGTAATGAGAACAGGCAGATATATCTGTGAAATGCTGTTGTCAGGGTAAAAAGCACTTTTTCCCTCTTTTTTTGTCAGCAAAGAAGAAAAAAAAACATGCTGAGGCACATCTCCACTGTTGACAAGGCGGGGGAGACACGAGTACAACTTTTCTTGTGATTATAACTCCGGAATGACTTTCCCTTTTCCTATCACCTTCAAAGGTTTTTCCTATACATATCCTTATGTGAAGCAGAATTATCAGGAACACAGGCTCCACAGAAATTACTCTGGCAGATGCAAGGCAGGTATGGCTGTGATAGAGGAATCATATTCCTCTGAACGGCGACTTTGTGCACTCTAAAAAATGTCGGGACAAAATTGGTTTTTTAGATTCAAAATGGTTTTTTGAAAAAACAAATTTCAATGCAAAACCAACATGAATTTTTTTAAAAATCCATGTTGGTTTTGCATTGAAATTTTTTAGAGTGTGTGAAGAGAAAGGACGCATTTTTTCCCATAGCAATGAAATAACCATCACTACATGAGCCTTCCATTTTTAGGAACTCAGTGTCAGGAAGCAGTATATGCTACATTCTACTAAAACAAGGAAAAAATTCAGATCAATATTTGAGACAGTTACCATAACGCTCAGCACATTTGTTGTGATTAAATAGATCAGTTGACTGAGACTACAACATGCCATTAGTTGATCGATAATGATTTCAGATTGAACTAATATATTCATCATCAGTGATTTAAAAAGATCATTTTTAACAAAGCCAACTTTCTAGGTGCATGGTAGTTTTTATTAACACGTTGGTTGTCCTTCTACCAAAACTTCATAACAAATCTTTTAGTATTTGTATTTGAGATGTAAAATTTGTCTTGAGGAGGTGTGATGGCAGATCACGGTGTGCACACTGAGACAAGTAAGGCGAAATGTCTGTTATCCAACCTCTCAAAGCTTTTCTCTACCAGATTTCCAATTCCAAAAGTATTGCCTAAAAGCTGCAATGAGTTAGCAATACAATTCAATGGGAATTGTTTGTGTTGTTTCTTCTCCAGTAGGTATGAATTTTCATGTCAAAGGTCCATATACGATTCGGCCTATCTCTTTGTGCAATCAGAATAACATTTGTTTGTAAATAAGAGTAAATATATATGACAACCATACTTTTCACTTTTAATTACAATTTTAGCTGATCAGTATCTAGAATCAAGATGGACCAAATACTCAACGTTTTCCACCAAATAACTTGACCTTTTATTTGATTAATCAACAACGCACCACTCCTTTGGAATACCTGAGGACTACCATGTTGATTGCGGGATTTTTTTTTCTCAGGGGTTCATTTGTGTAACGGTGTCAGAAACATTTTACCTAGCATAATTGCAGAAAGCCATTTGCTTTTCTGATAAAAAAAAGTGGCTTGAAAATTTCTCAATCGTATTGAGTTTCCAGGCGCTTGCTGATAGCAATTATCAATTAAACCCTTTAAAGATGCAAGGTTCAGAAAGTGGAAGATAATGACTGTCTTACATTTAAATTCGTATTTGCAGTGTGTCTGGTAATATATAAAGTTTGAGGCAGTCACATTCAAGCATTGTACTGCCAAGTCTTTCAAATTTTTAAACCAAATCAATATTACATTGGTAAATGTCTAGCATCTGAACGAACCAATTACTCAAATGATATCATGCACAATATAGTCTGACATACTGCTGAATGATTACCACTGTGTTCTATATTGTGGTTTTTTTATGTATTGGTTTCTCTAAAAGAATAAAATATGTATTATGATGTTAATTTGGGCTTTTAAATTGTCTGCCTCAGATATTTGTTCACAACAGGAATAGAAAACAAATTAGAAATCTCTCTTTACATGATTTGTTACATATACTACAAAGGCCACTCCCTTGTATATCATAAATTTGTACACCACGAAAAACTTATAATACTGCAACATTACTACTGTGAAAAATCTCTGTAGACATCGATCGATATTGCAGAAGTCCTTTGGTTTTGTGAAGACAAAATGGCTTGAAAGTGCCTTACAACTCATGATAAGTTTCCTGGTCTTTGTTGAGGGCAATTATCACTTATAATTTTGAAGATGGCAAGGAAGGAGGAAGACCATAATATTAAGTAATGATTGCTGTCTTATGGAGAGTGTGTTTCTTGAAAGTCGATGCCTGAGCCATTAAAGAATTTGTTGAAGAGGAAAGAAATTAAGCATCTTTTATACACTGGATGCAAACCATTTATAGTAGGCCTATGTTCCGAATTTCCGATATATAGTTTGGTTCACAACAGTATTTTAAAGATTGAAAATCGAATTTCTTCTGACAACTTAATTTATCTATATACAATTCACAACAAATCCTAATCAACCATACTCCCCTGACAAGGTACAACATTGCCACAACGTCGCAAGCTAATGTCGAACCCTTGACATTGCCTCACAATGTTGTGAAAATGTCGCCACAATGGCGCATGCTAATGTCATATCTTTGATGTTGCTTCACAATGTTGTGACAACATAATTTCTACCATACAATTTCATGTCATTTGACAAACAGGGTGACATTGTCGCAACGTTGCTACAACGTGCCCATGGGGATGTCATGATTTTCTTGTATGAAACTGTTTTGTGTCTAGCATGGTGGCGTATTCAACCGTTCTGAGTCGGTGCTTTTGACTTCAGCTGTAAAAATAACCTACCTCAGCTGGTTTTTCAAAAACAATGACACAAAACTAAAAAAAAAAGGCATGAGACATACACGCCTGACTTGCAGTATCATAGATTTTTCTTTGGAGTGAGAAGATAGCTATTTTGAAGTTTAATCAGCCGATAAATGACTTCCAGTTTTTGAAAAAAAAAAACTTCTGGAGGCACAATTGGCCATACAATAGGTCTCATGCAGATGAAAAGGCATCACACATAACCACTGTGCACTAACGAGGGGGGTACCCTCGCCATCAGGGTAGCCATTACAATTCCTGATTCGTGATTTCAAAGTGAAATTGCAAAAAATGTAGGGGGAGTGAGGTCTTCAAACTGGAAAGATAGTTTAAATGGCTTGTGGAATGCATAATTGCCAAGTGACAGACTCAAACAAGCAAGATTAAGTGAGAAATTAATGAGATTAGAAATCAGGCGAGGTGAGGGTACCACAAAAAATGTAAAATGGTCGGGCGAGGGTACCAGCAATTTTGGCGAGGGTACCAGCATTTCGGCGAGGGTACCAGCATGTTTTTGGCGAGGGTACTAGCATTTTGGCGAGGGTACCAACACCGAAAATGGCGAGGGTACTGTAAGATTTGGGCGAGGGTCACTTCCGGTTGGCGAGGGTACCCACCAAAAACGGGGTTGGCGAGGGTACCCACCAAAAACGGGGTTGGCGAGGGTAATGCAAGATATTGACTGAGCAATCAGAGCAATCTGAGCCAACAGTCGCAGGGAAAAAGCAATGAATCAGCTTATCAGTAGATAACATCATGTATTGACACATGATTGCACTTCTGAAGTAATTATACCAATCAGGAACTCCAATCAAGAACACGATTGCAATACCCTGTCAATAAAGGAGAGTCTTAAAATTGATTAACCCCTAATGAGAAAACAATAATAGGCTTACCCAATACCCATTCTACCCAAGTGGGGATGTTTGTACAATGTTAATGTATTTAACATATTTTGGTATATATCTACAAATAAAAACAAAAGGGGACAGAGTAAGAAACAGTCTCTTTTCCTCTGTGTCTTCTGAGCACACAGTATACAATCAAATCCAATCAAGTTGGTCACTGCTGCTTGCATGGATGCTTCTGTGCCACTGCAGATTCAATTAGTATGAGTTTCTCTGGCTAGTTTTCTCACTGTCTACGTAGCATTTTCAGCTTATCTGATTGGACCCTGAGCAATAAAACGTCCTCCAAATTTGTTAGTTGAATGTAGAAAGTTATGAAAAATGTATTATTCTGCTTCAGCGAGCAGTGGAGTTTGACAACTTCAATCAGATTAGCAGGTGAATACAGACATTCATTGCTGTTTCTGGACACGTCAGTTGCAATTTAAATACGGTTTTATGCCATTCAAATGAGTTTTATGTCATGTATTCAATGCCTCAACCAATCTCATGAACTGTATTTGCTACGTTTCACTATCCTTTAACAGAAACTCATACTTCTTGAAATTGCAGTAACAGATTCTGTTGGTCTGGGTTTAAACAATGCTGTGATATGAAGCCATGCTGGCTGGCTGTGCTTAATTCGATTCTTTACCAATAGATCAATTGTTTGTTCACTCATGCGACACAGCCTTGGCCCCACTGTGGAAGTTTATTTTTCTGTATATATATGTTTGCTTAGATGGTGGAGGAGTTGCTCACAGACAGAGAGGTCATGAGGAGAGTTATGCTATAGTTTTCAAATCCAAGAAAGTTGGTCGAAGTACCCTTCTCCCAAGTAATACCATCCACAGTGAAACTGTCTAAAAGTAATTATGGCTTCTTCCTGTATTTGGGTCTATTTTGCGCGTTTTTTATGCGGTGACAATAACAAGCATGTTATAAGCTTTTAATGTTGAATCCTTCATGTTTTATGGTTACGGATCATCAGTCAGTGGTGCAACAAGCACCATTTGATAGTTTCACAGCTCAATGCATCATACAACAGCGAAGTACCCTACCAACATGTAATGAGCTAAATAAAGTTTTTTTAATCAATCAGTTATTTAGCTTATTCTCCATCTGAGATAGTGAAGAATTGAGATATAACGGGTCTTGGTAGTCCTATAAAATTGTGATGACCAAACGCATGCGTGGTAGGCCTACATTGTAAGTGCAAAATGGGATCTGCCTCAATATCGTTAATAAAAGATAAAAGTAAATTGAAACATGACTGATAAAATGAATGCAAATTAAACATTCAGATTAAGTATCTATCTATCTATCTATCTATCTATCTATCTATCTATCTATCGATCTAACCATCTATCTATCTATCTATTTATCTATCTATCTATCTATCGATCTATCTATCTATCTATCTATCTATCTATCGATCTATCTATCGATCTATCTATCTATCTATCAATCGATCTAACCATCTATCTATCTATCTATCGACCTATCACTCTGTCAGTCTATATCGCTGTATCTGTCTGTCCATAGGCACATTTCACGGGGACCAGGGGGCTGCAGCCCTCCTGGCATCAGGGCAAATAGCAAGTCAGAGCAAATTCTAACCAATATCAGGGCAGATCAACTGCCCCGGTCACATTCTTAACATGTTAAAAAATCAGAGCAAAATAACAACAGGACCCCCCTCTGGCCCCCCTCGAAATGGCCATCCTGTATGTATGTATGTCAGTATGTGCACATTGTACAGTGGCGGATCCAGACAGCAGGGTCCGGGCGTATTTCGGCATTCATGGGCTCGCTTTGCAGCGTATTTTTTTCAAAATACTATTATTAATCTCTGTGGTCTGGGGGGGGGGGGCCCGGGCCCCCTAGGCCCCTGCTGTATATGCAGCTGGTCTATCTATCTATCTATGTAACTGTGATAGTATCTATCTATCTATCTATCTATATATATCTATCTATCTATTTTTTTTCTTATCTGTCTTTCTTATCTGTCTTATCTATCTAGTCATTATTACTTATGTATCACTTAAACAATGGCTTAACAGCAAAAAATAAATATTTATAGACCAGTCATTTCAGGTGGTACCCTCACCATGACAATTATTGAAAATGGTGGTACCCTCGAGAGGCTTTAGTGGTTACCCTCGCCCTAACGATGTATTTCAAATGCAAAATCTGCTAATTCTGTGATCTATCACACGTGGATTGTTTGACCAATTGTTAGTTTAGGATTAAAACTACATGCTTGATAAATATAGGTTTTGGATTTGACGAAATAATCTCAGGATGGCAGAAAATTACTTTGAATCGAGTGTTGTAATGGCTGCTCTGATGGCGAGGGTACCCCCCTCGTTAGTGCACAGTGATAACGCTTTATGATATTCAGCAAATGGGAACTTAGAGAACCTCACAATGGTAGGCTATCCCAACACCATTATGTGTCCAAGAATTGCGGTCGGTCAGACCAAGTAAGTAATGTGCTATAAAAGAGTACAAGAGCAACAACTTTAGAAGTTACATGACGCAAAAAGACAAGCCAAGTATGATCACTTTCTTTGTTCTACAACGTAATACATCTGTAAAGAGGATTGCCCAAGTTTGCACTAATGATAAAACGGTTCGCAAAGGAAAATACTAAATTGAACTAAGTAGACAAAAATAACTCAAAGCGAAAGAGAAAAAGTTGGCTTTTACAGTACTTTAATTCAGTGTGGAGTTGATTCCTTTCCAACTTGCCATTTATGAACCAATGAGATAAGGGCAAAATACCAGCATTATGGAAAATATTTGTATTCTACAAGGGTACTGCTGTAGAAAATTCTGGTGAAAGAATTATGGTTCAGATTAACTACCGCTTTCAAAACTTTGGTGAGTTTTGTAAAATTAAATAATTCCCACATTAAAGAGTTTAGAGTCTTTTGCTGGATAACAAATGACAAAGGTTGTTTAAAAGGCTAATTAAATCTTGGTATTTTATTTTAAAGTCTGCAATGTGGGCCTTGTCAATGTAACCTGTCACTGAACCTGCAATTATCAGAAATTAACTTTATTAACCTACACTGTATATTTGTACTGCTTGATATAGGAAAATAGATAACCAACACCGATTCATCTCTTATTGTCATTATTCATGTCATTCCCTTTATATAATACTTTGTAAAATGGGAATAATTTTTATATTAGGATGACCCAGACCAATGACATCATTCTTTCACATAATTTTAGCAGAAATTCACATTGCACTTAAACAATTTTCAAAGCGATCAATCAATAACCATTTCCCCATATTAAAGCCGTTAATTATTTCCTTTCTCATAATCTGCTTTGATGAAAGGAAACATGAAACAGATTTCTTTTCCAAATGCATTGTTAAAAAACCCTTTTTGACAGCCGCCAAAATATTGCTTCAAGAGAGACTTCCCAATGGTATCAATTTAACCATTCAGTTCTTGGTGAGGCATTGTTCAAACAAGTTTGGTTGTGGCATCATGATCATGATACGTCAAAGGTTAGTAACGCTGCAGAGTTGGAATCAAAATAAGAATACAATTTTTTTAAGCCAAGATACCAACTGAACCAACTCGGGATCCTCTTCAGGTGGGTACTGCTTCAAGATTCATGAGTTCACATTCTATGGTTAGAACTCAAGCAAATTACCTCAGGGTTGCTTAACAGGTCAAATTTGTTTCAAATCGTTTAGATTTTCAAGTCACGGTATGTACACGAAGAAACTAAGACAACACTTTTTGTGGACTCTATCTGCAAGCCTGCTTGCTAAAAGTTTTCTAAGTGAAAAGTAGAAGATACACTTTGAATCTTCTAAACAAAAGGTACAGTAATTATCTAAAACTTGACAGTGAATTTGTGCAAAATTATTTCTGCAAAATAGAGTAGGTCGGGGCAAGAAGCCCGGGTTAGGTGAGAGGCCCCCCCAGGCTTATATCCAAACTTACATTTTTGGTGCGTTTAGCTATTGATAGGATTGAAGCTAGAGGCGTTTTAGGTGACGTCACTAATTTTCAGGGCAAACAGCACCAAACCATAGTAGAAATTAAAGAAACAAAAAAATGTGCATGGTTTTTGTAACTTTGACTAATTCTTTGAAAGGGGTTGTCAGAAATAACTTCGGAAATTTTTTAAAGTATAATGGATATCTACATTGCTTCACTTTATGACTATCACATAAATATGATTTGGATCATGTTTTTTGCATTTTAGTTTGAAATATAGAGGTCAAATTAAAATATGTGGGTTTGGGGCGAGAGGCCCCACATGATATGGGGCATGAGGCCCCCTTCACTGGGGGGTCGAAGCTGCTTCAGGAACCATTATTAATGTGTACTTTACCTTAAATCTTGATAGAATAGCTAATTAAAATAGAAAAAAAATTCGGCCCGAAATTGAAACCGGGGAAAAAATATCAAAAAATAAAAGTATGAACAGAAAAATTCTGAAATTCAGAAAAAGTGAATAGAATGCCTTGAAAAGGATGGAAGAACCCTAAGAAATAACTTTTAGGCTGAATGCGCTCGCAAAAAAAAATTGCCATAGGATTATAATGGGGGGGCTTCTTGCCCGATGGGTGGGGTAAGAAGGCAATTTAATTTTTTTTACAAAAATGGCCATAACTCCTTTATTAAAATTGGTAGAAATTTGTTTCACTAGTTATTAGTAGAGTCAAGTGATCCCTTCCTGACAGCATAAGCATTCAAATAATCGCCCATAAAAAGTAGGTCAAATCGCACCTCGAAGTTAAGGGGGGCCGCATGCCCCGACCTACTCTATGTACAAACATCAGAATGGAGAAAACCTCTCACACCTTTAAACATTATCTAAATGAATGAAAGTGCAGTTTCCACTAAATATTAAAAGCGTACCAATTTTGTACTGTATATTTCCAACATGTGCATAGTTTATAATCAGGGTTGCACACATTTGCATTCTTTTAATGTAGGTTCAGCCTTTGTAACATCCAGGAGCATGATACCACATTACGCGTACACTTTTAGTGATTGCTTGCATTTATCTTTTTGAAATATTTATGTTATTTTTTCGCAAATAAGTGGTAGACCAAATTATCCGAATGATGATTTGGTTTTTGCACCCTGTATCTATGCACCTGGTAGGCTAATTAGGACTGGAGAAGGACACAGGGATGAGTCAAAGGTTCATTTTAAGTGCTGTCAAAAATAAATCCTGGTGACACAACCAAAGTCAGCCCAGTGTATTCCAACTAAGCTTACCTTCCCCCTTTGTCGTTTTCCAAAAAGAAGTAGCTCAGTGAATTACAAAGTGATTAGCCCCAAGGGGAAATAGTCGCAGAAGTGTGTGGCAATGACCAGTTGCAGAAAGGTCACGACAACTCTCAGTCCAAGAACAAGACTGTTGACCTTTCTAATGGTTGAGTTGAGGCTCACTTTCCAAGCAATTGAGAAGCTCATAAGTTGCGACTGTGAGTAGCTGTGACATCATTCAGTCTTTTAGAATAACATTACATTGTCCTACAAAGAATTATAAGCTGAAAATATACTGCACAATTTAAATGTAATTGTAACCAACTATGCCGTGGATAGACGAGAAGTACTGCAGTTGGTTTAAATTCAAATCCATTTATTCCATATATGTACAAACTAAACCTCAGCTGACATGGCCTGACTGTTGTGCGCAGTAAACGTCTCCCCCAGGCAGCTCACTCACCCAAAGTATCCACCTATCCCTCTTTTCCTATCCTGTCCTTCTGATGAGACCAATCAACCTCCTGACTACTCCCTTATTCATCCTTTCGACTACACCTCTCACCCAAATCCAGGATTGCATGAATCTGTCATGACAAGTCATCAAAAAAGCTTACAAATTTTTTTCTCCTGCTTTCAATTTTCCAACTACAGCAGTAATACTTTGTACATCTCTAAACCGCTATCAAAGGTATATTATTGTACCAAATTCACATGCTTACATGCAAGTTGATTTTTAAGATATTTACTACGAAAATAAACAAAGCTACCTAGCTGCCCTCTGCTGGAAATGCTCACATTCACATCTGCCATGACAAGTCACACATTTAAATCAGTGTGACAGCTCATCAATTCAAATCTTTTCCGTTTCCTACAGTTGTATTACAAAGGATACATTTCACATTTCTGCAATAATTGTTCTCATTGTAGTCAAAACAAAATGTTCCTATCAACTATTATGCCATGCATGACCTGCTTATCCCATATACACATTCACATCTGCCATGACAAGTCACACATTTAAATCTGTGTGACAGCTCATCAATTCAAATCTTTTCCGTTTCCTACAGTTGTATTACAAAGGATACATTTCACATTTCTGCAATAATTGTTCTCATTGTAGTCAAAACAAAATGTTCCTATCAACTATTATGCCCAGTGGCGGATACAGGGGGGGGCCTAGGGGGCACGGGCCCCCCCTAGACCACTGAGATTAATAATAGTATTTTGAAGAAAATGCGATACGACGCGGGCCCGCGAATGCCGAAACACATCCGGGCCCCCCCTATGTGACCCTGTCTGGATCCGCCACTGATGCCATGCATGACCTGCTTATCCCATATAACACTCATGTTACCATCATGTTGCACAACAAACTTACACACCCCTGTCATTCTCACAATTAACCATTGAACAACGTATTTCATCCTTTTCAGCACAGCTCCTTAGCATTCATATTCAATTGCCACATGAATAATTTCATTTTATAAACCCCTAATCATCTACCATAGGGCTACCTTCTACTCTTATTGGATAATTACCTTTTTACACATGCTGCCATTTACGTAATGTATGTTGTCAATGGGTTTTTCTAGTATATGTACAATGGTGGAACCGCATGTTCACACTCTCAGATACAAAGTACCATTCAGTAACCATTCAGGTATAACCATTCAGGTATCACCATTCAGCCTATAAAGCAAATAAAACCAATAATGAATATATATACAATTGATACAAATTAATAACTAACTGAATAAATATACAAAATATAATTGGTAAATTGGTTAATATGCTGAAAGCATGACTTACCCTAATTGGGCTGAACATAACCAAAATGAAGCTGTGCTCTCTTCAGTGTCTGAGCTAAGAATGAATATCTAATCTGGCATGGTCCAATTACCATGCATCAGTGCGCACATGATTAACAAAACACATGAAGTAAGAGGCCTGAAACAGGTTTGCTTGATCAGCGTTACATAATGTAAAACAAAATTAATTTGCTTCATTTAATTTTTCATAGTGGATTATTATTTCTTCTCATTTTTCGAACCATTCTTGTTGCACGGTGTACTATTGTCCAAAATGTTTTAGAGATAGGCTCCGGAAACTATTCTGTGTTCATTTGAAAACCCTACTAACATATTTTGTTAGCATAACTACAAATTTCTATTTCAAACATTTTCGAATTTACCTGGGAATAGAGATGAAGCAGCCAATCAATAAATCTATTCACACAACATTCATTGCAAAGCAAAACATATTTGTTGTTACAGGTTAAAGATCGGTTGACAAAGACAACAATATGCCATTACCTGATCGATATTATGAGAATCGAGTTCATCGTAATGCATCTATCATAACAGTAGGGAGACAGATGTAATTTTAGGAGTTCGAAGGTGCTTCGTGAAAGAGAGAGACAGATACCTTGCATGTCACATGTGGCACACCACAATAAACAAATTAGAGATAACAGAAAAATACTTAGACGAATTTGACGTAGGTAAGTGGAAGTTAATAATCCCAGTAATTGATCAACCAAAGTATAATGTGATTGCAAATTTATGATGATATTTGTACTGGTCATCTTCTTTTCGCTAATGGAATATAAATATATATCGTATTGTATGGTATCGTTATAACACAGGAACTGCTGAGATATCAAATAAACAGAAATACTCTTTCTGAGGTAGGCAACCGAGTCTACTGTCAGGGATCTGCTAAAACTTACAAACAGCATTTGAATTGGAAAGCGCATCTGATTGTCTGGAAAACTTGAGATTGCCAGTCATGCTTTGCATACAAAGGAAGGTAAGGAGAGATCGCAGAGATTTTTGTTAACCGAGGTCTCTTTTCGTTAGCTTTCAGTGTCTTAAATTGCTTCCAAAAGCCGCAATGAGAAAATGTGACAACTTAAATAAATTCCTTGTGTCTATGTCACTGGCATTTGCAAATAACTGTTTTACTTTGTGATAATATATTTTTATGATAGACATCTAATCAAAGTCGTCTTCGAAAACATAGTGAATTGGAAATTGAAATTGGGTACTACTTAAAACTGTAATTGGTATGTTCCAATTGTTCCATCCGATGACAGAACATCATCTATTCAACTCGTCATATGGATGAGATGCTAAATTGGTGACCGATTGTATCAATGTCTGCACAGGGCTGGTAAAGGCTCAGTTTCAGATACTGATTCATATCATTTATTTACCAAAAAGCATACTTGTGATTCACAGTTAAAACAAATTACTTTATATTATGTCTGGTAGGACACCCTAATAAGACTTAAATGGCTGCTAGCCTAGAGCCATGGCACCCTCAATTAAAATGTGAAAATGGAAATAAAACATCCTCATGCACACCCGGTAAATGTTTAATATGTAAAGGATTCTTTCTCTTTGTCTCTCTTGCATCTAATGAAACATGCAACCTTCATGAGTTCTTGAAGCCGGTCAACAGGGCTGCACAACTCATACCTACATACCTATCCACCCTTTATCAAATGATGACCTTTGACAGTTGCCACTGACAAACCTTGACAGTTGCCACTGATAACAGCAAAATACTTAGATGAATTTGACATAGGTAAGTGGAAGTTAAGTGTTTCTGACAAATGATATGGAAATTTGACAGCCTTAGCCAAATATTGTCCACTTATCTGGTCAGTGGTCAGCAAATCTTGATTGTGTCAAGTACAGAATCCACTCAGGGGCTCAGATCACAATCTATAAATAATTGATTTGCAAGCATAACTTGTATGCCTTGATTGATAAGAATGCCAACAAAATTAATTTCCAAAGATATTTTATATGAGCTGAGTCAGGAAAACATATATCAAAACGGTTGTTTTTCTGCAGCAACTCCCAAGAGTTTCAACATTTTAAACAAATTCAAAGTTATATTCACCATAAAATCAAGTTGCACATAAGTTAAGGTAAAGGTAAAGGTAAAGGTACTTTTACTTAAGGTGGCTCGCTACTCGCTACTCGTGCCAAGTGGTAGTGAGCGCACATTCACGCGCAGCCAGGCAAGGCCCTATCTATCGTAACGTCACCATTGCAGCTGATCTTTGCTGTCATCTTTTTTTAATTCTGAGAATTTGATTGGGGTTAGAGACTTCTCGTTTGAAGCACTAGATGCGCTATTATGAGTACTAAAAACAGCTGGAGTTTCAGCTTGATAGTCAGAATAGAACTTTTTTGCATGCGATTTTCTTCTAGCAGGTCTAATTTCTCAAAAATGACTTGGTAATAAAAAAAAATTGTATGTCAATTTCAAGTGTGGTAGGAAGGGTTGTCTGTATTATCATATTGTTCCCCACTATTTTTGGAAGTAAATGACAGAGAATTAAAAAATCCTATCTAGTCATTTTTTTTTTAGCACTAGGCCTACGGTTTATAAAAAAAGTTAAAATTGTCAAAATCAAAACTTTCATTCCGAGACCCTTGGAAAGTCCTTTAAACGAAATATATCTCTTTGAAATTGCAATCAGCTTTTCCCTTCAAGTTTTTTCTTTAATTTCATGCTTCATTGCATAATATGGGATGCATGACCACGGAATAGCAGGGTACACTTCACAGTAAAAAATTTAAGAAATAAATTCAGTTTTTCAGGTTTGGTTGAACTGATTTTCTCGTGCATAATCTCAAATATTTTTTTTAAAAGGCTGGTAGTGACCACTGCTTTTCGCATATCTTTGCTATAAACTATATTTTGGATCATTCTAAACTATTTTTGAGAAATCCTATCTCGGAAAGTTCACGAGTATCGAGCCACCTTAACGTGGGTAGCCAAGCTAAGTCAATGGCTTTTTTCCAGTTTGGCCCATGAGCTCCTCCAATTTACGTCTCATGCAAACGACGACGTCGTGGAATGACATGATGGCCAGCCTGGGGAATCCAGTGGGGATTCAACCTGGGTCGCTCGCTTGTGAGATGAGCACTCTACTGACTGAGGGGTTGATTAATTCATGACATTAGCTTTGTTCAGTATCAATAACAGCGTGTTTTCATGACTTGTGCGTCAAAAAAATTCCAAAGTAAACATACACCTGCTTTCGTTGAAATACCATTAGCAATAGGTGTATGTCAACGTTTGGATTTTACAACATGGATACTTACGGGAAATAGCCAAGTGTAAGTCTACATCTGACGTCAACGATTCCATGAGCGCATGTCTCACAAGTAGATTCAGACACGATCTAACTTTACTTTGAACGACCTTTCTAATTATTTTACAAGTTATTGACTGATGGAGTTGCAACTGTGCTGCTTTTTATGGACTTCCTTATCATAGAGATTTGTCCTATTCTATGAATTTATTGTTCTCTCGGTTCGACTGGATGATCAAATTGGACCTGGTGAATATTACGTGCAGTTTGTCACATGAAAAATAATTATCAAGAGGAGTTTGGATGACAAGATTCAGTGATACCGAAACAAAAATACAAAGTAATGAAAGATATTTTGCTGCCAGCCTTGGAAGGCTTTTAACTGTCATTTCTCATATTTGCAAATTGTTTTATAAAAGCAGAAGTGAATTCATGTGACAACTGAAATGAGATTGTTGTTCTCTCTTGCCACGTGAATTGGTCTGATGCCTGTTCCTTTGCTATTAACCTTTTTCACGAGAATAATCACATTTCATGATGCATCAATAATATAATATACCGGATACCCATAACATTTTTCAGTACAATATATTTTTAGATGCATGTTCAAGAACATTTTAACAAAACCGGTGAAAAAGTTCACGAGGATTGTTCAATGTTTAGCCTGCTTAGCCATGTGCTGCTCATAAAAACTCAATTGGCTTACATGGACAAGGGCCATGTTTAGAATTAGTATCCGTGTTAAACAAGTCTGGTAATGGGGAAGGCCTCAGTAAACATTGACCTCTTTACTGTTTGTTTTGGTTGTGCAAAAAGAGTAACATTGCCTGGCAGTTTCAATTTCCTTTATAATAAACTGTGATGTCAAACTCAGAACTGATATGTCACAGATTGAAGGTTAGACCAATCACATTCACAGATACCCTGATGATGTCTAGGTTTAACTGCAAAACGAAATTTTCAAAAAACACGTAGCTATGAAAACGATAATAACATTCTTTGGATAAATCATAAACCTTCTTTTTTATAAAAGTCTGATCTGCATGGAAATACTGCACTTCCCATGGGAATTTCTATATGAAGCTTTTAGGCTCTTCCTTCACTCTGACCCACAAAAGTTTTGCACCTCAAGGACTTCGGCCCAAGTCCACATCGACCTTTCTGTCTGTTCTTCTAAAAGGTTTGAATAAATGTACAATGCAACAAGATACACAACTTCAACTGTTCATTTCAAGGTTATCCAATTAAATTGTGGCATTCATGAAAGTCATGGTTAAAGGATTTCAAGCATCATGGTGCAACAGCATGGCAGCACAGTAGTGATTGTACATGACTTCCTATTTGATAAAAAAATTGGCTTGGAGAAAGAACATGTTTCAGAAAAGTCAATTCATATAAAATCAAATTCCTGTCAGCTGTAAAAAAAAAAAAAAGCTAAGAACTGTGTATGTAGGTATAGTCACCCTGGATCAAACCTATGTAAAATAAAACGTTTAAACATCTGTGATATTTGATTAACTGCCTCCACAGTTTCAATGTGAGTTGGTAAAGAAAAATCTGTGTTGACATGGCAACAGGAGAATTTGTCTTACCTTCTCAGGTAAATTTGTGTACTCCAAGTTGTCCCATTTAACATTACATTTAGGAGATATCCCATGCAATACAGCCGTAGTCCATGAACAAGAGACCCTGTTACAAAATAGCAGGCTGGATTATCTTGTTTAGCATTGTTTGGCATTCACTGTTTGTTGTAATCACTTGAAATGTGATTACCACAGCAATGAGTTTTGTCACCATGAGCATGTTCAGGACAGTCTGTCTCTATGTATCTATCAATCTTTGACTATTCAACAGCTGTTCACCGGTAAATAATTATTCACTGCAGTCTCTCTGACTGGAGTGCATAGATTTATAGATTAGTTTTCACCAAGACAGTCATTCATTATGACTGGTCAAAATATTTGGGCCTATCCTTCAATGTGTGTCACTCACATCGAAGCTGTCTTGAGAGATTGCTAAAAGACAACTTGTCTTGCATGAAACAATAGAAATTCCTTGAGCATCACGTTAATGGGAAACAAGAGCCATCAGGCACCAATTAGGATATGCCTCTGAAGAACATGATCAGAAAGTTCACCAAGACTCCAGATAATGATTCTGTGAAGACAAATTCAATGGCATCTTAGATCAAAAATTGTCCTTCTTTTATTGATAGACTGAAATTAGTAGTGACACTTATTTAACAAACGCAATAAAATATAGTTGTATAGCTTGTGTAGTGTGAGTTGAAGGCTTCTCAGTTTGTTTCTCTGTTTGGCCAGAGACAGCAGACACCTTCAAGTGATCTGATCCAGACCTGGGTAATGGGGGCGAAGAGGTTTCTGGATGCTGTTGTGACCACTTGCCTCAGGGGATTAGAAATGAGTTCTCTTATTGTGCAGGTCTGATCTGCAGCAGAATTACACACTGATGAACATGAAGGCCAGCCTATACGGTGGTGTTGCTTGCATCTTATTGCTAGTCTGAGACTGCATATCCAAATGTGTCATTAAAGCACTCATATTGCCGGACTGAGAGTGGAATTTCAACAATGGGTCTTGGTTCCCCCTCTGTTAGAACAGAGACACTAATACCTTCAAGTGAGCTACAGTGGCGTCCCTATGGGGGGGCACGGGGGGGCACATGCCCCCCATATTGGACCTGTGCCCCCAGGTGCCCCCCCATATGAACTTTCCAACTCTGGCTAAAATATACAAATAGTATGGTGGGTGCCCCCCCCCCCAGAGAATCGCGTGCCCCCCCCAGGTGCCCCCCCACTCGAGACCCCCCAGTTATGCCACTGGTGAGCTAACATAGACCAGCTGATGGTGCAACTTTGAACTTGCTGAGTATGGTTGATCCACTGTAAAAATGCATAAGCTGTATCAATATCAACCATCAATTATCTATGTATGACGAAACATTTTCATTAAATCTTAAAATACTGTCAAGACATTGCCTAACATTTCTTGGCCTTACTGAAAAAAAGAATGTCAACAAACTAAGATCTCAATAAGTAAGTCCCCGTGACATCACAAACTCATCTGACAACAGTATTAATCTTTAACACTTACTTTCAAACATAGCCCTGCCTGAAAACAAAATTAGGTGCAAAGAGTACTATAGGAAGCAGGCTGTAAAATTAATTGTTTTGCCTTGCAGGTCATTTTAAAAAAAGTAATTTTTGTTGATCATAACTTTCCAATAATTGTTCTCAGTCTAAATATTGTTAGAGATTCCTATTTTGTCAAAGTAAGACTTAGTGTCAACTTTCATTATCCTGAAAGATCTCTGATCACTCGCCTGGAGCATTTTGCATGATACTAAAGGAACATCCATTGATGCAGCGAGCTGGATGGATGCACATTTGTTACTAAAATCAAAGCTCTGGGCTAGTTGCTTTGTAGCCTTGACCATTGTCCTCTTAGCCCTATGACAGGTAAATATGTTTCTGTATATTTGATCTGTATACAGTTAATACTGAATACCTGAACAGCAAGTGTCTTGGAATGGAACTAGCAGTCAAAGATGCAGCCAAGTTGAGTATGTAATCTGAACCTTAGATATCATCCATGATATAGTCAACAACAAACGTCAATTTTTTAGTTCAGTCAGGTTACACAGACTAAAAACATCATTGGTTTTCTCCAGCAACTTGAATATCTTCCTCATACATCATTTCACCGTTGACCACTTTCGTGGAAAGAGAAACAAATCCCACAGGGTTGCTTTCGACAGCCTTGCCCGTAAAAGATGGCACACGATGGGCACCTAGGGAACTGGGGTCCAAGTCCAAATCAATCATTTTTACAATTTATAGCACGATTCTTTTTTTCAGGAAATTATATAGTACAAACATTTTATATCTTCCCAGAAACAGTTTTAGACACTATGACAGGGAGTCATCTGCTGATAGACATGTTGCAAAGAGGCCAAGCAAATGAAACTCAGTTAGGCTTGAAACTCCCACTGCATCTTGCTCAAAAGAAGAGTTATGAAAAGCGTTTTACAGCCAGCCTTGCAAGGCTTTTAACTGTCATCTATCATATTTGCAAATTGTTTCTTAAAAGCAGCAATTAATTCATCTGACAACTGAAAGAAAACTGCTTTCCTCCCTTGTCACTCAAATTGGTCTGATACCTGTTCCCTTCAAAATTATTCTTTTCATACCATATAAGTCACATATCAAGATGCACCAAATATTTACCAGGCATATATTATATCAGTATTTTCCATACACCATATTCATATAGTATACACAGCACATATTGTAAGTCATGAAGATTGTTCAATGGTCAGGCTGCTTCGTGGGCAGGTCAACCGCTCATAAAAAGTCAATTGGCTTACAAGGACCCGGGGCATGTTGAGAATTAGTTTCCTTGTTAAACAAACCGAAAAATGGGGAAGACCTCATTAAACATTGACCTCTTTACTACTGCATGGGAAACAGCACAGCTGACTCGTATATCTTCAACATAATGATACAGCTAAATACGTTGGAATAAGTTCAACTTTATATAGCCCTGGACCCCTGGGACAGGGGTCATGAATCGTCCCATTGGAAAATCATGAGATTTGAAGAGCATGGCTTGGAAGAAATACATTTTAGCCCTTTATCCATGTGTTTTATTCTAATTTTTTGACATATTCTGAAAATTCACATTTTTTGCTACTGACTGCACCTTATTGCAACTTTGATAGTGACTGTGATAAGCATGAAATCTTCCTCTAAACCTCAGAAAGTGATTTTTATTCTTACACATTGAGAAAATTGCCACTCCTGATTGGTCCAGAGAGAGTGATGTCATAACAAACACTTATGATGTCATAGGTGCTTTGGTTGATGTCACAATGGTAACATCTCACATCAAAATGAGGCTGATGGCTGTCTCTCACATTTTTCGACATTTCCCTTGTTTAACATCAATTTTTACCAACCCAATATTTGGTTGAATGCTTTGAAAAGTTGTGCCGTCAGCAGTAAAATATGTAGGCTACCCAAATCCAAAATTTGATCAATTTTAGATAAAAATTGTTTAATCTGGAGCAATTCTTCCGATACCATGTCCAAATCTCAAGATTTTGAATGGAATGACCCATGACCCATGCTACGCTTGGGTCCCAGGGCTAAACTTTATAACAATATTATTGGTTTTTAACAAAGAAAGAAGCTATGATCACAAGTTTCAAAAAGAGCTGCTTCTTCAGACAGATCATCAACTATCTATATTTTTATATATGAGGCTTATCTGCCTGGATAAACAGCACTTCCCATGTGAATCCTTTGGTTGAAGCTTTTAGCCTCTTCCATCAAACTGACCCACAAAGTTTTGCATTTCAGGAACTTGGGTCCAAGTTCACATCAATCATTCACAGAAATCTGTTTGTCTCAAATTTTAGACTTTCACTTCTTTTGAAAGGTTTCTATCAGCATTTGAATATATGGCAATGGCATACAACATGATTCACAACTTTAAATGTCTCATTCAAGGTATTGTGGAGTTCATCAAAATGGCAGAGAATGTAAAAAGTCAGTTAGAATCTTATAGTTGTGATTTTGGTTTGGCGCCTTGTGCCACCATTATATTACCAACTAGGCAACACAAAATTTTGGAAACGCTAACCACTTCTATCCAGGTGACGAAGTACTCCCATCCAGGCAAAAAAGTACTGTCCAGGTGACAAACTTTTTCACAAGATGACAAGCACTTTTTGCAGGTTGACAGTGTGTTTAACTAGGCGACAAACTCATTTTTTAACACCAACACAAACTTTCAGGAAGCAGAGACGATTGCATTGGGCTTTGACAACAGAGGCCACAGATGACGTTTTGATATTTTGGCTTGGTAGTCATTTAATGTTTTCAAAGATATACAACTGTAAATGAGAATTAAAAGATCTGTTTCTTTAAAATATTAAAATTCTCTTATTCAATTAATTTGGACCTTTAATTTATTGAGATAATTGAAATTCAAGAAACACTAAAATTAGCACTTGGTGGCATGGCCGCACACATGAGCGATAATGTGTCACTTTGAAGCAAAATGTCTGCTTGAAATGAACAATGATTCTTGTTGCATGGAATTATTGTTTGTCGCCTAGAATCGGAATATTTGTCTCCAAGTTGGTATGTAACCAAAGATATCTGTCACCTAGTTGGTGCTTGTTGTCGCCTGGCTGGTCAAATATTGTCACCCGGCTGGTAGTGGTGTGTCGCCTGGATGATTGTCACCCAGTTGGTAGTGATGTCGCCTGGTTGTCTGGTATTCATCCTGTCCAGCACCCTACAATGGAGCATCAACTTTGCTGGTCAAATACAATTGAAATGTGAACCCACAGCCACTATCAGTCACCAGGTTTCCCATAGCAACAGGCACGAGTAATCGAGAAGGTATTCAAGAATTCATGTCAAAGTCTATTTACCCATTTATGAACAAATCATCAATAATGATCACAATACCTGGCAATGGCATACAACATGATTCACAACTTTAAATGTCTCATTCAAGGTATTGTGGAGTTCATCAAAATGGCAGAGAATGTAAAAAGTCAGTTAGAATCTTATAGTTGTGATTTTGGTTTGGCGCCTTGTGCCACCATTATAGTACCAACCAGGCAACACAAAATTTTGGAAACACTAACCACTTCCATCCAGGTGACGAAGTACTCCCATCCAGGCGAAAAAGTACTTCTGTCCAGGTGACAAACTTTTTCACAAGATGACAAGCACTTTTTGCAGGTTGACAGTTTAACTAGGCGACAAACTCATTTTTTAACACCAACACAAACTTTCAGGAAGCAGAGACGATTGCATTGGGCTTTGACAACAGAGGCCACAGATGACGTTTTGATATTTTGGCTTGGTAATCATTTAATGTTTTCAAAGATATACAACTGTAAATGAGAATTAAAAGATCTGTTTCTTTAAAATATTAAAATTCTCTTATTCAATTAATTTGGACCTTTAATTTATTGAGATAATTGAAATTCAAGAGACACTAAAATTAGCACTTGGTGGCATGGCCGCACACATGAGCGATAATGTGTCACTTTGAAGCAAAATGTCTGCTTGAAATGAACAATGATTCTTGTTGCATGGAATTACTGTTTGTCGCCTAGAATCGGAATATTTGTCTCCAAGTTGGTATGTAACCAAAGATATCTGTCACCTAGTTGGTGCTTGTTGTCGCCTGGCTGGTCAAATATTGTCACCCGGCTGGTAGTGGTGTGTCGCCTGGATGATTGTCACCCAGTTGGTAGTGATGTCGCCTGGTTGTCTGGTATTCATCCTGTCCAGCACCCTACAATGGAGCATCAACTTTGCTGGTCAAATACAGTTGAAATGTGAACCCACAGCCACTATCAGTCACCAGGTTTCCCATAGCAACAGGCACGAGTAATCGAGTAGGTATTCAAGAATTCATGTCAAAGTCTATTTACCCATTTATGAACAAATCATCAATAACGATCACAATACCGAAACGGTTTCCACAATGACATTCAATTATGCTCTGTTTGCTTATAGATCACTTGACTATGATAACGTTCCATTTCAGATCAATTTATCAGTTTGAGAATCCACATGGCAAATCTAGAATATGGTCATTAGTCATACTATTATAGGAATTTGGTTAAAAAAATATTATGATTCCGTTGCCCTGTCGAAATACCTCCATGGGGTCATGAAATTCTTCAATATTCTTTTATACTTGCAATGGTAGGGTTATACCGCCAAATGTTATCACTCATCCTTCCTTGCAATTATTTCGTTATTATAGATGTGTAGATTTGTAAAAGGTGTGATCTGAATTATACCCAGCAGCAACTTGTAACAAAAAACTATCATTGCGATCCTTTACATCGACTGGCAAAATGAATTTGCCTTGAGCATTCCTGTGAGCGCTGCTAAGAGCTTTCAGAAAAGTATAAGGAAGGAAAGTGGATATTGATCAAAATGTGCACCATGATTGCAGATAACTGTTCTGTGAGACCCATCCAAAGGTTCGTCCTCTGGTATTGGGATTACATACCAACGTCTGTATTCTTTGACAGGTCTATTGCAGTAACGACACTTTTTATGGGGAGGAATTGGACCATTTGTAGAGGAATTTGTAGTTTGTTGGTCTTGATAGTAAAATTATGTTTCATTATTTACTTAAGTGCCACGTGGAAAATAAAATAAAATTTATTCTTGTTCAAGAACCAGATTCACAAGTATTCTGTTTGTCAGTCACTAAGGAGCACCACAATATTTTTAAATTAAAGTGGTGTTACCATTTTAAGGTTCGTTAACATGAACACCTGAAAATGGTTACAGTAGTTCAAAACTTCTAGTAGCTTTTGTTGATGCATGGCTCAAATGATATTTGATAATTCATTTTTCTCATTATCTGAATCTGATACACCATGCATGGTTGAACTTGCGCCTACTGTCTGGTAGAGTAGTCACAACAACTGGTATATTATTATTGATGTCAACTTTCTGTTTCCTTAAATTTGATCTTTTATTCATAAAGATACAAAATCAATACAGATTACCATGCATACAAAAACAGTATCTGGAACAAGTTAGATTCTGCTCTGATACAGTCATACAGATCCATAGATGCAGACATCAGTGGTGTCTTATTTTGTGATTTTTATCAATATATATTCCAGATGTTTATACTTTTGGCTTTAAAGTATCTGGATGAGAAACAGTATGTAACCTGATTCACATTGATTAAAAACTGTCATAATTAGGATTCAAATACATTTCATTACTTGGGACCACCTGTATCTGATCATCATAATTCAAGTAAAGGAATCAGACCAGGAAGCGAATGCCAGCTTGTAGCACTTGATGCAAAACGGCTAGCCCACAGCAACCCGTTAGAGTAACAAATAGGATCCTCACAGCTTGCTGCAACAATGGGTTCGCCTGGAGCATTCGTGCTTAATGCTTGTTGCAAGCAATCACGGAGCTATTAGGATAAGGGAAGTTGATATTGATATTGGCATGATCAGAATGATCGGAATGTCTGACAATGATTGCAGGGATAATGACGTCTTGTCTAAAAGTTATAATAATATTCGCTTTTGCTGCTTTAACGGAGAACAGAATTGTGATCTTAGTTTATTGACAGACTTGCTCTTATTAAGGTCAAGAAATGTTTGGCAAGGCGTTGACAATATTTGTATAATTTAAAATGTAATTTGATTGAGGTTGGAGCTGCTAATTCTGTGAAACACTAAGTGAAAGGTAATAGGGTTTTAACACAGAACTGTTTTAGAGTGGATCAACCTCAGTCAGTAAGTGAGCTTTTCTCTCGTCCCCAGAGGCATGTGGTCACGACAGTCTGGAAACCTCTTCTACTATTAGGCTGGTCTGTGTTAGCTCACTTGAGGGTATTTGCATCTCTATTCACACAAAGGGACAGCTGCGACTCATGGTTGAAATACCATCCACTCTCTGCTACTATGGCTGCTCTGTTTACAGGTCTGGAAATTTAGTCTAAAACTGGCGACACCGATATGAAAAAAAAGATAAAATGCAGTGCAAGACCATAATGTTGTCCTTCGGTTCCTCATGGATCAGACAGACACAATAAGTGAGCTCATTTCTAATCCCCTGAGGCAAGTGGTCACGATAGCATCCAGAAACCTCTTCGCCCCCATTACCCAGGTCTGGATCAGATCACTTGAAGGCATCTTGGGTCTCTGGTCAAACAGTGAAGCAAATTGAGAAGCCTTCAACTCACACTACACAAACACAGGCTATATTGCACACATTTTTCCTTGCTACACCTAATTGATAGTGTATAGCTGTATACAACATTTAATTGTGTTTCCTCGAATAAGTAGGAAAATTTCTGAAGAAAACGTGTACTGTTTTGGCCCAAGATGCCATTGCCTCCATGGGGGAAGAGTGAGTAAAGACAATTAATGGAGGAGGGGATTACTAAACAGGGTCCCTTTCATTTGCCTTTTGATACACTTACTGTTTTCTAATATGGTACAAAGCGATTCAGCTTAAAAATTACCTTTGAATTCATGTAAATGTTATACTTTACAGCCCCCCTTCATGAACTACATCCTACCTTAATGTCGTTCACATGCGTCATTATGTCGGTGGCCCCTTGTATCAGTGTCTGTGTCAGCATCAGTAAGTAAAAGATCCCTTATTGGGGTGAATATGTGACATTTTGTTGAAATAAATTTGTTTTCAGACTACAGTTGAAAAAGTTATTCATAAACTGTGGTGATTTGATTTTGGTCGATTTATATATTGTTGCAGTGATTGAAATATCTGTTTCAGCATCAAAAGTAATGTTTATAATAATGGAGCTGCCTGCCTCGAACTATGTTATCTTTTGAAAACAAAAGGATGCCGTTTTCTATCTGGAAACCAAGCAGTCATTAGGCTACATATTCAATGAGACCGAAAGATAATGTGGCATTAAGGAGGCCCTATTTGGAGATGAAATCATGAAATCAACCAGGTTCATCAATTGGCCTTTAAATCAACAAGAACATTGCCTAGATAACTAATAGTTTTAAAGTTAGACATTGGGTATTTTCAAAAATTAGTTTTGGAGTAATAAAACATTTTTAATATCTTCTATAATTACAGCCAGCAAATAGACTTTTGAGAATATGACACAACTGAGGCAATTAATTGGGTATCATATATCAAGCTAAAGGCAGCCGGGGCAACATGTTTGCTTAAAGAAAGTCTCGCAACTTGTGCCATTAGAGATTAAAGATAACCTTTGAAATAAAAGTAGCCCCAGGAATTTTGCCACACAGAATTTGTGATCTTGCGCACCCACCGATATTTCAGACCTCCAGTACTATAACCCTTGCATGAGTACCTTGTTTTATTTTATATATTTATTTATTTTACAAAATTTGTACAGCGCCTTCATCAAAAAATGCTCTAAGGCGCTTCACATTATATTAGATCTTGTTTTGCTGGGAAATAGCCATGGGACAAGGCTCAGTGTGTTGCACTATGCATGACCACAACAAGTCTGGTATTTGTCATTGGATAACAAAGGGAAGGAGGACTAGTTGAGGATATCAATTGTAGCTGCCAGTGATCATCAGAGAAACATCACTCCTATAATGGCATATATAGCGCATAGTCATATGCCTTACTTGTTTTATCTCGATCTATTGAAAAAAAAAATTGAAATTATCGTCAAGGTATTACATTGAATAAAAGTGCACTGAACAAGACCTGAAGGTGGCTGGCAGAATTCTGGGATCATTTTCATTCACAAATGTCGAATTGACCACCCGGCTCAATTTGTCTTTTTTGATGTGGCCCTTTGGAGCATAATCATCTGTGTTACACTGTAAAATTTGAAATTCTGAGTTGGCTCAAATGATTGACAGAGTGAGATGGGTTGTACAATTTGTTTGAGCTATTATATGTTTTTTGAGTTATGATAATCTTTCCATTGTCACAACTTAAAACAACAAGCGAATTAGCTCAAAGGAATTGTGCAACCAACTCACTCAATCATTGAAGCTAACTCGAAGTTCAAATTTTACAGTGTCATTTTTTAAATACTTAATCGACTAACGTGAATCAGTAAAAAGCCTTCGTCAGCCTAAAGCAAAATTGGCCTAAGTCAGACTTAGGCCATTTTTCCTTATTGGTACCATAGGGAGGCCCTTATAATACACGTGCTAAAAAAAAATTTGGATTTCTAAATTAATAATAAACCCCTCAAAACCCCAACTCAATTTTCGCACAAATGGCCTAAGTCCTGTTGACTTAGGCCATTTGGACTTAGGCCAATTTCGTTATAACTAATTTTAGTGGATATCACCAGTATTTTTCGGTCATAATTGTGAGTATTAATTCTATTGAAGTTGTTTCCTCGGATTTCATTCATAAATGTTATGGAGAATTGCTTAATAACACAGCTACACCACAAAAGAATGTTGGCCTAAGTCATTTTTGTTTCAAAAAAAAATTTGGCCTAAGTCAGTTTTTAGCTGTTTGCCGAAAATTGCCGAAAATGACTTAGGCCAGTTATGCTTTAGGCTGACGCATTGCATGCTTGCTATCACAAGCTGCATCATCAATCAATCTATCATAAGATATTTGTTTCATCAAAGGCCCATGTATATCTCACAACAATCTAATTGACACTTCTGAGTGTACACTGATTTTATTGATTTAGTTAAATTCTCAGGCCATCCACAACAGACTAGCACCAGCCATGAACCCAATAACAACCTTTGAGTCTCTTCCATTCGTTTTCATTCACCATTAGGAGTGACTTATGCTTCAAATGGCAATCAATGCAAGAAGCTTTTGAGGCCAATCTGACAAATTGGTTTGATTGCGAAGTCACGCGATGGTTGAGCTCAGCTTTAGCAAACTAAATGGGAATTAAATGGGGATAAATGTCAGACCGTTAAGTAAGTATATCTCTCCAGAGGCTTTGCAGGTAAGATGTGATACTTTTCGAAAAAATAAAACTGATGGGAAAATATGAAACCTGGTGACTGTGAGGTAATAAAGTCTTGATGAAGGTGTAGTTAAAATGAGATACGTGTGAAAAAACATTATAAAAGCTGCTTCTTTAGTACTATCCTTCCATAAGTACGGTATGTAAAATATGAAAGTCTATCAAATTATTTATGTTACATCACATCGCTGTCCAGAATTGCCATAATTATTATGGTTTGTGACATTATACCATTTGACACTTCTGGCAGCCAATCACATGCCAGCATTACTCCCACATCCCAAAAAAAGGTTTCTTCGTACTTTTTGGAAGGATAGTAATATTTTAGTGGCTAACAAAAATATTAAAGAAAATTAGGTAACTTCTCCAAGATGACATTTTACAGAATATCTCGATTGAGACACATGGCACTTGTGAAGGATTTTCTCAGATCGCGTAATGGCAGTACCAACAACAAGCCATTTGTGTAGAACTATAGGATAAGGGGAGTGATGCTTAAAAATGTCACTTGACAAATGTGAAGAAAATCTTGCAGCTTGTTATGAGCAAGAGAGCTATAAGATGAATGAACCTTGAATGCCACATGTGTTGAAAATTTTGAAATTACAAGAAACTTTCAGCATTGTGATTCATGTTGCATTCCTTTTTAAGGATTTACTTCTGTAAAGTGTGAAAATCAAAGTTCTAAACTTATCCCAGTTATGTTATATTCAGGGGCTAATAAAATTCCCCAATTAGGCCTACCATTTTAGCTTGTAGTAGGCCTATAGATGTTCAGAGGATATTTTGGAACATTACTTTTTTTTTTCTTCAGAAATGTTCTGTTGAAACATTGATTTGATGGTCCCTTAAACCAGTTCCTATTACACGGCAAGCAAACAATCCCATATATGGGGATATCGCTATTTATGTTGTGGTCTCCTCTCGCTTACAACTAAAAATCAGTGTTTTAGATGACACCGACCCAACTTCCTTTTTCCATGAGTGAGAGATTGCTACTATTTTTATATGAGATCTATATTTGGCAATATCAAGCTCAGTTGGGAAGCAGGATACAAGCAGAGACAACTGATATCCAGAAATAATTGGTATGTGACGTCATCTTGGCCCTCAATCAGTCAGGTGGCAGTAACATATGACCTCCTACTCCCCTTACATATTGCATGAATATAAGAAGAGTAAGGAGACCATCAAGTCAGGAATAACGTCTCATTTGACGAGATGAAAAACGAGAGTGTACGGCAAGAACGTGATTACAAGTTCATTGCTGTGGCTTCAAAGGAGAATGTAACGTGGGGTATGATCATCCTCAAGTCGTGACGGGCTTATATTCCAGTCGCAGGAATTGACACGCATTACCACAGAAAGAGAGAAGAAATGCACAGAAAGTATTGGTATCTTACAGAAATATCATGAATTTCAAAATCGAAATAACGTAAAGATGGATAGTGAATTTTACAATGTTTGTTTTATCTCTTTTGATGGAATACTCCATTTGCAAAAAATGTGGTAGCCAGCAGTGATGGAAACGGAAAATTTTCGTCGGGGGAGCTCTCGGCTTGTGCGACAGTGGCTCGCAATTTCAAAATTTTTAAAAGGAAAAGAATTCTTCCACCAGAGCATAATTTTGGCTAAAAATACCATGAGGACTGAAAAAGTAACATGATAATTGTAATTTCACCACTAATCATTAAGGGAGCTGTAGCAGGGTACAGCTCCCCCTGTTTTTCGATCAAGGGAGCTCAGCTCCCCCGAGCTCCCCCCCATTTCCACCTCTGGGTAGCCAATTAGGGATGGATGATGGGTGATTAGTGCTTTATGTCCCGTATTTGGATACTAAGAAGGTTAATTGGTACAATGAACATATGAGGCGTGGAATGATTAAAAAAAAACAGCTGTCCAATCTAAGTCCAGATGATTTTGATTTGATTTTGATTTGATTTTGATTTGATTTTGATTTGATTTTGATTTGATTTTGATTTGATTTTGATTTGATTTTGATTTGATTTTGATTTTGATTTGATTTGATTTGATTTTGACTTGAGTTTGATTTGGAGTTGGAATTGAACCCAGGACCCAGCGATTGACTGCCCAGTGCACTACCAAGAGGGAAAAATGTTATTTCCTATTCATACTGTACTGTATGCTAGGCTATCACTGGTAATATCTCTGCCAGTTGATTATTATATATGAGTAGCTACAGCTCAACTAAACAAAGAGGAAGTATTATGAATTTGGGCTTTTATAACTATATTGATATGTGTCACAATGATATGGGCTGAACACAGTTAATTAAAAGTTTATTCATGCAAATACAGAATTAATTTATAGATATGCAGATACCACTGTCAACTTGTTATAAGGAAGCATGCAGTGTATATAGGCCTATATATCTGAGAGCATACATTATCTTTTGTGAAAGAGACACATCCCGATATCATAACACTGAAGTTCATTTATCTATATTCACATATCGTTATGTTTACATATAATCGTCTTGGCTTTTTGTAAAAATGTGGTTTGGGACCGTTCAGAATTATTTTTGCCAGAACAAGTGACTGGACATGCAATTTTATCAATGATTGACCAGTTTTTTTACTAAAGCCTTGAATATTTCCTAACTATGATTCTTTTATAAAATGAGAAATAATTACAAAAGTTGATACCTCAGAAATATCTGTCCAAACATGCTGTAACAATCCATATATTCCTCATTTGTAGCAGTGGGTTGTTCAACATGCCATCATTTCAATGTCCTATCTGTGCTGCCATCAACATAACAGATGATTGTTTGTCACAAACAATAGATATTGATTGTTTGTTTGACACAATGGGTGGTTTGCTGCCTTGTTCTCTCCAAGGGCATTCAGCAATGCAGTGAATGGAGTGAATGGTCCTCCAATAAAAGCCTTGAATACGCACTATTCAAATCCCTTCATTGCACAAAGAAATTAACATTGCAAATAAATTGCAAGCCATTTTAGGTCAATTATGTTATCAGCTCAGTAACACATTCGTATTAATAGCAAAGTTATTTAGAGATAAAATAATGTGTAAATCATCTGCACAAATGCTAATGATAATGAATACATGGCATATTGTAATTATTAATACTTTATGACCATGAAAGATAAACTGAAACAAGGACCTAAAATAAGTCAAAATTGACATACTACAACTACACATTTTTCGTTTTGCCTAGCATGGAGGCCTTACATGAAATTCCACACATCTGTCAGCCAATCACAAGTCCGTATTTCACTCCAATAAATCCCATATTCTTTGTCGTCTACTTATTCTTATAATCATGGTCATATATATTTGTATAGGTTATTCACCATGGGAGAGGGAATATGTGATTTATCACCCGAGGGCTTTAGCCCGAGGTGTGATGAACACATATTCCTGATCCCATGGTGAATAACTGGCTTATACTGTGAGAAAAACACTCAAACACTCAAACATGAGAGGATAAATGGACAACAAAGAATATAGGAATTATTTCCCTGTAATACTGGCATGTGATTGGCTTACAGAGGTGTCGAAAGGTATAAGAGTGTTTGTCTCTTGGAATAAGCCAGTTATTCACCATGGGATTAGGAATATGTGTTTATAAATCAAAATGTTATGTTCACTCTCCATGGCTGAATAACTTATAGGCCTACTTAATTATCCCGAATTGCAAAATTAGAAACAGTTTTCACTGTAATAAATCTTGCATGTGCCTCCATTTGCCTTGCAGAAAGTTTGGCACATAACCATGCCAGTTGATGCAACTGGACACAACATCAATATGCAGGGGCAAGATAAATAGCGAAACTGTGTCCACCACTCAGATATTTGCCATAGGGTGTTTGTCATCACTTTGAAGACATTCTGGTGCATGACAAATTCTGAAAACTATCATCACTAATGGCTTTGGCTTTTATCTCTTTAGGATAAAAAGTATGTGCAACGATTTCAAAAGTACCGTTTAAGTGCACCTTCTTATTTATATTCAAACCTAGCCTGATGGCTGGGTAAAAATTACAGAGAAGGCTGAATAGAACTATGGCATAATTATTATTAATTGAGCCATGTTATTCTATATGACTCATAAGCAGTTTCTGAGGTCATATCCTATACTTCCAATGTTATTAGGAAAAGTCTTTTTAAAACATATCTCTCCACTCATCCATGACAAGTTACTCAGTGACAAATTGACACTTCATTTTCATGTATATGATAGGGCCTGTTGTGAGGTCACTGATGGTTGCCAACAGCTGAATGTAACTACTCGTTTTTCGTCGACTGTAATACATTTACATCTCTCTATCAAGAAGTCTATCTTAAAATGTCACATATGTTACAGCCGAAAGGTCTACATACCAAATTTGCAAATTGGGCTGCTTTTTGCATGCCAGACACTAAAATAGGTCTTTGTCACAATATCTACTCCCCTCACCATGATTTGCCAATATCCCTCACAAAATATCCAAAAAGGTGCAACCAGGCCATATTTTCTACTGAACAATTCCAAAAGTTCTAATGTGCTATGTTAGAAACTTTGTCATAGTTTATTGACAGCCATCTCTTCTACATCAAATAGTGACCAAATAGTGTCTCTTGGTTAGGAACTATTTGGGACATTATTTGTTAGAACTTTGGGCTGTCATGCACTGCCATCTCTTCTACAACAGCATGTATCCAGGGCCTCTGAAGTTGAAGCCCCCTCTGCTGGATATTTTGGAACCAAAAATAGGACCCCTAGAATAATTGGCAGCTGCCAAAGCTCCATACGGTATGCCAAAGATCCATACGGATAGCCTAAGCTTAAGATGGAATATCATCTGATGAAATAGGGTCTGATGAAATATTCAAATAGCATCTTGGGGGATATTTGACCTTTTCAAATATCCTCATAGTGCTATTTGGAATATCCAAAGTCTTTTGAAAAGCACTTTTGGGTATTAGACACAATGGCAGTAGAGACATTGTCACAAGCAACATACCTGTTATTAGCGTAGGTGGTTGGGTTAAGCTCTCCACTAGGGCGGCGCTCACGTTGGGGTATATTCAAAGTCCTGCTGTCCTGTCTCGGTAGTCGCTTCTCCGGGGGCCTGTACCTGTGTCTCTTATGTAACTGGTCCCTTGGACTGTGGTACATTGTGCCCCTTTATTCCTGGTAAAATAAAGAAAATCTCACTTAAATTCCATGAAAACTGAGAATTATATCATGTTATTATATCCATGGCCATTCATTTAAAGTGCAACTGATTTGCCTTTGCACACTTTGTATAATGTACATACTACTCTATGTCACAACATTGTTTATTGTGAATAGACAAGGATATAAAATTCAAAATATTCTAGCATCCTGGTAGCATGCATATATCAATCACATCGTATCAATCAACCAATGCCATTGCAATGATGAGGGAACGTTCTAAGGAACCATGAATGCAAATCATTTTCTATTATGGGATAGGTACTACATGTAGACAGAGATAGAAATTGTTTCTGCAATTATATCAACCACAGATTATTTAAGCAATTAAATCACTCACTCCACATGTAATGAGGTTTAATTACTTTTTTGCCAAGAAAGCTTGACATGTAATCAGGAAATTTGTCCCAAGTGAGGTTAAAAGGAAATTAAAGATAACTCAAGAAACTTCAGGTTTGATTAATTAGTTGCCTGTAAGATTCATATTAAATTATTGATTGGTTTTAAAATTTGAGCTGGTTTTCCACATGCAATTATTATGAGAACATGTCGGCTTTTTCCCGATGGGGTTTCAAATAATTGCTTATGACAGACATCTGGACACAAGAACCCTGTCAGCGTGCCTCAGCGGTCCGGCGTCGGCCCGGCGTCGGTCCGATGTCAACAGCATCGGAGCGGCTTTGGGCCGACGTTGGGCCGCCGAAGCATGCTGATAGGGAAGAGATTCTATTATAAAAATATGTACCGGTCACAAGGGTACGTGTATAAGCCATTAGATGGGAAGGGGAAATAGTCACTAACGCTGCCCTGGAGAATTATATTTAACTGATTTTGATTATACGTCTCTGGTATGAAGTGCTTGACATTTTTACGTTGTTGTTTTTTACTAAATGGTACAAACAAGTTTTGCTTCATTATTTTCATAGACTTCAATTAGAAACAACTTTTTTTTCACAAAAAACATTTATTAAATTCTGCCCACAGGTCTAGAGAGTGACTATGTCACACCAAGCCAAAGAAAATACTATCAATTCCCAGCACCATACATGCAAACTTGGTTAGGTGCCAGCATCACATCTATGATTCATGGCGGTCAATGTCTCATAGCCACAGTTTGACCTTTCTATGACCCGTTGGTTGGACATAGTAAAAGCATTAGCAACAAAACAGATATTTTAGTGATCCGGTGGGTAAAGTATAATGTGTGTGTTTTTTTTTTCTGAGAAGAAACACCTGCAAAGAGTATTAGAACAGCCCTTGACTGGCTGTTATGACACTGCATGAAGTAATATAACAGCTCCTGATAGGTCTTCATGACACCACAAGACCGAAATGTTGTCATTGGATACGCCAACTCGTATGTCCATTTGAGCCACTTAGACCCCTAGGCACGATTTAAGCTACCCATGGCATTATTTATACTTAATTACTGAGGCATTAGCCATTTTATTTTAAGTTGCAAAAACACAAAAGCATCAATAAAAAAGGAGGACAAAAAGAAAAGAAAATTAGAAACACATTAAAAGAGATTCTCCCACAAGCACATGCACATCATGAGGCAGACCTCAACAGGTGTGAAACAAGGTTCTTTTCTCACAATAAGGCCATCTAATGTGACATAATGTATTCTAGAATCAAATGTGCTAAGAAAAAAAACAAATGATGAAGTGGATGGAAAATGTGCAGTGTTTCCATGCAGGTATAAACAGCCCATCCAATAATTTATGTCATGAGATGAAATAAAATTTCGAAAACCATGCCAAGCCTTCATTTATAATTTTTCTGAACAGCCATATGTTCGCCTGGTCAATATAATAATAACATATATTTGGCTTAGGCATCGGGGTGAGCGCGGCCCAGTGAGACACTTTTTTTATTTTCAAGTGTTCCAAAATGTTGCCGGTAACGAGTTAAATGAGATCATGTCCACATTATAGATAATGACGTTGGGTATATTGTCCAGTAGTTTCAGGTTCATGCTTGTTAAAGTGTCTCACTGTGCCCCTTGGGCGCGGCACAATGAGACAGCAGGTGGGGCACAGTGAGACAGGGCGTGTGCTGCACTAACCGCCGATCCTCAGGACCTGCTGAATTGTTCTATCAATTCTTGCTACAGAAACTACTGTACTCTTATAAAAGCAGCTGGCTAGGTGATTTTCTAGGTCCGTTTTTGAGCATGTTTCAAAACTTCATCGCACAGGACACATGCACGACTTATTTAACCTGCCGCACCTGTTACACACTAACCAAAATTCTTTCTGATGATTCTCTTTGGATATGACTGACTTAAATCGTTAGTTTATAGCAGACATTTTGTTTTTGATAGTGAATTGTAAGCTATGCCTTACATTCAGGTCGTTTGGAGTGTATTTTATGATGTCTCACTGTGCCCCGCCTCCAACTGTCTCACTGTGCCCCATGCAGCTCTCTTCATAAAATATTTTAATCCTGCGTACCGGATGCCTGTATTGTGGTTCATCATCTCACTGAAGTAAGACAAATAATCAAAGTTTGAATGACTGGCAATTGATTTGCATTACACCATTTTTCTTGGGAATTACAACAAAAAGTGGTTTAGCAAAATTATTTACTTTTACTGGCTGAAAACCAAAATATTGAAATTCCAAACTCGATATGCTGTGTAGGCATTCCGGATATAGGTCAGACTCTCACTTACTTACTGTTTGTACTATACAATTTTAAGAGAGTTGATCTGTAAACAATACCAGTTAGACGCTACGGGCTTTGTCTCACTGTGCCTGCCATCTCACTGTGCCCCGCTCTCCCCTATATATCTCACTGTGCCCCGCTCTCCCCTATATATCATACAGTTTAATCAGTTAGTTTCAAGAAAAGGGTAAAATTTTATATCATGAAAAAAGACAATAATTGTCATTCAAAAGAAATATATTTCTAAAAAAATAATAATCAAACTAACTGCGGCTTGGTTAGCCTCAGCTAAATAGAACTTGTTTAAAATCAGTCCATAGAATCTCCACTTTGCTCTTTAAAGTGTGTGACAAACTCATGGACTCTGTTAAGTGGTTTTCCCTGTTTCAAAATTTCCTCTTTCCTCCTAGCACGGTTAATTCATGATCAGAAGCATGCAAAGAAATCCATCTCAGAGCTATTATAAAACTGTTATTAAATGTGTGGTGTTGCTGGCATTTAAGTGACTGTCAGGCTAATCTATCTATCTACCTGTCTATGTATCTATGTATCTATATTTGTGTATACACTAAGCTGTCTGTTTTCCTGTGTTACTTCATTGAATATATTTTATCAGTAGAAAACTGGATATCAATATATGTCTCTTTTTATGCTATGTCTTCTCTCTTGAATTTCAGTTGATGAATGTAAGAGTTTTTCTGTGACCAAAATGATAGTTGACTGGTAAGCAATTGAATTTACACTGAATAGGTTACCATGACGATTTGAGAGTATGTGGAGGATGTCTCCAGCTATGTTTCTAGAATCCCTGATTGTGTTGCCCAGAAATACTGCCGACATTGGGAGGAACAAATGAAGGTTTCGACCCCTGGCCAGCCTTTATTTCCTGTCAAATTACAGCTATAAGCAATTCCCTGCCTAGTTACATCCTCTGCAGGCCTCCCTAGCCTGGCACATTCACTGTGGGTGAATCATGAACGTATTCTGATGGAATGATGGTGTACACTGCATAGATTTGACATTCAAGCCTTGTTTTCTTGAACAATATAAGTGATTTGTGGTTGCGTCATTGGAAGGACTTATTGTTTTGCTTTTTCTGATTTGGTTTTCAAGCTACTTTGATATCAATTTTTAAAGTCAATTTAATAAGAGTGATCTAATTTGAAGTCAGTTTTATGCCGAACGTAACAAGTTCTGAAATTCTGTCAACAATGACACTTGTCAAATGTTGTTCCATCGTGAAAGTAAAGCATTATGCCAATTTGAAAAATATATTTTAGTTTAAATCACTTCTGAGATGCAAAAAACAAAAGCAACTAGTTTACTGATTTGCTCTCTGCCTGCCTGCAGAAGATGAAGCTTTTGTGAGAACCAAGAAGTTACTGAGGCCTGTGTTATTCATCAATCAACATTAACATCTGAAATATCATTTTCTGTACCACACAAACATAACTGAAGCACTAACTTCAGATACTTTTGTGCAAAGAATTGCAAATCTGGGCCATTTCTTTTCCAACAAGTCAATTCATTAGGAGTCGCACTTACACTGCACTTCGCACAGACATTCAGGAGGCTATTAACCTGGTAATTGCAGGGCAGGAAACCTACATATCACTTTAACTGTGTCCAACTCCAACAAGAGCAACAACTATGGCGTTTCAGCTATTTGACCACAAAAGTCAGTTGATTTGCTTCTTTTAACAAGTTGAAAAGTGGAGAGATGCAGATTCATGCAGTTTCAGTGTGAATAAATTAGGAGCATAGTGTTAACTGATAATCTGTTTCAATACAAAGTATAGGAAAAGGTTCTAACATTATATTTAATGGCAACAACATCTGTGGAGCGAGGAGGGTAATTCACATCTTCTCATTCCTGTGCCACACTTGCAATGTATAATGACATACATGCATAATTGGTTTGGTGCCAGTTTCAAATCTAAGATTTATTTTATTTTTTTATTTTGAATATATTTTACATGGGTAAACACACTCGGTAAAAACCGTTTTTCAGGCGGCCCATTACAATAAAAACAACAATGTAAAAAATAAAATACAAGAAAACATAAAAACAAATCTAGCTAAAATAAATCTTTGTCTTGGATTTAAATACATCAAGACTATCACATTTTTTTAGTTCTTCTGGCAAAGTATTCCATATAGTGGAGGCTCTATATTAAAATGACTTCTTAAAAAGTTGCAATTTACATTCAGGTATAACAACATTCAAGGTATTTGCTAATCTGGTGTTAACTTCATGCACATCACAAGCCATAACTATCGCATTTACCAAATGTGGCGGTGCATTTCCATGAATGCAATTGTACATACATGTATGAATACATAGAAAATAATTAATACGTTCCTGAATATTTTGCCATTTAAGTTTCTTTACTAAACTAATACCTCTAACATTAATGATACATGTTGGTGAACATACGAGTATTGTAGCAACAGTTTGACCTTTCTTTGACCTGTGGGTTGGACATAGTATAAAAGCATCAGCAGCAAAATAGACTGTTTTATCTACTATCTGGTGTGGAATAACTTTGCATTTAGGCTGTTGGAAAGCTCTAGATAAAGTAATGTGTGTGTTTTTTCCAAGGAGAAGCACCTGCATGGAGTTATAAAACAGCCCTTGATTGCCTGTTATGGGAGCACATGGGCAATTTTTTGCCATTGGATACGTTCAGCGGGATATATATCAGAGCCAGTGGGGCCCATTAGTTACTATTTAAGCTTCCTATGGCATCATTAACTACTACATAACTGAGGCATTACCTGTAATTCCTCTTAAAAGTGCAAACACACACACACAAATGAAATAAAAGGTTCCATAAAAATAGAATAAAGAATAAAAATGTAAAAAAGAAGATCCTCCCACAACCACATGTACATCTAGAGACAGACCTCGACAGATGTGAACCAAAGTTCATTTCTCACTAAAAAGCCATCTAATGTGGCATAATGTACATTAGAATAAAACATGTAGAGACAAAAAATGGAGAAGAAGATAGAAAACGTGTGGTGTCTCCATGCAGTAATCCCATCCAATACTTCATGCCGTCAGATGCAATAAAATGTCTAACAAACATGCCAAGCCTTTATTCATATTTTTTCTGCAGCCAAATGTTTTCCTTGTCAAGATATATATACAGCTTACTCATATATTTTGTTTATCTTTACAATTGCAGTTATGCAGTTTAATCAGTTCATTTGAAGAAAAGGGTAAACTTTTATATTATAGAAGCAAATACCTAATTTGTCAGTTAAAGGCATAGTAACCAGAAGATATTAAATAAAAATATAATAATCCAGCTGAATGCAATGACTTTTAACTTTGGCTGTGTTAGCCTCAACCAAATATAACTTGTTCAAAATCAGACTATAGAATCTACGCTTAGCTCTTTAAAGTGTGTTACAAAGTCATGAACTCTGTTAAGTGGTTTTCTCAGTGTGAAAACTTCCTCTTTCTTCCAAGCCCGACAAATTCATGATCAGAGGCATGCAAAGCAATCCATCTTGGGGCTATTAAAACTGTTACTAAATGTGTGGTGTTGCAGATATTTAAGTGATTGTCAGGTTAATCTATCTATCTATCTATCTATCTATCTATCTATCTATCTATCTATCTATCTATCTATCTATCTATCTATCTATCTATCTATATCTCTGTACACATTAAGCTTTCCATCATCCTGTGCTGCTTCATTAAATACATTTCATGTGTGGGAAACTGGATAACAATAGGCCTATATATATACGTTTTTTTTTACACTGCGTCTTCACTCATGAATTTCTAAGGATGAATGAAAAGTTTATCTTTGGCCAAAACAATAATAGCACAATTGGTAAGCAAGTTGTTGAATACACAGAATTGGTTACCAAGACTATTTGAAAGTATGCAGAGGATGTCTCCAGCTATGTTTCTAGATTCCCTGATTGTGTTGCCCAGAAATACTGCCGATGTTCGGAGGAACAAATGAAGGTTTCGAACCCTGGCCAGCCTTTATTTCCTGCCAAATTGCAGCTATGAGCAATTTCCTGCCCAGTAATGTCCTCTGCAGGCCTCCTTGGCATGGCACAGTCACTGTGGGTGACTCATGAATGTTTGCTGATGGACAGTGATGGTGTATATTTTGACTTTCAAGCCTTATACTCTTGAACAAAATGAGCGATTTTAGATAGAGTCATTAAAACACTATAAATTTTAATTCATCATCTTATTCCAAATTATAACACGGTGTGACATACTGTCAGCATTGACACTAGTCAAATATTGTTCTATTATGAAAGTAGAGAGTTATCAATTTAAAAAGAGGATTGCAATATTTTTGAAATGTTACATCAATTCTGAGATACAAGAAAAAAGTTACTGAGGCCTGTGTGTTTGTTATATACTTCATCTATCAAAAGTGCAATATCTGAAATATTTTTTCTTTGCCACACAAATTATCTCAAGCAGTCAATTTTGATACTTTTTTGTGGCAACAAATCACAAATCCAGGTCACTTCCCTTCCAACTAGTCAATTCACTGGAAGTCAAACTTAAACTGCTTTCACACTGACATTTAGGAGTCTATTAACATAGTAATTGCAGGACAGGAAACCAACACATCACTTTAACTGCGTCCAACTCCAACAGGAGCAAAAACAATGATGCTTTCAGCATTTTGACCACAAAAGTCAGTTGATTTACTTCTTCGACCAAGTTGATGAACAAAGAGATGTGGATTTTATTTAAAAGATAATAAGTCAATAGCATAATGTTAGCGGATAATTGTAATTTCTATCAACGCAGCATATAGGAGAAGAATCCTATATAATGTAGTGTAATGGAAGAAAGAACCAGTGGAGCAAGGAGAGTTATATTTAGACCTACATCATCTTGGGTTACATGTATGTGTAAAATGTAAGATAATTCCGTTTGATGGCTCCCTTACATGCATAATTGGTTTGGTGCCAGTGTCACATCTATGATTCATGGTGGGAAACACCTCATAGCAACAGTTTGACCTTTCTATGACCTGTGGGCGGACATAGTAAAAGCATCAGCAGCACAGGTTTTTTTACGTACCATAGCATAACTCTGCATTTAGTCTGTTGGAAAGCTCTGGATAAAGTAATGTGTGTTCTCTTACTGAGGAGAAGCACCTGCAACAGGTAATAGAGCAGCCCTGGTTGGCCGTTATGACACTGCATGGAGTAATAAAATAGCCTCTGATTGTCTGTTATACACTCACCCGGATATATATGAGACAGTGAGGCCCACTAGTTACTATTTAAGCTACCTAAGGCAGCAATAACAGAGGCATTACCTGTAATTCCTCTTAAAAGTGCAAATGTACACACACACACAAATGAAATAAAATGTTCCATAAAATGAAGGGGAAAAAAGGAAGATCCTCCTGCAAGCACATGTACATTAAAAGGCAGACTTTGACAGGTGTGAAACAAAGTTCTTTTATCACAATAGAGCCATCTACTGGACATAATGCACATCAGAATCAAATGTGAGAACCAAAAATTGGTGTAGAAGATTGAAAATGTGTTGTGATGCCATGCAATAATACTGTCCAATATGTCATGCAGTAACATGAAATAAAATGTCTAACAAACATGCCAAGCCTTTATTTAGACTTTTCCTACAATCAAATGTTTTCTTTATACATGGCTTGCTAGTATATATACTGTCTATCTTTACAATTACAGTTCTGCAGTTTACTTCAAGAAAAGGGTAAAATTTTATCTGATAGAAAAACATACCCTGAATTGTCATTTAAAAACACAGCAACCTGAAGATATTAAGCAAAAAATTTAAAATCCAGCTGAATACTGTGACTCTTAACTGAGGCTGTGTTAGCCTTAGCCAATAGAACTTGTTAAAAATCAGACCATAGAATCTATGCTTTGATTTTTCAAGTGTGTGACAAACTCATGAACAGTGTTAAGTGGTTTTCTCAGCATTAAACTTCCTCTTCCTCCTACCATGATTAATTCATGATCAGAGGCATGCAAAGAAATCCTTCTTGGAGCTATTAAAACTGTTAGTTAATGTGTGTTGTTGCAGACATTTAAATGAACGTCAGATTACACTCTGTCTATCTATCTATCTATCTATCTATCTATCTATCTATCTATCTATCTATCTATCTATCTATCTATCTATCTATCTATCTATCTATCTATCTATCTATCTATCTATCTGTCTGTCTGTCTGTCTGTCTATCTAGCTGTCTAGCTGTCTGTCTAGCTGTCTGTCTACCTGTCTGTCTTCCATTCTACCTGTCTGTCTAAATCTGCCTGTACATGAAGCTGTTATCTTCCTGTGTAACTTATTTCAACAAACTTACTTTTTGAAAACAGTATATCTTTTTTATGCTGCGACATTGTTTGTTTATTTTTGCGACTAGAAGAATAGCAAGAGTGATAAGAAAGTGATTGAATGCACAAAATTGGTCACCATGACTATTTTAGAGTATTGCGAAGATGTCTCCAGCCGTGTTTCCAGATTCCCTGATTGTGTTGCTTAGAAATGCTGCGGACATTTGGAGGACCAAAGGAAGGTTTCGACCCCTGGCTAGCCTTTATTTCCCGCCAAATTACAGCTATGAGCAATTTCTTGCCCAGTAATGTCTTCTGCAGGCTTCCGTGAGCTGACACGGTCTTTGGTGGTGAGCCATGAATGTGTGCTGATTGTGTATAGATTTGACTTTCAAGACATGTTCTCTTGATCGAACGACATGAACATTGCTTGTTCCATTTTTTTAAGACTCTCTGATATCAATTGAAGTTGGTTACATGACTTTTCCTTATTTGCTTAATGTAACAAGATGTGAATGCATGTCAATATAGCGCAGTCAAATGTTGTTCCATTGTGAAAGTAAAGCATTATGATGTAAACTTGAAAAAGATGATTGCTGTCTCTTTGAAAGGTCACAGCAATTCTGAGATACAAAAACCAATTGCTATGAGCTGACAGATTATGTTGCTTTCTGTCTTTCTACGGAAGATGAGTCTTTTTCGAAAATCAAGATGTTACTGAGGCCTGCAGTGCGTTTATTATATACTTTTTTTATCAACATAGCAATATATGAAATATTATCAATATGCTCCACAAATGTACCAAAAACACAAACTTAACTTCATTTATTCTTTTTTACAACCAAATGTTTTCCTTAGCAATTTATATATAATATTTTATGTTTTTTACATTGTACTTTGTTACAATTGCAATGATGTAATTTAATCATAAATTTAATTTCCAGGAAAAGGGTAATGATATTAAAAAATACATACATAAGTTGTCGTTTGAAAACAAAGAAACCCCAAATACATTTCTAGAAGAATAATCAATAAAGTTGCAATTCTGCTTTTTAAGTTCGCTGGGGCTGTGTTAGTATAAGTCAAATTTATTGCTTTCTTAAAATCAGCCTTTGAAATCTATGCTTTTCTCTTTAAGAGGTATGGCAAACTTTTGAACTTTGTTAAGTGGTTTTCCCAGTGTGAAAACTTCCTCTTTCCTCCTAGCTGAAGTAATTTATGATCTGAAGCATGCAAAGAAATTCATCTAGCAGCCAACTTAGTCTGGTTTCAAGTCGTCGGTGCTACTGATATCCAAGTAAGATGGGCCTGAGTATCAAATATAACTGCATTGGATTAATGAGGGTTTTTATTAATCATTAAAAAAATAATAAGTGACACTGATTGACTTGTTCAGTTATAAGTGCTGGTGAATTTCCCACTTGGACCATTTTCGTATCCAAATAACCTTTTTTTCTCTCATTAATATAATATGTGAAAAACAATATTAGGAGAGTAGTATAAAAACAACTAATTGCCGCCAAAATTGGTATAGTATGAAGGTTAGCGCCCCTCCCACACTAGTCACGTATGACATTGTACGTAATGAAAAAGATTGGTAGAACGATGAGCAGAGCCGGAAATAGTCATCAAATCCTATGGAAGTGACCTAGTGCCTTGTTATTTGCTACTTGGCTTATTAGCTTTGGTGATGAGAGAAGCTGGCGTTATTAAATTTTGGGTAAAGCATTGCAAGTAGCAGCACATTGTGCACCCCCACGTCAGTCACTCTCGAGTTATGGTTAGACATCCATGGTGTCTCACTGAATAGAACTTTCACAATTGAAAATGCTATGGATGTAATTATTACATGAGCTGTCTGTGGCTGTCATTTTTAGCTGATGTTTTTACCAATGTTCTGAATGAGGAAGGAGACAAGATTGTTATGACTAAATTTGTAGTAATCAGATTGCATGCATATCGACCACTGAGCGCAAAAAGGGACTTAGTGCCACTAAGTCTCTTTTTGAATTATTGCATATTTCGAAAGTTCAAGACCTTAAGATTAACGCCTGTGAATATTGGAACTATGCGGCTCAATTAAAGGAGATATTGCAGGTCAAAGTACAGGATGACACTATTTGTGGAATAAAGTGGAATTTTCAAGTTTTTGTTGTCCCTTTTTGTATCTGCCATTAGAAAATTTCACCCAACACAAAAAGGAGCATAGTGCTGTTATGCACCTTTTGGCACTGAAATTTACTTAACAATGATAGTAAAAATACTAGCACTAAGCTCCTTTTTGCACCGAAACAAGTTGGCGCAAAAAGGAGCTTAGTGCATCTATGTTCCTTTTTGCCCCACTGACGATTAAGGTCATTCTAGAATGAAGCTATTCAAATCATTCTACATAGAAATCCAATGCAGCTAAGGCAGATATACATATGCTATAGAGAATAGTATGAATGTAACTGAATATGCTACTTCTAGAAGTAGACATCTTGGTTGAAAAACAAGATGTGACAGAACTATTACTATTTCACGGTTATCATTGCTGTTGCTGCTTTCATGGAAAGTGTTCCAATATGAATGTCCAATTGAAGGGTCCACGGTGTAGTGTATATGCAAAGAGCTCTGCTGTTATCTGTGCAGTCAAAAAATGAAAAGCATATAGCTTAAAACGAAATGTCTCAGCCGGAACAATTATGCTCTTTTTTGTTGCTCCATTTGCGGTATCTTGGTTGCAACGGTATATTTAATTTTATTTGTGAATTTCTGTTTAGTGCTACTATTTGCTCAAGCCATTTTAACGTTATTTCTTTATTCTGTCAGTTGTTAATCATCCAACTTTCTCTTTCTGTGAGTTTTTCCATTTTAAGAGAAAATTGTCAATTAGTCTGTTAACCTGTCAGCACGGAGAGACTTGATTGGAACTAGCACCTCCGTCATGTCTTGCATTCCAACAGCAATATCTATATGGAAAGAAGTGCAGATGGCAGAGACTAGTAGACTAGTCAACTTAGATTATTCAGACAAAAAAACATTGTGGGTCGTGATATCTTACCAGTTTTGAAGAATATGTTCTCTACATTTCACAGCGTTGTGTTTTCTTCATATATTTCTGAGAGCTCAGAGTTTGATTACCTTATCTATTATAGATTTGCTCAGCATTGTCTGAGATCCAGATAGCATTGAACCAGTAGGTCTATTAAGTAATGTGCTAGTCATTGATCCAAGGATAAATGACTTCCTCAACACATATCTTGTTAGAGCTCAACTGCTTCTGGGGAAGCGGGTGGCTGCTGTGGATTTTGGGGCTTTCAATTTCTATAAAGAGCAGTAGGATATACCTACTTCCAAAGCAAGTGTCCATCAAGTTTGTGGAAACTTTTCCAAAGATAGATAGTGTGGGCTGCAGATTTGTGTGTGCAATTATATAACAGAATTGAGATAAGTTTGCATTGAAAGTGTAAGATGTATAGAGCCAACATTTCCTTTCAACATCAACACCCTTGGAGCTAATCTCAGAAACATGTCGCTTCTAAAGTGAACACTCCCCATGCCATTCTGTTTTCAATCATGTGCTCCTATTTTTGATATTTGCTACATGTGAGAATCATTTGAAAAGTAATGTATGTAAATTGAGCCTCAACCCTGGGGGCCACATTACAGGCAATTTCATTAGTACGATATTCTACAGTGTCTAACCACCTTTCCACGTCACATTTTTACTTAATCTGATTCGTTTATGATCAATAACAAGAAATTCTTTAAAAAAAGAATTGTAGGGACCTGAGGTTTCTTCAAACACATATTTTATTTTCCAAATGTTCAAATAATGTTTTATGTATGTGTAGTTGCATCTATACCTCCAATGTACCACTGTGAATGTGTGATATGACAAACCTAATACATGTTACATCATGATTAGGCATGCCTAATTACAGGTGTTATTAACATAGACAGCAAACCAAGCAATGAGAAGCCCTTTTAAATTCTTTGTCATGAACATGAAATTTCTATTTCCATTACAACAAACTAATTGTGGCTTGCATAATATTTGGATTATGACACTTTTAAACTGGCCAGTTTGTGAGAAGTTGAATATCTAATGTTCTCATACAGTGTTTTCTTTTATCACTTGTCTTATGTTGTCTCAAATGTTTATACACTTAGGCTATATAATTTTTTGAAGGAAATCTCTATGGGATAATATTATGCTCCAGGTGTGCTTTGAATATGGTCCCCAATGTATTATGCTTCAGATGTGCTTTGGATATGGTCTCCAATCACTCAACCATGACAGCTCCCAAGGTCATGCAGTGAAGGAGCTACTGAGCATAAAGAGGGGCAAATATATACTTGATTTGTAAATTGTAGTCACAGCTACCTTTGCTGTAGCATGAGTATCCTCCTAATATTGGAGGTAAATTTGGAGGGTACTCCTGCTATAGGGAAAGTATATCTGCAAGGCCAACTTCCTAGTGGCCCCCTCCAGAAACTCAAGAAGCTCCACCAATGCAGTACACATAAATTGATGACAAGTAGCACTTGGCTGATTATTTTTGCCCCTTTAGTTAGGGACCTCCACTGTCAAATCTTTCCTCATTTGGAGCTTATAACACAGATCTGAGATGGTCCCTACAAAAACGTAGTTAGCAGCTCTATGCATTGCATTCGCACAGTCAAGGCTGGATGACCAGAATCGCATGGTAATGAAATCACCTGTAACAGCGAAGACTGATGTTTCACCTTAAAGCATTTATGATAGCTGCCATTTATTGAATAGTATTTATTCAGGTCTGCATTGGTTGTTAAATAAAGTATTAATACATGCTTTTATGTTTTATACTTCAGCTTAGGCGAATCAGATTTAAGGCTCCTGTACTGCAGGTTTGTTTGGAAAAGTTACAAAAGTTTTTTAAAATCATTATCACTACGAGGGGTGTCAGTTCTGACCAATTTTTTTGGCAGAGCTTTCTATTTGAAGTAGCTGTATGAAATTTTCACAGAATCAATTTCAGGTATTTCACTATCCATTTTGAAAATATGGTACCTGTTCAAACATTTTAAATAACTTTTCTGTTGCCATGGAAACAGAAGGTCAGTGCACCCAGCACAGCTCAATTTTTTAGGCCAAATCCAAGTGTCTAGGCTTGTAAATAACCAAGGAATTTACTGTAAATATGCAATGGATGATCATTAAAAATATTATTTGGAAACCTAACAGTATCTCAAAGTTTTTCATTTAAATTTAAAGTCACTGTGAATCAGTTTAACCCATGTGCGGAGGCAATCACCATGGTGCTCCAAACTGGGCTGTTCCTAAATTGTGGAATTTCAGTGTATGTGGAGACTGCTTCATTTCTCGTAATGACTGTTATTTCTTTAATTTTTGAACTGGTATATAAATTTTAGTATCATGCAAAGTTACAGAAGGCCAAATCTGGTAATTAAAGCAGATGAGATTGGGTTTTGAACCTAAGGTTCTTGAGCACTGCCTCTTGACAGCAGATTGTTTCAGCCAAATTGTCTCAAGCGCTGTTAGGCAACTGCTGGAAAACGCCTTTCGTAATTGCCTCAGCTGATCAGGTTGAAATATGAATAAATGTTTATAACCTAATGGAAGATATTTTGAAAGATTGCAAGCCTATCAGGAAATACATTTTCTTGCAATCATTTTCTTTTTTACAATAAATTCTCTGACTTTTAAAACAGCTAATTTGCTCAATTTCGACTGAGAAATTGAGCTGCGCTGGGTGCACTAACCTCTCGTAACCATGGTAACTGAACAGTAACTTAAACACTCCTTACAGTCTTGATTTTTTCAAAATAGATGGTCAAATACCTGAAATTTATTCTGTGAAAATTTCATTCAGCTATTTCAAATAGAAAGGTCTGCCAAAAAAATTGGTCAGAACTTTTGGGACACCCCTCGTATAACAGCAATTTCATGTAGTTATACATAGAAATAACAACAATTTAATATCTACCCATGTTCACAATAACATCGGAATGTACTAAGACAGACAGACAGTTAGCGACAGTAATCCTGTAATACTATACTAGAGACTTATGATGTTTGGCAGTCATGAAGTGTTTTTTTGCGGAAACGGTATATCATGGGTCAGTCAGGGATTATCTTTCAAAAAACTCAAACTACCTTGGTATAATATATCCTAGCTTCTCGTTTTTCTTTATTCAGGACAAAAACAGTTGTTATGGATTGCATGTCCTGTCCTGGATGCCATACTTGTGGGAAAATGGCCATCTGTATTAAAAAAATATGTGTCTTGGGACTCTTGGCTAAGTTCCACTGCTGCGCAATGCACTTGCCCTGGTGTTACTATTGTCATGTTGATGCGGACAAGAGTAAGTGAATGTGGACTAGTGACATTTCATCTCCCCCATTCTTAGGTTTGTCATCACTCCATTTATTCCATGGTGGAAGGGTCTTTTACTATACACGGCCCTTCTCTTATTTTGGCCCAAACCAGAAAATATGAGATTGTGTCATGCATTCACAAACTTAGTCACAAAGGCAGATTTTTGTCTTTATACAACACCTGAAGTCAAGTAAACATTATTAAATCCGCATGGGATAACTTCGCATTCACTCCAGCTAGAAATTTATGTACCAAAATAGAAAAATGGCAAATGGCAAACAGAGTTCAATCATATCTCTATGGTGGCGTTCATCATTAAAGAGCCTCACGGCCCTGACCACGAAGTTTGATTTGTGTCAGTAAGTAGGTACGATAAAAGCCTACTTTTTTTAGGTTCAGTTGACAAAATCCTAACCTATTCTACTGCTCAGATCATTCTTTAGATTACTTATTATAAAGTTATTATCCATCCAATAATCAACTATACTTCAATGATTTCTGTTTAGACAAACTCCAAGATGTCATGTTCGTCTGAGATGGTGCCTTTTCCTCTTCCTCAAGTAAAAATCTTAGACCTGCTACTTATGTGGTGAGCTATTGGAAATCCAGGCCATTTCCTTTCCTACAAGTCAATTCACTAGTAGTCACACTGAAATTGTACTTTGCAGAGACATTTAGAAGGCCATTAACCTGGTAATTACAGGAAAGTCTCCTGCAACTGAGACCAATGTCAGCAATGGTAACGGCTCTTTCAACAACTTAACCTCAACAACCTTTTGGTTGACTTCTGTGATCAGATTAAAGATAGAAATTAGGTGGATTTAGTTTTAGCCATGATGTGGATTTAGTTTTAGGCATAATCAAATCAATTGCAAAACTTTGTCACAGAATATTTTCACCTTCGTCTAACAAAATTACTCTAGATTATGAAACAGCCAGTGAAGTGTAACGGGGGGTCTCGAGCACGGGGGGGGGGGAGATATATATATTCTCATCGGGGCACCCACTATGCTAATTGTATATTTTAGCCAGAGTATATCTTATTAGTTGGAAATAATTTGATTATGTGATATGTAGCAGCTAACTCATTCACAGTGTTAATTCAGGGGGCGGATGAGGGAAAAGATATTCAGTAAAAGGGAGACAGAGAGAAATACTACAAACCATACATCAAAGAAGAGCCAAGCGAAAGATTTTCCAGCAAAGCGACAGAACAATGGGAGATTATTGACATCATCTTTGTATGTGAAAAATTGATAATATCTCTCTTTAGGTGTGATCTTTGTTTACAAGGACAAAGGGCTACACTGTCTGTGTACAAATTATGAATCAATGAACATATATCAAGTCTCCAATTCTGTGGTATCCTTAGTTGAGAACAATCCTTTCCTGTAAATTTACATATTGGTTATGACAGTTATAATAGAGATGCACAAGTAGCTAAATATACGAAACAAATTAGAAGTAATTAGTTCTAAATCTTAAGGAAACAACAAGCTAGAACCTTATTATATTAACACAAGACCTTTTCAAAATATACACTTTCGACCAATAGGCGTACAGGACGCGCAATTTTTTTGGGGGGGGGGGGCCAGTGACATTTTCCTGAATTTAAAGATTTAAATTTAATACCATGGCGCATTTTAAATGAAATTTCCTGGAAATCATTAATTTTCAATATTTTTTATTTAATCATCTGCCCGAATTTTTTAGCCTTTTTGCCTGAATCTCACTGCTTCCCAAACTTTTTGGGGGGGGGGGGGGCGATTGGCCCCCCTGCCCCCCTGCGGTACGCCTATGTTTCAACCAATTCCACCACATAATCCAGAAATGAGATAGAATCAGTGTAGTTTCATCTATGAATTTAGATAAAAACTCTGAATCTAAGTGAAAAAGGAACACTTTTAAAAAAGACATGTCTTAAAACTGCCTTTAAAACTGAGAGGTTATAATGAATTCAATTAGCCCAATTTGTTTCACAACAAAATTTCATATGCTCAGCCCAACAGCATCAGCAAATAGGTTTTGGTTCTCTCTGCTGTTTAGTTTGTTGCACACAAAGGCACAACAAAGGAGTTTGACCTACTGCAATTGTCAGTTTTGCATAATTCATTAGTCTAATTGGGCCTCTTTGTGATAACATTGCCTTTGGCATTTTGCCCAACTTGTACTCTTTAATATTTAAAAATGTAAACAAGAGGGTCAATGGTATTCAATTCATCGTGAAAGGTCTTATCCTTCTGAATGAAACAAAACGTAACTCCCAAGATTTGTTGTTCTGTCTTTGTGCAATCTATGTTTATGCTGCACAGAATATAAATTTCAATTCTAATCTTATAAAGTGTGCGGTATTGGGTCCTACTAAGACCGCAAATGAAAAATAGCATTGGACTTCTGCTGATCTGTAAGACATTATTTTAGTTATAAATGCATTACTAATGAATGATACAGCCAGCAGTGTATGAAAAAAACTTTGAGGGTAGCTGATTAACTGTATTGGAGGTATAACCATTTTTACTCTGTCATTTTATGTCATTAGAATTGGTACATGATCGTGAGACAGTAGCAAAATGGCTGAAATTGTCTGTCTTAAACTATTTCAATTGCACACTACCAAAAATGCAGACCTACACAGGGCACATTAACAAGAAAATGAATAGCACAACCTTCTTTAACAGCATACTAATAAGGCTCCACAAATCACTCATCATTCACATTTTGAGCATTTTGTCAAGCCTTTCAGTATTACCCTTTAACACTCAGTAAACACGAAACATCATCAATCTATTGGTTGGAAGAGACAGGTTCCCAAGAGGAAATCAGAATTCAAGGCAGACAGGAAATATCACAGCTAATCAAATCAGGGATTACCCTAGTTCGCCTCCTCGTATTAGAAATGAACAAAGGAATCGACATGAAGCTGAAGTCTGGTACAGACAAACACAATCATGTACATTTACTGTTTCCTTTTGGAGATTACTATTGCTCCAATCTAATTCAGTGCTATGCAAATACATTCTTGCCTCGAGACAGTGTGCTCTTAGTTAAACAAAATGTTTTTTGTCAAAGAAACAACAAGGGAATCTGGCCTACTAATTTGTCCATTTTGCATAATTCATTAGGCAAATTGGTCCCAGTTGTGATAACACCACTCTGTTGGCATTTGGCCAATTTCTTTTCTGTTGAATAGTTAAACTGTAAACAAAGAGAAAGAACAGTAACTGTTACTGAGTAGGGTTACAAAATATGCAATAGGCCTCATGTATGTGAACACTGATTATCTTGCAGTCAATGTTATGTCCATTTCTGGGGGCTGGATATGGCTTATCCATTATAGCTGGTCAGTAGCATCCCATTAAGACAATATAAAATGCAATAGGCCTAGTCAGAATTTTGAAGAAAATCATTGAAATTATCACCTTCACATAGGGGGAACCGGGGCACATTGGGACACTTTTAACGTCTGCTAACTTTGCTCAATGGGGCACATTGGGACATCAATTAAAAAATAATTTTAACACTCCATGTGCACTAGATATTACATTCAAGTAGTGCATAAGACTGTACACAGTGCATAAACACCTTGCGGTGCCAATAGTTAATAACTTTAAACAGTTTTAACTTTTAACATTTAACATAAACTGTCCTGGGTGTGGTCATCTATGTAAGTAACACGCAGTGTTTTGCAACAAATTTGTTCACAGAGCATGGTAATCCACTATGCCTCTTTTCACTGTGGCCTGAATACCTATTGTGTGCTGTCCTGGGTCATTCAGTTGACTTGGAAACTTACATTCTGCCATATTAAGTGCGTCCCAATGTGCCCCGAGTTCACTTTCCCAATGAGCCCCGATATGACTTCTACGCCAAAATGCTAATTTCTCAGGCACCAGTGAGTATGTTTATCAGGATAGCAATTCATAACTGTTTGTTATGATGCATCCAATTCATACAAGCATTGAGAAAGCCTTATTGTCCATGGTTTGTCCACAGAATTGTTTGTATTGAACACCTCCATGTTTACTTAAGTATTAGGAAAACCAACATTTCTTCGCGATACTTCTGCATGTGGCTGTAATTTGTCAATAAAACGGTAGAAACATAAAGATGCAAAATAACAAGATATGATGGCACTACCATTTCACATACCTTGCCAGGAACCAAGAAAACCCCACCGTCCCAATGTGCCCCGGTTCCCCCTATCAATGGACCGGTGCAATAAGTTGAGTGAAGAACAGACTTTGGCTAGAATATTTTTGGAAGACAAGCGGTTTTGTTAAATGCAATGTAAAAAATCAAATTTTCGAAGAATGTGCTTAATCAAAATATGAGAATTTAGCAATCTGCACAGAAATACGCGCCAAAAATTAACACGATCAAAGGATCAGGTTCTCACATGCATTTTAAGGAAATGAGATAATTTGAATAATTGATTGTAGTTAACTCCTTTTGAGAACTTGCACTTCAAAGAGAAATGGTGAATGTCTGCATCTCATTCAAAATTATTTTGTAATTGTGCCTCCATCAAATTTGAGATGCTTCAACACACAGATTTAATATTACAGATAAAGAAGGAAAGAACGAAAATGCTTCAAATTGCCTCAAATTGCACTCTGTAATGAACCTGTTGGGCAACAAAAAAAGCTTACCACAACTAAAAAATACAAAAATAGAGACCTGCTGAATTTGTTTGTCTTGCACACATGACTTATTATCCTAATTGGACTATTGGTGTTGCATGACACCATCTTTGTCACAACCAGAAGTCAGCATATAGGCTGAATCCGGTGACATACGTCCAGTAGCTAGGCTTGATACATACCCAATGTTGGCCCTGGGGTTCTTTAATGTGGTATAAGTTTTTTCCAATTGCTTCATTACAAACTGCAGGTTTCAAAGCATCAATAAAATGAAAACACAACATGTCCCCACACTGCTTGCAGAGGAAAACCTTTTTGCTGCACATCAAGTTAATATAACTAATTTGAAAAGTTGTATTGTGGAAATGTCTTCTAAACATAATTGGCCTGTAATAGTATGTATAGAAGAGTGCAAAACTAGATATGTCTTTTATCAAGTCGACAAATGTAGCGATGTTTATTCAGTTTAGGTGTGAATGAATCAGGATTTCGTTAGCAGATGCAATGTAATCTGTAACAATGCAGAGTTACAAGGTTCTAACATACATGTAATGGCAGATAAAACCGGTGGAGCCAGAATGGCTTTTCACATCGTCTATGCTTGTTCCATGTAAACAATGGAAAATAGGTTTGAGTTTGAAGCATTCAAAATTGGTTTGGTGCCAGTGTCACACCTTTGACCTTTCTATGACCATTAGGTTTGGATAGTAAAGTCATCAGCAGCAAAGAAGATTTTTTTTACCTATATGGTGTGGCATATCTGTACTAAGTCTCTTGGAAAGCTCTAGATGAAGTATTGTGTGTTCTCTTTCCGAGGAGAAGCACCTGCTTGGAGTAATAAAATGGCCGCTGATTGGCTGTTATGAGACCATGTGATGCATTTTTGCCGTTGGATACGCTCACCCGGATATACATCTGAGCCAATGGGGCCCATTAGATACTATTTAAGCTAACTATGGCATAATTAACTACTACATAACTGAAGCATTACCTGTAATTCCTCCTAAAGTGTAAACAAATACACACTGTGAAATTTGAAATTTTGAGTTAGCTCAAATGATTGAGTGAGATGGTTGCACAATTTGTTTGAGCCATGATAGCTTGCCGTTTTGAGTTATGATAATCTTTATGTTGTTATAACTTGCAAACAACTAGCTATCTTGGCTCAAAGGAATTGTGCAACCATCTCACTCAATCAATTAAGCTAACTCAAAATTCAAAATTTACAGTGCAGAAATGAAATAAAAGCTTGGAACCATGAAATGTAAAAAAAAAGGAAGCCTGCAAAAGCAGATTCTTCCACACACACACGTACATCATGAGCCAGACCTCAGCAGGTGTGAAACAAAGTTATTTTCTCGCAATAAGGCCTTCTAATGTGGCAAAATGTACATTAGAATCAAATTTATAAAGAAAAGCCAAATGTTTGGTGTTCCCATGCAATAATCCCATCCAATACTGAATGCTGTCAGAATGTAATAACATATCTTAAAATCATTAAATATGTTCATTTATTCTTTTTTTTACAACCAAATGTTTTCCTTAGCAATTTATATATAATATTATATGGCTTGTACTTTGTTACAATTGCAATGATGTACATAACTCGTAAAACAAATTTCCAGGAAAAGGGAAGATAATATGGAAAAAATACATACATAAGCAGCTGATAAGTTGTTTTAAAACGAAGAAACCCCAAAGACATTTCTAGAAGAATAATCAATAAAGTTGCAATTCTGCTTTTTAAGTTCGTTAGGGCTGTGCTGGTATAAGTCAAATTTATGAATTTCTTAAAATCAGCCTATGGAATCCATGCTTTTCTCTTTAAGAAGTATAGCAAACTTTTGAACTTTTGTTAAGTGGTTTTCCCAGTGTGAAAACTTCCTCTTTCCTCCTGGCTGAAGTAATTTATGATCTGAAGCATGCAAAGAAATTCATCTAGCAGCCAACTTGCTCTGGTTTCAAGTGGTCGGTGTGCTGATAGTGAGATAGGCCTGAGTATAAAACTTAATTGCATTGGATTAATGAGGGCTTTTATTAATCATTTAAAACAATGAGTAGGCAGCACTGATTGGTTGGTTCACTTATAAATGCTGGTGAATTTCCCACATAGACCATTTTCTTTTCCAAGTGAACTATTTTTCTCTCATTAATATAATATGTGAAAAACAATATTAGAGTAGTACTGTATAAAAAGAACAAATTGCCGTAAAAATTGGTAAAGTGTGATCGCTAAGCGATTCTTCCCACACTTGTCAAGTATGACATTGTACGTAATGAAAAAGATTGGTAGAACGATCAGCAGAGCCGGAAATAGTCATCAAATCCTAGTGCCTTGTTATTTGCTACTTGGCTTATTAGCTTTATGGAAAGCTGGTGTTATATGGATGATACATTGCAAATAGTAACACATTATGCAGCCTCACGTCAGTCACTCTTTTAAAAGTTATGGTTAGACATCCATGGTGTCCCACCGAATAGAACTTTCACAATTGTCAATGCTAAAGATAAAATTATTTAATGCGCCACATGAATGGTAATATGATGTGTGCTATATCTTTGATGCTATCATTATTAGATGGTGTTACTACCAATATTCCGAATGTCAAACACAATGTTTGGAAGGAGACAAGATTGTTATGTCTAAATTTGCAGTAATCAGATTGCATGTATATGTCTACATAAAAGATATGGACAACGGCATATTCAATATCCCACACATGATTCTTCTTTTCTATACTATTAAGTAGTGTCTACATTGATTCATACAACTTCCCTTATGCTCTCACAGTGATTTCTCCATGGCCTTTACATCTGTCTTTGATATTTGATTCCGCTTCCTTCGTGCTTTCAAAGACGATTAAGGTCATCCTAGAATGAAGCTATTCAAATCATTGTATATAAAAATGCAGCTAAGGCAGACATACATATACTATAGAGAATAGTATGAATGTAACTGAGTAAACAACTTCTAGAATTAGACATCCAGGTTGAAAAACAAGGTTTGGCAGAACTATTACTATTCCACAGTTATCATTGCTGTTGCAACATGGATTGTGTTTTAATATGAATGTCAAATGTCCAGACAGACTGAAGGGTCCACTATGTCACATACAAGCCAGGAGCTCTGCTGTTAACTGAGCAGTCAAGAGCATAGAGCTTTTAAAAACAAAATGTCTCAACTGGAGCAATTATGCTGCTTTTTTAACGTTGCTCCATTTGCGGTATCTTGGTTGCGAAGGTATATATCATTTTATTTGAGAATTTCTGTTTAGCGCCACAATATGTTGCTTGAACCATTTTAACGTTATTTCTTTATTCTGTGAGGTGCCAATCATCCAATTTAGTTCTTCTGTGAGTGTTTCCATTTAAAAGAAAATTGACAATTAGGCCTTCGAGTCTGGTAACCTATCAGCATGGAAAAACTTGATTGGAACTAGCACCTCTTTCGTGTCTTCAATTACAACAGCAATATCTATATGGAAAGAAGTGCATACTGCAGAGTCAGTTGACTAGTCAACTCAGATTATTCAGACAAAAAAACACTGTGGGTCGTGATATTTTACCAGTTTTGAAGAATACGTTTTCTACATTTCACAGCGTTGTGTTTTCTTCATGTATTTCTGACAGCTAAGAGTTTGATTACCTAATCTAATACAGATTTGCCCAGCATCGTCTGAGATACAGTGAACAAGTAGGCCTATTGAGTAATGTGCATGTCATTGATCCAAGGATAAATTGGTTCCTCAACACAAATCTTGTTAGAGCTCAACTGCTTCTGGGACATTGGGTGGCTGCAGAGGGTTTTCGGTGTTTTCAATTTCTAAAAAGAGCAGAAGTATATAGCTACTTCCAAAGCAGTTTTGTATCCAATTTCTGTAAAAAAATTTAACCATGTTCACAATAAGACAGGAATGTACCAAAACAGACAGAAAGTCAGCGACAGTAGTCCTATAATCCTATACTAGAGACCTATGATGTTTGGTAGTCATGGAGTGTTATTTCGCAGAAACCGTATATCATGGGTCAGTCAGGGATTACTTTTCAAAAAAGTGAAACTACCTTGATGTAATAATACATGTATCTTAGCTGCTTGTTTTTCTTTATTCAGGACAAAAACAGTTGTTATGGATTGCATGTCCTGCCCTGGATGCCATACTTGTGGGAAAATGGCCATCTGTATTTAAAAAATATTTGTCTCGGGAAGTTCCACTGCTGCGCAATGCACTTGCCCTGGTGTTACTATTGTCATGTTGATGCGGACAAGAGTAAGTGAATGTGGACTAGTGACATTTCATCTCCCCCATTCTTAGGTTTGTCATCACTCCATTTATTCCATGGTGGAAGGGTCTTTTACTATACACGGCCCTTCTCTCATTTTGGCCCAAACCAGAAAATATGAGATTGTGTCATGCATTCACAAACTTAGTCACAAAGGCAGATTTTTGTCTTTATACAACACCTGAAGTCAAGTAAACATTATTAAATCCGCATGGGATAACTTCGCATTCACTCTAGAAATTTATGTACCAAAATAGAAAAATGGCAAATGGCAAACAGAGTTCAATCATATCTCTATGGTGGCGTTCATCATTAAAGAGCCTCACGGCCCTGACCACGAAGTTTGATTTGTGTCAGTAAGTAGGTACGATAAAAGCCGACTTTTTTTTAGGTTCAGTTGACAAAATCCTAACCTATTCTACTGTAGATCATTCTTTAGATTACTTATTATAAAGTTATTATCCATCCAATAATCAACTGTCCTTCAATAATTTCTTTTCTGACAAACTCCAAGATGTCATGTTCGTCTGAGATGGTGCCTTTTCCTCTTCCTCAAGTAAAAATCTTAGACCTGCTACTTATGTGGTGAGCTATTGGAAATCCAGGCCATTTCCTTTCCTACAAGTCAATTCACTAGTAGTCACACTGAAATTGTACTTTGCAGAGACATTTAGAAGGCCATTAACCTGGTAATTACAGGAAAGGAAAACTATAAGTCTCCTGCAACTGAGACCAATGTCAGCAATGGAAACAGCTCTTTCAACAACTCAACCTCAACAGCCATTTTGGTTGACTTTTGTGATCGAATTAAAGATAGAAGTTAGGTGGATTTAGTTTTAGCCATGATGTGGATTTAGTTTTAGGCATAATCAAATCAATTGCAAAACTTAGTAGCAGAATATTTTCACCTTCGTCGAACAAAATCACTCTAGATTATGAAACAGCCAGTGAAGTTTAACTGGGGGCCTCCAGCAGGGGGGGGCTATATATATTCTCTTCAGGGCACCCACTATGCTATACTAATTGTATATTTTAGCTAGAGTTGGAAAGGTCATATGGGAATGTGGGTGGGGGCACATGCCCCACCTGTATCCACCTCCCCCCCCCTCCGTAGGGACTCCACATACACTGTATGACAGCCAACTCCAAAACAATCTTGTCAATGGTTATCTATATCTTATTGCTTTCTAGACCTTACAATTCAGTAAGTGTGAGACAAAACTGAAGATATTGAACCCTACTGCTTATTTCTGTAAGACATTGTTACAGGTTTACCCCTGCTGAGTCATGAAGTGGTGGCACGTGATATTTGGGTTCTCCTGGGATGAAAAAACGCACTGAAAATACCACTAGGGCAGGAGGACTAATTTTTTGAATAAATTGAATCAAATCAAAAATCATTCATCAGTCATCAGTATAATGAATGAAAGTTCAATGTTTGGGGACTGATATGTTTCAACTCCCGTTTACAAATAAATTAACACTGCGAAGGAGTTAGCTGCTCTATATCACATAATCAAATTATTTCCAACTAATAAGATATAACACAGGGGGCGGATGAGGGAAAAGATATTCAGTAAAAGGGAGACAGAGAGAAATACTACAAACCATACATCAAAGAAGAGCCAAGTGAAAGATTTTCCAGCAAAGTGACAGAATAATGGGAGATTATTGACGTCATCTTTGTATGTGAAAAATTGATAATATCTCTCTTTAGGTGTGATCTTTGTTTACAAGGACAAAGGGCTACACTATCTGTGTACAAATTATGAATTAATGAACATATATCAAGTCTCCAATTCTGTGGTATCCTTAGTTGAGAACAATCCTTTCCTGTAAATTTACATATTAGTTATGAAAGCTAAAATAGACATGCTTAAGTAGGTGAATGTACGAAATATATATTTGAAGTAAATAGTTCTAAATCTTAACACAAGACCTTTTCAAAATATACACTTTCGACCCATAGGCAATATTCAATATTTTTTATTTGATCATCTGCCCGAATTTTTAGCCTTTTTGCCTGAATCTCACTGCTTCCCAAACTTTTGGGGGGGGGGGCGATTGGCCCCCCTGCCCCCCCCCCTCCGGTACGCCTATTTTTCAACCAATTCCACAAGATAATCCAGAAATGAGATAAAATCTGTGTAGTTTCATCTATGAATTTAGATAAAAACTCTGAACTAAGCGAATAAAGGACACTTTATCATAAAACTACCTTTAAAACTGAGAGGTTATTATGAATTCAATTAGCCCAATTTGATTCACAATAAAATTTCATATGCTCAGCCCAGCAGCATCAGCAAATAGGTTTTGGTTGTCTCTGCTGTTTAGTTTGTTGTACACAAAGGCACAACAAAGAAGTTTGACCTATTGAAATTGTCAGTTTTGCATAATTCATTAGTCTAATTGGGCCTCTTTGTGATAACATTGCCTTTGGCATTTTGCCCAACTTGTACTCTTTAATATTTAAAAATGTAAACAAGAGGGTCAATGGTATTCAATTCATCGTGAAAGGTCTTATCCTTCTGAATGAAACAAAGCGAAACTCCCTAGCTATGTTGTTCTGTATTTGTGCAATCTATGTTTATGCTGCATAGAATATAAATTTCAATTCTAATCGTATAACGTGTGATAGTATCGGGTCCAACTCAGACCACCAAGGAAAAATAGCATTGGACTTCTGCTGATCTGTTAGATATTATTCCAGTTATGCATTCCTAATGAATGATATAGCCAGCAGTGCATGAAACAATCTGACAATCAAAACTTTGAGGGAAGCTGATTAACTGTATTGAAGGTGCAACCAGTTTTATTCTGTCATTTTATGTCATCAGTATTGGTACATTATCGTGGGATAGTAGCAAAATGGCTAAAATGTTCTGTCTTAAACTCTTAGAATTGCACATTACCGAAAATGCAGACCTACATAATGCACATAAACAAGAAAATGAATAGCAAAACCTTCTTTAACAGAATGATAATGTTTCTCTAATCACTCAATATTCACCATGTGGAGCATTTTGTTAAGCCTTTCAGTATCAGTAAACACGAAACATCATCAATCTATTGGTTGGAAGAGACAGGTTCCCAAGAGGAAATCAGAATTCAAAGCAGACAGGAAATACCACAGCTAATCAAATCAGGGATTACCCTAGTTCGCCTCCTCGTATTAGAAATGAACAAAGCAATCGACATGAAGCTGAAGTCTGGTACAGACAAACACAATCATGTACATTTAGTATTGTTTCCTTTTGGAGATTAATATTGCCCCAATCTAATTCAGTGCTATTCAAATACATTCTTGCCTCGAGACAGTGTGCTCTTAGGTAAACAAAATGTTTTTTCCAAGAAACAACAAGGGAATGTGACCTACTAATTTGTCCATTTTGCATAATTCATTAGGCAAATTGGTCCCAGTTGTGATAACTCCACTCTGTTGGCATTTGGCCAATTTCTTTTTTGTTGAATATTTAAAATGTTAACAAAGAGAAAGAACTGAGCAGGGTTACAAAAATATGCAATTGGTCTCATGTATGTAAACACTGATTATCTTGCAGTCAATGTTATGTCCATTTCGGGGGCTGGATATGGCTTATCCATTATAGCTGGTCAGTAGCATCCCATTAAGACAATATAAAATGCAATAGGTCTAGTCGGCATTTTGAAGAAAATGATTGAAATTATCACCTTCACATAGGGGGAACCGGGGCACATTGGGACACTTTTAACGTCTGCTAACTTTGCTCAATGGGGCACATTGGGACATCAATTAAAAAATAATTTTAACACTCCATGTGCACTAGATATTACATACAAGTGGTGCATAAGACTGTACACAGTGCATTAACACCTTGCAGTGCCAATAGTTAATAACTTTAAACAGTTTTAACTTTTAACATTTAACATAAACTGTCCTGGGTGTGGTCATCTATGTAAGTAACACGCAGTGTTTTGCAACAAATTTGTTCACAGAGCATGGTAATCCACTATGCCTCTTTTCACTGTGGCCTGAATACCTATTGTGTGCTGTCCTGGGTCATTCAGTTGACTTGGAAACTTACATTCTGCCATATTAAGTGCGTCCCAATGTGCCCCGAGTTCACTTTCCCAATGAGCCCCGATATGACTTCTACGCCAAAATGCTAGTTTCTCAGGCACCAGTGAGTATGTTTATCAGGATAGCAATTCATAACTGTTCGTTATGATGCATCCAATTCATACAAGCATTGAGAAAGCCTTATTGTTCATGGTTTGTCCACAGAATGGTTTGAATTGAACCCCTCCATGTTTACTTAAGCAGTAGGAAAACCAACATTTCTTCGCCATACTTCTGCATGTGGCTGTAATTTGTCAATAAAACGGTAGAAACATAAGGATGCGAAATAACAAGATATGATGGCACTACCATATCACATACCTTGCCAGGAACCAAGAAAACCCCACCGTCCCATAGTGCCCCGCATCCCAATGTGCCCCGGTTCCCCCTATCAAAGGACAGGTGCAATAAGTTGAGTGAAGAACAGACTTTGGCTAGAATATTTCTGGAAGACAAGCGGTTTTGTTAAATGCAATGTAAAAATTCAAATTTTCGAAGAATGCACTTAATCAAAATATGAGAATTTAGCAATCTGCACAGAAATACGCGCCAACAATTAACGCGATCAAAGGATCACGTTCTCACATGCATTTGAAAGAAATGAGATAATTTGAATAATTGATTGTAGTTAACTCCTTTTGAGAACTTGCACTTCAAAGAGAAATGGTGAATGTCTGCATCTCATTCAAAATTATTCTGTAATTGTGCCTCCATCAAATTTGAGATGCTTCAACACACAGATTTAATATTACAGATAAAGAAGGAAAGAATGAAATTGGCTCAAATTGCCTCAAATTGCACTCTGTAATGAACCTGTTGGGCAACAAAATAAATGGTTTACCACAACTAATACAAAAATAGAGATCTGCTGAATACGTTTGTTGCACACATGACTTATTATCCTAATTGCACTATTGGTGTTGCATGACACCGTCCTTGTCACAATAAGAAGTCAGCATATAGACCGAATCTGAATCTGGTGACATACTCCCAGTAGCTAAGCTTGATACAAAGCCAATGCTGGCCCTGGGGTTCTTTAATTTGGTATAAGTTTTTTCCAATTGCTTCATTACAAACTGCAGGTTTCAAAGCATCAATAAAATGAAAACACAACATGTCCCCACACTGCTTGCAGAGGAAAAACTTTTGCTGCACATCAAGTTATTATTTCTAACTTTGAAAAGATGTATTGTGGAAATGTCTTCTAAACATACATGTAAAAGTACGAGATGTACAACCATCAGAGCAAGTGTGTAAAGTGTAACATAATAACAAAATCCTCACCTGTCAAACCAGCACTATCTCTGTCTTCACAATGAGTGCAACAACATTTGGTACCTATTGGCATTTGTGTTGATGCATAATATATTAATCAAATAGAGCCATCGCATACATCAATGAATAGATATTGGCATTATTTATATTGTGTCTGTTACTGGTAATGCAAGCATAGAATTCTTCCAATATAGCAATTTCACTCAATTATTTAGTGTGCAAGTCTGTGGTTCAAGCCTGGTTTGCCTGAATGTGTAATATTATGTGTATGTGTGTTGATAGTTGATAGAGTCAGAAATTGAGACAAAAAGCAGTTTTATTTCATTCATAAGAATCTGTACCTTCTCAGTGTTTGAAGCGGTGATAACCCTACAATTCTAATGACCAGTGCTTCATAATCAAAGTTTGCTGAACTAATTCCCATTCCTCTGCCAAATTGAATGGTACCTCCATTATATTGAAATGTGTTTCTAGAATTCTACATTGGAGATATATTTAGGTATCTCAATCAAGACCAGTGATGCATATATAATTGAGCAGGTCCAAACAAGCACGATGTAAGACATTAGGGTGTCCCAAAAAAAACAGTGTTCTAATTTTTGATGGGACACCCCCTCATTTTGTGATATAACATAAAAAGGACCTATTCAAAATATTAAAGCATTTCAACATGATTAACCGGTGCCTCAAGAGCCTTGAAGTTTAGTCTCAAAAAGACCTTCCTTTTGCATACCAACATCAATGGTCTACAATAATTGTCTAACTCCTACTAGCTCTTCAACTGACACTGATATTAAGTGTTTCAGAGCGATTTAACCTGAACAAATTATTTTATATCACTGCCAGCTGTTTTATTTCTCAATCTGCTAATGGTAGGATGACCATATATAACTTTATAAGCTATTTTTGTTCATGAAAATGCCTGCTTTATTAGCCATGAAATTTTTATGATAAATCTTTTCAAAAGAGCTGAAGATATCGGAAAGGGCGGTTATATTTCATGTTATATCTTCATCAGATTTGATTCAGTATACCTTCATAGTCTGGGAGCCAAGAGCTCAAAAGTGCTTTATTTAAGGATTTGGCTCACCCCGAAAGAGGGATGGACAATCTATACATCGTTGGAATCGCGAGATTCCCTAGATTATGGAACTTGGGGATGCAGTTAAGAAAAGTGGTGCAATTTTTCACAAATCGGTTACCATGGCAACCAAGTCATAATATTTTTACACTCATCATTGCACTAGTAAAATGCATTTTTTAAGGGATTTAGTCCATAGTTAGACTTCATCAGGCCAACCTGGCATGTACTACCTCAATTACTAATTTTGATGGTCATGTGACCTTTTTGGTCACATGACCATACTGACCACCATTTGAGGTCAAACCTCAGAAATAAGTTTTTTTTAAAGAGTTCATAGAGTATTTTTAACCTCTGTAGCTACAATAATGCCGGTATGTGGATAAATTTAGTCTCACTGGAAAGCCCTTGTTATAAGCTTCAATCTCACACAAAATTTATATACATATCCATGGAAACTGGTTGCCATGGCAACAAAGTTTGAAATGACACAAATTTGACTTGAAAATTGGAAAATTCATTTTTAGGGATTTACTCGACAGCCAGACTTCATTCAACCAAGCAGGCTTGCACAACCATAATTAGGCATATTATTGGTCATGTGACCTTCTGGGTCACATGACTAAGGTGACCACAATTCAAGGTCAAACCTGAGAAATTGACATTTTATTAAGATTTCATACAACATTTTCTACCACTGTAGCTACAATAATTGTGCAATATGTGCAAATGTGGTCTTGTTGGATAGCCCATTTTATAGGGTTTCATTACTCATGTGATGTGTTTAAGTATCCATGGAAACTGGTTGCCATGGAAACAAAGTTCAAAATTACACAAATTTGACTTGAAAACTTGAAAATTCCTTTTTGTAGGGACTTACTCCTCAGCCAGACATCATTCAACCATCCGGACATGTACAACCATAATTATGCATGTTATTCGTCATGTGACCTTCTTGGTCACATGACCAGGGTGACCACAATTCAAGGTCAGACCTGAGAAATTAACATTTTTAAAAGATTTCGTACAACATTTTCAACCGCGGTAGCTGCAACAATTGCACAATATTCACAAATGTGGCCTTGTTGGATAGCCTATTTTATAGGACTTCATTGCACACTTAATGCATATAAGTATCCATGGAAACTGGTTGCCATGGAAACAAAGTTCAAAATTACACAAGTTTGACTTAAAACAGGAAAATTCATTTTTTTAATGACTTACTCCACAGCCAGACTTCAAATAAAAAAACTGGGCTTGTACAGCCACATTGCACCTCTTATTGGCCATGTGACTTTCTGGGTCACATGACCATGCTGACCACTACACAAAACCTTGGAAAATTGCATTTTTTGGAGATTTTATTCAATAACATTAGCTTTTGTAGCAACAGTATTTGTGCTATGTACACAAATAGTGTCGTGTTGGAAGGCCCTTTTCATAGGGTTCAACCTTGCCCTTGTACCCATGTTCACTGGTTGCCATGGCAGCAAAATTCACTAATTTGGTAATAATTCTGCATCAATATAAAATAATCCAACAAAGAATAACATTAACGCCCATATGTTTTCTCATTATTTACAAAGTGCTCTAAATATTGAAGAATACTGAGCCTAAACAGAAGAACGCCAATCGATTTTCAGGCTTTTATTTATTAGTAGGCTTCATGAAAAAAATCAGGCTGACGTCACTAGCTGACATCACGGACTGACACCATTGGCTGACTTCAAAGACATCATTGGCTGACATCAATGACAATATTGGCTGATATATTTGGCTGACATCACTGGCTGACATCATTGGCTGACATCACTGGCTGATTTCATCAAGTGATGTCACTTATTGACATCGCAGACTGACATTATTGGCTGACTTTACTTTCTGACGTCACCAGCTGATGTCACCAACTAACATCAGTGGATTACATCATCAACTAATATCACCATTGACATCACTGGCTGACATCATTGGTTGACAGCACTGGGTGACTTCTATGGCTGACATCACTAGCTGATGTCATCAACTGACATCACCAACTGATGTAACTTCCTGACATCACAGACTGAAATCACTTTCTGACATTACTTGTTGACATCAGCAGCTGATGTCACCAACTAACATCGCTGGATTAAATCATCAAATAATGTCTCAGACTAACGTCACCGATTGACGTCACTGGCTGACATCATTGGCTGATATCACTGGCTGATGTCATCAACTGATGTCACTTACTGACATCACAGACTGACATTATTGGCTGTAATTTACTTTCTGACATCACCAGCTGATGTCACCAACTAACATCAGTGGATTACATCATCAACTAATGTCCCCCACTGACATCATTGGTTGACATCACAGGCTGACTTCAATGGATGACATCACTGGCTGATGTCATCAACTGAGATCACCAACTAATGTCACTTCCTGACATCACAGACTGATGTCACTAGCTGACATCACTTGTTGACATCACCAGCTGATGTCACCAACAAACTAACTAACTGACATCACTGGCTGACATCATTGGCTGATATCACTGACTGACATCACTGGCTGACATCACTGGCTGACATCATTGGCTGACATCACTGGCTGATGTCATCAACTGACATCACCAAATGATGTCACTGGCCAACATCACTGGCTGACATCACTTACTAATATCACCAAATGACCCTACTGGCTGACAACGACTTCACAGGCTGACATCAATGGCTGATGTCATCGGCTGGCAATACTTGCTGATGTCACCAGCTGATGTCACTGACTGACATCATTGGATGACATCATCAACTGATGTCACTAGCTGACATCACCAGCTGATATCACCATCTCTAACCCTAACCCTGCCTTCAAATAAACCAACTGGGCTTATTCAACCAAAATTGCATATTTCATTATCATGTGACCTTCTGGGTCAAATGACCATGCTGACCACTATTCAAGGTAAAGCCTTGGAAATATGTAATTTTGCATCCAACAAACTTATTTGCAAGAACTTATGTAATCACTTGCGTAAAATGTTGTTTGTCCGACGGGCAGATCGGCAGGTGTTCGGGCGGTGGGAAGATAGATTGTTTCCGGGCCTGTGCTTGGCCTCTATTGAATGTTCATGGATGACATTTAGTACACATATAGCCTGTATGATCTAGTTATGCCTTTTGATGGTTTTATTGGTGGATATTAAATACTTTTTGAAATAACTTAACAAATATATAAAGTATTTTGTTTGTTTCCAGGCCAAGACTCAATGACTATTGCATGTGCAAGGATGAAATTTGAGACAGATGTGGCCTATATGTACTTAAGATGGTCTCATTGAGAGATATTCTATACTTTTTGAAAAAATGTATTACAATTTTTTATTTCTTTTTTTTGGCTAAGACTCACAATTGCATGTACATGGATAAAGTTTGGTTCAAATATAATATATGGTCTAGTCGTGCCTTTTAAAAGGTCTGATGGAGAATATATACTTTTGAAATATTGAAGAAAAAAAATAATAATAATTTCTGGCCCAAGACTCAGTCACTATTGCATGAACATGGACAAAGTTTGGTAAACATATGGCTTATATGGTCTATTTGTGCCTTTTCGTGGTCTGACTGGTAGATATTCTATATTTTGTAATATTGAGAAAAAATCTTTGAAATGATCTTTTTTTATTTCGGAGCCAAAACTTGCCTGACATAATTGCAAACTTGTGTAATTTTGAACTTTGTTTCCATGGCAACCAGCTTCCATGGATTGTTATACGCATTTTAAAAGTGTGCAATGAAGCCCTATGAAATAGGCTATCCAACAAGGCCACATTTATGCATATTGTGTAATTGTTGCAGCCATCGTGGTTGAAAATGTTGTACGAAATGTTTTAAAAATGTTCGTTTCTCAGGTCTGACCTTGAATTGTGGTCACCCTGGTCATGTAACCGAGAAGGTCACATGACGAATAACATGCATAATTATGGTTGTACATGCCTCAATGGTTGAATGAAGTCTGGCTGAGGAGTAAGTCCCTAAAAATTAATTTTCAAGTCTTCAAGACAAATTTGTGTAATTTTGAACTTTGTTTCCATGGCAACCACTTTCCATGGATACTTAAACACATCAATGAGTAATGAAACCCTATAAATTGGGCTATCCAACAAGACCACATTTGTACATATTGCACAAATCCCTAAAAAATGCATTTTACTAGTGTAATGATGAGTGTAAAATATTATGACTTGGTTGCCATGGCAACCGATTTGTGAAAAATTGCACCACTTTTCTTAACTGCATCCCCAAGTTCCATAATCTTGAGAATCTTGCGATTCCGACGATGTATAGATTGTCCATCCCTCTTTCGGGGTGAGCCATCCGCCCAATTTTTCTCCTTGGCTCCCAGACTATCAGTATAGCAAGAATTGTACTGGTCATATGAACAGAAATTTTGTTATTTTTAATGTTTTATCACTTATGTGGTCCTTAAACCAATTTTGGGAGAAGATAATTTTTGTTTAACAAATGGCAGGTTGACCATAATATATAATTTTTAAAACACCTTTGGCTCATAAAAATGCTTGCTTTATGAGCCATGTAGTTCTTATGATAAATCTTGTTAAAAGCGCTGACAGATAGGGCTGTTATATTTCATATTTTATCTTCATCAGGTTTGATTCAGGAAACCACGAGTGGTACAATATATATGTATGAACAACTTTTTTTTTTCATGTGTTATCATGGAAGTTGTCCTGAAGTCAATTCTGAGAAGATATAAATATTTTTTTTGTGATAAATCTAGTCAAAAGAGCTGAAGAAATCAGATTGACATGTACCTTTTGTATTATATCTTCATCAGAATAGAATTTATTCAGTATAGCTAGAAAAATAATAATTTCACTACCAGTTGTTGGGGTTATCAATCTACAAATGGCAGGATGACCATATATATAATTTGTAAAACAAGTCCCATTTATACAAAAGAAAGGCGACAACTGTGTGAAAGATTGAAAATAATGTCAGATGGGGCTGTTATATTTCATGTCATATTTTCTCAGAATTGACTTCAGGAAAACATAAATAATGCCACCTGAAAAATAACAAAGTTTTCATTCATATAGTACCACTTTTGGTACCCTGCATCAATTCTGATGAAGATACAACCTGAAACATAACCATTTCATCTGATTTATTCAGCTCTTTTCACAACATTTTTCATTACAGGAATTCGCGTAGCAGTAGACTTTTTGAGCCAAGAACCAAGCAATTTAGACTCTACATGACGTATGGTAGAAAGCTGCTCATGTGTGCCTAATATCCAGTCATTTTTGTGTACACAAAGAAGCTGTGAAAATAAAATGGTTTCTATCAGTTACTTGTTTAGTTTGGGAAGCCTAAACAATCGCAAATTGTAAATTTTGTACATCACATCTCATGTAAAAGTGTGGCCTGCTAATCACCTTGCATGAGCAATGACTGACCAAGCCAATTTTTATTCATATCATACCGCATTTTGTGACTGTCAAAAAAGAATCCATCAGTCAATGAATCAATCAATGAATCAATCAATGAATCAATCTGTCAATCATCAGTCAATCAACCAATCTGTCAATCAATTAATATATCTATCTATCTATCTATCTATCTATCTATCTATCTATCTATCTATCTATCTATCTATCTATCTATCTATCTATCTATCTGTCCTTTCCTCATTGCCGTGTCCTCCTCCTGTCCTAATTAGCCTACAGAGTACATAAATACAGGACGTAAAGCCGCATCATCCATCCATCATGTCTATCTATCTGTCTATCTGTCTATCTGTCTATCTATCTGTCTATCTATCGGTCTAGCTGTATCTATATTTATATCTATCTGTTTCTATATATTTATCTATTTCTATCTATTCCTCTTTATTTTCTATCAGTCCATATGGATCAAATTTTTCTCAAAAGCTCTACTAAATGCGGTCTGCAATGTACAAATATGGAATATGTTGACCAGTCAAGTTTCTAATCCAAATGTGCATGTCATGATCAATTATGATCAACAACAGCAAGATCAGAAAGAATTTCATTTCACACTTATACTTTGTCTTTGACACTTGGTTTGTCAGTTTGGTTGACAGCTTGATTTGTTTATATCTGTATACAACAGCCCAAATTAATTATTGGAATGTACAGTGTTGCTACCACACGTCACGTAGAGTACCATACGTCATGTAAGAAATATTTCAATTTGCAATTACTCACTTATTTTCCAGTTTTGAACCCAGCGCTTAGTGGGTATTGTTTCTAAATTAATATGCCCTATTACCAGGCCAAAAATTATGAGATTTTTCTGGATAGTTTTAGTCCAGTATTGAAAATAGAAAAGTTCCTGAAGATCACATCAATGGAATCCAGCAAGTCTACTTCTACGCGAATTCCTGTAAACCCCATGGCTCATAAAGCAGGCATTTTCATTAGCAAAGTTGTTTCAAAATTTTAAAATGTCCGTCCTGCCATTTGTAGGTTGAGAATAGCAACAATTAGCAGTGAAATGAAATAATTTTTTATTAAAGTGATAAGATGAAGTAGCAGCATATCGCCGATCTTTGGTATTTAATCTACAATTCTTCTCATTTGACTAACTGGGGCAATGTTTTTGGAAAGTTTTTTACCGGCAAGTATTGCAACGCTTTACCCATTTTATTCCCGAAATTTAAACAACCATGCTTATTTATTGTATAGCTTGTGACACAAACAATGTGACTGAAAACTGAAGTTTAGTATTTCACCAACATGTAGACATTGTAGAATTCCTGTTGTCCCATCTCATTTAGTGCTTTTCTAAAAACTAGATACAGTCTTGTTTTCCTGACTGTGTTGACCAAAGGCGTACCGGACGCGGAATTTTTTGGGGGGGGGGGGACCGAGCGACATTTGCCCGAATTAAAAAACTTAAATTTATTACCATTTCAAATGAAATTGTCTGGACTTCATTAATTTTCAATAGTTTTTATTAAATCAGCTGCCCGAATTTTTTTAGCTTTTTTGCCCGAATCTCACTGTTTTGGGGGGAAAACCGCCCCCCTGCCCCCCCTCCGGTACGCCTCTGGTGTTGACTTCTACAAACAAAAATATTTGCAAATACACAACAAAGGAATATGACCTACTAATTTGTCTGTTTTGCATAATTCATCAGTGAAATTTGTCCCAGTTGTGATAACAACACAGTTGGCATTTTGCCAATGTATATCGTCAAATATTCAAACTGTAAACAGAAGGAAAAGAATCAAATATCTACAATTGATCTTTACGTATATGTAAACGCAACATCGCGGTCACAACCATTATCACCTACATTTTGTCTATACATCTGGCAGCTTAGTTATATGTCTAGCTGGTCAGTAGAATCACTTCAAGGAAACATAAAGACAGTTTGAGTATTTGGAAATGGAAGAACAAATTTGACCTCATCACATATCAATGGACAGGTGAAATGAGTTGAGTGATTCAAAAACAGCCTTTTGCAGGATTATCGTGGCAGGCAGGCTGTTCTGTGATTTAACTTACAAATTTAAAAATTTCAATGTGTGCACATGATCAAAATGTTGAATTAAATTGAGTAACCTTTCCAAAAATATTCCATACAATTAACAAGATTAAAGGACCAGGTTCTCACGTGCTTTTAGAGGAAATTTGAATAATTAGATGTGGTTAACTCCTTTTCAGAACTTGTACTTCAAAGAAAAATTATGAGTATTTGCATCTCATTCCAAATATTCAACAATTTTGATGAATCAAATTTAAGATACTTTTGAAACACAGAAGTTTTATGCTTCGCGTGAAAAAGTAAGAACAGCAAAACTGATTTGACAACTAAGATGTGTTAATTGTGGCATCAAAAATTGAGACCTGGTGAGTTTGTTTGTCATGCACACATAACTCATTATCCTAATTGGACTTGATGTAACGCAAGACACTATCTTCGGAAAATTTTGTGTTGATTTCCTAAAACAGCGAATCTGTTGATTTCCTAAAACAGGGAATCTGTATTTAGTGACATGATACAAGTAACATAAATTTTATGCTTGCCCAGCAGTCATGGATCCTTCACAAACTCCAGGTATCCAAGTATCACTGAATTGAAAAGCACAATGTCCCCAGATTGTTATAAATGACACACCTCATGCCAGAGATTTACACATTTACATATGTACATAGAGCATTGAATTTTTAAAAAGGAGTGTACTTTTTTCAGCCATGCAGGACTAGATTGCAAGTGCAAGACACAATGTCATACCACTCATCATGACAACTGTATTAAGTAAACATCCTCACCTGTCAAACCAGCACTATCTCCACAAGTTATTCCTTCAGCAATGCATGGATGAATGCAACAACATTTGGACTCTGTTGGTATTTATGGTGATGCATCATTGATGAATCTAAAAGAGCCTGTGTGATACATCAATGAACGGATATTGGCATTGTTTAGACTATGTGTCTATTGTTGGTTATGCATCCATGGCCCTCTACTATGATAGTAGTGTCACTCAATTATTCATGATGTACACTGTACAAATTAGTGTTTACTGCTGGTTTGGTTTCAAATGTAAGTCTGTTGATCTATATTTGTCACATTAAAATGTATGTTAATCTGTATAATAATCTCTTGAGGAAGGATTGCAGTCACCAATGTTGCATTATAAAGATGAACAAATCTACATTACTCTGTTAAATTTAAAAGCATCTCAATCATATAGAGTAATGTTTCCGGAGTTGTACATTAAAAGAGAAATGTAGACCAGTGCAGAATATCTGCTTTCTGAGCTGGCCAAGCAAACAGCAGCATTAACATTATACCAAAAATAAATGTGCCTTTAAATGCAACATGCTACGATACATAAATATATTTAGTATTAGACCTACTGCAAAGATATAATATATATCACACTTTTGAGAGGGTGCCTCTTTTGGAGTGTCATGTTGATGAATTGACGCCATCAATACTGCACATATCATCGTTTCTCAGGGACGGTGTTTCATATAAGTATGCATCCTTGAGATGGTAGGAAAATTTGAGTGTTGCAAAGCAGTCTATTGATCCACTGAGAAAAATGCAAGAACTTCTGACAACATGTTTCCGCAGGGAAACATATTCCGTATATCACTCAAGGTTCATTTCTTTGGCTTTCAAGATCATCCTCGAATGCTCAGCAAAAATTATCAATCTACATCTAAAGCAGCCCTGTCACGTTTTTTATAGAGTTTTCAATAATTTCTGGCAGGAAATGTCAAAAGCAATCAGATCCGAGATGAAATATTTGGTGCATATCCATGCATTACCAAAGTTGCTAAAATGGGGTCTATGTGGCAGAATGGCAGCAATTTCTGCTTGGCATTAGGGGCCTTGTGTGTTACAGAGGCCATGCCATATGATAAGCTTGCAATTCTTTTCAAACATGTAAAATTTATGCCGTATTTCATGTTGTGTGCTTGGTTCATGAAGCAAGCAAAACAGTCAGAGCTAATTAAGTCTAGACTCCAGCTGTAAAATGACACAGGTAAAGTCACAGGAGTTGTTGGAGGAAACACGGAATCCCCTATTACCGAATTTAATTTCCAAACCTTCTTCACCTTATGAATTCTCCCTTTGGCAGATTCAAACCTTCAGAATTTACTCATTTATTTAGCTAATATGAGCATGAAGTAACACCCACGTGCCACGTGATGAAAGTATTTGGCAAAATTTTACGAAGTTTTTAGAAAGAATGTCAGTTGAATTCAAACTTTCGTTTCTTTGATAAAGCCAATATTGTGCGTCTGGAATATATAAAGTGATAATGTTGATGTCACGTTCGCAACAAACTTGTAGTCATGCAATGGGAGAACAAACTAGAATGAGCGCTCGGAGATCGCATACCTCAGCCTGCCTTCAAATTAAGACTGAAGCTAAACACAAAGTTTCTGATTCATGATATCAGTTATCAATTAAAAAAAAAAATTATAGTATGTTTCTAAAGGGTTACCATATCAGATGAACAGTTTTTCAAAGGGCACATTGGAGCTATTAATGAATATGGCAGTCAATCGATGAATCTATCTATCTATCTCATGTCAATCTATCTATCTATCTATCTATCAATCATCTATCTATCTATTCATCTAACCGTCTTTCTATCTTTTTATGTCTATATCCATCTGTCTGGTTTTTAAAATACTGTTTAAAGAATTATTTGTCCTTTTTTCCAGCAAAATATGATGAAGTAAAATGACCTTCAATTGATAGTTTAGTTTTTATGCAATTGATACATGTCTGTTGAAAAATTAAAAAGATCTGGATAAGCAGCCATGAAGTGCATTTGATGATGATTACCCTGACGAATGCCAATCAAGAAGCAATAACAATCTGTAGAATTTTATAATTAACTAGATTCAGTCAAGATTCACAATTGCTGAACAGGCTGTAGAATATATGCACTCTCTTGGACTGCAAGTGCAAAACTGACTTGTATACTATTGCAGCTGCATGCAGCTCGGTAGAGGCCTAATTTCGAATTTCTTTAACTGTAGCCCCAAAAATTCTTCAATATTCACCAAAATTTAATCAGGTATTGTCTAGCACAAATGAAGACATCATGCCACAGGAAATCTAAATCCATTGAGAATTGTTTGCAGGAGTCGATTAACAAACACACAAACCCACAAGCAGAGATCTCAGAATCTGCCCACCCTCACAATACTCCGCCTGCAGGCTGAGTAAATATAGTCTGACGGTTATCTCCATGGGCTTGCCTATTCTTTTAGAAGAATGTTAGAAAACATTCAAATTTCATTGTGATCAAACTGAATCTGATTCTTTGATTTGCATTGAATCATACATCCTTTGCATCAATATAGTCATGAAGAATCACTGCTTCTCTGTAATTTGTGTCCAAATTCTTTAGTTTCTTGGATTTAATGTTAAAAAAAGATTCCAACCCAATTTGATGTACTGAGTGAAATGGAAATATTTTGGTTAAAATCCAGAATTAATAAAACATCCTTTGAAAACTGCGTGGGTATAAAGCAACTTTAAAACTGCATTAGAGATTGAACTGATTTAATAAGATTGCCAAGCCCGAGAGCACTAGCAAATAGATTTTGGTTTTTCTGGCTGATTACTTTCGTACACATGAAGTCACAACAAGTGAGTGTGACCTACAGAAATGTCCAGTTATGCAGGATTAATTTTCTGGCTCAAGTTGAGAATCCAACAAGTAGTGACCTCCCCCAACTGAATAAATGGCAGGATTAGCTGAAAAGGTGTGAACAACTGTGAATAAGCCAATCCTGAGGCTCATTCAGTCCAGGGAGGTCACTAATGGTTGGATACTTAACTTGAGCCGCCATTCTTGCGAATGTAAATATGTTCTATTCTTCAACTTAAACTGCGGGTTTGTTTGTCCCTTATAGAAATTGCTGGAAACAGGATTGAATAATTGATTCCAATCATAAATTACTCTGCCAAATAGCGTCTCCATCGCACAGAATTATGTTTCTAGGGTTGTATCATAAACATTATGTATCTGTAGCCTATCTTAATCAAGAAAAGTGGAAAACAGCATTTAACCAAACCTGAAATATCATTGATTTTGAATGCCACATGCTCCTATACATAAATACATTTAGTAGTAGACCTTCTCGAAAAGTGTATCACAAATTCTGAGAGGCATTCCTCCTGGGGAATATCATGTTCATGAATGTACATCCATCAATACTGCAGATCTCTTCTCTCTTCAAGGCTTGTATTTGATACAAGTGTGCATCCTTGTGGTGGTAGTACAATTTTGATTGTTTTAAAGCATTCTATTGATCTGCCAAGAGTGACACGAAAACCTCCAACAACATGCTCCCTCACTGAAACATATTCCACACATCGCTCAAGGTTCATTCTTTGAGCTTTTAGGATTTACCTTCGAATGCTCGGCAAACACCATCCATCTGCATCTAGAGCACATCTGTCATGTTTCAAAGAGCTTTCAGAAATCATTGTGGGCTGGAAATGCTGCGAGCAATAAGATCTGAGATTGCCAGTGTCAGTGCATATCCGTGCATTGCCAAAGTTGCTAAACTGGGGTCTAGTACCATAATAGTTGTAATTTCAGCTAGGCTGCTAAGTATTGGTAGACTTGCCAATAAAGCATGTAATAGGAAGAACAGAGGCAACATAAAGTACACATAGGTGAATCTAACACTGATCACATTATTGTAAGACAAAACTTACTTTTCATCTGAATGATTCATGTTCAACTTCATATATAAACAAAATCAATAATTTGCCATCATTATTGCAAATACCAGGCAAGATAAGGATGAACGACTTTCTTCCATCAGCTACTGTCTTGTCCTCATGATTATTTCAAATGGACGTCACCCACAATGTTGTATTCGTGGAAGCTAATTCTTTTGACACATGCTAATTAATGTCATTTGCCATATTACCTTAATGAATCCTTGTACATTCTGGTACTGACAATTGAATATTCCTTTCAGCATTAATTTTCTTCAGATCAGGCTCTGTGGTCTTAAATTCTTATGATTTTGTAGTTGTGCACTATATCATTACAAATCGGATTGCATTTGTCAAAAGTACTTACATGTATAAATGAATGTCCGTAGATCTGTGTCCCACAACAATATCAGGTGCTTATCAAACTTGTAAACACAAGTTATTACATAAGTAAAAAAAAAAACAGCATATTAATAAACCAAATCTGAAACTTCATGGCTGTTGAAGGCCACATGGAGGTATATATTTTTCACTATTTGGCATGTACACGAATTTGTAAACCTGCAAAAACGAACATATACACGAATTAAACATTTGTGTATGTGTGAAATATTGCTATTCACGAATTTGTGTATGTGTAATTACGAACATTGCAACCTTAAACTTGGTTTAAACTAACTCTAAACCTAATTTTAACACTAAACCCTAATTATATAGCACTTCCACGAATGTTAGTATTGGCAGATACACGAATGAATAATAAAGCACATTCGCGAGTGTTAGTTTTTACATGTACACGAGCACCTATACTCGTTTTTTCATGTCCACGAATTCGTACATGCTCGTTTTTGCACCTCCACGAATTCGTGAACATGCCAAATAATGAAAAATATATACATGCCACATGCTACACTTGTGAAAATACATTTAGCATTAGACCTGCTCGAAAAGTGTATCACAATTCTGAGAGGTCTTTCTCCTGTGGAATATCATGATCATGAATGTATGTCCATCAATACTGCATATCTCTTCTCTCTTCAAGGCTTGTATTTGATACAAGTGTGCATCCTTGAGGTGATAGGACAATTTTGAGTGCTTTAAAGCATTCCATTGATCTGTCAAGAGAAACGCATAAAACTTCAAACAACATGCTTCCTCCCAGAAACATATTCCACACATCGCTCAAGGTTCATTCTTTGAGCTTTCAGGATTACCTTCGAATGCTCAGTAAACATCATCAATCTGCATCTAGAGCACATCTGTCATGTTTCAAAGAGCTTGTCAGAAATCGTTGTGGGCTGGGAATGCTGCAAGCAATCAGATCTGAGATTGCCAGTGTCAGTGCATATCCATGCATTACCAAAGTTGCTAAACTGGGGTCTAGGTGCCATAACAGTTGCAATTTCAGCTAGCCTGCTGGGTATCAGTGGACTTGCCTATAAAGCATGTGGTAGGAAGAACTGGGCGCTGAGCAACATACAGCATATAGGTGAAAGTAACACTAATCATAGTATTGCAAGACAAAACATACCTAATTCATATACATGTATAAACAAAATAAATAATTTGCCATCATTATTTCCATTACCAGGCAGCATCAGAATGATGAGTGACTTTATTCCATCAGCAGCTGTATCGTCCTCATAAATATTTCAAATGGACGTCAAAACAATATTGTATTCATGGAAGCTAATTCTGACATATGCTTATTAATGTCATTTGCCATATTACATTAATGACTCTTTGTACATTCGGGTACTGACAATAGAATATTCCCTTCAGCATCAATTTTCTTCAGATCAAGCTCTGTACTCAATGGACTTCTAAACTTTACATGATTTATAGTTGTTGACATGACATCATCTAAAATTGATTTGTGCCTGTCAAAAGTAGTGGGTATGACTATATACAGTGCATGAACACCTTGTAGTGCCCTTGGTTAATAACTTTAAACAGCTTTAAACAATAACATAAACTGTCATGGGTGCGGTCATCTATGTAAGTAACACACTTTGCTTTGCAGTAAATTTGTTCACAGAGCATGGTAATTCACTATGCCTCTATTCACAGTGGCCTGAATACCCATTGTGTGCTGTTCCAGGTCATTCAGTAGACTTGGACAATTAAATTCTGCCATATAAAGTGCATCCCAGTGTGCCCCGTGTTCACTGTCCCAATGAGCCCCAATATTACTTTTATGCCAAAATTCTAATTTCTCAGGCACCAGTGAATGTGTTTATGAGGATAGCAATTCATAACTGTTTCTTATCATGTATAAAATTCATACAAACATTGAGAAAGCCTCATTGTTCATGGTTTGTCCACAGAATGGTTTGAATTGAACCCCTCTGAATTTACTTTAGTAGGAAAACAAACTTTTCCTCGCCATACTTCTGCATGTGGCTGTAATTTTTCAATAAAACAATACATCAGGATGTGAAACTACAAGATATGATGGCACCACCATATCATATACCTTGCCAGGAACCAAGAAAATTCCCACTGTCCCATAGTGCCCCACGTCCCAGTGTGCCCCGGTTCCCCTTACTTATAAATGAATGGCCCTACATCTGTGAAATTTTACGTAAAACTAAGTCAGAGATCAAACAAATGTGTCATGGTGCAGCGAATTGGATGCATAATATATTGAAACTACTGTAAAATTAAGCCAGGTATTTGATGGCATAAATCTTAAAGTTTTAAATTTGGCATATCTCTCTATATCAAATTTCCAAAGATTCGTCTTAAGAAGGCTCCCCTTTTTGCAAATTCAAACCTTTAGAATTTGTTTATTTACATATCTTGCTTGTGCATGAAGTAACACCCACATAGCCAAGATGGTTTTTACAAAACTCAAAGAAGTTTTTTTAATGCTTTGAACTTCACTTGTATTCAAATGCCTTCATTTGTTGGGAGAAATTCAATATTGTGGAGCTTGGAACATGTAAACTAACCATAGGCGTATCAGAGGGGGGGGGCGATCCCCCCCCCCCCAAAAGTTTGGGAAACAGTAAGATTCGGGCAAAAAGGCTAAAAATTTCGGGCAGATGATTAAATAAAAACTACTGAAAATTAATGATTTCCAGGCAATTTAATTTGAAATGTATATAAATTTAGATCGTGAAATTCGGGCAAATGACGCTCGCCCCCCTAAAAATCGCGCGTGCCGTACGCCTATGAAACTAACATTGTTTATGCTACAGCATAGCCTCATACTTGAGTCATGCAAAAGACAAAATGAAAAAGAACTTAGTCTGACTTATACATTGCACACCAATGCTGCAGTTAAAAGCAACAAAGCATTTGGTATTTCGTCCTTCTCTGGTGTCAAAGATATCTTTTGAAGACTGGTTATTAGCCTTGTGGCTATATTTAGACTACTATACCCCGATAACATCCAGCTTTGTTGGATGGAAATAAATCCCCACGACTGAGCTATGCAAAATAACAAGGTGCTGAGGCATTAGCTTTGTCTTCTGGTCTAGCTACTTAGCTCACTTATCCTATTAGTGCATAACTGTATAACATCTGTTTTATCTTCTGGCAGATATACTTAGCTCACTAATCCCATCTGACAGTGCAGGTTGATTGTATTGTGAGATGGAGATATAAGAATGCAACAGGCAATTAAAAACTGTTAAAATTAACACAAGAATATGAAGAAGATCAGCCGCACATCTGCTATTACCACAGAAAAGTTCACAACCAGAAACAGTGGCAAAAATGTAATGTTTATTTACTTACTCTTCTTCTATCTACAGGCTAAAAGCAGACCAGTATTTTGAATTATCACATGGGAAAAACCCAAGAATTACAATTGCCTAGTATAGATGTGTGTAACTTTTCCAAGGTTTTTGCGAAGAAAAACAATGAAATATAGCATTTAAACTTACTAATCATCTTGTGACATTTATTTTCTGCTTTTTGGGAAGTATCCACAAACCATATGCATATACTTTTTGTTCTTCCATCACTGGGTCGACATTTTATCATGGATCTTCTGATTAAAAAAGTATCTTCCTGAACATGGCTTTCATCGCCTTCTTGATATGCATGACACTTCACTTTTAAAACATCAATCGTCCTACATGTGACATATTTGAATTCCCTTTTGGAAATTTCTGATTAATTCTGACATCAATGGTAATGGTGAACTATTGTGGTATCGAATTATCCCCAAAATAGCTTGTGAGTATTGTTTAGTGAAAATCAAAGTAAAGATGTAGTTTTTGAAACCCATTTTACATCAAAGCGGAATTTCGTAAAATTTATAATTACAACATATCCAAAACATTCCTGCAAATCCCCTTTGACTTGAAAAACTTAATTTAGTTCAGCAATTTCTACATGTCAAAGTCATTTTGGCAATTCCTTATATTTTCAAAGCAGGTTTTCCACACAATTATCAGTGTCTACAGATCTCCCAATTTTGGGACCAAGCCTTTCAGAGACCTCTGCAGGGACTATATCGTGAGTGTCACGAACCCAGTGCTAAGTTGGCTGGCAAATATTAGGTCTACACTAGCACTTGGTCTAAAAATGAATATATGGTTCATCTGAAGTTCTTTTTACCTTTAATATGATTTTTAGGGGAATTAAATGCAGATGAAAAACTCTAAGAATTATAATTCACATTAAAAAATTTGCAATGCAGAAATATCGATAGTGTGCAAAGACCTCCAGCCTTGTCCCAGGTTTCATCTAGACAAACTCTAGGGAGATAAACCATGATATGTATTATAGAGAGATAAACTATACTTCATATAGAGCTCAGGAGTTCCAAACTGAACAACATAAAACATCAGCCAGTCGCCAGTCAGTTTCCCAGGAGCAGTTTAGCTTAACAAGATTTTTCTTGAGAAAGCAATTCATCCTCACCGCTCACAGGCTTATTACATAATGATCCTTTCATCCAGTGGCGGATACAGGGGGGAGCCTAGGGGGCCAAGATTAATAGTGGCATTTTGAAGAAAAATTACAATGACGAGGGCCTGTGAATGCCGAAACATGTCCGGGCCCCTACTAGACTATCGTTTCTGGATCCGCCATTTAATGCTACTTTGTGGGGTCCTGGTAGAATAAATAGGCCTATCACACTTTGTAATTTTGTGTCACAATACTTCAGAAACTCTGCCAGATGATATTATTGTAATAAATAAGAAAGTTGTTAGTACTTGGTAACAATGCTGTTTCCACTGCAAAATGGAATTCCCTGTTTGTGAAGTCAAATGCCTCTGCCTGTTGCGAAGCAACACCAATAACTGAGTAATTGAATGAGTCAATTTTTAAGGTAGCAATTTGAGAGAGGTCTCATGCTTGGAATGTGAAAATATGGTAAACACTTTTGAAGGCTAATTAGGACATTAGGAGGACACGGCAAAGGTGTGAAGGATTGAAACTGCAGTGCAAGATAGACTCAGTTCATACGCTTGTAGTCTATATGCCCACAAAAGACAATTATGTACCTATACCATGCTTTGAAACCATCTGCTTCCCTTTTATCCCGTGACTGAAAAAGAAAAACTGACATGCAGCAATGAAACAAAGACTATGTGTTGTCTGCCATATAGGCTGCAAACTCTCATCCTGATGCAGGCTATTCATGTGAGATCTCTTATTTGATAAAAATACATTCAATTTTATTTCTTATGGGTTTTTTTTCTAAAAGTTTTCTGCCTGCCAAAGAACAACACATTTTGCATTACTACCTGTTGTAAGCAACAGGTGCCTTTTGAAGGCTTCCTTTGTAATGAATTCTTGTTCTGGTAAAATGCCACATGCAACCTAAGGATTTCCTAAAAGGAAACATGCAGAGATAAGAGAAAGAATTTGTTTTTAAAGTGATTCTGTCTGCAGCCTCCGGGTATAGTGTTTGATTTCTTGTTTTCAAGTTGGAGGCATTTTCTTATGAAACAAGTCAACATTTTAAAATCTTAATTCTGCCTACAGGTTTGGTGTCAGATTTCTGGTATTCAAACAGACAGATTTTGTACAAAAAATAGTAAAATGTTTTATCTTCCATTTGCATGACAACCACCTCTACAGCTATACATATGTCTTATATGAAAATTTGATACATGTGATACAGTTGATCTCAGTCATTCTGTAAATAAGCATCATGCACAGATCCTTCATATCCTCTTGGCAATTTCACGCATTTAGAATTTGAAAATTTACTTGCGTTAAAATGGTATAATATCTGATGGAAAAACATGGAATCTGGTTAAAATATTAAGATTCCACATCACCCGAATATGATGGCCCATCTAAAAAAGGAGAAAATAAAGAAATTGAGAAGAAAGGTCCCTTTCCTCTTCCCCGATTATAGGCCTATGAAAATATGTTGTCGTTGACATACATTGTAAAGAATTTGTAAATTACACTGTACACAATTTGTGACAATATCCAGTACTGTCAAACTATTGGATTGGATCTAGTGATAATTATGCAGTGCAATTTCTGCAAGAAGACAAAATGATTATGTTCATTGAGATTAACAACAGGTCTCTCAAACACCGGATGGGGACCTGAAATTGTCAGTGGAATTCATGAGCAAAATCCCAGCTTAATGTCACACGGACAAGATGTTAAATGGGTTTATAAATGATTTTTGTATCAGCTCCTAGATGGACTGGCAAATGTGGTAGAGTTGAAGCTGCCGCAGGCCCAACCACCAAGGTGGGCCCATGCAAGGTGCCAAAAATTAAAAATGAAGAAAAAACCCAAAATGGCTCTCTTTGTGGCCAAGTTAGTGTAATACAATCATGCTTCAAGATTAGAGCCTCAATGTGTAGTAAAGGGCTGTTTTGCCCTGGGGCCCGAAATGTCCCTGTCAACGCTAGCTTACTCTTGTGTCCACATCAACATGACACTAGAAACACCAGGGCATGTGAATTGTGGAGCAGCGGAACTTAGCCGAGATATGTTTTGTTACATATGGCCATTTTCCCACAAGTATGCCATCCAGGGCAGGACATGCAATCCATAACAACTGTTTTGTCCTGAATAAGAAAAGATGTGATGCTACGATACATCATACCAAAGTCCTTTCAGTTTTTTAAAAAAGCATTCCCTTACTGACTCATGAATATGCATTCATTGTGAATGGAGAAACCAATTGTTTCAGCAAAATATCATTCCATGACTGCCAAAGATCAGAGGTCGATAAAATGACGATAATATGTTGGACTTCTCACTATCATCGACTGTCTCTCTGAATCGTACTTTCTTCTCTCATTTTGAACATTCATAAATTAAATGGTTGCTTTTAACATAGATAAGCATTAAAATAGGTAAGAAACGATGATGTTGTGGATGCAGATGGGTTGAGGACAAAACCTCACGGTTGTTGATCAGAGAAACTAGATGAAGTATTATCATACTGAATTTATTGTGTATTTTACTTGTTAGCTATGCTTATACATAGCTGTTTGCGTATTGGCGGTCCACTGAAACAATTAATTTTCTTATTTTAAACCTGTAAACTTGCTTTGCCACCTCATCAACAATTTTCTGCTGGTCTCCTAACACCGGGTGCTACATCACAATGTTGTTACCTATTGTTTTAGAAATAGGTCATGTTTATGTCAACACATTGTGACTATGAATTTGACCCAGAAATCGTATGTCAAGTAGGAAAATCATTTTTGTGACAATTCAATCAAATGTATTTACACAAAAAGGTTGACAATGACTAAAACAAAGCCTCAAGTAATAAATATGATTTAAATTTTGAGTATTTGACCAGCAGATTTGGAGGAGATAGCTCTATAAGTTTTGCAAGGCCACAGAATTTTCTCTCAGGATAGTTTTATATGCTGTAAAATATCACCGAAGTACATTTCTATGCAAATCATTGCTTCTTTACATACTATAGACTAAACAAAAGACATCTTGACACAAAAAAGATGATTCATTGATGTAATAAGTTCTCAACATGCATAACAAGTTATTGTAGCAACATTGTGCTCATTGTCAAGACATTGTGTGATATTTCTGACCTTCTAGTTCGAGAAAGCTCAACGGATTGAGCCTCTGTATGATGGCAGTTCAACAGACTGAGGCACGTAGTTAAAGAAAAAAAGACTGAGGCGTACAGTGATGGGGCACTGTAGGGGTTTATGGGTAAAAATCAACACAGCAACACAGGCCTTCTTAAAAAAAATGACATTGCGACGTACACTCTAAAAAAAAACAGCCTCCAAAAAACCAAATTTGGTTTTTGAGCTTGTCCCGCATATTAAACCAACTAGGATTTGTGGAAATACCAAATTGTTTGATTTTAACAAAAACCAAATAAAACTGGTTTCTTCATAAACCAAACAGACAGGGGGCTGTTTGGATATCTGAGAAATCAGTAGTGGTATTATGTTATCTCATATATAATTGGTCCATGGCTGGCCTATCAACTTGGATTCATGGATGGATGATTGAGGCTTTACGTCAAGGATTTATGCACTTGGTAGGCTGATTAGGACAGGAGGGCACAGAAATCCAGTGCTGCATGATTGAAACAGCCGTCCAACATAGGCTGTATTTAGTGCGGCAATACAGGATGTAAAATCGTTTATTTCACTTGCCAGGGACCCAAACTCCCACCCCAGCCACTACTGATTACATAAAATAAGGCTTTATTTGATAATTATTTGCAGCTGCAGCTTTTTCATTGGGGGGGGGATTTAATTTTTTATCTGGGGGGGGAGAAGGGATATCTATGGGGGGGGAGGTGCTTTGTTTTTGTTCAGATCTGCAAAAAGAAAATACAAATTGTAACAGTGAAAACAGAACAGTTATAGAGTGCAATAAAGAAACACAGGGAGGAGAGAGTGAAGCTACACACCCAGCAAGCACTGGAGATAGCTCTAAAATCAGTAGACTTTTCTTCCTTGTTTTACCAAGCAGTCTACAGTCCATTTATGGACTACCAAGATAATAAAATGTACTTACCTCACAGAGAAATGCCACTCAAAGCTATATTGCTAATGGGACATTCCTAGAACAGTTGCCTGTGATTGACTGAAGTTTGTTCTTAAATCATTCTCATGTTGGAGTTTTTGGGTGTAGTGATACTTCTACAAAATGTTAAGCTTACCTACTCTTCCACATGTTAAAATATATTCATTAATGATTTCTTGTAGATGGTTTATCTACAATTTTGTAACACAATCATCTAATTAACAAACCCGTGCATCAAGCATTGTCTTTTACAACTACAAAGTTACAAAGTAAATTTTAAAAAGTATAGTTATAGGTGGCGCCACTCGGCTCACCATTGCTCAGTCATGATTCTTTGACAAACATGAGACTCAATCTACTTATCAAGTCAACTGTGATATGTAAGCTGGGATAAAAACACATTTTGAGATAATGCACTGTTTTTTTGTTTGTTACAGCTTAGTTATACTTTCAGTGTAGATAGATTCAATGATTCCTCGCTGTGTTTGTGTTAATCACTTGTTCCTTGTTAAAATTGAACTTCTGTTTGTCAAATGCATGTCAAAGTCAAAGTCAAAGTCAAAATTACTTTTATTTTGGCAGGGTAACATGTTCAGCCTTCGCTGTTTTTCAACACGGCCCTGACTAGAATAACAAGTACATAAAAGCAACAAGGGTAAAAGAAATACAAAAGGTAAAAACAAAAGAATAATATATCATAAAAAAGTATACATAAAATCTATGAACGTTTAAAATGTGTTTTAGCATATTGCTTTTAAAAACATCAATACTGCAGGATGACTTAACATGACTAGGTAGAGTGTTCCAAGCACTAGCACCACTATGTACAAACGAACGTTGACCCATGTTTGTAGTACACCTTAGCACCTTCAAATTTTCTTGTTGTCTTGTACCATAGTTGTGGTCTACTTTTTCAAACAGAGATGTAAGATAGTTTGGACACATATCATGCAAGCATTTGTACATTAAAATCGATTTGTGATAAAGAGACCTTTCACTAAAAGTAAGCCATTTCAGCTTGTTCAAAACAAAAGAAGTAGGAGTGTCAAAAGGAACACTTAAAACAATTTTGCCTCCTTTTACCATAAGTTTCTCAACCTTTTTCATGGATTTCATGCAGCAGGAGGAATATGTAATATCACAGTAGTCTATAAGCGGCATAACTAAAGCATTATACAATTTCAATGCAGTATCTTGGTCCAGGAATGATCTTACTCTTTGTAGCACACGAGTCTTTGTCTAAGTTTCTTGCACATTGTTTCGACATGATCTTCCCAGTTAAGAGTTTTATCAAGCTGAAGTCCAAGATATTTGTAGCAGGACACATGTTCTAATTGTTCATTGTTGATAGAAACACTTGGAATTTGGACACGCTGGATACGATTTGGGGAGCCAAATAGCGTCCACTTGCATTTTTTCGTGTTTAGATGGAGTTTGTTGTTTGTTGCCAAATTTGCGAGGTCACTGTTGAGAGCTGTATAAATATCAGCTGCAGATTTAGCAGAGAAAAGTAAGACTGTATCATCTGCATACAAAGCGATTTTTGAAGAGCTAATTGAAGACGCAATGTCATTTATGTACACAGTAAAAAGAATAGGTCCCAATATGGACCCTTGTGGGACCCCACAGGAAATAGGTAGCTTCTCAGAGGTAAACAATTTATTTTGAACACATTGATTTCTGTTTGTCAGATAGCTTTTAAACCATGTGTGTTCAATTTCATTAACACCAAGACATTTGAGCTTAAACAAAAGAGTATTTGTGTCCACAGTGTCAAATGCCTTTTTTAGGTCGATATACACAGCACCAGTAAGATTTCCCTTGTCCATGTTTGTCAAAATAAAATCTGTGACATCAATAGAAGCAGTTTGTGTGGAGTGGCTCTTGCGGAAACCTGATTGCTGTGGACATAGTATTGAATGTTCTGTAAGATATTCCACTAGTTGTTTCTGAACTGCCTTTTCAAAAAGCTTCATGCACACAGGTAGAATGGAGATGGGGCGATAATTTGAGGGACTAGTCGGACAGTCAGATTTGTAAATTGGGGAAACTCTAGCCTCTTTCCATGGACTTGGAACAATTCCTGTTTCAAGTGAAGTATTCATAATCTTAGTTAGAGGCTGAGCAATAACATCGACTGCATCTCTTAACAGGCGGGCATTAATATTATCCAGTCCGGTTGCCTTGGAGGACTTAAGATGGAGAAGTTCCTTCTTTGTAAATTCAGTGGATATTTTTTGAAAGGTGAATTTACTGCTAAAGTTCGGATATGGATTAGATATCAACAATCCATCCGGAAATTTTGAGGCAAGATTTGAACCAATAGTGGCAAAAAATCTGTTGAAACAGTTAGCAATATCTGGAGGTTCAGAATGAGTGCCTAATTCATCCTGCAGAATCGTTGTAGATTGTCGTGATTTGCCTGGAAGCACTTTCTTAATTGCTTTCCAAAGCTTATCTGGTTTATCAAGACTGTCGGAAATGAGATCAGAATAGTAATCACATCGAGCTTTTCGGCACTTTTTAATAATGTCATTTCTCAGAGCTCTGTATTCAGTAAATAGATCTGTGTTTCTGGAACGTATTGCTTCCTGTTTGACTCTGTCACAATCATGTTGACATGAGCTTTCGTAATTCTCCTGTAATCCAAGGTGTGTCAGTGCCTTCGACCCTCTTCTGCATCATTGGAGCACATGTATCTGCAATTTCAGTAAAGATGGCGTTAAGTGTGGTACAGAAGGAGTCTTTGTTCTCTGGGGAGCTGATCTGTCTCAGCAAGCACAGTATCGAGTTTGTCTATGAGGTCCATGAAGTTCCTTATACATCGAAACTAGTACAAGGTTATTAAATATCACTAGATAAAAGAAAACCCATTGTCTCTAAGCAAATTATTTGTGTATGGTAATCTTGTTGATCTTCAACAAATGTCGTCATATCGACACATGAACCAATATTTATCATGGCATGAAGAACTCTAATACCAGGGTAGACTCATTCCAACAAGAGGCCTTGGTTTTTTGAAAAACCATTTTACCTGAGGAGGAGACCAATTCCAAAGACAAAAACCAAAAATGACCTGATAAACAAAATTTCAATGCAAAAACCACCATGGTTGTCTCATAAAACCACTTGATATTTTTAAAAACCGCTTTTGTCCTAAGTGTATAGCCCCTTATTTACCAACAGACACAATTTTTTCCGACCTCAAAAAGTGACAGGAAACAGGTATATTTCTTTTATTTTATGAGTGAAACTTCACTTCCAAATTTTTAACGGCTTTCATAGTGTCATATACACCAGGAAAGGTGTCTATCAATTCAATGTGGGTGGGGGATGCAACACAAACAAGGCTCAAATGAAGCCATCAGTGGTTTCTCCTCTAATTTTGAATTTCATTCAAGAAGTACAGCTTACTGTTGTATAGAATTCAATGGAAAACAGAATATGGTACTTCTTGATTTATGTTGTGCCAGGAATCACTCTTTGACTTCTGGAGTAACCTTGATAATGCGACCAAGAAAATGCTAATCATGTTGGGCAGATGATTAAAAAGTATTGTAGAAAATTGACAGTCACCCAGTGTTTGAATTTGAAATGTATTTAAAAATCAAGTTAATCAACATCACAAAATATGGGCAAAGGTCACTCACCCCCCCCCCCCCACATTTCAACATCTTTCAAGGACAGATCGGGTTTTTTAGATTCAGGGGAATAACAAGGCTGAGTTGTCAAAAATGCTCCCTACTCCAGTAAAGGTTTGCCATTTTCAAAAATCAACTAAGATTAAAAGCAGAAAAAAAAACAATTTTTTTTAATTGCAATACTTTTTATTAACATCAGTTTATGTAAAACAATAACAAAATCATTCATGACTGCAACTTCAAAGCACAATATTTTGAGCTCTATAATATGAGTGTTTATAATGACAATCAATGACTACAAGTGACCAGTGTGCATCTTCAATATTGATGGATGCGGTGTGTAGATGTATCTGGAGGAAAATAAGAAGAAATTTCTGTTGATTTAAATGAGCAGACTCCAAACAAAGGGAAAAAATACTTTACTCATCAGTTTACTGATCAGCACGAAATACAAGAATATTTGGCGGAGTCTTTCCCAGCTGATTCCTCCCTGCATGAGGCACTGTTAAATTATTCTGCACATCCTGCAGTCCAGCATCTTCTTGGCCAAAGGGGAAATCTACAACATAAAAATATACTATTTCATGGTTTACCACTCAAAAATGCCATAAATATCCTAGGAAATTGACATTCAGTTCAGTGATCTTATTTAACGTAACTCAGCTTAAACTGTGACACAATGTTGTCACAGTTCTCACAATGTTGCTACAGATACTTTTTTGGACTCTGGACAAAGTAATTCTGCATTTCTGCAAGTAAGATCTTAGGAGCACTACTATTTTGTTAATTAGAAGGCATCCAGGTGACTGTTGCTATTTTATGGAGACAGTAGAATGCATTTATAAGCATGATAACCATGCACACATGTTAGCTGGTATTGAGGTCACCACTTATAATGCTATCTTCTCCCAACAGAGACCTTTTTGCAGATAAAATACATTGCAGATATTTTGTATAGGTATATTACTAGTCATTAGGCCTGTTGTACATTGTCTTCAGTGAGAGGAATTAGATATAAATAAAGAAAACTCACCTTCAACCACCAATCAATCTGCTAATTGTGTCATGTTCTGCAGCACAATGTCTTTACATAAACATGACCTATTTCTAAAACAATAGGTAACAACATTGTGATGTAGCACCCGGTGCTAATCTTCCTATTTGATGAAGTACCTTAAGTCATTTATTAAGTTTGTTTATTGTCACTTGTGCTGCTAGATATGATGAGCATTGAATCAACTGATTAACCATAACTGACAAAAACAAAACATTTTTTTAAAAGCCAGTGACATTACACAATCAAGTTGAAAGTTCATTTGAAACTGTTTGGGCCACTAATCCGCAAACAGCTCTAATGGGAGAGATTGGCATTATCCGACAGTTATCTAGGTGATGCACTGCCAGTAGTGCAGCTGGTGCTACATCATGCAGCCTCATGTCAGTGAATATTTAGCCCTGCCTAGACATCCATAGCATCCTACAAGAGAATGGAATAATAATTTGGCTCAGTGAAATTGCCGAGAAACTTCAGAGAAAGGATCCAGACCATCTTCCAGTCATGCGTAGAAGTTAGGACAGTCTTTGTCCCTCTTCACAACTTTTTGTTGCAACTAATTTAAAGAAATCAACCTCTGCATATATAAATCCATTTTCGAGGGCTTTACCTCGGAACATATTCAACACTGTAAAATTTGAAATTTTGAGCTAGCTCAAATGATTGAGTGAGATGGTTGCACAATTTGTTTGAGCCATGATAACTTGCCGTTTTGAGTTATGATAATCTTTATGTTGTTATAACTTGCAAACAACAAGCTATCTTGGCTCAAAGGAATTGTGCAACCATCTCACTCAATCAATTAAGCTAACTCAAAATTTCTATTTATTATTCACTGCAGTAATAGTATAGAAAAAAATTTATACATTTTTTGTGACTTTTCCAAGCATACCTTCAGGCCTGTCTTCAGTCAGATTGCATTACCTGAAATACAAAAACAAAAATACATATTAATATTTATTTCACTAATGCCAATATGGGTCTAGACAAATACTATTCAATAAACGGCAGATATCAGAATGGCTTTAATGAGTTAAAATATCAATAATGCAGACTCATCTCACTTCTATTATAATTATACACAAAATGCTGCAGCCCATACTAACTGAGGTCTTATACAAATTGTCTTTGTCAAAACTGAACACATACTTGCTTTGGAAGTGGCAATGTCCTATGGGGCTAAACATAGTTCAACAGTACAAAAACTACAGCCAGAGCAGCCACTCACTTCCCCAGAAGCAGTTAAGCGCTAACAAGATTTGTGTTGAGGAACTGTCTCTGTTCGGGACTGTCAAGTGGCAGCAGAATGCTGATAGTCCCTGGAAAATCGAATTGGGTCAACAATAATTTGATCTGTTTTGGACAGATCACCAGATCAGGTCGAACAACAGCTGTCCAGATTACTACGCCAAACTACTTTCACAAAGCATGGTTGCTGGCAAATATCCAGTCCACTGCCTTGAATGAAAATGTTTGGAAATCATGAGACAAAAAGAAATTTTTGAAACTTTAGCATACACTTTGCCTCTGAAAGGGATGATTTTACTCATCAGAAGTTTGATGGTATTCAATCTACTTATGCCATTTAGCGCATGTTAAATTGTGGTCAGAAAAGGGTCCAAAAAGAATGCATTCTCACTTATTCACGTGTCCATACAAAGCCAATGTTTTTGCTTTGTGATATCAAAAATGCATAATTGTATTTATTCTGTTACTTTATGCAGATTTATTAACTAGGACAACAATATAATTCACAATTTCATAAAAGCTGTGTTACACTCGGCAAAATGTCTTGTCCATGCCACAAGTGGCCCCCTCTATACTAGCAAGATATGTGAGCTACAATGTATACATCCTCCATCACTGTGGCAAAACAAGACGAGGGTAACTGAGTTACCCTCGTCTCTTAATTAGCCTTAAATATTATGTAACATTAATTTTTAGCCTGTTGCTTGTGTTAACTGTTATTCAGGTAGTACATGGTCACTGTATCAGATCAAAATTGACATTTCTAAGAAGAGCCAGTTTGAATTCAGTCTCTAACAATCAAGAAATGCCTTAAAGCAGCACGAAAATGACGAGGGTAACTGCATCCCGAGACGAGGGTAACTGCGACCATGCTTGTTGACATGACGAGGGTATTTGCCCTTTTTATTTTTATCCAAATGTGCTAGAAAGTCATCATTAAGCCAGTAAAGTTGGTCAGTATATCTTGTATTCGTTTCAGGATGATCAGTTCAATAATTTTTAACTTCATTGTACTTGCAGTGCTCACTGACATCAACTAACTTCTTATATATGGGAATATGCACTGACATCACTGAATATCCATTGTTATGGTCTGTAAATTTTGCTAAAACAAATTATAAATCAGACCACTTCATGTGCGTCGGTTCATAGCTAAAATCACGGCCATTGCAAACTGAGCTAGAATTAAATTTCACATAGTCTATCAGAGCTCAATATCTGGATTGTGGAATGGATCAAGGTGCCTCTGCCTCGACCTCTGCCTCCCCCACTCAACCGTTTCAAGCAATCTACTGTAAAGTGCAGGTTTTGGGTTGATATAACGCCAAGTTGATGTCTTCATATTTGTTTGTCGCAACTTTATCATGCAGTTGTGTCATAAGCTTTGATAATCTTCTAAATTTGACTCAATTTTTCGGAAGTGGAGTCCTTTTGACATATTTGTTGACTATCATTGAAATCTAAATATGTGTTGATATTGGTCTATATTCTAGTAACCTCATCCTCATCCAACTAGACAAATTCCTGTTTTATTTATCACAGCCTACAAGAGGACCCTGTCTGGCTCTTTTATAAACTAATGGACTATCCTAAAATTTTATAATCTCATACGAATGTAGTTGATGCACTGTTTTGTCCCCCCCCCCCCGACTTTACAGCAGGAAAATAATAGCAGAGACTAAGACTTGGTTGAGCAAATCATGCTCTGCCTGTACCGTACTTGTGACTTGTATGGTGTAGCAAAGAGAAGTCCTACAGTCTGACGTATAAGCAGGCTAACACTCGCAACTGAAGCAGGGTGCTGTAGCCTGACAACTGTCATCTATTATAATAGTCAAATACTTTGAGTCTGCGTGTTTTACTTTTGCTGTTAGAATTGTACAATTTTTATTTTTATCTAGCTGACAACCACATCAATCATTGCAATGACACCCTCAAACATGTTTTTCCAATGCAGGTAAATAATATTGATTTCTTGGTGATGAATCTACTCATTTTTGTAATGATGGTTCTCTTCTTCTTTACAAGTTATGCAACGAGGTTCATATGGCATCATTATAAGTTGCTAGTTTTTGGATACTTTTCCAAACATTTGAATAATCACTGGCAAACTGGCACCATATTCCCAAAACCTGGCATGAGGGATTAGTCCTCACATTTTCGGGATATCATGGCACAGATATATCAATAATATGTGGGAATGGTATCAACATTGCCTTAAGTATCCATTTTGGAGACATCAAAAAGTCTGCCTACTCCATCACTTTGTACCTCCCTCTCCTTCGTGGCTCTTGTCACTCCATGTCTCCCTCCTTACAGCCAAACACTTTGATATAGAATTAGAGTGGACTGTGGCACTGTGAAAATGGCACTTTGTGTGTCATCATGCTGATGATTAGTCATGATCAAACCAAATTAATTTGATTGAAGACTTATCCCACTTGTTGGTGACAGCCAAACGAAAGGATTATGCTGCTGATTTTCATTCTAAAATCAGTTATGACAAGTCAAATGGCCTTCTCTTGATCATGACTAATCAAACTTCCTCTATGTTTCCCATGTTGAAAGTAGAGAAGATGACACTTCATCAGCTATCATGAGTCACAAAGTGTCTTTTTCACAGTGCCACAGTCCACTCTAATTCTATATCAAAGTGTTTGGCTGTAATATACCTACTCTTTCTGTGTATTTTCCATCCACATCTTCATTTTGAAGGAAATGAAATATCAGTTAAATGTGGTTGTGAGAGTGACAAGAGTGCACGGCAATGATTTCTGCTTGTTGGGAGGAGCTATAAATGAGTGAAATGATATCTAAAATAATTAAGCTACATAAAGATGGTAGAACGGGGGGAGGTGGGACTGCACACTGAAATACTTTTTGACTAATTAAGTTTTAGTATTTTTCTCAATGCCTGTCTGTATTAGATTAAAGTGTTGTAATAGGCCTATACTAAGCTGAATTCTTGCAAATTGTTAATACTATGAATGGAGGGCCGGAAAGATTAAGATGGATGTCTGTAGCGTTATGTCTTGTTGAAATGCACTGGGGATAATGAAGGCTCATAGAGTGCAAAGCAATGACGCAATGGATGTCTGAAACTATGGCAGAAATGCCCATCACAGATCCTTTCAACATTGGATTTATACTCAAAGATTTGAACATGATGGAAATAAAGTAACTGCACAAAACATCATTTATAACATTTACATCTTTTTATTATATTATGTGTCTGAAAATAACATTTTGAAGGCCTAAATTCGGTTAGAATTGCATTTGTATTTTGGGCATTGATTATCTCAGACATGATTATCATATTTCCCCATTTCATAAAATCATCCTTGGCCAAACTGCTTTGTTTTAAAGCTGTTTAATACACAATTTAGCTGCAAATACCCTCGTCATCACATGCAGTTACCTTCGTCTTTGCATCATTGGAAAAGCAGTTACCTTCGTCCTCATTTAACATGGGATCCAATGGGATGACCTACATTTTTCATTTTATTTTAGCAAAATGAGACGAGGGTAACTCAGTTACCCTCGTCCTGTTTTGCCACAGTGCTCCATGATAAAAAATAGTTCCAACTTATTTTGGTATTTACAAGCTGTCTGCTTAAAATTGAAGCAAACCAAGGTCAGATTAGACACTTGCAGAGTTTTTGGAAATAAACTAGACCATCACTAAATGATGGAACTGTCCTGGTTTCTTCCACACTGTCCTGGTTTCTTCCAGTGATCCAAATTCTGTTGACCGCTCACAGGAGCTCGCGGATTTTGCACCCTAGGTGGCAGCAAGTAGCGGTCAACTTGTAGACAGGTTGAGGAAGCAATTTATCCTGGGATCAATGACAAGCACATTATGTAATTGGCCTACTCCTTCAATGCTAATTGGATGTCAGATACTGGCTAATCTATAATAGATTAGGTAATCGAACTCTAAGCAGCCAGAAATGTACCTGTTGAATAAAACACAACACTGGGATACAGCCTATAGAAGGCATATTCTTCAAAATTGATAAAAATGTTATGAGCCACAATGTTTTATTTTTGTCTGAGTGACCAGTCTACTAGGCTTTGCACTAACTTTCCATATGGATCTTTTTTTTTTGAGAATTCGAGACATGAAGACAGCGCTAGTTCCAATCAAGTATCTCCATGCTGACAGGTTTACCCGATCCAAATGCCTGTAATTGACAATTACCGTTTAAAAGGAATAATTCATAGAAGGAGTAAATTGGATGATTAACACCTTGCAGAATAAGGAAATTCTGTTAAGATGACTTTTTTCAGAGACTCTCATCAACTTGGACGTCTTTATTTGTGGTTCTTGGGCGTATTTGAAACCACAGTTTCTATTTCTCACATCAAAAATATTCTTCACTATCTCTATAATACATACTTCTGCTTATATTATGTCATTTTTCTGGTTTCCAATTAAAAAGCAATTTGTCAAGATTTTTTTTTTGGCAATCAGCAAAATTCCTAAATCAGCAGCCAGCTCACCAGTTCAAAATCAGTCGAAAAATTCTTTTAAAATGCCACAATTGAGACACTGAGCAGAATCCACAAATGAAAAGAATTAATTTGAACAAAGATACACCAACTAGAGTAATAAAAGAAAAGTATAATTTTTTTGGCAGAGACAGTTAATTCTAAGCTCTTCGCTTTTGACGTACACAGTAAACAGCAGAGTTTCTTGCTTACAAACGCGGACCCTCCACTTAGTCTAGACATTGGAAGTTCATCTTGAAACGCTTTTCACGAAAGTGGCAACCTTGAAAGCGCTTGCATACCACAGTGAAAATAATACATACAGTTACATATGTACAACTCTGCATTATAGGATTTCCACATGGAATGAATTGAATAGCGTCATTGTAGAGTGACCTCAATCGTCTTTGAAAGCATCAAGGACACTGGTTCAAGTATCAATGACCTATATGAAGGCAATGGAGAAGTCATTGTGAGAGCATAAGGCAAGTTGAATGAATCAATGTAGACTGCATAGAAAAGAAGGGTCATGCTTGGAATATGGAATAAGCTTACGAAAGGCATTGTATCATAATGGTTTCATTATCAATATCATGAGACATATATCATCTGGTAACTACGATCTAGATACATTGATATTGTCTCCTTCCTTACATCACTGTGTCCGACACTCTGAAGATTGGTAATAATATCAGCTAATAATGACAGCCACAGATAACACTCAAATCATATCGCTCAAATCGCATTGCTCAAATCATATGGCTCAAATCATATTACCATTCACGTAATAATTACATCCTCAACACTGACAATAGTGTACACTGTACACTGTAAGTTCTATTGGGTAAGACACTTTGGATGTCTAATCATAACTGAAGAGTGACTGACGTGGGGCTGCATAATGTAAATGCTACTTGCAATGCATTATCCAGATAACACTAGCTTCCCTCATCAGCAAAGCTAATAAGCCAAGTACCAAATAACAAGGCGCTATGACATGTCACAGGATTGGATGATTATTTTCCACTCTCCTGGTCCTAGCATTGTTCTTGCCAGAGCAAAATTAATGCAGTCAGCTGGTACAATGCAGCTGAGTTCTGGAATGATATGTTGAATACTGATTATATATAAGGACTACATTATATAGAGCAAGCTCAATTTCTATGGCATTATGAGTGGTGCTGTAGTGAATAAAGATCACATCATAATTATAGATATTAATGTTGTTTAGTACTATCAGTAGTCCCTGAGCTTTTATGTTTTGATGAATCTGATGAATCATGCACTTAGACATTCATCAAGAAATGATTAGTTTTGATCAGTCTTTCTTTGGCCACACAGGCATCTGAATTGGCCTGGAGGGTCGTTTTGTCATCGGTCAGTCACACAATTGTTTTACAAAGAAACTAGTTTGAATCAAGTGCCCCACTTTTTCTCACAGAACAAAACCTATTGTATGAATTGTTTTCCTTCGATGTCGCAACTTGTGGGAAAATCGCCATATGAGCCATCATATGTGATAGAAAGTAAGACCTTCAACGAAGTTCTGTTAGTGAATATGACATAGCGTTATTCATAACCTCTGCTTGTGTGGTGTTGATATACAGTAAATATAATTACACAAGAGGTAACAATTACTTTGTCATTTGTACCTCTGTCCTGTGCTTAAAAACTCCCAAAAATGGCGCAGTACTAGGCTGGGGGGAAACGTCACATTTTAATACAGAAACTGTGTAGAAATGTCAACCATACATTAAAATTAGAGCTAGTTATAAATCTGTTATGTCTAGTTGGTTTGCTCTCTCAGATAGAGTAACAGGACAGAAGTCTTAAAAATTTCAATTCTTTATCAATGCCTGCCGAGTTATATCCCAATCTGGGGACCCAGCTCTTGGAGGGACCTTAATATGAACCTAGCCTTTTTAGGTTCACATAGTCAGCCACTAAGCATTCTTGTCAGTCACTGACTCACACGCTGGGCCAAGTACTTAATCAAAAACATAAAATATGATTCTCTTGTTGTATTAGTCTAAAATCTGACTACAGAAAAGTAATATTGTAATGATGATGAAAATCTTTAGAGACAACAACAATGTGAAGTAATCTACCTTCTGATGGAACAAAAATTTTGTCAGTGTCACTATTTTTGTGACACTTCGTCTAAGCACACACTAGGGAGGTATAATATATCCTATACAGAGTTCTAGGCTTCCAAAGGAGCAGACCAGCAGCCAAGCCAGTTCCCCAGAAGCAGTTGAGCTTAACAAGATTTGTCTAGAGGAAGCTATTCATCATTGCATCATACTCCTTTAATGCAACTTGGTTGAATCTTAGATGATTAGGCAATCTCACATAAATAAGCCAATCAAACTCCAGGGTGACACATGGAAATTAACAGTCACGTCACTATGAAACTGGGAAGCACAATCTACAAATGTTTGAGAACCGAAAAGCCAAAGTGTCATTATCATATCAAAAGGTACAGAATTCATGAACCATAGTATATTTTTGCTTATCTTTGAGAAATATTTTGCTGGTCCTCCGGTCCTGTACTATCCTTTACCGTCTTATCATTAAGATTTATAAATATAGACAGGGCTGATTCCAATCAGATTATCAGATTATTTAAAGGTTGACTGGTTAATAGAGCCTCATGCTTAATTAAGCACTATTCATCTGATTTAAAAATAAAAACCTATAATATGAGTAAATTGAGTGATTACCATTAAACATAAAGTAGGCTATAACGAATTCAGTTGAAATTACTTCCATCAAATGCAATACAAAAAGTAATTGACAATTTATAAGAAATATATAAGAGATTACAACATGCTTGGCATAAAAGATCAAATTCATATTCTCACTCGGAATATTACAAGCTCCTGACAGGCATTGACCCACTCCTTGACTAGACTAAGTCTAGACATTGGACATTCTTTTTTTTATCCAAATCATAGCACTAGCTCAGCTATGACATCCACTCTGCACTTCTTACTACGATATATCATATTTCATCAAACTGTTCTATTGAAATGATTCATATAAATGCCAATACCATTCGATTTCAACACATAAAATTATTATAAGACATTACTGGATATCTGAAGAATTCATAGATAGGTTTCATTTAATTTTCTCCCAAATAAAAAAGCAACAGGGAATCTCTTCTAAGTATCAATGACACGCATCTTAGGGAAAATCATAGATCTTTATAAGAGCATTAGAGAAGTTGAATGAGCCGGTGTTGACAGCATGGGAAGGAAGGCTAATTCTTGGAATATGCCATGCAGTGAATAAACAGCATAACCTTTGAGATTTTGTCTATCTATCAGAAAAACTAAGATCTATTTTTGTGCAGTTGAACATCGCAAAACGATTCCAATCTTCGATTCACTCGGGTTTCTTGCAAGTGCTAAATGTTCCGTGGTGTACTTGATGAAACAGATTCTTGTTTCTTCTGGACATAATTGAAATTCCATCCTTGCCACATGAACACCACTCATTGGCCTGGGAGAACGATTTTGTATTGTTATTCATAAAGACAGAAACGATATTGCATCAGGCAGACTAGAAAGAACTGTTTCATTTGACATCGAGGACAACCTAAAATCTTGGACTAGTTTTCAGAAGAAAATGAAAGGAAAATTAATTCAGAGCATTTACAGCAACTGAATGGCCCATGTATTTTTGCACCAGGTTTTGTAACTCAACATCATCCCTGAAATCTAACTAACTTTTAAAGGGTATTCATATTTCATTATCAGGTTTTGTTCAACAAGATTTTCACAATATTCTTTGGGAACATTTCAGCTAAGCCTCATCAATTTTTTATGAGATTAGACCAGCCTGTAGAAGAAATAAATAGTTCAGAAAACAAGTATCTCAGCTAGCTTAAAATTTTACATAAAAGGTAATCATTACATCTTTGGACAAGTCTGAGTTTTCTTTCTCGATTTTGTAACCAAGATGAAGTGGTCTTCGCCAAAAATGTATAAGTTGGAAAAGTTTCATTCTCAGCACATCTTCCTTTTTCTTTGACCTCCATCAGGGAGGTCACTCACACTGTGTAATTATGTATCTTTATGCTGCCATTATTGTAATTTTGTCTTAATTACAACCAGATGGTAAATTCGGAGTGTACAACTTTATAAAATGTAGCATGTGCTGGCCACGTCGTTTTTGCATACAGAGTAACACCATGCATATAAATATGACGGCCACAATCATCTCTGTGTTGTATATAATAATATGCAATACACACAGTGGTAAGATTGACACAGCAACATAATTTGTGTCATTTTTGTCATGGATCTGTTTGATCAATTCATTGTGCAATAGATTGTTTGACAAGGAAAGACAGCATTACTGTATTGACATTATACACAGTGGCATTTTGAATCACACTATCTTGATATAAATTTATAGGCCTATATCTGCATCTTCAGCTGACGTTTGCTTGTAACAATCTACAATCATGCCTCTAGGGACTGTCATAATATTTATATAGCCAGACGCACTTATAGAGCAAGCTGGGGTCCATGTGCCATCTTGTACGACCAAATAAGCAACGTCATGGTATCTAGTTCAACTTGTGCCATTTTGTAAAAATCAATCTCTCGCAATTTACAATCATTGTCAAGTGTTGTTTAAAATATCCCTTTCTACTTCGAACTGTTGCAATCAAACAATTTGTTTACTATTCCTCTTATTGAAGAATCCTATTTTGAATTTGTCAAATGAGTTGTGAAATGGATTGTGCACAGGTTTCTTTCCCCACAAACGTTGAAAATTCTTGGATTAAGATACTGATACATACATACTCAGAGAACAAATTGGACTTGGGAGTATTACAGAACCATCCAATTTGAGAAGATCCTCTTAGACATGTTCTCACTAAATTCAAATTCCGTGTGAGTAGAAAATGCTAATTCCCATCAAGACCTTCAAATGCTGAGTAGTTAACGGAATTACATGCCTGATTAATGTTCCCACTTCAAGGGAAAGGTACTTGCGGCGGCAACGGAGTTGCATTCAGCTAAAGGACTAGTGAGAATAATATATCGTGTAAACGAAAGATGTCAAGCACACGTACTCCTATTTCTTAAATGATATCCTAGGAATTCAATGGTCAGTGTGGTCACAGCCAGAAACTACAGGTACTGCAGCAGGTCATTACAGGAAAACACATATCACTTCATTATTTCTACATTGTGTTGGCATCTGTGATCTTGCATGTACTAAATAGGATACAGCTCTTCCTGAACTAAATATATAAGAAGGTAGTGTTACAGTATAAAAATATACTCATCATTACACTCTTTGTTTAAAGCTGATCATGGGACAAAAAGAGGATACTTGCATGTTGAGCTGATAGGTGCATGAAGAGGAAACCATGCACTTAAAAGAAACAGACACATCACACTTCCATTGAAAGCAATGTCTTCAAGAGAAGATTTGTAATCTCCACTGATCCTATCAATGTGGCTATCAGTGGAGACTCATGGGATTTTGTAATTCTCCCTAAGGAGCTTCCCTCTCTGTTTCAAAGAGAAAAAATGCTATCCTCACCATTTACTTCGCTCCAGAGCATAATTATTTTTACATAAAATGTAGCGGTCACTTCAGAATAGAGATTTGCGTTAGGGCTTAAAAATTACAAGTCATACATCCATTGCATCCTTCCATTTTTGCAGTAGCCAAAGGTGCAAACCGGTTTCTAATTTTCCATTTTTCAGTTTAATCATTATCGTTTTGAGAAAATAGAAAATGTGTGCTCTTGATTGATAAGGCTTATTGTGTTCAGCACACAAGAGAAGGAACACTATCAGAAAACTACTTACTAATCATTCATAATCTCAAAATGTACATTTATGTGAAATTCGTAAGTTGTGGGTGACTGTAGTCCAGTAGATATGAATCATGAATTATGTACACAAGGCTGTGATTTCAAAGTCAGCTGTGGTCATGGAGGATGTGAGCAGACCTTCCGTGAATCACTGCTTCACTCCCCCAGGTGTAAACGGGGAAGTTGGATATAGACAGATAAGGAACTTGATTGATTAGTGATGGTGCCAGGCATGTGAGGATGCCAGGTGTATGTCCCCCACAGGAATGAAACAGATCAAGAATTACCAAAAAGTTGGCTGAGCATGCAGTTGCAATTTCCAGCGTGAAACCCTGAACTGAGAATCATGCTAAGAACTTAACCTGACACAAGCTAAAAAAACAGCCTGAAAAATAGCCTTAGCAGATAAATTATGGAGACATCTCAATAAATGATCTGTTTTTTTATATTACTGACACCGATCCGTGGTCACATTCAAATTACCCTTCTCCATGCAACCTATATTTGCATAGTAGGGAGACATATCTGATATAGCAGTTCATTCAATATTAATGGTGGTTACAATTCAAATAATCTGAACAAAAAAGATGGGTCTTGAAGCTGGTGAAATAATATGATGTGCCTAAATCCTTGTGTTATAGCCAAAAAGGTCCCAAATTAAACATCAAAATGATGCTAATTTCAAGATCAAAGGCGCAGAACAGGGAATAAATTTGGAAGACATATATGACACCAACTATGCTTTAAGAAATACAATAACAACAGTATGACGTCATTTTGTTATACTTCCACGATTCTTATATCTTTGGGGTTGCTGTGAAATTGCTTTTTACCTGCCAGAAACAATGCTTTCTGCATAACATCTACTACCTGTTGCTCATGTGTTTTCACAGAGTGACTTTTTAATGAAGCTGCTTCAGTGAAATCCCGCACGCAATGCCAAGATTTACTTCAAGAGGAAACTCAGGAGACGATAGGAATTTTCAGCACGTTTGCCTTCAGGGTATTCGTCTTTTCGGTGTTTTTATAGGATTGCAATATTGCAGCTTTTCGTGTGTATATATGAGAATTTGTCTCTGTTAGATAAGGATTATATCCTTTTTGTTGTGTGTGATAATTTACATTGAATTTCGTGTTATATATTCACGAGGATTATGGATTATATAATGATTATCTTTGAGAAAAATTTTTTTAAGAATGATTTATTATCCATTATCGATTATACACAAAAATCCAACAGACCAGCTAATATTTTGCTAGAGGAGTTTTCATCTACATAGAAATTCTTGGGAGGTATGACAGAGCTCTACATACAAACTCTTGGGAGGTATGACAGAGCTCTAGACTTCCACAGCAGCACAATATTAGCCAAGCCAGTTACAGAGAGGCAGTTGAGTTTAACAAGATTTGTGTGGAGGAAGCCATTCATCTTTGGATCAATGACAAGCCTATTACATAATACTCCCTTAATGCTACTTGGCTGAATGACAGATGATCAAGCAATCTCAGATAAATAAGCCAATCAAACACTAGGGAGACAAATGGGAAATAATAGTGACATCACCATGGAACCAGGGAGACACATTCTATGAAATTAAAGAATAAATGGATGTGGGAAGCCATAAGGTAAATTGTCATATCAATACCTGCTGCATATATCTGACCAGTCTTCCAACGTTATTTCGCTGTCCCTGTAGTATCTTGTCAGGTGCAGTTATTCAGAATTCAAGGTAGCATAGAAGTGCTACATGAACAGCTAATCCCGGTTTAAGCTCAGACAAATTGCAAATCTATACCCTCGTGCAACTGGCCAAATTCCTGTTTTCAGCTACAGGTATTGTTGTAGGATTAACTGTGATTAGGATGTCAGACTGTCTGGATGAACTGTCAAGTCCGTACTCCCAAGCCAGACAGATGCCTCAAATGCTCATGGCAACCTGACAAGACTGCTTCGTCAGTCCTTATAAGGCTGGCATATGGATTGACGTAAAGTACTCTGTTTATTGGCAAAATTGGCATGTTAAAATAAGTGATGCAAATATTTTATATTGATCTATGTCATATTTTTGTATTGGGTTTTTGTTAAAAGCTATAGCTGGGTGTTGTTTGTGAATAAGCAGAATAATTAGCTTTGTGTCCCTCACTGTTCACTTTGGTCCCTTTTACATTAAGGTGGGTTATCATAAAGAGGATGTTCATTATATCCTTCATATTTCAATGTACAGAAAATAAGTCTTCTGCCGAACGAGGACTCTAACTACGTTTCTGTTCGAATGCACGCTTAGCATTATAGGATAAAAAAGCAGATGAAATCATATACATATACAACATGAACGATTCCAAATACCAGTGCTCATTATTACATTTCAAAATTCTTAGAATTCAAAGTTTAGAGCAAGAAACTACATCATGCTTCTGTAAAACTTTATCCCTGTTGGTTGGGCCAGATCGCATTGCTAAGCAAATAAGGAAAGTCCACTGACACGTACACAGTTTCAAAGATAGTACACTTAGTTGGAAATCTCTGTGGCAAGTAAATGTAGTCACTAAAACCAGGATTAAACTTTCTGTATAGATTGCAGTCATGTCTTGTGAACGTAATTCATAGGTTATTGAGAGATCTAATAAAAGGAAATCATCTTCTGATTTGGTGAAAGTGATTGTGAACTAAGTGACGTAACATAACCTTGTCATATATAAATAAGAGGCCCACAAAATATTCTGGGAAAGAAAGAGTCATTCTACGGAAAATTGATGTATCGTACTGGCTACAACTGCGTTGTTAATCTTGGTCATGGACGGTAAATTGCCAGGAAGGATGATCAATTGTGCAAACACTGCTTGACAATTAATATGAAGGATTGCTTAAGAAATTAATGATTCTGTATTTTCCTGCCGCATGTGCAGTACATAATGCTACCTAATCATAGCTGCACAACAGCTGTCATTATTCAAAAACCATTTTTTTATTACATATAATGATGCCCCTTTCATTACTCCAAGAACAAAAGATAAAATAATCTATAGATGACCTTCTTGTCCTAAATAAAATCACATTAAATAAAGAGAAAACATTTCATGAATAGTAAACAGTGACAGCAGATTATTGAAAAGATAACTACCCTAAAGACTGACAAAATCCGATGAGCCGCAATGAAAGAAATGGTGATAGGATCTGCCAAGATTACACATCTTTGCTGGAAGGGATTGCTTTTAATGGAAGTATGAAGTGTTCTTTCTGGATTAGAAGTGTGATGCTTCTGATGCGACTAGTGATTTGGTATGCCATGACGTTTTCCTTTTCAATAATTATTGTAGGTTATTAATATTGATCAATTCAACACCTGGTGTCCTTGTGCCAAATGTGATATTATATTCTTTGGTGCAATATATTGAATCAATTTATATTTTAAATATAAGCGTTATTGCCTTTAAGAATTTTGATTTTTCTACTCTGTTGAACTCAATTCACAAGAAATTGTTCCTCCATAAAAGATTGGTATTATAATAAGACCAAATGGGTATGGTGGTATTTTAGATGTACTCGACGAGTTGAAGATATCCTGAGTCCTCTGTAACCACGAGTGCATCAGCACAAGTGCGTACAGAGGACTCAGTATATCTTCACGAGTGGAAGTACATCTCAAAATACCACCATACAGCCATCTGGTCTTATTTATACCCCGTATTGTAATTCAAAAGAAAGCTAAACTTCACCCGGATAATCAATACTCAACAATTGCATCAGCCAATCAGAGCACAGATAGCGGCTCAACTGGTGATGTCACAATGTTGTGATGTCACCATGGGCATGATGTCACAATGGTAAACAATGCAATGACATCATCGACAAGAATCAAGCCATTGAGTATACAAAAAACCATTGAGTATACAACGCAATACCACATGGGAGATATCCACTGCTTTTTCATGTAGTATTGTAAACATTATGGGGTATTGGTCACATGTACATAATTTTTTGTTTGTACATTTGCTATAAACATGTACGCTGCTCTTCTTTAATCTTGCAACTATTGTCTGGTCTAGCCTCTCAAATTTGACAGTGGCCTGAAATAGTTATGATAACCTTGGGAGATCATCAAGCAACCACACAAGCATGGGGTATTGTAGTTCCAAATGTAATTGAATAACACTCATTTTCTTCCTTCATGTTCAGTACTATATACACTTTCCAAAATCTCACACACTCAGTAACATGCATATACTTCTGTACCCTCAAGTTCCCTCATCCCTAACCCTCATTACCATGCTAAATAATAGGTAATAAGATTCAATGAGTAAACCAGCTATATAATATATACATGTAGTTCAGTTGAAATATTTACTTGTGTTCAAAGATATTTAGTGCCATACAAACATGGAAGTGTCGGCGCATGCAAGTTTGAGCGTTTTATTTTAGAAAATTTTTAGGATTTTAGAGTAGAGTCAAGGAGGGTAAATCCGTCCACTTATGGCTGAAACTTTAATTCCAAGACTGAAGGAATAGATACAAAAATGAAAATCAGTCCACTGGATAGAGCACATCTCATACTATCATTGGAATTAGAAAAAAATTCAAATTCTAAAAAATGTATGCTGAAACCATAGCAACGAAAATTGAAGGTTTGTGCTGGTAAATCCGTCCAGGAAGCTGGTAAATCCGTCCAGCATGGATGGTAAATCCGTCCACTGGCCTTAATACAGCACATACCTGTTATATCTTGTTATTTTTTTAAGTGTTTCAATTTATTAGCTTTCAGAAAGGATTTTGTGTGGATTCCAGAATAATGGGGCACTGATTGCACTTATAATAGATGAATTAAATCAGATAGGTCAAGTTTACTATCAAGAAATTCAATTAACTGCTTAAATTACAATTGAAAAACTCCTTTAACCCCATCAAGTGGTCTAATTGCTCAATCTAATTTATTTAATCAATGTTATGCCATTTATAGACATTTAAAGTCATAAAAGTACCTTTAAACCCCATTTGAAGTGGGTGGACGGATTTACAATCACCCAGTCAAGCCATTTTTAAAATAATGATGGTAATTCCGTCCACTTTTATTTCCATTGTATCACCTCTCCAGGTGTTTCAATTAAATTATCTAACAAATCCTTCAAGAGAAAAAAGGTTCTAATTCTCATTCAACTTTTTTTTTATTTTCAAAATGTTATTTGTTGATGGGAATAGGCCAACAAGGTGCCTTCAAGTAATTCACAAAATGGCTGTGGTGACGTCACAGGATTTCATTGTATTTTGTCTTTTGATTTAAATTGACCTGAAATATCATTCAAAATGCTGTCAACACAATAAATACGGGCAAAATTAGTTGAAAACAAGTTTATCTTCAATTTAAAACCCACACAACTGTAATCAATGTAATTGTATACCTATATTAGGGGGTGGACGGAATTACCATCCTGGACGGATTTACCATACCTGACTCTAGCATGCAATTGCTTTGACATCTACTTATCAGGTCTCTGCTCTCTTTTCCGAATGACAAACTAAGAAAACTTTGGCCCTTTAATTGATCTAAAATTTTAAATGTGCACCTATTAAGTTCAACCAATTACACCCATATGTTCGTGCTTAGACATTACCTAAAGGCAACTTCAAAGCCATGACATCTTCTTTGAAAACTCATTAACTTTCCACATTCATGGGCTACACACCTGTTGGTGTGCAGAATTTTCACAGGAATCAGCAAGAAAAGTCTCATTATAAACATTTGGATAACATTTTTCGGATAGCGGGTCAGATTTGTCATGAATAGGGTAATAATTATGCATTTATAAATACATAGAAGCATGAAACTTAACACAGAGTTCAAAAGCATCTTAAAGAACATATTTAGATAGGGAGCCACTTGAGAATTAACCTGGTTGACCGATGGCAGTCATTTTCCAAAATGGCGACTAATTCCCTCATTTTCCTGCTTTCTGTACAATTATATAATTAATTAGAGGCATATCACGGTGGAATAAGATCTTAAATCGGCGGAATAAGATCTTAAATCAGCGGAATAAGATCTAAAATAGGCAGGGCAAGATCATATGCCGGTGGGGCAAGATTTAAATACTTGTGGGGCAAGATCTATCCATCAGCGGGATGCCAAAAACCATCGGCGGGATGTCAAAAACCGTTGGCAAGATGTCAAAAACTGCCAGCGAGGCAGCAAAAAACTGCCCGTGAGGCTGCTGATGTCCAGCAGGGGCAGTACAAATGTCCCACAGGGGCAAGGGATGTCCCTATATTCCGCCGGTCATGTTTTTCTTCGTTCTCATGCGAAAAATGCCCGCCAGACATCCAAAAATTGAAAAAAATTTTGGCACTTTCCCGGCGCCTTTGAAAAAAATTTTGGCACTTTCCAGGCTGCTGAATCTTTTTTGACATCTATGTCGGAGTTCTCCTCATTTCTAGGAACCCGCCAATGTGCAAAAAATAAGTCAGTGAGATGTGAAAAACTCCTTGCGGGACAGGTCAAATAAGCAGATATTTTTAAGATTTTCAAGGAAAAACCTTTGCCTCTGGTAAAAAAAGTACGCCGGTTCCCGTAGTGAGAATGGGGCATCAGTGTGATCCATCAATGAATGGATATAGGCATTGTTTAGACTGTGTGTCTAATATTAGGGTAGGTTGATTTCAGAACTTCACTATTGGACAAGTTGGGATAGTAAGACTTTCATATGAGAAGGCTATATCCAAAATTTGAGGTCTCTAACTTGAAAACATTTTTCAGGAAATGACATTGAATTTTGACATTTTGAACATTTTTCAGTTGTTTCGCAAAGTCGCGGTTTCGTATAACTTAGTCATTTCTCATCATACAGTAATTTAACCTACATATTTGAAAAGATCTCAAAAAGACCTACAATTTGAATACAAACATGAAGGGTTTCCGATAATTTTTCATCTGCCCTTCTTATAAAATCTCACAATTTTCAGAAAGAAAGTCAGATCTGACGATTCAAAGCAGTAATAAACAGGAAATTACTTGAAAAAAGTTTTTTACTAGTCCGGGTTATACTCAACCCTATGTCAGTCTACTGGATTACACTTTCACAAGCATTGGAGGTCTTACAATGAGCCATATCGGAGGTATTGGGGAGCGACAGTTTCATTTGGCAAACTTTGCCGAGTTTTCCAGCTGCACAGCTTAATTTTTAATAAATCAAACCTCAGAAATAAAATTTCAATGTGGTATTGATGCAAAAAAGTTAAAAGCCAACATCAAGCATAAAGCTAGGTTAAAATTTGAGATGTAGGTCTTTATATGGCACTGCACACAAAAAATAATATGATATCATATTTTAAATGTAATACACGTATTCCCAATCCAAAGGGCATGATGTGTTCCGTAATATGTAACTATCCCAACTTGTCCAAGATTGAAATTCAGAAATTTTTGGAAAATCAACCTACCCTAGTGTCTATTGCTGCTTATGCACTCTATTATGATAGTAATGTTACTCAAATATTCATGATGTAAACTGTTCAAATTAGTGTTTCCGGGCTTGTTTGCTTTTGAATGTAAATATTTTCTTTTCTCCACCTTAAACTGCTGGTTTATTTGTCCCTTATAAAAATGTCTTGAAACCGGAATAAATAATTTGATTCAGGACTATCACAAATTTTGAATTTTAAGAAGCTGAACAAATTCCCATTACTCTGCCAAATAGTATCTCCGCCTCACGGAATTATGTTTCTACGATACGATACGATAATAATTTATTGTCACTGTTACAAGTACAGCAAAATTTGTAGCAATAGACGATATTCAAACAGAACATAGTGAAGTTGAAATTAATTATACAATTATACATATTTATATATATATATATAAATACAATTCATACATTATTCAGTAGCCTAACACTTGCAGGCACAAATAATTTACTAAGCCTGGGCATTCTTGTGTATTGTGCTAGGAATCTCCTGCCTGATGGTAGTAACTGATAGCAATTGTACAATGGATGTTGAGAATCTGATCTTATGGCTTTTGCTTTCTGCCTGCTGAACTTCTCATATAATTCTAACAATGATCTTGCATTTTGTACACCAAACTTTTTAGCATACTTGATCATTTTACACAGTTTGCTTCTAGACACCTGCATGCAATTGCCATACCATGCTGCTATTCCAAAGGTGATAACTGATTCCACAGCAGATCTATAAAAGAGTTCAACAATTGTGCTATCCACATGTAGGTTGTGCAGTTTTCTAACAAAGAACATTCTTGAGTTGGCTTTTTTATAGATGGCACTGACATTTGTTTCAAAATTTAATTTACAATCAATGATGGTACCTAAATATTTGTACTCTGCCACTCTTTCTGCAATTTCATCATTTATAATTAGATCTTTATGTACACATTGTGATTGTCTAAAATCTATGATCAATTCTTTTGTCTTTTAAACATTAAGTAATAAATAATTATCTTTGCAACAGGTAACAAAAGATTTTACTTTGTTCTGATATTCATTATCTTCATTAACACAGAGTCCAACTAGAGCAGTATCATCTGCATATTTGTACACTTAACATGACAAATAGCAAGATCTACAGGTGTCTGTATACAAGGAAAACGTAACAGTGAGAGAACGCACCCTTGCGGAGCGCCTGTTTCTGTATGCACAGTCTCAGATAAAGTTCCATTAAATTTACATATTGTTGTCTATGACTCAAAAAGCTATAAATCCATAATACAATATTTGGATTAACCTGCATGTTGATAAGTCTGTCTTACATCATATGTACTTGTATTGTATTAAACGCAGAGCTTAAATCTATGAAAGAATTTTTACAAAGTGACTTTTAAATTTGCTATTTGGTATATCCAAATATTTAAGGCATCATTTACAATCATGATAGTTGGGTCTAACGTACTGCCGTTTTTAGTATAAGCAAATTGCCGAACAACTTGTTGAGAACCAATATACCACATCAGTTTAGCTTTGACAATCTTTTCCAAGCATTTCATGGCTACTGAAGTTAGTGCTACTGGTCTGAAGTCATTGAGTATTTTAGGTTGTGGTTTTTTAGGCAGTGGAATTATTTCTGAGAGTTTGCACTTTGTTGGAACACAACATTCGTCAAGAGATCTTTGAAAAATAAGATGGAAAATATAGGCCAGTGAGCTTTTTCCTTACTGCAGTACCCTACCACTTAGCTTGTCTGGGCCACAGGCTTTATGAATGATACTTTTTGAGAAGCTCTGTACCGTGTCACTTACACTTATAATGATCTTTTCACAACACATTTGTATAATATTCTCAAGTATCTCACAACATTTGTCACTCAAATCATATACATCCAATCTTTAATAAATTTAACCAGATCACTGCCGTGTTGTTTTACATCATCAACTACAGTTGATTTAGCAGACATAGTCATACCTGTGATCTTTTTAAGACCAAACCATGCATCTTTTACACAGTTTTTGCTGAATAGATCTTTCACTTTTTTACAGTATTCTTGTTTGCACACTTTGATGGTTTTATCAATGTCCTTTTAGACTGTTTTTAACTTTTCTCTATTACCACAAGTAAGACATTTGTCTAAGGTTCAGGTCAACATAATAATATACAATTATGGACTGCTGTTGAGGTCAATATCATATTTTATGGACCTGACTGGTGATATTCACCAAGGTCACACATTTTCACACATTTTCACAGAGCAGCAGTCCACTCTTTTTGCATATCAAATTTCCTGGCTGTAATAACAACAGAGCATTTCGATATTTCGTCCTTGTCTGTTGTGCAAGATGCCTCTTGAGGACTGGTTGACTTCCTTGCGGCTATGTTAAGATACTACTCCCAAGTTACAACCAGCTTTGTTGGATGCAAAATAACAAGGTGCTATGCCATTTTTCTTCCGGTCTAGCTACTTAGCTCACTTATCCCATTTGTGCATAACTGTATAACATCTGATTTATCTTTTGACAGAGATACTTAGCTCACTAATCCTGTCAGTGCAGGTTGATTGTATTGTCAGTGAGATGGAGACGTAAGAGTGCAACAGGAAATTAAACACAGCTAAAATAAAACAAGCTCAGCAGCACACTGCTATTACCACAGAAAAATTAACAACCAGAAACAGTGGCAAAAATTTAATGTTTATTTACTTACTCTCCTTCCATCTACAGCCTAAAAGCAGACCAGTATTTTGAATTATCACATGGGACAAAACCAATAATTACAATTGCCTAGTATAGATGTGTGTAACTTTTCCTTTTTTTTGCGAAGAAAAATAATGAAATACAGCATTTAAACCTGCAAATCATCTTGTGGCATTTATTTTCTGCTTTTTGGGAAGTACCCATAAACCATATGCATATAGTTGGAACAGGGGGTGGGAGTGAAGGCCAATTGGGACAGTAGGAGGACACTTCAAAGATGCGAAAGATTGAATTGCAGTCTAAAATAGGCCCAGTTCATACGCTTGTATAGCCTATATATATGCCCACACAAAGGCAATTATGTGCCTATACCATGCTTTGAAACCATCTACTTCCCTTTTATCACGTGGCTGAAAAAGAAAAACTGAAAGCAATGAAAAGACTATTTGTTTTCTGCCATTTTGGCTGCAAACTCTCATCCTGATGCAGGCTATTCGTGTGAGATCTCATATTGCATAACAATACATTCAATTTTATTTCTTTTGGGTTTTTTCCCGAATGTTTTCTGCCTGCCAAAGAACACATTTTAATTACTACCTGTTGTAAGCAACAGGTGCCTTTTGAAGGCTTCCTTTGTAATGAATTCTTGTTCTGGTATTATGCCACATGCAACCTAAGGATTTCCTAAAAGGAAACATGAAGAGATAAGCGAAAGAATTTGTTTTTAAAGTGATTCTTTCTCTAGCCTCTGGATATAGAGTTTGATTTCTTGCTTTCAAGTCGGAGGCATTTTCTTGTTCAGTTAACATTTTAAAATCTTAATTCTGCCTGCAGGTCTGGTGTCGGATTTCTGGTATTCAAGCAGACGGATTTGTACAAAAATAGTAAAATGTTGATCTTCCATTTGTATGACAACCACCTCTACAGCTATACATATACATCCTATATGAAAATTTAATTCGTTTGTTCTCAGTCATTCAATAAACATGCTTCTCTTTGATCCCCTCTGCATGGACTTTCCACAGCATCACAGATCCTTCATATCCTCTTGACAATTTCACACATTTAGAATTTACACATTTACTGGCTATTAAAATGAACATATCTACTGAAAAACATAAAATCTGGTTAAATATAAAGTTCCAACATAATCCGAATATGATGGCCCATGCATCTTTAAAAAAAGATGAAATAAATAAATTGAGAAAAAATGTTGATACCCGTCGTCATGCTCTGATTATATTCATACTTGCATTTTATAATAATGCTAACATTTTCACTCTTACTTTCAGACAGAACATCTGATTGGCAGTAATCTCAATAAAAATATGTTGTCATTGATATATATTGTAAAGAATCTATAAATTGCACTTTACACAGTTTATGACAATAGACAGTATTATCATTAAGGTCATATTACTATTTCGTACTATCTGATCTAAATGATATACAGTGAAATTTCTGCAAGAAGACAAAAATATATGACCATTGAGATTAACAGTTGGTCTATCAAAACACACTTTGAGACAAAGTTTGTGTGATACAATCATACTTTCATGGCTAGGGCCTCAGTGTGTAGTGAAAAGCTGTTTTGCCAAGTGGGGCCCGAAATGTCCCAGTCAACGTTAACTTACTCTTGTGTCCACACCAACATGACAATAGTAACACCAGGGCATGTGCACTGTGGGGCAGCAGAACTTAGCCGAGACATATTGCTGCTACACAGATGGCCATTTTCCCACAAGCGTACCATCCAGGGCAGGACATGCAATCCATAACAACTGTTTTTGTCCCGAATAAGAAAAGATGTTATGCTGCGGTATATCATACCAAGGTAGTTTCAGTTTTTAAAAAAAGTAATCCCTTACTAACTCATGCATTTACATTCATTGCAAATGGAGAAACCAACTGTTTCAGCAAAATATCATTTCACGACTGACAAAGACCTGAGGTCAATGAAATGACAAAAATATTTTTGGACTTCTCACTGTCACAGACTGTCCGTCTGACTCTTACTTTCTTCTGTCATTGTGAACAATTATTGATTTTTAATGGTCACTTTGTACGTAGATAAATTTGAAGCTTATATACGAGATAAGCATTAAAATAGCTAAGAAATGATTATGTTATGGGATAAGAGAAATTAGATGAAGTATTTTCATACTTGTGAAGTTATTGTGTATTTTACTTTAGCTATGCTTAATGGGAGAGGTTGGCGTTATCCGACTGTTATCTTGGTGATGTACAGCCAGTAGTGCAGCTGGTGCTACATCATGCAGCCTCATGTCAGTGAATATTTAGTCCTGCCTAGACATCCATAACATCCTACCAGACAGAATGGATTAATAATCGGGCTCAATTAAATTGGCGAGAAACTTCATAGAAAGGATCCAGACCATCCTCCAATAATGCATAGATGTCAGGACAGTCTTTATCCCTCTTCACAACCTTTTGTGGCAACAAATTTAAAGAAATCAACCACTGCAGGCAGATAAATCCATTTTTCGAAGGCTATGTCTTGGAACACATTCAAACAGACCAAGTGGGGAAATTTCATAAAACCCCTGCTTAAATTGAGAATACTTCATAAACAAAATAAGTTTCTTTCAGTCAAGCCCATTATTCAAGTTGACTGGGAGATTAGTATTTATAGTTAAAGACTATTCTGCTTCAGATCCATTGGAAGACTGAGTACTACATATCCATAATGAAATTTCTATTTATTTATTATTCACAACAGTTATCATTTTTTTGTGACTTTTCCAAGCATACCTTCAGGCCTGTCTTCAGTCAGATTGCATTACCTGAAATACAAAAACAAAAAACATATTAATACTTATTTCACTAATGCCAATATGGGTCTAGGTAAATACTATTCAATAAATGGAAGATATCAGAATGGCTTTGAGGTAAAAAAATCAATAATGGAGACTCATCTCACTTCCAATATAATTACACGAGAAAATATGCAGCCCATACTAACTTAGGTTTTATACAAACTGTCTTTGTCAAAACTGAACACATACTTGCTTTGGAAGTGACAATGTCCTACAGGGCTTAGAATAGTTCAACAGCACAAAACTACAGCCAAAGCAGTCACCCACTTCCCGAGAAGCAGCTTAGCTTTAACAAGATTTGTGTTGAGGAAGCAATTATCCTAGGATCAATGACAAGCACATTATGTAATTGGCCTACTCTCTCAATGCTAATTGGATCTCAGACATTGGCTAATCTATTATAGATTAGGTAATCAAACTCTAAGCAGCCACAAATATACCTGTTGGATTAAACACAACACTGGGTTATATAGAAGACATATTCTTCAAAATTGATAAAAATGTCATGAGCCACATTGTTTTCTTTTTGTCTGAGTGACCAGTCTACTATGCTTTGAACTATCTTTCATATGGATCTTTTTTTGAGAATGCGAGACATGAAGGCAGAGCTAGTTCCAATCAAGTATATATCTCCATGCTGACAGATTTACCTGACCCGTATGCCTGTAATTGACAAAATTGACAATTCCCGTTCAAAAGGAATAATTCATAGAATGAGTAAATTGGATGATTAACGCCTTGCAGAATCAGGAAATTATGTTTAGATGACTTGGCCAAAATGCTGTGATTTTCTTAACATAGTAACTGGGAGACGCAATGGTTTATCTCCCAGTCATTGCAAAATAGGCATCACTGGGAGACCAAGTTTTTCCAGAGACTCTTATCAACTTGGTTGTCTTTATTTGTGGTTCTTGGGTGTATTTGAAACCACAGTTCCTGCTTCTCACATCAAAAATTTATATTCTTCACTATCTCTACAATACATACCTCTGCTTATATTATGTCATTTTACTGGTTTCTTACTAAAAAAGCAATTTGTCAAGACTTTTTTTGTGGCAATCAGCAAAACTCCTAAATTAGCAGACAGTTCAACAGTTCAAAATCAAAGTCGAAAATCCTTAAAAAATTCTCTGCCAAAATATAGACACTAAACAGAATGCACAAATAAAAAGAATTAATTTGAACAAAGATACACCAACTAAAAAAAAGAAAAGTATAATTTTTTTAGCAGAGACATTTAATTCTGAGCTCACATTAAACAGCAGAGTAGCTTGTTTAAAAACTCGGACCCTCCACTTAGTCTGGACATTGAAAGTTCGTTTTGAAATGCTTTTCACGAAAGTGGAAACTTTGAAAGCGCTTATATACCACAGTGAAAATAATACATACAGTTACATCTGCACTACTCTGCGTTATAGGATTTCCACATGGAATGAATTTAATAGCGTCATTGTAGAGTGACCTCAATAGACTTGGAAAGCATCAAGGACACTGGTTCAAGCATCAATGACCAATGTGAAGGCAGCAGAGAAGTCATTGTGGGAGCATCAGGCAAGTTGAATGAATCAATGTAGACTGCATGGAAAAGAAGCGTCATGCTTGGAATATGGGATAAGCTTACGAAAGGCATTGTATCAAAATGGTGTCATTTTCAATATCATGAGACATATGTCATCTGAAAGCTACAATCTGGATATATTGATATTGTCTCCTTGCTTCCATCATTGCGTCCTACGTTCTGAAGATTGGTAATAATATCAGCTAATAACAACAACCAAAGATAATGCTCAAATCATATTGCTCAGATCATATTGCTCTAATCATATTGCTAAAATCATATTACCATTCACGTAATAATTACATCCTCAACACTGACAATAGTGTACACCGGTTAGGACACCAAGGATGTCTAATCATAAGTTACTGAAGAACTGACGTGGGGGGCTGCATAGTGTAAATGCTACTTGCCACGCATCATCCAGATAACACAAGCTTCCCTCTTCAGCAAAGGTAATAAGTACAAAATAACAAGGCGCTATGCCATTTCACAGGATTTTATGACTCTTTTCCACTCTCCTGGTCTGACCATTGTTGTTGCCAAAGCAAATAATGCAGTCAGCTCGTACAATGCAGCTGAGTTCTGGAATACATGTTGAATACTGATTACCTATAAGGACTACATTATACAGAGCAAGTTCAATTTCTAAGGCATTATCAGTGGTGCTGTAATGAATAAACATCACACTATAACATACACTGTAGATATCGATGTTGTAACTGTCAGTAGTCCCTGTGCTGTTAGATTTTGATGACTCTGATGAATCATGCCCTTAGGCAATCATCAAGAAATGTTTTCTTATGATCAGTCTTTCCTTGGCCACACAGGCATCTGAAGTGGCCTTGAGGATCTTTTTTTGTCATCGGTCAGTCACACAATTGCATTACAAAGAAACTAGTTTGAATCGAGTGTCCCACTTTTTATCACAGAACAAAACCAATTATATGCATTGTCTGTCGTCGATGTTGCAAATTGTGGGAAAATTGCCATATGACCCATCACATGTGATAGAAAGTATGACTTTCAACAAAGTTTTGTTAGTATTTATGAAATAATGTTACTTTTAATCTCTGCAAGTGTGGTGATGATATACAGCAAATTTAATTACAAAAGAAGTAACAATCTATTTTTCATTCGTACCTCCGACCGGTGCTTAAAAACTCCTAAAAATTGCAGAGTACTCGGCAGGCCCGGGCTGAACACATCACATTTTGATACAAAATAGCAGACAATCTGCATAAATGTTAACAAAATGTTAATAAGAGCTTGTTATAAATCTGCTATGTCTGGTTGGCTTGCTCTCTATGATAGATCATAGCCTGAGAAACAGGACAGAAATCTTAAAAATGGCAATTGTATATCAGTCACATCCTGGGACCCATGCAGCTCCTGGGAGACCTTCATATGAACCTGGCCTTTTTAGGTTCACATAGTCAGCCACTAAGCATTCTTGTCTGTCACTGACTCACACGCTGGGCCAAGTACTTAATCAAAAACATAAAATATAATTCTCTGGTTGTATTAGTCTGAAATCTGACTACAGAATAGTAATATTTTAATGATGACGATAATCTTTAGAGACAACAACAATGTGAAGTAATCTAACTTCTGATGGAACAAAAATTTTGTCAGTGTCACTATTTTTGTGACAGTTTTGTCTAAGCACACACTAGGGAGGTATAATATATCCTATACAGAGTATTAGGCTTCCACAGGAGCAGACCAGCAGCCAAGCCAGTTCCCCAGAAGCAGTTGAGCTTAACAAGATTCGTTTGAGGAAGCTATTCATCATTGCATCATACTCCTTTAATGCTACTTGGCTGAATCTTAGATGATTAGGCTATCTCATATAAAATCACGTAAATAAGCCAATTAAACTCCAGGGTGACACATGGAAATGAATAGTGACGTCACTATGAAACTGGGAAGCACTATCTACAAATGTGGAGAACCGAAAAGCCAAAGTTTCATTATCATATCAAAAAACCATAGTACATTTTTACTTATATTTGAGAATTATTTTCCTGGTCCTCCGGTCCTGTACTATCCGTTTTTGTCTTATCATTAAAATTTATATAGATGGGGCTATATAATTCCAATCAGATTATTCAAAGGTTGACTGTTTTTAAACAAAGCCTCACGCTTAATTAACCACTGATTTAAATATTAAAACCTATGCATTATGAGTAAATCGAGTGATTAATAGGCCTACTCAACGTAAGATAGGCCCCTATAATAAATTCAGTTGAAATTACTCCCATCAAATGCAATACAAAAAGAAATAATGACAAATAAGAAATGTAGAAGACATTACAACATGAATGGCATAACAGAAGAAATTCATATTCTCGCTCAGAAAAGTAGAAGCTCTTGACAGACATGGAACCACTCCTTGACTAGACTAAGTCTAGACATTGGACATTCTTTTTTTATCCAAATAACAGCACTAGCAACTATGACATTCACTCTGTACTTCAAACTGCCATATCTTGTATTCCAGAGGAGTGTTTATTGAATTGATTCATTATGAATGGCAATAACATTCGATTGTAACACATGATATTATCATCAAAATAAATTCAGAGTACTAACTCTACGGCTATCTATTCATTCTTGAGATATCCAGCCTGATAGCTTTTATTGTATTTTGACCCCAATTATCTTTGAAAGCAACATAGAATCACGTTTATGTTTTAAATCAGTTGAATTCTCACTGACAACTCTTCGACAGTTTCTCGAGTACCCGTTAAGTATAGAAGAAAAAGAATGAGCCAATGCTGACAGAATGGAAAGGAAGGTTCATGCTTAGAATATGCCATGCAGCTAATAAACAGATACATTGTTTATCCTTTGAGAGTTTGTTTATCTATCGGAAAGACTATGATTTATGTTTGTGCAGTTGAACATTGAAAAAGATTCCAATCTTCAATTCACTCAGGTTTCTTGCAAGTGCTAAAATTTCCATTGTGTTTTTGATGAAACAGATTCTTGTTTCTTCTGTACATAATTGAAATTCCATCCTTGCCACATGAACACCACTCATTGGCCTGGGAGAACGATTTTGTATTGTTATTCATAAAGACAGAAACGATATTGCATCAGGCAGACTAGAAAGAACTGTTTCATTTGACATCGAGGACAACCTAAAATCTTGGACTAGTTTTCAGAAGAAAAGGAAATGAAAATTAATTCAGAGCATTTACAGCAACTGAATGGCCCTTTTCTTTTTGCACCAGGTTTTGTAACTCAACATCATCCCTGAAATCTAATTAACTTTTGGAGGGTATTCATATTACATTATCAGGTTTTTTTCAACAAGATTTTTACAATAATCTTTGGGAACATTTCAGCTAAGCCCCATCAATTAATCTTATAAGATAAGGCCAACCTGAAGAAGAAATAAATAGTTCAGAAAACAAGGATCTCGCAAGGTTAAATTTTACATAAAAGGTAATCATTACATCTTTGGACAAGTCAGAGTTTTCTTTCTAGACTTTATAACCAGGAATAAGTGGTCTTCGGCACAAATGTATGAGTCAGAAATGGCTCATTCTCAGCACATCTTCCTTTTTCATTGACCTTCATCAGGGAGGTCACTCACACTGTGTAATTATATATCTTTATCCTGCCATTACGGCAATTTTGTCTTAATTACAAGCAGATTGGAAATTCGCAGTGTAAAACTTTTTAAAATGTAGCATGTGTGAGCCTCGTCGTTCTTGCTGAAGAACACAGAGTAGCCCCATATATATTTTACGGTGAAAATTTATGTTGCACACACAGTGGGAAGAATGACACAGAAACATAATTTGTGTCATATTTGTCATGGATCTGTTTGATCAATCCATTTTGCAATAGATTGTTTGACAAGGAAAGACAGCATTACTGTATTGCCATTATACACAGTCAACATATTGAATCACACATCATCTTGATATAAATCTGTAGGCCCATATCTGCATCCTCAGCTGACGTTTGCCTGTAACAATCTACAGTCATCTCTCTAGAGACTACCATAATATTTATATTGCCAGATGCACTTATAGAGGAAGCTGGGGCCCATGTGCCATCCTGTAAGACCAAAGAAGCAACATCATGCATGGTATCTAATTCAACTTATACTATTTTGACAGCTACTTACAAAAATCAATCTCTCGAAATCCACAATTATTGTCAAGTTTTGTTTTAATTATCCCTTTCTGCTTCTAACCGTTGAAATCAAACAATTTGTTTACTATTTCCCCTATTGAAGAATCCCATTTTGAATAAGTTGTGACTTGGTGTCTACGGAGGTTAAAAATTTTGGAATTAAGATACATACTCAGAGAACAAATCTGACTTGGAGTATTACAGAACCATCCAATTTGAGTATATCCTCTTAGTCATGTTCTCACTAAATTCACATTCCATGTGAGTAGAAAATGCTAATTCCAATCAAGACTTTCAAATGCTGAGTAGTTAACGGAATTACATGCCTGATTAATGTTCCCACTTCAAGGGAAAGACACTTGCAGAGGCAACAGAGTTGCATTCAGCAAACGGACTTGTGAAATTATCGTGTAAACGAAATATGTCAAGCACAAGTATTCCTATTTCTTAAATGATATCCTCAGAGTTCACAGATCACTGTGGTCACAGCAAGAAACTACAGGTATCGCAGTAAGTCAATACCGTAAAACACATATCACTTCATTATTTCTATATTGTATTGGCATATATCTGTTATCTTACAAGCGAGGGACCCGGGTTCAACCCCCTGGCTGGCCATCATGTTATTCCACGATAACGTCGTTCGTATCAGATGTAAATTTGGAGGTGCTGTTGGCCCAACTTGAAATAAGTCAGTGACTTAGCTTGGGTACCTACGTTAAATGAAAGTACCTTTACCTTTTTTGTTACAGCTCTTCCTGAGGAGCAAGGAGGTACTGCTACTGTAGAATGAACTCATCATACTACTCTTGTTTTTAAGGCTGATCGTGGGACAAAAAGAATTCCAGCACTTGGAAAGAAAAAAATTCTTCTATTGAAAGCACCGATATTAAACAGGACAAAGAGAGGATACTTGCATGTTGAGCTGATAGGTGCATGAAGAGGAAACCATGCACTTAAAAGAAACAGACACATCACACTTCCATTGAAAGCAATGTCTTCAAGAGAAGATTTGTAATCTCCGCTGATCCTATCAATGTGGCTTTCAGTGGAGACTTGTGGGATTTTGTAATTCGCCCTAAGGAGCTTCCCTCTCTGTTTCAAAGAGAAAAAATGCTATCTTCACCATTTACTTCGCTCCAGAGCATAATTATTTTTACATAAACTGTAGTGGTCACTTCAGAATGGAGATTTGCGTTAGGGCTTAAAATTACAAGTCATACATCCATTGCATCCTTCCATTTTTGCAGTAGCCAAAGGTGAAAACGTGTTTCTCATTTTCCATTTTTCAGTTTAATCATTATCGTTTTGAGAAAATAGAAAATGTGTGCTCTTGATTGATTAGGCTTATTGTGTTCAGCACACAAGAGAAGGAACACTATCAGAAAACTATTAACTAATAATTCATAATCTCAAAATGTACATTTATGTGAAATTCGTAAGTTGTGGGTGACTGTAGTCCAGTAGATATGAACCATGAATTATGTACACAAGGCTGTGATTTCAAAGTCAGCTGTGGTCATGGAGGTTGTGAGCAGACCTTCCGTCAATCACTGCTTCACTGCACCCAGCTGTAAACGGGGAAGTTGGATATAGACAGATAAGGAACTTGATTGATTAGTGATGCTAAGAACTTAACCTGACACAAGCTAAAAAAAAAGCCTGAAAAATAGCCTTAGCAGATAAATCATGGAGACATCTCAATAAATGCATGTGAGGATGCCAGGTGTATGTCCCCCACAGGAATGAAACAGATCAAGAATTACCAAAAAGTTGGCTGCATGAGCATGCAGTTGCAATTTCCAGCGTGAAACCCTGAACTGAGAATCATGCTAAGAACTCAACCTGACACAAGCTAAAAATAACAGCCTGAAAAATAGCCTTAGCAGATAAATCATGGAGACATCTCAGTAAATGATCTGTTTATTTTATATGACTGACACTGATCCGTGGTCACATTCAAATTACCCTTCTCCATGCAACCTATATTTGCACAGTAGGGAGACATATCTGATATAGCAGTTCATTCAATATTAATGGTGGCTACAATTCAAATAATCTGAACAAAAAAGATGGGTCTTGAAGCTGGTGGTATAATATGATGTGCCTAAATCCTTGTGTTATAGCCAAAAAGGTCCCAAATTAAATATCAAAATGATGCTAATTTCAAGATCAAAGGCACAGAACAGAGAATAAATTTGGAAGACATATATCACACCAACTATGCTTTAAGAAATACAATAACAAAAGTATGACGTCATTTTGTTATACTTCCACAATTCTTGTATCTGTGGGGTTGCTGTGAAATTACTTTTTACCTGCCAGAAACAATGCTTTCTGCGTAACATCTACTACCTGTTGCTCAGGTGTTTTCACAGAGCTGACTTTTTAATGAAGCTGCTTCTGTGAAATGCTGCACGCAATCCCAAGATTTACTTCAAGAGGAAACTCTGGAGACGAAGGAATTTTCAGCACGTTTGCCTTCAGGGTTCTTCGTCTTTTTGGTTTTTTTTATAGGATTGCAATATTGCAGCTTTTTGTGTGTACATATGAGAATTTGTCTCTGTGGAATAAGGTTTATATCCTTTTTGTTGTGTGTGATAAATTGCATTGAATTTTGTGCTATATAATCACAAGGATTATGGATTAGATAATGATTATCTTCGAGAAAAAATTATTTAAGAATGATTTATTATCCATAATCAATTATACACAAAAATCCTACTGACCTGTTAATATATTTGCTAGATGAGTTTTCATCTATATATATACTAACTCTTGGGAGGTATAACAGAGTTCTAGACTTCCACAGCAGCACAAGATTAGCCCAGCCAGTTACAGATAGGCAGATGAGTTTAACAAGATTTGTGTTGAGGAAGCCATTCATCTTTGGATCAGTGACAAGCCTATTACATAATACTCCTTTAATGCTGCTTGGCTGAATCTCAGATGATTCAGAAATCTCAGATAAATAAGCCAATCAAACGACAGGGAGACAAATGGGGAATAATATTGACATCACCATGGAACCAGGGAGACTCATTTTACGAAATTAAAGGATAAATGGATGTGGGAAGCCATTAGGTCAATTATCATATCAATGCCCGCTGCCTATATCTGACCAGTGTTCCAACGTTATTTCACTGTCCCTGTAGTATCTTGTCAGGTACAGTTATTCAGGATTCAGGGTAGCATAGAAGTGCTACATGAACAGCTCGTCTCGTTTTAAGCTCAAACAAATTGCCAATGTATACCTCTGTGCAACTGGCCAATTTCGTGCTTGCAGCAACAGGTATTGTTGCAGGATTATTTGTGATTAGGATGTCAGACTGTCTGGGTGAACTGTCAAGTCCATACTCCCAAGCCAGACAGATGCCTCAAATGCTCATGGCAACCTGACAAGACTGCTCAGTCAGTCCTTATAAGGCAGGCATGTGGATTGTCGTAAAGTATTTTGTTTATTGGCAAAATTGGCAATTTAAAATAAGCGATGCAAATATTTTCTATTGATCAATCTCATATTTTTTGTATTGGGTTTTGTTGAAAGCTATAGCAGGGTTGTTGTTTGTGCCTAATCAGCATAATTAACTATTAGCAAACTACTCAGCATGTAATTTTCTTTCTTGATCAATGTTCTACATTATTGGAACTTCTCAAATTTCTTGGAAGTAGCAAATTCTCGAATCAGGACACAGACTTAAATTATCAGTGAGAACGTTTACTGGGAGCAGATTTATTCAATGCCAAATAACTTGGAATTTGACTTTGAGTTCCAAAAACCTTCCATTTTGAGAAGATCCCCCTTGCCATATTCGCTCTGAATTAGAATTCCAGTAGAGTGGAAAATGGTAATTCCAATCAAGACTTTCTAATGCTGAGTAGTTAACCACATTCCATGCCTGATTAATGTTCCCACTGCCAGGGGAAAGTAGTGACAGGAGAAACTGATTTGCATTCAGAACTAACTTGTGTAGAAATATGGAATGTGTGTCAGAAATTGTTTCATATGATGTGCTTGTTATAAATGATGGCATAGGTTATATGGATGCTTTTCTTTTGTCAATTCAATAGTTTTCCCCTGTCTACAAGTGGACTGCTCTAGCATTGCCACAGATCAGAACATATGCTGTCTTGTGTTGCCACCTAGTGATAAGTGTGCTATCCGCGAGCTCTTGGTAGCGTCCACATCATCTCGATCAGAGGAACACACACAATTTTGTCTGGAAGACACCGGGGCTGTTTCTAAGTGTGCTGATGGCCTTGTCTACTTCCTTAGAGAATGTGATGGCCGAGTCTGACTCTGGTATACTTCAATGTTGAATAGAAATTTTGTGAATGTGCAATGAAATTGGAACTATTTCTTGAGACAGCAATGACGTAGCATACAAAATCAACTTTTGTGCCAGGTGGCAGCAGCATGCAGTTCTCATTTTCACCAGACTGACTTTTCCCAATAAGATAGGCAGCATGACATGCAAAGTTATCAATCAGCAATGGCTATTTGCCATATCTCCAAAAGTTATTTGTAACATTTTTATGTCCCTCACTGTTCACTTTCGTCCCTTTTACATTAAGGAGGGTTATCATGAAGAGGATATTCATTATATCCTTCACATTTCAAAATATAAAAGAAGTCTTCTGACGAACGAGGAGTCTAACTGTGTTTCTCTTTGAATGCTGGCTTGGCATTATAAAGATATCAGAGCAAATGAAATCATATACATATACAACATGAAAGATTCCAGACACGAGTGCTCATTATTACATTTCAAAATTCTTAGAATTCAAAGTTTACAGCAAGAAACTACATCATGCTTCTGTAGAACTTTAACCCTGCTGGTTGGGCCAGCTCACATTGCTTAGCAAATAAGGAAAGTCCAATTTCACTTATACACAGTTTCAAAGGTAGTACACATAGTTGGAAATCTCTGTGGCAAGTAGTCACTGAAACCAGGATTAAACTTTCTGTATAGATTGCAGTCATGTCTTTTGAAAGTATTCATACGTTTTTGAGAGATCTAATAAAAGGAAATCATCTTCTGATTTGGTGAAATTGATTCAGAACTAAGTGACATAACCTGAACTCGCCATATATAAATAAGAGGCCGACAAGTATTCTGCGAAAGAAAGAGTCATTCTACGGAAAAATGACATACTGTTACTGGCCACAACTACGTTATTAATCTTGGTCATAGAGGGTAAATTGCCAGGAAGGATGATGTATTTTGCAAACACTGCTTGACAATTAATATGAAGGACTGCTTAAGAAATTAATGCTTCTGTATTTTCCTGCCTCATATGCAATACATAATGCTACCTAATCTCAGCTGCACAACGGCTCTCATTATTCCAAAACCAAATTTTATTACATATAATAATGCCCCTTTAATTACTCCAAGAACAAACGATCAAATAATCTATAGATTACCTTCTTGTCCAAAATAAAATCACATTAAATAAAGAGAAAACATTTCTCGCATAGGAAACAGTGACAGCAGATTATTGAAAAGAAAACCTCCTGTAAAGACTGACAAAATCTGATGAGCCACAATGAAAGAAACGGTGATAGGATCTGCAACAGTGCCAAGATTACGCATCTTTGCCGAAAGGGATTGCTTTTAATGGAAGTATGAAGTGTCCTTTCTGCTTAAGAAGTGTGATGCTTCTGATGCAACTAACGAATCAACCATAGAAGCATGCAGCATTGTAGTTCCAAATGTAATTGAATAACATTAATTTTCTTCTTTCACCTTCAGTACTGTATATCCTTTCCAATATCTCACACACTCAGTAAGATGCACATACTTATAAATGTATGCTCCAGTTCCTTCATCCCTAACCCTCTTTACCATGCTAAATAAATGATATGAAGACTCAATGATTAAACCAACAATATAACATAAAAGTTCAGTTGAAATATTTACCTGAGTTTAAAGATATCTAGTGACATTCAAACAAGCATGGAAGTGTCTGGGCATGCAAGTTTGAGTATTTTCCTAGAAAATTTTGGGATTTTAAAGTAGCATGCAAGTGCTTTGACATCCACTTTATGAGGTCTCTGCTCTCTTTTCCAAATGACAAACAAAGAAAACTTTGGCCCTTTAATCGATCTAAAATGTTAAAAGTGCACCTATTAAGTTCAACCAATTACACCCACAGGTTCATGCTTAGACATTAGCTAAAGGCAACTTCAAAGCCATGACATCTTCTTTGAAATCTCATTAACTTTCCACATTCATGGGCTAAACACCTGTTGGTGTGCTGAATTTTCACAGGAATCAGCAAGAAAAGTCTCACTGTAAACAGTTGGATAACATTTTTCTAAAGCACATATAACACAAGAATATTAGTTGCACCTTTACTTTTTGGGAATTACGACAATGAAACTGGCGCATGCTGCTAAGTTATTTCACATAAAGCTGTTCAGTTTCCAAACATTGTGATACAATTAACTATTTGCTACGAGTGAGATTACTTCATATTAGGTTAAGTTGCTCATCTCTACATAATCAAGCAAAATGAAAGAATTGGCTGCCATTTTGAAAAATGGCTGTCCAATAGATAGCTAAGCTAAATCCGAGGTGGCTCCTATCTAAATATGTTTTTTAAGTGTGTGCCAAGTTTCATGCTTTTATTTATAAATGCACACTTTTTTTACAAACCTGTCCCGCTAATAGCACCTTTGCACGAAAGAAAAACACGAAATGCCATTTGCCTCTCCTGCAAAGAAAAAAACAACAACCAACAACACTTTCCAATGACCTCCATTAGTGGTATTACTAATGCCACTAATGACACTTGATTACATGTCTTATGGCTTGTGAAGCGAGCACCTACATGTGAAAAATACACTTATATCTCCGGTATTCTCTGCATCTATGTGGATTTTTCAACGGTTCTGATCAAAGTAACTGACATGCCTTTCTATAAACATGTGCGTCAGGCGCAGCCCACATCTTAAGCAAACAAGTAACACCATGCAGTGTACACTGTACACTGTACTTTCAAGCGCTAATGAGCAGTTTACTGGAATTAGCGCTATACAAGTAACTAATATATTATTATTATTATTATTATTACACCCTTTGAGAGTAACTCCTTACAGTGAAGATGTGTAATCATGGCTGATCCTATCATTTTGGCTCTCATTGGGGCTCATTGGAATTTGTCTGACTCTTCTTGGAGTTCGTCTTTCTTTTTCTTTTTTAAAGAAAAAACAGAGTGCGATAATTAATGTTTACTCAACAGACCAAGCAATAATGATCTATAATGAGATTTGATTCTAATAGGATTTGATTTGGGTCCCCAAATTAAAAGCCATGCTTGCATTCTTTGCATCCTTTGATTTGGGAGTAATCAAAGGAACTTCATTATGTCCTGTATTTAATCATTATTTTTTCAGATAATGGATAAGGTGTGCTTCGTGATTAGTCAGCATTATCTTCAGCAGACATCAGCAGGAATATTTGAGTATCCTTTACATATTGTCAAATGATGTTTGTGCAATAATCCTTCCTAGCAATTTGCCTCACCACCTCAAGATTAATTATGGGGCTGTACGCAGCAATAATATATCAAGTTAGGACAAAATGATTGCTTTTTTTATCTTCAAGAGTCAATACCATTTGACTGAGTTTGTCAAATAGAAAATCGGTGACTTGTTGATACATAAGATTATCCTTTATATACTAGGCCTTTACCTGATGGTGATCATTTGTATGTATATAAATAATATACATTTCTGCTCCATGTTTCTAAATAAATCTCCCTCGACAGACTTTCACCAGACACAGGTCTCAAAAGAAACATCAAAATAATTCTAATTTCTAAGCCTTATTGTCAAATTCAATAACAATAGCATCATACGGGTTATAATTTCCCAATACTTACATCCATGTGGTTGCCCTGAAACAGCTTTTTACCTGCCAAGAAACAACACTTTCTGCATTACTGCTTGTAATAGTTGCTCAGGTGATTTCACAGAGTTGTCTTTTTGGTGAAGCTGCTTAGGTAAAGTACCACATGCAATCCAAAGATTTGCTTCAAGAGAGACGAAAGGAATTTTTTTCAGCACATTTGCCTTCAGGGTTTTTCGTCTTTCTGGCGTTTTGCAAAAAGATTATCAATTCCTTTGGTTATATCATCGCAGCTTTTCATAAGCACAGTTTTCACTGCTATATAAGGATAATATACTTTTTTTCTGCTACAAATTGCATTGGCTTTTGTGTAATATAATCATAAGGATTATGTTTTAGATAATGATTATCTTTGTGGAACATCATTTAGGAATGATTAACTGTTCATTTTTTATTGCAAATAAATATCCTGCTGACCTGTCAATAATTTTGTTGGATCAGTGACAAGCCTATAAAATAATACGCTTTTAATGCTACTTGGCCGGATATCAGATTATCAGGTAGTCTCAGATAAATAAGTCAATCAACTGCCTGGAAGACAAATGGGAAATGTAGTCAGGGTCATACTTTCAAGTTGGAATACATGATTAGTAAATTGTATGATTAGCAATACAGAATGTAGAATCGTGTTAAAATTGCCTTAAATAGTGAAATTCCATATAAAACAGAAATCTGTGTATGAGACATCACAATTTAAAATGGCATAGTAGGCCCTAGAAGAAAATCACATATTCCAGTTAAGAGAAATGGAAGCTCTTGACCGAGATGAACCCCACCGATAAATTACTCTATGTCTAGACATTGGACATTCATAAATCTTTTTGACACTTATCAGTAAAGTAGCAACAGCAAACATAATTGTATATATATTACATATCTATTTGGCCTATTCTAGTTGAGGCATCTATTGCATTATATGTTAGGAATGCCAAAAGCATTCAATTGCAACACATATTATTCAAGTACAATAAATTGCTCTGGAGCTACATTGAACTTCATAAAGACAGCTGAAATAGTAACTCATAACGTTTTGTTGCAGGTTGACCTAATCATCTTTGGAAGCAGGAAGGAATCCCATTGAAGTACCAATGACAGAATTCTAAGGGCAAGTCAGAGGTCTTTGTCAGAACATTACAGAAGTTGAATGAGCAATGAGAAAATGTAGATGGCATAGAATGGCAGGTTCATGTTTGGAATATGCCATGTGGCGCAGGAAACAGATATCGCAGGAAACAGATATTGGTCTAAGGAAAGTGACAGAGAATTTGAGATGTTTTGCAAAGATTTGAATGAGGCAAAAATAATTTTAATATCCTTCATCCTCTCAGGTTTCCCGTAGTAGCTAAATATTAAATCTGATTTTTTTTCTTTTTGCAGATTCGTGCTTCTACATGAAAAATTTGAAATTTCATTCCTGCCACTTGAAGAGTCATAAAATTTATTTTGCATACTTTTTGCTATGACTAGAATAACAAAGACGGCATAAACTCTAAGACTCATAAGCATGTCTTGTGCTGTCATTAGCTGTTCTTTGAACATGAACTGTCTAGTAGTAGTAGTTTATTGACTGTTAAACAGTCCATCAACAAATTTGTACGTCATACACCCAAGATTTCAATAGCTTTTCAAAACTCGATCAAAAAATTCACAAAGAGTCTTTGAATTGTGTCCTGTGCAGAGTTCATTCATTGAAATAGCAACAATCTTAAGAGAGTTTCTGGCTTGCTCTGTAAGTCTACACTGCAGTAACAAATGGATATCACTTTGTATTTCTCTACATGGGCATCTTCGTTCTTCTGGCATAGTTCCAAGCTCAGACAAATAACTAATTTATACATTCATGCAACTGGCCAAATTCCTGTGTGCAGTAACCGATATTATCATTGGATTAATTGTAATTTGGAATGTCAGATTGTCTAGGTAAACTATCACGTCCATACTCTCAAGGCTTACAGATACCTCAAATGATCATGGCAATTTGACAAGACTGCTTAGTCAGTCGTGGGTCTGGCATATGGACTGTTGTTAAGTACTTTATATATATTAGCAATTACAGGGTTGCCACTCGAGTCGGATTTCGAAATTCCCTGACTTTTCCCTGACTTTTCCCTGTCTCGAAACAAGTTTTCCCTGACAACAAAATGGCTCTCGCACAAAATTTTGGATCGCAATTTGCGGGCTTTCGTGAATTTATGTTTCCATTTGAAAAAAAAAAAAAAAGTGGATGATGCTGGGTTGCTCACTCAAGACACCTCCAGCTATAGATTCTTGATTTTAAGCCCACTTCATACCCATCAAACAGGTTAGACTGGCAAATGTCATACATTTCTCTGCCGTTCTAATCACGAAATCATCGACTTTCGTGTCGTTAAATAGTTTTATGCAAAATTTCCCTGACAAAGGTGAGATTTCCCTGACTTTTTGTAAAATCACAAATTTCCCTGACTAATTTCAAAGCTCCCTGACTTTTCCCTGACCTTGAATTTCCCTGACTTTTCCCTGACCAGTGGCAACCCTGAATTAGCTGCTTTTAAGTATACGTTCTTATCATCTTGTTAATTTCAACTGAGTGTCCAGCAGTATCATATATTATCTTAACCAGATGATTCTTCACACTGAGTGACTGACTGAGATAAACAATTCATACCATGTCCACTGTGTACGATTCATGTCCTGACTGGCACCTATAACTTATGTATTAATCATAAAATTGCTTTGTGTGAATGATGGCCACCTGACAGCGATGCTACGGCTTCATAAGGTGGTCAGCCTGCTCAATATTCTTAAATTAATTCCAAATATTTTGACATTATATAATCCGATGTTGTGAGCGAAAAAAATTGTTTTGCAGCTTATTTATAGCAATGAGCACTGTCATATTGGTTGCATAAATGGCAACATTCTAAATACTTTAAAAGCAGTGTCAATAATTCATCTCATACCATGCAATACATTAACCTAGATCAGCATCAAAAACCAATTGTTTCATAAAGGTTTACAGCTTATGATCTTCTCCATTGATCAACGTTTGTTTAGAAGTTGTCAAAGTAATTGGAAGTAGCAAATTTCGAAATTGCTACAACGGCATAACCATTAGAAAGTTCGAAAGAGCAAATTTATCAAATTCTTTATAAACGTCTAGGGATGTTAAGAACTTAACCCCGGGAACTTATCATAGTATTTGACTTGGAATTCCAAAGAACAATCTATTATGAGAACCTCTGTGCAATATTCTCTCTATGCAATTTGGAATTCTAGGAGAGTGGAAATGGTTATTCCAATCAAGACTTTCAAATATAGAGTAGTAAACCAAGTCACTTGCCTAATAAAGTCCCCACTTTAAGGTAAAGCTACCGACAGAAGAAACTGAATTTCAGTCAGCTTCAACTTGTGTGGAAACATGGAGTCAGGATCAGAATACCTGTTTAACTTCTCTCTCGCTTTTTTTAGATAAATACAAAATACAATAGCCCCTTTAATTAAATAAAAAAAGCAACAACAACTATCAACAAATTAAACCTAGGTTCATGCCTAAACACTAGCTAAAGGCAACTTCAAAGACACACTTTATTCACTGATGTCAGATTAACTTTCCAGTGACATGAGTTAGGCACCTGGACTGCCCTGCTTTGTGCAACGTTTTCACAGCAAGAAAAGTTAACAAACAATTTCTTATCTACATAAATGCAGCATATAACATAGAGTGTCAATTACGTATTAGTTAGACATCGATTTGTCGGGTTCTAACATGCATTTTTGTCAGTTATATCCCGACCGAAGGCTGGCCCTCGAACATAAAATAATTACGTAATATAAATGATATAATATTATGTTGAGTTGTTGACAGAAAAAATGATTATCAAATTTAATGCTTTAGTGAAAATAAAGTTGTTCAAAATTAGATATATACAATTTCTAGGCTTTCAAAGTTGAGTAGATATGTTCAAATTAGTGTTGTGGTAATTACTGGCTTAACTTTCAACATAACATTATTCAGTTGTTTGCACAATTAAGATGATTAATAATTTTTGTTGCATGTTTTTTTTTTCATCTTTTGATATTGGAGTTATAAAAGGGGAAGCATTATGTCATAACATATATTTTGGAATAATGAGCCTCTGAGAATAGCAACATTGTCTATAGAAGACAGGGCAGGATTGTACAGAAGCATTCATTTTGTTGGCAATCCTTCATATTAATTAGTCAAGCAGTGTTTGCACAATTCATCATCCTTCCTGACAATTTGTTCTCTGTGACCAAGATTAATGACGCAGTTGTAACCAGTAACACTATATCAATTTTTTTGAGGAATGACTCTTTTTTTTCCACATAATATATTTTTCGTCCTGCAAAGGATTAGTATAAGGCTAGATGTATGTTGTTGACTGGCATCAAAATGTAGCCGTTCATCTTCATACGCTTTTTTTCGTACTTGGTATGTGCATGCTATTCATCTGTCAACTTGACAATCCTATTAAGAAAGACGGAATGACATCTCTAGTCTAGCCTCTCATATTTGACAGTAGCCTTACAGTTGATGAATGTCAAGTGCTTACAGACTTGGAGTGAAATGCTCCTTGTGAGGACATATCCCTACCCATGCTATGTCATTCTGTATGACTCAAAATCAATTTGTAGAGTACAATGCTATGCTAAAACAAGTCACCAACTAAGTAGAGTATCAAAAACTCAAAGAGGTCAAAACATACTAAATGACAACTTGACAGTTCACTTCAGTGCATTGGATTGGACCTGCTGTGAAGTCATTGATGTCCACTAGCAGCTGAATATTGGTACTCATCATTTGTTGACTATAAGTATGTATGACCGTCAAGCCAGCATACGAGCATATGGTGTAGCATCATGCAATTATAATTCACGGACCCCTCCTGCTACTCCAACCAAACTACAGGCGTTCCGGTCTCTACAATATATAGCTGGGTTTGCTGTTTCTGAAATTGCCGTCACAGAAAGTAAGAGGTGTGTTTTTCTTATAACATTACCCCTCCCCTCCCATGTTTTCATGGTTGCTATACTAGTTGTAGAAATTTAATCGAGTCACATTAATTGTCTTCTTTGACATACAGAATACAACGCACACTTCTACACCCTCCAGGTTTGCCTTCATCCATTAGTGCGCGTATTATACACGGTATTACCATGTTCATGCGTCATTCTCAAAAAGGATAAATCATAGCCACCTCAGATATCACCATTTAACTTTTAAGCCAGGTTACTAATCTAAATAATCAAATTAAAGAGTAAAAGCAATTTTAATTGAAATATTACATTTTGAATCTTCATTGCAATGTGCTGTAGCATGCAGCTTCTTTAACAACAACTTCAAACTGAGAAAACTTTAGCCCTTTAATAACTCAAAAAGGTAAAAGTGCACCTATTACCTCAACCAATTATAATTACACCCACAGGTTCATGCTTAGACATTAGCTACAGGCAACTTCAAAGACATGCCATCTGCTTTGAAATCTCATTAAATTTCCAGTTGCAAGGGTTACACACCTGTTGGTGTGCAGCATTTTCACAGGACTCAGCAAGAAAAGTCTCTACAAAGTTGGACAACTATTTTTTCTGAAGCAAACATACACCGGAATTTTAGTTGCACCTTTATTTTTCGGCACTGTAAAATTTGAAAACTGTGTTGAAGCAATAATTTGAGCTGTGTGAGAATGTTAATAATTTTCAAGCTGTGATAGCTCAATCCTATAAGTTGTCAAGGTATGATAGCTCAATGCTGTAAGTTGTCCAAACGAATCATAACATTAAGCTGTAAAAACATGAAAGCTTCAGTTGTTGCAGATAGCTTGACATCTCAGTCATACCACATATAGCGCCATCTATGTCCTCATCTGCTTTTATCGGGCAATCATTGAGAGTATTCTCACAAGATCAATTACAGTTTGGTTTGAGGCTACTTCCAAAGAAGATCTGAAGAAACTCCATTCAATCATCAGACAGGCAGAGAAGATCATAAATGCTACATTACCACCGCTACAAACTCTATTCGAACGAAGAGCCCTCAACAGGACACTCCTCATTATTCGTGATGAAAATCACCCAGCAAATGAACTATTTACATTTTTAAGATCTGGTAAACGTCTAAGAACTTTCTATGGTAACAAGCGTTTTACCAATAGCTTTTATCCATCTGCTGTGCGTGTCTTTAACAGATCAAATTTGAAATGACTTTTATTTTTGTAATAATCTCTGAAATGTTTAATTTACCTTTTTAATTTTTTGTTTCTCTATATGATAATTGTTCTTGTATGGCTATACTCTTGATGCAGCACATTGTATTCCAATTTCACATTGGCTAAATAAACTACTACTACTACTACTACTACTACTACATCTATAACAAGCACTTCTCATAAGACTGCATTTAGTTTTAAATAATTATTTACTTACAAGAAAAAAGAACATTTATATTACACTATCCCAGAGAAAAAATGAGTAGCACACCACTTTAGCTGGTTACTTTTTTATTTTTGTCTCTCTTAAATTATTTTGTGAAGGCAATTAGATGCATGCTTTCACACGTCAACCAACATTTCCAAGTCAGATGTGTGTTCAAATATAGGCTTCTAGCAATGTATACCAACTGAGATGAGCCAGAGGCCATTGGGATTTGTTCACAAGAAATTAATTTTAAATCTACTTGTGATGCAATGGTCTTTGTTGAATGCATCTTGAGCCTGTCCATGGTGTGCTAAAATGAAGCATACTGGATCAGGTGGATCCCCTTGAGAGATCAAATAATATTTTGGGATTACAGCCCATATTATTCATAAATAACTTTATAAGACAGTTCACACAAATATAAATCAAAAACAACTAAAAATAAGTCAACACAGCTCAAAATTTTGAGTTGTGTCAGCTTGGATCAATAAGTCAACGAAACTCAATATTTTGAGCTGTAAGTCAACACAGCTCATTGTTTTGAGTTTTCTCAGCTTGAATACCTTAGTCAACATAGCTTAGTATTTTGAGCTATCTCAGCTCAGTATTTTGAGTTATCTCAGCTTAAAACATTAATCTATTTTAGCTCAATCAACTTGTGCAACCATCTCACTCAATCAATTGAGCTGAATCAGTGCCTCCGATTTTACAGTGGGGGATATGACAATGAAACTGAAACATGTTACAAACCAAAAGATAACACTGTACATGGGCAATCTGGGATTGTTACATTATTAACTAGGATGTGTGGGATTATTCATATGATTTGTGGCTAATATCTGTGTAGTCCTTGCAACATCTAGTCGAAATGAAACACCAAACAAACTTTCCGGAGGACTTTCTTCGCTCATACTCAGAAGTCAAAGGAAAAATGATGAAGCACCTTTCCATAAGATATAAAAATAAGAGAAAAAGACAACAACACTTTCCTTTGACCTCCATTAGAGAAGTCACTAATGCCACTAATGACACTTGATTATGTCTCTTATGGCTGCCGCCTCCCGAGCACCCGACGATAAAAAAAAAGCTAACTGTATCTTCAGTATTCTCTACATGTAAGGATAGAATGTTAAGTATTCTCTTTTATTTCTGGGATATAGGTGTGCTTTGTGATTTGTGAGCATTATCTTCAGCAGACACGAGCAGGATTAATACAAGAATATTCGACAGCAATCCTTCATTGTTTGTGGAATAATCCTTCCTTGCAATTTGTCCCATGGACATGAGTAAGATTAATTACGAGACTTCTAAGTGTTAACCGCAATAATATATCAAGTTATGACACAATGATATTTTTATGCCTGCACACCAATAATAGTTACCAAGTTTGTTACATACAAAGAAAAACCGAGACGAAGCGTTCATACAAGGTTTTTATGTATAAATCAAACCTTACAAACTAAGGTGGATCATTGACAAGTAAATGCATCTGTGCCCCTTTTCAACAGTAAACCTCATTCGATGGAAAATTATCTGTGTCATTTATAAGAAGCATCACGGTGATGCTTATCTCTACGTCAGAAGCACAATATTTCTTGAAGCAAATAGTTTTATGTATGACCAGCCATGCTATTGAAATGAGTACGTCTCATCAATGCGGTATTCTTATTTTATTTATAAATCTGTCGCAACGTTGCTCCGAAGTTGTTTTTTACCTGCCCTGAAACAACACATTTTGCATTACTACCTGTTGCTCAAGTGTCCTCACAGCCAACTTTTAATGACGCTGCTTTGGCAACATGCCACATGCAATCTCAAGATTTGCTGTCAGAGGAACCTGTAGAGATGAGAGGAATTTTCAGCACGTTTGCCTTCAGTGGTTGTTTATTTTTCTGGTGGCTTGAAAAAGGATGCCTTTTCATATGAATACTGCAGGGTTTCGTAAATTTGCCTTTGTTTGATAATGCCTAAATTCTTTTTCTTTTGTCCTATCAATTTTAGCAACTGTTTTGTTAATTAAAATACGCAAAACATCACAGTCCAATTACGTTTTGAGGCTTCTTCATTTCCGATGAATTAATCGATAAAATCCTGTGGGCACATATGAACTTGATTTATTTTCGTAATTACTATTAGTCCAGATTAATCATCAAATTGTCAATTAAACCACTGACAAAATTTTTTTTCAAATGGTAGGAGCAATTTTTGGGATGGCTTGAATCTTGATTCTCTTGTGTTTTCTAATGTTTTTAGGCTCCAAAACAAAAACGATGTGGGTGTATGGTTAATCATCAGTTGCGATAGCCAGTGCTCAATCAAAAACTTCTTTCTGAGCATCGCTTGATGCATGATTTTCTATCTAATATCAAGAATTGTTCCACACATAGTGAAACCTTTCCTACAATACATACTGTGTATATAATGAGGTAGGCCTTACTATTTGCAGAAAAAAAGTGCTTCCTTTCCAAACGGGAAGAAAACATCGTCATTTGGCATACATTTCCATTGACCTCCATTAGGAAGTCACTAATGTTGTGCAATCATGCCTCCTTTGGATGTTTAGTTGTAATTTTTGTTATTTCCAGCAGGTGGAAAGAGTCCTAGATGCTTTGTCTCATGCCACATGTGCAGAACAGTTACTGTTACAAGTTAAGCCGTGACTTTCACAGCAAAGTTTCTTTATCAACAAAATGATGGTACTTTGTATACAATTTTCAGTAAACTACGATGGTGTAAAGTTACTGCTAAGTTGCAAAGGGTTGTTTAGGTTCTACATACCACAGCGTTACCAGCTGTATGCGTCAATTTTTCATTTCGTTTCACCCACCTGCAAATAGAAAAGACATAAATTTAGAATAAATAGCAATATGATAAATAACAATGAGTGCTAACACTGCACAATCACATAACTCTGCATACGTCTGAAGAGCTCATGTTGATCTCTCTTACTACAGCATTCTATTGTTTCTCTACTTCTACACGTCAATTCTTTCATTTTGAAAATGTCTAGCATTATGAGCACAGTGTGACGTACAATGGTATGGTCACCATCGCCATGGCACTATCAGTGTATACAGGAAAATTCAAAATAAGGCAATTCTGAAGTAATTACTTCACCTCACGCGTAAGATTGGTATATCACATCTACCATCATATATCATAATGTAGCAAGACCTGTTATCCAATTTCCCTGTTTATCAATCAATATGCACTAATTACTGTTATACTGGTGTATAATCCAGTACCTTTTTGAGCGGCTGACTGTCTGCAGACTCATGTGTTTTGTTTTTTTTGCCTGATATTGCAGGTCAGCCAGACAGCACCACAGACAGCAATCAATTGGCTTATTCAGCAGCTGTTCAGTTCAACAAGATAAGTGTGCAAAGGAAGCCATTTATCCAAGATTACACACAGCTACTACATACTACTCTTTATAAATGTCATCAACAGGTTTTCAGCAAAATCTTTAGTGGTTACAAAAAACCTAATCTCAAAGCTGGTGTCTATAAAGGTAAGTTTAAAATAATAGTGTAAAAACAAGATTACTCAATTATGATATGTTTCAATTACTTTACTGATCTGAATTGAAAGGTACAATGAATACTAGATCTGCCAAAACAGAAATGAACTTTTGCTTGGTATCAGTCTGGAGAGTTATTTGGTCATTGTCCACAGATATTACTATTATTATTATATTTTTAGAAATTTTCGTCTCAGGCATTTTCAATACCCATTCTGTACAACTGAAATCTATTCCATAGAGAAATCTCATTGTCTATACATATAGAATATACCCCCGTGAACCTTGTCACTCTAGTGGTATTATATCAGAACACATCTGGTTTCCTTTGACAGTTAATTTGTATTTTTGTGACGCACCAAGATTGAACCAAAGATAGACATCCAATAGCTCTCCTGTAGCAGTGTACAAAAATATGCGACCTGCTCCACCATAATGAGTTCAAAGTAGGCAGTTAATACTTCCCAGAAATTAGCAAAAATGTTATTTAGACCTTGGTACCACGTTTTAGAGTAAGTTATTTTCTTTGAAAAAATAAGACCATTTTTTTTACAGAGAAATAGATTTCAAATTATCAAAATTGGGTTTCCTTCTCATCAATCAACCCTCGTGAGTGCCCAGAACTGGGCTTAGAGGGCTGCACTTACCATATCTATCTATCTATCTATCTATCTATCTATCTATCTATCTATCTATCTATCTATCTATCTATCTATCTATCTATCTATCAAATTTTCTTAGTTCTTTCATTGCCATAGTGGGAAATTCAAATGCCATTTTCTCAAAGTTTAATATTTCGCATCATCACTCTTTGGGGTGCCATATCTTTGGATTGGATGGAGATATCAAAACATATGAACCATCATTTTAAAGCCTAATTCCAGTAGAATTAAGTCATTTTCACAACTGAATAAGACAGGAGGTCGACTTTGTTGTTTTTTTCTCTTCATCATGTTCATGACTAGTGTGTCAAGGATAAAAAAATAAAGGCAAATTGCTCTCATTTACCTTTCATATAGGCCTTATACATACAAAATAAAATCAGGTCATATCAATACTACTATTACTAGTATTAGTACACAGACATATATTGGCTTAGTTCTTCCCAGCTAGAGCATTGGTTTACAATGATATTTCTTTGAAATATTTCTCAACCCAATAAAGCATGATTGCATTATGGCCATGAATAATTTGTATGGCATAAAACTTCAAAGAAAATGTCCAATTGATCTTCTCCATCACATCTATGATTAAGACTTCTTTCCCTGTGATCAGGCAGCATTATCAGCAGTGCGCAAGAGTGAGGATAATACAGGAACATAATTTGTCAAATATTCCGGAGCATTTGTAATGGCAATGTTTGATCAATTCATCATCCAGAAGATTGCTTGCACTGGTGAGACTAATTATCTGATTCTGTTAATTTTAGAGATAAGATAATGAACCAGGAACCATACATCAAACAAGCTAGAAAGGGCAATATTCGCACAATGTTTTACTTGAAAATAGAGCATAATAATTATTCACGCTACTTTAAATTGTCTGATGTTGTGAACTGAACAAAATGTCCAACCATAACGCTAAACATTCAACAAAAGTTTTGTCTATCATTTTCGTCCATATAGGAAAACTATTGCACTCAATCAACATCTTCTGATTGGAAATTGAATATTTTGGATCCATACATGTATTGAAAAGTTCAAGTATCATATTTTATTAGGCTTTTAATTTTAAGAATAATTTGAGATTCACATTGATATTGATGAAGAATGCATTTATAAGATAGATACTCCAAGATACTCCAACATACAACTGTGTCACAAATTGAAATGCAGCTGATACTGCCAAGAAAACATCAAACCTGATGATCAAACATTCGAAATGATAACATCTTGCTTAATTATATTCATTAGGGAAGACAGCTCACCTTGATTTAAGGTAGTTGTCTGTCACGACCACTACGATTACATAAATGTCACCTGAGGAAGTGTACAAAATACTGTACATAGACTTGAAAGGGAATCATGCTATGAAGGTGGTGTGAGGAAATATAAAATGTACAGGGGTGGATCCAGAACTTTATTTTCTAAGTGAAAATAGACTAAAAGAATACGATTCTTGTGATTTGTTTTTCAATAATAAAACCTACAGACCCAAGCAAGGGGGTTTAAATTTTCAAAACCCCAGTCCCTGCTGGATCTGCTTCTGTGGGAAGTTTCACGAAGAAGGTGAAGAGAATGAATAAAAAAGGCAACTGAAGAAGTAAATTACAAGGAGGGATCCAGGACATGATGACTTCATGACAGATAAAAAGAGCACAATAAAGGCTTTGTGGGCAGACACATGTAGCTCAATACAATAATTAATGTATATTAGTAGGTAATTCTTCGCTTAATTTTTAAAGAAAGAAAAAAAGACATTTCACCAAATATTCTACTTGTCCTTGTGAGATTGTCTTTGGAGGAGTTTGCATTATTAATCTCTTTGAGGTTGTGGCTAATAGTGATTTCATTCCCAGAATGTTGTCTGACAAAGTTTTGATGTTTTAGTGGATATCTCCCGAGAACTTAGTTGACGTTTCTTGGTAGTCAAAGAGATTTATAGTGCAGTATACTGTCACTCAGGGACAGTTTCATAATTTAATCAAGGCATCTGGAGCTTTCACGACCCACAGCTTCCTTTTGCTATGAAGGTGCACTTCAGGAACTGACAACAGAATAAAGTGTTTGGATTTCCCAGGAGAAGTGGCTTTTATGGACCTTGAAACCAAGACACTCTCGACAGGACTTAAGTAGTTGTCAAGAAAAACATGAATAGATAGATTAAAAGATCTATACAGGGAGAGGTAATTAGTACAAGATGTTATTATGTAATCAAGAAAACATTTTTTGGAGAAAAAAAAGGCAATTTCAGTTTGCCAGGTAATGTAATTACCCGCGGTGGGGATGGAAATGCTGCCCTCTACCACTGCCGCCCTAATGAATGCTTGACTTTATCTGTAATGCCGTATGTCTATTTATCCATTTATTTGTCTATGCATTCCAAAAATCATTGATGTTCTGCTCCATGATCAGTCTGGGTGCAGTATCACTGTAGCCATTTCACAAAATCACACCTGCATTGTGGTCACACTGCCCCAGATTTATATATTTAGGCCAGAGTTTCCCAGAATTAGCATAATATTTCAACAGCGAGCAATTGTATCCTTATGAAACTTGTAATTAATAGATTAATTAAATATAGTAGCCATTAATGATTTTGATTTTATTCAAAATTTAAAAATGGAAAGTATCGATGCAAATCAATTAAACATTAATTGCTTATTTTATCATTTCAATATTACTGTAGAGTGCAAAAGCATTTAATGCTCAGAACTGATTTACAGTAAGTCCTCATCACAGTGACTGTATGCAACTTCCTTTGAGGTGAGTGTTTTTTTTCATTTTTGGGAGATAGCCTTTCTTTGAATATGGTATACTAAAATTGAATTACAACACCACATAGATATTATCCAATGCAGATTGGTCTTAACTTGTATTTAGTTTGTGTAGAGATACATGTGCTCCGATATTTCTGCACTTCATTCTTTAACTATTATGAGGATGTTGAAATTCAATTAACTTAAGAGTTAAATATTTTTCAAGTGCTGCTACATGTATATACTATGTTTCAATTACAAGATATCTGAGCGAAATTTCATTGTCTATTTCATTTTCTTATGAACAATGAAATATATGATTTTTTCTATGCGTTTGTCTCAATTGAATTCCTTGCAAGATTAATTAATTGATGGCTTCAAAGAAATACAATTGCAACATTAAGTTTTCCTTATATATATAAAGGCTATTTCTCATATTCTCATATGTTGTCAAAGATATTTGACAATAATTTGAAACTAGATACATATACATGCTCTTAGCTTCATGTTATAAAGAGTACTATGCTATTCATTCTGTTTGGCAAATACATCATAAATATTCCTGACAGCACTGCATTAATATGAGAAATTCAATTATGAAAGGAAATCTGGTATTGCCTTGCAATGTTGAAAGATAAAAAGGAGTCGTAATGAATGAAAGATTACCACTCAATATTTGCTCAGCTTTTTGAGAAAACAAAGAAGAAGTGTCCTTAATGGAAATTGAATTAATAAATTGCAGGAGATTAAATTCCTTGTTTAAAGAGGTTTTGGTGGCTTTTCACAGATTAAGATTGTTCAAACCTCCCTCAAAGATACACAGGATACACATTACCATTGCCTAAAACCACCCAGTCAACAATTTTACCTCACTGTGATATATCTGTGAGCTCTTCAAAGACACCTTGAAAGCTCACAGAAAAGACCTCACATCAACCTCATTTTGAAGCCAGTCAATGAGGGTGATTTGAGCTCAAAAGTTGAGGTCACACTGTGAGCTCCCTGTGAGCCTAATGTGAGGTCTCATAGTGAGATTCATGTGAGCCTCTTGTGAGCTTTCTGTGAGCTCTCTGTGAGCCTTTTCTGAGGTAAACTCTGCAAGGTGAACTTTCTGTGACCTCTGCAGGGTGAACTGCCTGTGACCTCAAATCACGCTCATTCACCTCTTCAGGAGTTAGATAAATACACATACAGAATAGCAAGTTTGTTCACTCATTTTATTTGTCAAATCACATTGCTGGATGGGGGGGGGGCTTTATTCAAATCTCTTCAATCTTCATTCCTGCAGTCCAACCCATACAAACCAACCAGCAACCTCAAACAAAATAAAAATAGTACAAATACATGTATGTGCTACATATAATATATCAGCAAATTCAATAATGTCCCACGTATATATATAATACTGTGTGTGTGGTTGATGTCTAATTATCTAATTATTCCAAGATAAATTGTCAATTAAAATGGAAAACATTACTAGTTCATACATATCAAAACTGCATGTGTTTGTTTAGTGCAATGGCTCCTGATACCAAATGGCAGTTAAAAGATTGTGCCAAAACTGCTGTATAATTTAACTGTCAAAACACATATAGTAGTCATTTTCCGGATGCTTAATTTCTATGCCTGTGGAATCACTAAGTGTTTAAACCCATGCTAACATAATTTTCAAATCTACAAACTATATAAAAGTGTACTTACATGCATTATTTCATCTCCCAAATTTCCCTGTTACATGTTGATTCAAAATGGTGGATGGAATGTTGTGATGGCCATGTGATGTCACTTCCTGTCACAAAGACCTCACAATGTGAGCTCTCTGTGAGATCTCATAGTGGCACCGTCATTTGTGAGCTCACTGTGGGCTCAAAGAGAGCTCACATTTTTACCTCAGCATGTGAGATTTCTGTGAGCTCTGCATGAGGTAGAAATGCATGAGGTCACAATTAGAGCTCTCTGTGACATATCTGTGTGATTTCCTTGTCACCTCCCTGAGAGTTGTAATAGTGACACCATGATATGTGAGCTCACTGTGAGCTCGTAGAGGGCTCACATTTTGACCTCAGTATTCGAGATTTCAGAGAGCTCTGCATGAGATAAAAATGCATGAGGTCACAAGGTGCAAGGTCACTGTGATGTCTTGATGACACTCTCAAGCATGACATCACCATGTGAGTTTCTTGTGATCTCACAGTGAGTGCTGTGCAGACTCAAATGTTGACTGGGCATAGAAGTGTGTGTGACACTGTACAGTTTAGATGGGTCAACAAAGCCTGGTCAACTAGTTACAATAAAGAGAACGGTTTCACTGGTACGAATTAAATTTACATTGTGAGTAATGATTGTAGATAATGCGTGATGTTCATGCTTTCAACAAGGGAACCATGGAGGCCATTAAATTTTGCTTAGTCATGATTAAATTGATTTGTCATCTAAGTGACTTCATTATATGTATATTATTCATTTATGACCTACTGACACGAAGTATCAGTCTACTTAAACATGCAAGAGATAACTTCTTAGATACGTGGCACTCTCTTTCCCTATAAAAAGTAAACCTGATCTTATAATATGTGAAAAAGGTTGTGAGTGGTCTGTCATTAATTTATATAGGATATGCCCATACATTTAGTACAGCTCTTCGTCACACATTTCGAAGTGTATTCTGAACAGATGTATGCCTAAAACAATGAAGCAGAATAGAGCACCTTTTGTGTGAAAATAAAAACACTCATTATCACTGTAGTAACATACTTTTACCCAACTGTGCAAAGGTTGGCCAGCCCTACATAGTTATTTTCTATTACAAATCTTAGACTTGTTCTCAGACCCTATTTTAATTTTATGTAGCACATACAGAAGGGTAATTCAAAGGTTATGACAAAAGTCATTGAAAGGCCTCTCTATAATTACATATGGGTCATCCCACTTCTTAAGCAAACTGGACACATCACACTTCCATTGGGAGTAACTCCTTACGGAAAAGATGTGTAATCTTTGCTAATCCAATAATTGTGGCTCTCATTAGGGCTCATGGGAATTTGTCATATCCATCTTAGGGTTTGTTTATCCTTTTATTTTCCTCGTAAAATCAGAATGCTACTATCAGTGTTTACTTCACAGACCAAGCAATAATCAACCATAATGAGATTTCATTCTAATAGGATTTGATTTGGGTCTCCAAAATACATGTCATGCGCTCTTTGCACCCTTTGATTTTGGAGTAATCAAAGGAGCTCCATTATGCCCTATCTTTTTTATTTCTGAGATAATAGATAAGGTGTGCTTTGAAATGAGTCGGCATTATCTTCAGCAGGCATGAGCAGGATTAACGCAAGAATCTTCATCAGCAATCCTTCATATATTGTCAAATGATGTTTGTGCAATACTCATTCCCAGCCATTTGCCCACACAAGCAAGATAAATCATGGGACTATAAACGACAATAATATATCAAGTTATGACATGATGATTCCCTTTTTCATGCCTGCACACCAAGAATACGCAAGTCAATGTAATTTGGCAGAGTTTGCTGTGTAATGAAAAACCGGAACGAAGATTAATCTGTATATGCCTTGCAAAACAATGGGAAACACCTTGTTTTCAAAAAATCACCTAACACCAGTCTCATACGAAACATCAAAATGATGCTTGTGTCCAAATCAAAGGCATAGAACGGAGAATACATCTGAATGACATACTTTACAACAAACCAGCCATGAAATACAATGACGTAAGACTAAGTCTTATCATATGCTTTTTTTTTCATTTTTAGTTATTGTAGCTCCTGCAGGGTTGCTCATGAATTGCTTTTTACCTGCCCTAGAACAACAGTTTTTGCATTACTACCTGTTGCTCAGGTGTCCTCACAGAGCTGACTTTTAATGAAGCTGCTTTGGTAACATGCCACATGCAATCTCAAGATTTGCTGTTAGAGGAATCTGTAGAGATGAGAGGAATTTTCAGCACGTTTGCCTTCAGGGTTTTTAGTTTTTTCTGGTGCTAAAAAAGGATGCCTTTTCATATGAATACTGCAGGTTTTCTTGAATTTCCCATTGTTGGATAAAGGCAAAATTCTTGTTCTTTCGTCCAATCAATTTTAGCAACTGTTTTGTTAATCAAAATACAAAAAAAAGCATAGTCCATGAACTAGCTTTACAAGGAGTTCATGTTAATCTCTTTACAACTGTATTCTGTGGTATCTCTACTTCTACACATCAAATTTTGCATCTATATGTCTTTCCCCATTGCAAAATTTGGACCAATGATATTGTTAACACAGCCTGAAGTACCATTAATTGCTAGATAGGTATAAACACTGATGGGTATGCCAATCTATAAATGGTATGGTGACTACGGCATTATCATTGTGCATAATACATGCAATTCTGAAGTCCTTTCTTCAGCTCACCCATAAGTTTGGTATTTTTACCATCATATATCTTAAGGTAGTAAGACCTATTGACTGGTTTGCATGTTTATTGATTAAAGTGCACCGATCATCTTTTTACAGCTACTCTGCTGACTCTTCAAGAGCCCATCTTTTTGCTGTCTCGTTTTTTTTCCCCCTTATATTACAGGTCAGCCAGACAGCACCACACACACAGCAATCAATCGGCTTATTCAGCAGCTGTTCACTTCAACAAGATTAGTGAGCAAAGGAAGCTGTTTATCCCAGATTACATACAACTACTACATACTACTCCTTATAAATGTCATCAACAAGTTTTCAGCAAAATCTTTAGTGGTTTCAAAAACCTAGTCTCAAAGCTGGTGTCCAAGGTAAATTAAGAGTTAGAGTGTACATGCACAATTGCAAAAATACATTATGTTTCAATTAATATACTAATCTGGATATAAAAGTACAATGAATACTGGATCCACCGACACAAAAATGGTGATTGGCTAGATATCAGTTTGGAAAGATAAATAGAATATTAAATGCTACATAGTTCACAAATATCGCTATTATTATTATATCACAACTAAAAGAGCCATCGTTCCAGCCATACTTCCTTGAAATAGGAGATTATCATCTCATGTATAGTGAACCCTTATGTATAACAAAAAATTATTCAATATAAAGAAGAGGCTATTATATAGACATCCCTACCTTATCTGTATTATATCAGGATACATCTGGTTTCCTTTGACAGTTTATTTCGTATTTTGTGTGACACACCAAGATTGAACCTCAGATTTTTTTTGATTTTTAAATTTTTATTTTATTTAGAATATGTTTTAAAAGGGTTACCATATCAGACAACTGTTTTTCAATGGGCCCTTTGTAATACAATATAATATATGTATGAAATATAAATAGGTAAATGCAATTAAAAACATGTAAAATCGGTAGTACTCATTGGCGTAACATTATAAATTAAAATCAGATAACAGTAATATATACTTAACATAAAGTCACAATAAGTAAACCAGTTAAAATAAACATAACATATCACTAAAGCTTCTTATCACAGTCATACATAAACACAATTCCTTGTTTATATCACAGTCTCATAATAATTACGATCATATATATCCTCCTCTTAACCAACAATTATGTCTTCAATAGGCTGCTTTTTAACAAATTTCTTTAATTGCAACTTAAACGTTTCTAAATTATTGCAGTCTATCAAATAAGCAGGTAATGCATTCCAGGACCTAGCTCCTCTGTAAAAAAACATTTTCTTAGGAAATAGATAGACATCCAATTGCTCTCCTGAGCAAATAACGTACATCCATCTCATATCATTTCATGCTTTAATTGGTGATACAAAATAGACTAGTTTGAATATTCCGTGAAGTATAAAGAAGGTTTAATTTGTAATCTGCCATGCAGAGTCAATAGATTGGTAACACTGTTGAAAAGGTCTTTTCATTGTTTCATTGTCTATGAGGCCTTATACGAACACAATAAAGTTTGCAATATCAATACTACTATTAGTACTTATACTCGCACATGTGGTATCAATGCTGTCATTTTATTTGCTATGAAAAAAAAAAATTAAGTGGAAGGGCATTTTCAAATTTATATAACTCCATTGCAAGCAGGATGAATCAGCATCAGTACCTCAATGGGAATTAAGTCATGGGAAGTTTAGTAAAAAAGTAGTAGTATCACTCACATAGATTTGCCAGATTTCAGACACAATAGAATAAGATCTTCACCCAGTAAGAGCATTGGCTTACGTTGATATTTCTTTGAAATAATTCTCAACCCGATAAAGCATGATTGCTTTATGGCTATGAATAATTTGTATGGCATAAAACTTCAAAGGAAATGTCCATTTGATCTTCTCCATCACATGAATGATTCAGACTTTTTTCTCTTCGGAGTATTCAAGGGAGTTCCATTTTTTTGTATCTTAAATAATTTATTTCAACAATAGTAGATAAGACGTGGTATGTGATAGGGCAGCATTATATGCAATGCACAAGAGTAAGAATAATACAGGAAGCAATTTGTCAGAAATGGCTCAACGCTTGTCATAGCAATGTTTGATCAATCCATCATCCAAAATAATTGCTTGCTTCGGTAGGACTATTTATCTGATTAAAGATAAGATATCAAGCAGGAACCATAAATCAAACAATGCTGTGAGGGGGGGGGGGGTAGTTTTTGCGCAATATTCTATTGATATATACACAGCTTAATAGTTATTCTATCTGCTCTAAATCTTTCAAATAATAGATTTTAAAGTTGAACACAAAATCATTGTAAATGAAACATTAAACAAAAATGTTCCTTCTAGTTTTCTGCATGCATGAGAACAATTGTATTCCATCCACAACAGTAACTATTGTTACAATCGAAAATTTTCATTTGGATTTGAAGTATTTTAGTTGTATTGAAATGTTCAAGTATTATATGGTATGCCATTGGTATGGTATGGTTATTTATTTTCAATTATTACTTGAGATTCGCATTGGGATTTCAGAAGTTGTCATTTATGAGATAGCCTACTCCAAAAAAAATATGTGCCACTAATAGAAATGCAACTCAAAGCCCTAAATAAACATCAAACTTGATGATCAAAGGTTTGACATAATGACATCTTACTTGATTATATTCATTAGGGAAGACAGCTCGCCTTAATTTAAGGTAGATGTCTTTCATTTAATATGTTCAAGATCAAATGAATTTCTCCTGAGGACGTGTACCTACTAATGTGTACTGACTTCAAAAGGAATCATGCAATAAACGCATTGGCACAGAAAGATAATTAAGGAGCTAAGAAAAAGATCGGAATAAAATTGAAGGATTGAAGTCTTCTTGTGGTGGGAAGAAATGTAAAACATACAAGGGTGGAGCCAGAGAATCGCCTAGGGTTGATAAATGAGGTAAAGGATCGCAGGTTATAGAGGACAAGGGGATTCATAAGTAAAATGGCGAAGGGACAGGGGGACACAAAAGTCCATCCACAGCCGAGGGACACTCGAAAGTGAGACTTCAGTAACGTTGCAAACTGCAAAGGGACATGGAATTCAAAACCAAATTCAGAACCTCATAAATGATAATGTACTAAATAGAATTATAAACTCATTTTTTGCCTACTGACCTGAGCAATGAGGTTTAAATGTCCCAACCCCCCATCCCCCCTCCCCCTTTTGGATCTGCTACTGAGGTATCTTTCGTGAAGGAAGGAAGAAGGAAGAAGGAAGGAAGAAGTAAGGAAAGAAGGCTGGCAGAAAGGATGAAAGCGAGTGAAGAATGAAGCAAGCAAATCACAATACAAGGGATGGATGCAATATAAGAAAGGGTGGATAGCTAAATGAACTTACTATTATGAACCTTGTGGGCAATTTTTTGTTGACCGAAAACAACCACATTTTATTACATATTCTACTTGTCCTTGTGAAATTGTCTTTAAAGAATAAAGAGGTTGACAACACTCATCTCTTTCAGCTTTCTGGCAAATTGTGATTTCATTCCCAAAACATTTGTCTTACAAAGTTTTGATGTTTTAGTGGATATCTCCTAAGAACTTAGTTGACATTTTTTGGGAGTAAACGAGATTTATAGTGTGGTATACTGTCACTCAGGGACAGTTTCATAATTTAATCAAGGCATCTGGAGCTTTCACGACCCAAAACTTCCTTTTGCTATGAAGGTGCACTTCAGGAACTGACAACAGAATTAAGTGTTTGGATTTCCCAGGAGAAGTGGCTTTTATGGACCTTGAAGCCAAGACACCCTCGACAAGACTTTTAAAAGTAGTTGTCAAGAAAACATGAATAGATAGATTAAAAGATCTACACAGAGAGAGGTAATTAGTACAAGATGTTATTATATAATCAAGAAAACATTTTTTGAAAAAAAAAGGCAATTTCGGTTTGCCAGGTAATGTAATTACCCGCGGCGGGGATGGAAATGCTGCCCTCTACCACTGCCGCCCTAATGAATGCTTGACTTTATCAGTAATGCCGTATGTCTATTTATCCCTATATTTGTCTATGCATTTCAAAAATCATTGATGTTCTGCTCCATGGTCAGACTGGGTGCAGTATCACTGTAGCCATTTCACAAAATCACACCTGCATTGTGGACACACTGCCCCAGATTTATTAATTTAGGCCAGAGTTTCCCAGAATTAGCATAATATTTCAACAGCGAGCAATTGTATCCTTATGAAACTTGTAATTAATAGATTAATTAAATATAGAAGCCATTAATGATTTTGATTTTATTCAAAGTTTGACAATGGTAAGTATCGATGCAAATCAATTAAACATTAATTGCTTATTTTATCATTTCAATATTAGTGTAGACTGCAAAAGCATTTAATGCTCAGAACTGATTTACAGTAAGTCCTCATCACAGTGACTGTATGCAACTTCCTTTGAGGTGAGTGCTTTTGTCATTTTTGAGAGATAGCCTTTCTTTGAATATGATATACTAAAATTGAATTACAACACCACATAAATATTATCAAAGGCAGATTGGTCTTAACTTGTATTTAGTTTGTGTAGAGATACATGTGCTCCGATATTTCTGTACTTCATTCTTTAACTTTTGCCTATTTCTTCTGGCACTCATCTTCTGGATCAATAGTACATTTAACTTCATTGGCTTTGTGTAGGGGCACAAGCAGACCTCCCACAGAGAAGCTTGACGATAAGAGGTTGATATTCCTGAGGCCTATATACAATGGTCTTGACCTCTTGTACTTTATGACTCCTGCAACAAGAGCATAAGCCAGACATATTTAAATTTAGCTTCTTGGCCTGACCGACACAACATATTTTCTACTTACAAATTAAAGAAAATTAGTCTTACCTACAATAAAGAAAATTAGTTTTTTTTTTCATCCTACCAACCGACCATAGATAAAGTGCCTCCAGTCAGGAACATCCGAGAATCTAAAACACAATTATGTCCGACTTTATGTGACTGTGCTTTCCTCCTGTTCTGAGTTCCTTTTTGAAAAAATACATTTTGCTCTGCATGGCAGGTTGTATCCTTACCACAGGCCTCTTCATACATGTTTTATGATAGAATAGGGTCTTGTAAAACAAGAGTCGCTGTATCACTGACTGGAGAATTCAACATCTGAAAAGTTCTGCTGAAATTCATTATTTAAAGCATGCGAGAAAGAAGAAAATGCATGACATGTGATATTGATAATCGCAATATTATGAGGATGTTGAAATTCAATTAACTTAACAGTTAAATATTTTTCAAGTGCTGCTACATGTATATATTATGTTTCAATTACAAGATATCTGAGCTAAATTTCATTGCCTATTTTATTTTCTTATGAACACTGAAATATATGATTTTTTATTTGCGTTTGTCTCAATTTAATTCCTTGCAAGATTAATTTATTGATGGCTTCAAAGAAATACAATTGCAACATGAAGTTTTCCTTATATACATAAAGGCTATTTCTCATATTCTCGTATGTTTTCAAAGATATTTGACAATAATTTGAAAGTAAATACATATACATGCTCTTACCTTCATATTATAAAATTACTAGGCTATTCATTCTGTTTGGCAAATACATCATAAATATTCCTGACAACACTGCATTAATATGAGAAATTCAATTATGAAAGGAAATCTGGCAGTTGAAAGTTTGTCTTTTAAAAATAAAAAGGAGTCGTAATGAACGAAAGATTACCACTCAATATTTGCTCAGCTTTTTGAGAAAACAAAGAAGAAGTGTCCTTAATGGAAATTGAATTAATCAATTGCAGGAGATAGATTTCCTTGTTAAAGAGGTTTTGGTGGCTCTTTACAGATTAAGATTGTATAAACCTCCCTCAAAGATACACAGGGTACACATTACCGTTGCCTAAAACCATGGAAATGTGTTTTACACTGTACAGTTTAGACGGGTCAACACAGCTGTTCAATTAGTTACAATAAAGAGAACGGTTTCACTGTGAAGAAATTTACATTGTGAGTAATGATTGTAGATAATGCGTGATGTTCATGCTTTCAACAAGGGAACCATGGAGGCCATTAAATTTTGCTTAGTCATGATTAAATTGATTTGTCATCTAAGTGACTTCATTGTAAGTATATTCGCCTGTCACTTGTCACTTGCCGACGAGCGGTATCAGTCTACGTAAACTTAAAAGTGATAATTTCTTTGTGAAGTGAGTGGTCTGTCATTAATTTATACAGGATATGCCCATACATTCAGTAGAGCTCTTCATCACACATTTCGAAGTGTATTCTGAACAGATGTATGTCTAAAACAATGATATGTTCAGAACATATCACCTCATGTGTGAAAACAAAAACACTCACTATCCCTGTAGTCTCCAAACATACTTTTACCCAACTGTGCAAAGGTTGGCCAGCCCTACATAGTTGTTTTCTATTACAAATCTGAGACTTGTTCTCAGACCCTATTTCAATTTTATGTAGCACATACATGAGGGTAATTCAAAGGTTATGACTAAAGCCATTGAAAGGCCTCTCTATGATTGCATACGGATCATCCCACTTCTTAAGCAAACTGGACACATCACACTTCCATTGGCAGTAACTCCTTAGGACAAAGATGTGTAATATTTGCTAATCCAATAATTGTGGCTCTCATTAGGATCATGGGAATTTGTCAGATCTTTCTTAGGGTTTGTTTTTCCTTTTATTTTCATCGAAAAATCGGAGTGCTACTATCAGTGTTTACTCCACAGACCAAGCAATAATGAACCGTAATGAGATTTCATTCTGATTGGATTTAATTCGGTTTCGAAAATAAAAGTGATGCATTCTTTGCATCCTTTGATTTTGGAGTAATCAAAGGAGCTCCATTATATCCTATCTTTAATATTTTATTTCTGAGATAATAGATAAGGTGAGCTTTGTGATGAGTCGGCAATATCTTCATCAGACAAGAGCAGGATTAATGTGAGAATATTCGTCAGCAATCCTTCATATATTGTCAAATGATGTTTGTGCAAGAATCCTTCCTGGCCATTTGCCCAAACGAGCAAGATTAATCACGGGACTGTAAACGACAATAATATATCAAGTTATGACATAATGATTCCTTTTTTCAGGCCTGCCTACCAAGAATAGGCAAGTCAATGTAATTTGGCTGAGTTTGTTGTGTAAAGAAAAACCAGGATGAAGATTAATCTGTATATGCCTTGCAAAACAATGGGAATCTGTTACACAAAAACAACAACAAATCAGCTTTGTTTTAAAAAAATACCTGACACCAGTCTCATGTGAAACATCAAAATGATGCTTGTGTCCAAATCACAAAACAGAGAATACATCTGAATGAAATACTTTACATCAAACCAGCTATGAAATACAATGACATCAGTCAGCAGGGTGCTCAGAAATGGCTTTTACCTGCCCTAGAACAACAGTTTTTGCATTACTACCTGTTGCTCAGGTGTCCTCACAGAGCTGACTTTTAATGAAGCTGCTTTGGTAACATGCCACATGCAATCTCAAGATTTGCGTTAAGAGGGACCTGTGCAATATAAAAATCAAAGAGATGAGAGGAATTTTCTGCATGTTTGCTTTCAAGGGTTGTTGGTTTTCCTGGTGCTAAAAAAGGATGCATTTTCATATGAATACTGCAGGTTTTCGTGAATTTGCCATTGTTGGATAAAGGCTATATTATTGTTCTTTCATTCTATCAATTTCAGCATCTGTTTTGTTAAATCAAATACAAAAAAGCATAGTCCATGAACTTGTTTTACAAGGAGCTCACGTAAATCTCTTTACAACTGTATTCTGTGGTATCTCTACATCTACACATTAATTTTTGCATTAACATGTCTTTCCCCATTTGCAAACCTTGGACCAATGGCATTGTAAGCACAGCCTGAAGTACCACTAATTGCTAGATAGAATTCGACAACACAGTAAAAAGACAAGCTAAGCACTAGTTTACTATTCCCATGACATGTAAGTCACACAGATATCTATCAGTCGCTCTGTCAGTCACTCTGTTTGTCACTTTGTCATTGATGTTCTGTCTTGGTGTTTCAGTGTCATTCAGTGTCATTCAGTGTCACTGTCTGTCAATCTGTCCAAATACCGGGTAATCTATGTAAGGTACTAAAAATATTAATATAAATAAAAAGCCGACATATAGGTAAATAACTTATGTTCTGTTACAGATATAGCAGTTATCAACATGACATGTTATATCATAGCTGTCAATAATTGCTTTTTTCACATAATTTTTGAAACCTTCAAAACTGTGAGTGTATATCTTGTTCCTGAATTTTGATTCCATGTTATTGAAAGTCATAGGAATTTTATATCTTTTGGCTTGTCTAGCAAATTCATGCTTAATTTTTGGAATACTTTAATTATTTAATCTTCTATTATAATGATCACGAACAGCATTTCTTTCAGAAAAGATACCAGAATGAATAAAATTATTTGGTAACCTTTGTTTTCTAATTTATAACAAAAATTTAATGGACCAATGATATTGTGAGCACAATCTGAAGTACCACTAATTGCTAGATAGGTATAAACACTGATGGGTATGCCTATCTATTAATGGTATGGTGACTACGGCATTATCATTGTGCATAATACACACAATTCTGAAGGGTATTCTTCACCTAACCAATCAGTTTGGTATTGTTACCATCATATATATCTTAAGGCAGCAAGACCTACTGACCAATTCACATGTTTATTGATTAAAGTGCACCGATCATCCTTTTTACAGCTACTCTAAAATCGAATGCCTAAAAAAGCGGCTAACTTTTTTGCTGTTTAGTTTTTCCCCCTTATATTACAGGTCAGCCAGACAGCACCACACACACAGCAATCAATCGGCTTATTCAGCAGCTGTTCACTTCAACATGATTAGTGAGCAAAAGAAGCCGTTTTTCCCAGATCACACACAGCTACCACACTCTACTCCTTATAGATGTCATCAACAAGTCTTCAGCAAAATCTTTAGTGGTTTCAAAAACATAATCTCAAAGCTGGTGTGCAAGGTAAATTTAGAGTGAGAGTGTACATACAAGAATATACAAATACATTATGTTTCGATTAATAGTTGATCAGCATAAAATTTATGCAGCCACTGTTTCAGCCATACATGTACACCAGTGGCGTAGCCAGGGGGGGGCAAGGTGGGGCAACTGCCCCCCCTGTGGCTGCTCTTGCCCCCCCTCTTGCCCCCCCTCTGGCTTTGGAGTAAAATAAAATAAAATTAGCCTTAAATGTCCAGTGAATGACCTGGTTTTACTATTCTGCTTAGGATGGCCTCTACCAAATAGTGTTTCAAACGCTGACCTAATTATTTTGCAGGCCAAGCGACTGGTGGAGCCGAAAAATGCATGGCCTCGAAACACCAACTGTACTCTCCCGAATTTTTAAAATGTATTAAACCATACAGTGAGGCTCTGTCTGTAAAATTGCAATGACAATCCCAGTGTCCAGTGCTTCTTGTGAGCGAAGCTTCTCTGTCATGAAGAGGACAAAAATCTTTGTGAAAATTCAATGGCAGATGAGAGGGTCTCAAACCTAAGAGTCATCCATATTGAAGGATAGGTCAAATTCATTTGATTTGGATGAGTTTGTAGAGATATTTTCAAACAGGATCAGCTTCTTAACTCATATCAGAGACTGATGTTGCTACATTGAAATTTAGTGTCTCTATTGCAGGCCTCCTAGAACTCCTACTTTTCCTGCCTCTTTTAGAAATCATCCTACTTTTCCTTTTTGGCCAGTCCTACTTTTTTAAAATTCAGAAATGGTAAATTTAGTGAAGTGGCAAATCTTGTCTCTTCATACCACAAAGTTCAAGCTTTGAGTCAGAAATGTCAGATATTTGACTAAAAAAAATCTTAAGGCTCATTGTACATTCTTTCGAAAAGATTTGGGACTTATCTTGAAGGAAAAAATTGTGTGATTGCAATGAAGGCGTCAAAAATGAAGACAATATCTTGTCCCTTTGTGTTGTTTTTTGGCAAAATGTGACTAAAACAGGCTCCTACATGACCACAATTAATGATTCAAATTTTTTTGGCCAAACTCCAATTTTTTTTCTAGAGGGCTGCTAGGAGGCCGGCTATTGTTATTACACTGCTATGTTCTAATTAAGGATAGAGATAATTTTTCATTATTCTATATGACACTCATTACATTCCTATAATATATTTATGAATAGTTTATAGGCCTAGTCTGATGAAAAATCATGCAATTTTTCTGTTCTAGTGTAATGACATTGCTAAGATGATGATTGCTATGTGTGAGCATTATAACTTTTCTGTTTCTTGTTCAAGACTGAAAGAATATTTTTTATTGATACCAGAATTCTTGTTTGGATAAAAATGTCACTTCTCTGATGTTTTTCTATGGTGTTTTCTTCATCTATGGATCCAATCATCTAGATTCAATATTTAGTGACATTCAGTCAAGTGAATTTATGCAAGATATAATAATAACTTAACATTTAGCAGCAAAATAAGTAATTCCTTAAAAAATGATATCTAAATACAACATATAATTTCTTGCACTTCATGGTCAATTTAACTTGTTTAATGATGATGATAATGACCATTGAGGGAGTCATATGAATTTTATCCGAAAAATGTCGATAAATGTCGATAAAGGTCTTGCCCCCCCTCAAGAAGTCCTGCCCCACCCACTGCCCCACCTGTGGCAGATGTCTGGCTACACCACTGATGTACACTTCTTTGGAATAGGAAATTATTGTCTCAGGTATAGTGAACAATTATGTGCAACCGAAAATTAAGCAATATGAAAATCAAAGAGGCTATCTATACATAATTATACCCAAGCCATTATATCAGAACACATCTGGTTTCCTATGACAGCCAATTCCGTATTTAGTGTGACACACAAAGAATGAACACTCAGAGAGACAATTAGAAATCCGATTGCTCTCCTAAAGCAGTGAACAAAACTGTATGATCCAATAATATCAGCAAATTACGCATATCCATTTCATATCATTTCATGCATGGTTGATATCATATCATTATCATACTGCCGGGCAACACATTATTGGTGAAACAAAATAGAAAAGTATGAATATACAGTGAAGTATAGAAGAAGGTTGGTTTAATTTATAATATGCCAGAATCAATAGATCGGTATCACTGTTGAAAAGGTTTTTTCACTGTTTCATTGCCTATTGGGCCTTATACGTACACAATAAAGTTTGTAATATCAATACAACTATTAGTCCTTATACGCGCACAAGTGGTATCAATGCTGCCATTTTATTTGCTATGAAAATGTTTAACTATAAGTGGAAGAGCATTTCAAATTTATGTTGCTCCAATGCAAGCAAGATGAATCAGCATCAATGATTACCCCGATTGGAATTATGTCATGGAGGGTACAGTCAAAAAGTAGTAGTATCACTCACATAGATTTGCCAGATTTCAGACACAATAGAATAAGATCTTCACCCAGTAAGAGCATTGGCTTACGTTGATATTTCTTTGAAATAATTCTCAACCCGATAAAGCATGATTGCATTATGGCTATGAATAATTTGTATGGCATAAAACTTCAAAGGAAATGTCCATTTGATCTTCTCCATCACATGAATGATTCAGACTTTTTTCTCTTCGGAGTATTCAAGGGAGTTCCATTTTTTTGTATCCTACATAATTATAATTATTATTATTATTATGATGCTTATTAGCGCAAAATCAGCTGGGCTTTCAGTGCGCTCACAATAATAAAATAAACGAAATAAAATATGAAATAAATAGAATTTTACAGTAGTAATAAAAATAATAATAATAATTTATTTCAACAATAGTAGATAAGACGTGGTATGTGATAGGGCAGCATTATATGCAATGCACAAGAGTAACAATAATACAGGAAGCAATTTTCAGAAATGGCTCAACATTTGTCATAACAATGTTTGATCAATTCATCATCCAAACAATTGCTTGCTTTGGTAAGATTATTTATCTGATTAAAGATAAGATATCAAGCAGGAACCATAAATCAAACAATGCTGTGAGGGGGGGGGGGTAGTTTTTGCGCAATATTCTATTGATATATACACAGCTTAATAGTTATTCTATCTGCTCTAAATCTTTCAAATAATTGATTTGAAAGTTGAACACAAAATCATTGTAAATGAAACATTAAACAAAAGTTTTCCCTCTAGTTTTCTCCATGCACGAGAACAATTGCATTCCATCCACAACAGTAACTATTGTTACAATCGACAATTTTCGGTTGGATATGAAATATTTTGGGTGTTTTGAAATGTTCAAGTATTATATGGTATGCCATTGGTATGGTATGGTTATTTATTTTCAATTATTACTTGAGATTCGCATTGGGATTTCAGAAGTTGTCATTTATGAGATAGCCTACTCCAAAAAAAATATGTGCCACTAATAGAAATGCAACTCAAAGCCCTAAATAAACATCAAACTTGATGATCAAAGGTTTGACATAATGACATCTTACTTGATTACATTCATTAGGGAAGACAGCTCGCCTTTATTTAAGGTAGTTGCCTTTCATTTAATATGTTCAAGATCAAATTAATTTCTCCTGAGGACGTGTACCTACTAATGTGTACTGACTTCAAAAGGAATCATGCAATAAACGCATTGGCACAGAAAGATAATTAAGGAGCTAAAAAAAAGATCGGAATAAAATTGAAGGATTGAAGTCTTCTTGTGGTGGGAAGAAATGTAAAACATACAAGGGTGGAGCCAGACTAAGGTTGATAAATGAGATAAAGGATGGCAGGTTATTGAGGACAAGGGGATTCATAAGTAAAATGGCGAAGGGACAGGGGGACACAAAAGTCCATCCACAGCCGAGGGACACTCGAAAGTAAGATTTAAGTTAGAGGTGTACCGAAACTGGCATCGGGTATCGGTATCGGCGGCCTAAGTATCGATATCGGAGTATCGGTTTTTCATAGGGCCGATTCCAATACATAAAACAAAACCCCTTCTACTGCATATTATGAAATTGCGAAAAATATCACGTTAAATACCCATGCTAAATGCACTGATTTACAAGCCTATTGAAACAAGGCCCAGGACTTTTTACAAGGGCCTCGTAGTGACCTCCCACTGCCATTTAAAAGTCGGTACCATCAAGCTGCCCACCTGAGTGGACTTAACTGGCAATTAAGTATCGTTATTGACATCGGAATCGGCTGAGGGAAGAATCGGTATCGGCAAGAATCGGCAAATTTCAGGATCGGTACACCTCTAATTTCAGTAACATTTCAAAGGGACATGGAATTCAAAACCAAATCAGAGCTTCATTAATGATAATGTACTAAAAAGAATTATATTCTCAGAGCAACCTCCCCTTTTGGATCTGCTACTGAGGTATCTTTCGTGAAGGAAGGAAGAAAGAAGGAAAGAGGGCCGGAAGAAAGGATGAAAATGAGTGAAGAATGAAGTAAACAAATGACAATGCAAGTTATGGATGCAATACTAGAAAGGAAGGACCAAAGAGGGTGGAGAGCTAAATAAACTCACTATTATGAACCTAGTGGACAATTCTTTGTTCACTGAAAACAACCACATTTTATCACATATGTATTCTACTTGTCCTTGTGAAATTGTCTTTATTAAATAACAAAGAGGTTGACATTACTAATCTCTTTCGGGTTTCTGGCAAATTGTGATTTCATTCCCAAAACATTTGTCTTACAAAGTTTTGATGTTTCAGTGGATATCTCCTAAGAACTTAGTTGACATTTTTTGGGAGTAAACGAGATTTATAGTTTGGTATACTGTCACTCAGGGACAGTTTCATAATTTAATCAAGGCATCTGGAGCTTTCATGACCCAAAGCTTCCTTTTGCTACAAAAGTGCTCTTCAGAAACTGACAACAGAAAATAGTGTTTGGATTTCCCTGGGGAAGCGGCTTTTATGGACCCTTTAAGCCAAGATGCTCTTGACAGGACTGAAGTAGTTGCTAGGAAAAAAATGACAGATAGATATAGTAGTACAAGCTGTTAGTACAAACTCTCAATCAAATATCATTCGATTGAATACGTACTTAATTAAATATAGTAGTTATTATAGATTTTGATTTTATCTAAAGTTTAACAATGGAAAATATCGATGTTCATCAATTAAAGGTTAATTGCTTATTTTAAAATCATTTCAAAAAAACTGAAGAACCATTTAATGCTCGGAGCTGGCTTGCAGTTACGTATCATCACACTGACTGCGTGCATCTTCCTTTGAGGTGAGTTTTTTTGATATGTTTTGTACAGTATGGAACCAGACTGCTTCTTTCCTGAAGCCCTAAATTGATCCGAACATTTAAGTTATTGTATGCTCCCCAGAATTCAAATATGCTATTCTACCTTGAATAATCATTATATTAGTTAGTGATTCCCTTGAAGGTTTTGAATAGAAGGGACAGGTACAGTCTGATGTATCACGGCTAGCAAATGGCTTCAGTGCACCTATATACTAGCACATGACAAATCAAAGAAATGCCCTAGAGTAGCCTAGACATGTGTATTTTGATATATTTGTCACAGATTCCATCCAATTTGACAGTTGATTATGCAAAACATTTTCTCAAAATTCACAGTTATTGTTGGGTGTTGATGGTTCTATAAGTTGTAGAAACTTATCTACTTCTATCTTTTATCTGACTGCTAAAAGCACAAATATTAACAAACAATGTATAACAGTTTGTGATCACTTCTGTTCATGTATGTTTATTAGAATTTGTCATGTGATTTTGGAATAGGCTCCCACCAGTTACGCATTTCTTCAAAATATGCAAATACTATAATGGAAAAAATTATTTGCATGCCACAACATTATCAAAATAAGTGAGTTGTACAAGGTCAACTATTGAATTTGCACCATATCTGTATGTTATTTGCAAAATTACCCTGCTTCTGCAATCTCCAAATTCGAATTGCATACGCTTGTATTGTCTTATAGGGTATTATTGCTATGCATGCGCATGGGCTATAGCTCTTTTTGCTCATCCTATGTACTGACCAACCATGGAAGAAGTAAAGCCCTCATCACAGAACTCTTCATGTATGTTACAATAGATTTGATTTGATTTTAATTTCTTGGTCATGAACCATCATGCGGCACATGAAATTTGTGGTGAGCCTTCCACCTATGATACAGCTCAGGGCAGCTGCAGTGCAGCGCCAATGGGCAGAGGATACAGGAACATTGCCCAAGGTTCCCATGCCGTAGCACCCTCCAGTTTTGGTGATCGCCGTATGATGATGATCCCATATTGTCCCATGGGCGCAGACTAAATAGAGTTCCGGTGGGATTCGAACCCAAACCCTCAGAGCCAGTGGTTGCGCAAATTAGCACTCTTAACCATTAGGCCATGAAGGAAGAGTGTCCTTATAATACAGGAGCCACTGTATAATTTACTGAAGAATATATATAATACTTAAAACTGTAGAAATGCATTACTTAAAGCAGGAGAGAAAAAAGAAAACACAAGACATTTGATATTAGTAATTTTAAAGGTCTCGTGAGGATGATGAAATTCCATTTAAGACTGCAGTTAAATATTTCTCAATTGCTGCTATATATGATGATTCAATTACAAAATATCTGAGCTGAGTTTTATTGTCTATTTCATTTTCCTATGAACAACAAGATTTTTGATCTTTTTCTATGTCTTTGTCTCAATTGAATTCCAGGCAAGATTCAATCATGACTTCAAAGGATGAAAATGCAACATGTAGTTTTTCTACTGAATCTTAACTTTCTAAAGGCCATTTCTAATTGGTTTTAAATGAAACTTGCCAATTATTTCATACAAAAGATATATACGCGGTTATAACTTAATGTTACAAAGAGGACTATGCTATTCATTCTCTTCAGTGAACATTGTTATAGACGCTCCTGAGAACACTCCGTTCATATGAAAAATTCAATTATGAAAGGAAATCTGGCAGTTGAAAGTTTGCCTTGCAATTTTGAAAGATAAAAAGGAGTCTTAATGAATGAAAGATTACCACTCAATATTTGCTCAGCTTTTAGAGAAAACAAAGAAGAAGTGTCCTTAATGGAAATTGAATTAATCAATTGCAGGAGATTGAATTCCTTGTTTAAAGAGGTTTTGGTGGCTTTTCACAGATTAAGATTGTTTAAGCTACTCTCAAAGTGGCACGAGGTACACATTTCCCTTAACTAAAACCAGAGAAGCATGTGTTGCATTGTAGAGTACAGATAGAAAGAGAGGACCATTTCTGTGAAATATTAACTAAGTCAGTAATGATAGCCAATCATTTGTGATGTTCATACTTTCAACAAGGGAGTCATGCAGGCCATTTGTTTAGTCACAATTAAATTGATTTGTCATTTAAGTTACTTTAGTGTAAGTTAAATAATCCTTTCATTTGTCACCAACCAAAAATCAGTATCAGTCTACTTAAAAATGAATGTGCTATTGAAAATAATGGTATCATAAAAAATAATCGGCAGTATAACCGAAACAATTGCTAATTAATACTTTATAAAATTTCCAAAGTTTTTTCTGACAACCCCTTTCAACAAATTCATCACAGTTTAAAAATCCATGCACTTTTTTTTGGTTTCTTTAATTTCTACTATGGTTTGGTGCTGTTCGCCTTGCAAATATGTGACATCACCTTAAAAACCTCCAGGTTTAATTCTATCAAATAGAAAATGCACCAAATATATGTATGTGTGAAAGACTGTGGGCAGTCAGTCATTAATTTCTAATAGAGATGCCCCTACATTCATTATTGATACACACAAAACTTGTTGGAGAAATAATTACAATCACACTTTTATAGATTTTTATCAATTCAGCAGACAATGCATTTTCCATTGCCTGTTGTGAATTTCCCATTAATTGTATCAGATCCAAATATAGCCAGGTAATTATTTTATTGACTTCATAAAATTATTGGATTAGGCCTATTTGAATTTTTTAACTGACTGCATGCTTCACAACTGTGTCTAATGCTTCATTCTCACGGCAGCTCCCGGAGAACTTTTTGAAACGGGGGCGAAGTATTTTCAGGAGAGACGGAAAAATATTTCCTCTTTTTACGTATCGCGCAGGGGCATTTTAGCTTCCCGCCGGACATCTTTTGGTTGCACGCCGTCGAGAATCCTGCTTCTTACCGTCACTTCAAATCGCGAGGTCGCAGAAAAAAAGTTTCAACCAGTACAAATTTTATTAAAATCGACGGGGGAGCAGACCAGATAAATTGTTCGACGCCGCGATCAGAAAAGTAAGACTGGGTCGAAGTTTTCGCGCCACTGAGGGGCAAAAAGTTTCCCGCCGTTTAGGAAAACAAGCGGGATTCTCTGCGTGGCGCCAAAAAGGTCGACCCCGGGGTTCTTCTGCACTCCGCCGTCAAGGAAAATGCTCCAGGACGTGTGCAAAACCTTCGCGCCGTCGTCTGGACCCCCTCCCGGAGCAGACAGAGTGGCGCCAGAGGGGCTATTTTTAGCAAAATCCTTTGTCCGCGGGGTACTGAAACCATCACGGCGTCGACCTTTTGTGCCACGGCGGGAAAGGGGGGTCTGCCATGGAGACGCACTGGCGCGCGCCTCGCATATAAATAGAAGAGCAGCCACTAGAGCACCATAACCACTCTGAACTTCAAGACGAACGCATCTATACTCCATGACACTCTGCTTCACAGCCTACTGAATTGCTGCTTCATTGCTGAATCCCTGCTTCATTGCTGATTGATCCTGCTTCATTGCTGATTCATCCTGCTTCATTTCTGATTGATCCTGCTTCAAGATGGGACCCAGAGGAAGAGGGAAGAAGACCTTGAGGGCACCAAGCAAGGGCAACAATCCAGCCAAAACTCCACTGACCACTCCATCTTCAACTCCAGTTGGTTCACCAGCTCCTTTCATAGACTACACAGCTGTTACATTGTCTCCAAGCATGTTCAGCTTGCAAGACAGCATCGTGGCAGTGACCACTGCTACATCAACAGTGACCAGTGAGACCATCTTCGAGGGCCCGCCACCACCCAAAGTGCTGCAACAACCTGATGAGGAGGATGAAGATGATGATGAAGAAGCTGAAGATCAAGTCCTGGCCAAGCTTGCTGCTGCTGTCAAGTCTCCAACCAAGCGTGGCAGGCCTGCCACTGCTGCTGCAGCCAAGAAGAAGCGTCCCAAGTCTGCTGATGCTGATGCTGCTGCTTCTGTCAAGTCTCCCACCAAGCGCACCCAGTCGGCTGATGCTGCTGTCTTCAAGACTCCCACCAAGACTGCTCCAAGGGGAAGGCCTCGCACTCCTGGCAAGTCTCCTTCAGCCAAGCGTCACGCCACCTCCAAGTCTCCAGCCAAGTCTCCAGTCAAGCCTCCAGCCAAGTCTCCAGTCAAGCCTCCAGTCAAGCCTCCAGTCAAGCCTGTCACTCCAGCCCAGACCCGAGCCAAGACTGCAGTCCAGCCTCCACCTCCACCTCCAGATGATACTCCTGCTGATGATGAAGATGATGACTGTGTTCTGACAGCTGCAATGATCCACCAGCAGACCCTGGACTCCAACTACGATGCCACCACAGAGGAAGATACTCCCAAGAAGAAGGGTGCCAAGTCCAAGGGCAGCAAGGGGAAGAACCAGCCATAGGAAGATTCTGACAACACTGGATCTGAGGTTGAGCTGATCCAGGAGGCCGATGGCCAGTTTGTCCACAAGGAGAAGAAGAAGGGCTACAGGAAGGCAAACTCCAGGGACCTACTGGGCATCACAGAAGAGCAGGAGGATGACCTGATCGACTGGTACCGGGGAAAACAAGCAGCTGTACACCAAGGGCTCAACCACCTTCAAGAGTGGACAGAAGGACAGACTGGATGCAGAGAAAGCAGCAGAACTGACATTGCTAGTGGGGAAGGAGATCACAGCAGCTAAAGTCTTCAAATGGAGGAACAACATCAGGACTACCTTCTCAAAGTGCATCAGACCTCAACCTTCTGGAGCTGGCAGAAAGAAGATGTCCGAGCGAGACAAGTACATCCTGGCGAAGTGTGAATTCTTGAGGTCCTCCATCATTCCGAAGGGTGCCGTGGAAGTCTCCAGCTTCACTGGACCAGGAGGAAGTAACCGCCTGTCGTCCGATTCTGATGCCCCCATGGACTACAATCCTATGCCCGACCTTGATGACAGCCTCCCAGCCAGCCAGCAGCAGTCCTCCCAGGAGATGTCCCAGCAGTCCCTCCAGCCATCCCAGCAGCAGTCCCAGGTCTTCCCAGGACGAAAGCCATCCAAGAAGAGGAAGGACACAGACCAGGAGATGGCCTCTGCCCTGACTTCAATTGCTGGTCACTACACTTCAGACAGGCCCAGGAAAGCAGCACCACCTCAGCCGGCAGGACCATTCTGTGACATGTGCCCACAAACTGCTCACAGGCTGGATCCAGAAGTACACCAGTTGCAGAACATGTGCAGGAGTATCTTCACATCTGGGAAGAACATGAACCGTGCCCTGAGACTTCGCCTCCTGCACTCCTTGAGCCAGACGGACAACTACTTCGTACAGGCGGCCGTCCAAGATAAAATCCTGATGATGCAGCAAGAGAATGTGGAGATGATCCTAGGGCAGCAGCAGCACCAATACATCCCTCCTCCTGGTCCAGCTCCATCCTTTGTCAACGAGGACTTGCAGCAGCCTCCAACAACTCAGCATCAGCCCCAGCAGCCCCAGCAGCCAAGTCTTCAGATGCAGTCCCAGCCTCCACGCCAGCAGTTGCAGTCCCAGCCAAGCAGCAGCAGCCAGTTCCAGTCCCTGCAGCCAATTCGAAGCCAGACTCCAGCCCTGCAGCAGTCATCTTTAAGCTTCAGCCAGCTGATGCTTGACAGCCCCCAGAAGCTTGGCTTCCCCGGACCCTCTTTTGGGCAGCAGCAGCAGCCAGTACAGCAGCAGCCACTACAGCAGCAGCAGCACCAGCCTCTACAGCAGCATCAGCCACAACAGCAGCAGCAGTCTCTACAGCAGCAGCAGCCACCACTACAGCAGCAGCAGCCACCACTACAGCAGCAGCAGCCACCACTACAGCAGCAGCAGCCACCACTACAGCAGCAGCAGCCACCACTACAGCAGCAGCAGCAGTCTCTACAGCAGCAGCAGCAGTCTCTACAGCAGCAGCAGCAGTCTCTACAGCAGCAGCAGCAGCCGACAGTTGTCCACCAGCGGCAAACTCCATTGTCGTTCCAGTGGAGCCAAGTCAACATGCCCTCTCCAAGGAAGTGATGCCTGTTCAAGTCGTCTGAAAAAAGAAAAAAAAAAACCCCAGGCCCTTTTAAGGGCCACCAAATCCTCCCAAAAGAGCTGGCCACGTACACATCTTATGTTGACTAAAAAAACTCTTGCGATGACAAACAAGAGCAAAAATGAAAAGAGCCCCAAAAAAAAAAAGTTGACAAATTCCCCCAAAAAAAAATCCGGTCCTGGCCCTTGTAAATTTTAAACACCTTCATAAAAGCAAGGTGCTATTTCCCTTCTTTTTTTTTTTGGCCCATTTTCACTTTCTGCTTAACCAGTACAGGTGGCATTTCTGCTTTCTTAATTAAAGTTTTTTCACCACTTTAATTAATATAGATAGATAGATAGATAGATAGATAGATAGATAGATAGATAGATAGATAGATAGATAGATAGATAGATAGATAGATAGATAGATAGATAGATAGATAGATAGTCAGACAGATAGTCAGATAGATAGATAGATGGATAGATAGGCAGATAGATAGATAGATAGATAGATCGATAGATAGATAGATAGATAGGCAGATAGATAGACAGATAGATAGGCAGATAGATAGGCAGATAGATAGCTATATAGAAGAAAATATTTGGACGTCGCATATACACTGCAGCAAAGAAAAACGAGTGATCGTCATTTTGCAGTGATGACACTTGGATAGATAGATAGATAGATAGATAGATAGATAGATAGTCAGACAGATAGTCAGATAGATAGATAGATGGATAGACAGACAGATAGACAGATAGACAGATAGACAGATAGACAGATAGACAGATAGATAGATAGATAGATAGATAGATAGATAGATAGATAGATAGATGGAACACAATGCTCGTTACATATATACACTGCAGAAAACAAAAGCAGTTATCGTCACTTTGCAGGGATTGCACTTGGATAGATAGATAGACAGATAGATAGATAGATAGATAGATAGATAGATAGATAGATAGATAGGCAGATAGAAAGACAGATAGATAGATAGATAGATGGAACACAATGCTCGTTACATATATACACTGCAGAAAACAAAAGCAGTTATCGTCACTTTGCACGGATTGCACTTGGATAGATAGATAGATAGATAGACAGATAGATAGATAGATAGATAGATAGATAGATAGATAGATAGATAGATAGATAGATAGATAGATAGATAGATAGGCAGATAGATAGACAGATAGATAGCCAGATATATAGCAAGATAGATAGGCAGATAGAGAGGAAGTGAAAGTGATTTAAATGGGTTGTACAGATAGATACAAAGCTAAAAATTTACCATTTTATGTACGTCACAAAATATGTAGTTGTTGCAGGGAGGGCTTTTTTTTTTGGGGGGGGGGGGGTTTGTCAACATAAAGATGTGTACAAGGCCTGCTCTTTCTGGAGGAAGTGGTAAGCCCTTACAAGGGCTGGGTTAATTTGTGGTTTTTTAAGGGGGGCATTGAATTGCTGTTGCTGTTGCTGCTGCTGCTGCTGCTCTGCTTCATCTTCAAATTCTGTCCATCTGCCAGGGGACACTTCCTGCTGGGCTGTTCACGTAGTCTCGTAGGTAGTCTCGGTACTGTTTGGCTTGTCTTGTGGCATTTCCATATGCTGGAGCGAATCCAAGGTCATGCAAGGGGTCTCCTCTCCACAGTCCTTCAGTGACTTCATGGGTTGCAGGATCTTCTCTGTCCATTACGTCGTTGTCCATGGCTCGATGAATTCCTATTCTGTCTCGCAGAAGATTGTGTAGAGTGCAGGCTGCCAGAGTGATGGCTGCCACTCTGCCGGGTTTCTGGGGCATCGTAGTTAGGAAGCATCTGAACCTGTGGGACAGGATACCGAAGGCATTCTCCACCACTCTCCTGGCTCTTGAAATTCTGTAGTTGTAGACTCTGGAGGGGATGTCAAGGTTTCTTCTTGGAACAGGCTTCAGCAACCAGCTCTTCAGGGGGAAGGCCTCATCTCCAACGATGAAGTATGGAAAAGGATTCCCAACTGTGCCAGGTAGAGGTTCAGCAGGGGGTAGCCCAAGTCGTTCTTCTTCCAGCAGGTCCCTCAGCCTTGTGTCCAGGAAGACTCCTCCATCCGATGAGCTTCCTTGGCATCCAGCCTGCACGTACAGGAACTTGTAGTCAGAATCCACCAAAGCCATAAGCACAATGGAATGGAAGCCCTTGTAGTTGAAGTAGATTGACCCAGCTTTCCGAGGACATCTGATGCCAACATGCTTCCCATCCAGTGCTCCGATGCAATGGGGCATGTTCCACCTCTTCTCGAAGCCCTTGGCAACTTCCTTCCAGGATGCTGGATCCACTGGCAGGGCCAGCAGATGTTCGTAAGCTCGCATGATGGCAATGCAGACACTGGGGATAAAATTGCAGATGGTGTTGGGAGCCACTCTGAAACCGTAGGCCAAGGACTTGTAGCTCTCTCCTGTCGCCATGTACCGTAGGGTGACTGCCAACTTCAATCCAGGTTCCAGAGCCCTCCTCATGTTGGTGTCTTGTTTTGTAATTGCAGGAGCCACAGCAGCCAGGATTTCAGCAAAAATGTCAGGAGGCATTCTGCAGAAGTTGTAGTAGCCAGAGACATCATTGTTGGCCAATTCAGGCAGCAGCTGGTAGAAAAGGCCATGTTGTTCCCTCTGCAGCAGCCAATTCCGAATCCACCATCTCTTCATCTTCCTCCTTCTCCGTATTCTTCTTAGATAAAAAGCACCAGCAACAGCAGCAACAACAGCAACGTCAAGGTCTTCCCCAGCATCTTCATCAGCCATCATGTCTGTCCAGCATCCAGGAGTGTCCCCTTCAAAGGTCAAGCAGCAAGTGAAGCAAGGCGGCCCTCTGCGGCCCTTTTTATTGGCTTTCGCAGCGCCCTCCTCCGCCGCGGTGCCCTTGACAACGGCGTCATGCTTTTCATTCCCGGCGATGTGCCCTCGGGCCTACAGACATCCCCGTGGAGAACAAAACCATTCCCGCAGTCGTAAAAGCAATCCCCGGCGTTGTGAAAATATAGTCCGCCGCGGTGAAATAGGTTCACTGAGGGGCAGTTATAGGTTCCCTGCGGGGTACTTTTTATATCACGGGGCGATATAAAAGTATCCCGCAGGAGGAGGAAATTTCTTTCCCCCCGGCGAACTTTTGATGACGGCGTACAACTTTTCTGCCCCGCAGGGAACAAAAAGATCCCCGCCGTGGCTTTCGCTGCATGGTTATCGATTAGCCTTAATTGATTACATAATTGCCCTTCGCGCCGTCCTAACTGAAAATCTTGCAAGAATTCGTCTGGTTCTGCGCCGCCGTTGATAAAAAGCTTACCGTCATCCCCCGTGAGAATGGGGCATAAGTCTATTAATCATACTTTGCATTGTGTGCATACATCATGTTCATTGTACATACGATCAAACTGTATGCATGTTTCTTACTTGAATTTACTTGATTACAAGATTCAAAATATAGCTCCTCATCACACATTTTGAAGTAGGTATAGGCCTATGTTCCCCAGAGTGTAGATACCTACAAACATTGATATTTTGAATACTTTAAAAGAAGACTAGAGAATCATGATATCTTCAAAATTTTGGAGTTGCTAGGCAGTCTGAATATTCTGAAGGACGCAGTACTTGAAAGTAGAAGATGAATGTCTCTGAAGTCATTTGCATTTCTGTCAATGTTAAATTCAAGAGGCCACCATCATTTTATTCAGAAGCTCCCTCAATTTGTGGAGGAATAATGATGCAGTTCATTAGTTCAAAACAAAAGAATCATGAGTTTGCATTTTCATTCATGAGGACAAACCATTGTCTTTTCAAAAATTTCTAAAGAAAATGAAAATCCGCTCTCCATTTCCATGAGCTCAAGGCTGTGGCTTTGTGTAGCCACACAGAGTTTCAGGTATTTCCAACTAAAAACTCTCAATGTTTTATTTTGATATAAAAAATTAATTTTATCCAAAACACGATAATTCTATTTGAAGATACGTGCAAGAATATTTTAAAACAAACTATTATTCTCAACTCTATTTTATTTTACATTACAGCAATCTTTACATATTATAAGTATGAACAGATCAAAATATCGATCAACTCCATTACACCATATAGGCTATCATTGCCATAGGCCTAATACAAAATGAAATGCTCCTAACAGCATGACACATCAATCGCTCCTGCCTAAGATGCTTTGTGCCACATTTCCTTCAGACAACATCCAGTCACATACTGTATCTCTACTCTCTCTTATTGACATTTATCACCTATGCATGCCAGTGTTTAATAATCTCGTATAAGATTTTAAGTCTAATACTACACGTACGGTACAAACCAAATTAAAGTTAGGAAATAATTTGTTAAAAGTCTTCTGTTTACCTATTTTGCCCTACTTTCTCCTCTCCACCCCAAATCTCCTTACCACTGCCGTTTGACTCCTCACCACAACCTTATCCCATATAAAGAACTATATTAAGACAGCTAGCAGTGCAATTGCAATTAGCAAAGGGGCACAATATCAAAGAAATCAAAGAATATGAGGAGTATGGAGTTTGAACTGGGGTTGTTTTAATGTATATTTAATGAAATTTTCAAAGGTAGTTTAAATTAGGTAAAAGTAGGAAGTGATTTTAAGGGAGCAAAGGTGTGACAGGGTAGAGTAGTGCCTGATTCTTCCTTCCTGCTGGGGTTGTCGCATTTTATTTTGGGTTGTGCTGTATAGCTGTGAGGGATACCAATACTATGTTTTAAAACTTGAGACAGAATAATCACGAGACAAACGACTCCACATTAATGTTTCTGAAACAACTTTAGCCAATGTAGATCTGGAAACAGACTTAGAGCTTGACCAGACACATTTAAGAGGGCAGAAAGACCCTCTGGAAAACATTTGTTACAAAAGACTGATCAAAGGAGGATAGCTGACATTACACGTAAAAGGAACAGGCAGGAACAAGGTGACTTTAGATTGAAAGTGTTAGGAATTAGTTGTGACTGTGTTGTTGATCAGCGTCCTTGTTTAGACCTGATGATTCAAGGGCTAAATCTAACAAAGGACGTTTTAAGCACAGGTGACTGATTGAGCTATATACCTATTTTTAAAAAGTTGTGAAAAAAGCTTTCTCAGCTTGACAACAAGAGAGGCATCAGTTTGTTTTGTCTGTTACAAAATATATATATGTATGATGGAGGCTGGGTCATTTGTTATCTGTCAACGACTCAAAGCAAATTCCAAAACATATTGTATGGAGTGCAGTTTACCAAAACCAGGGGTGCCCGAAGGAATTGCAGGCAGCGGGACGGTGAGACGAAAAAGGGCAAATCATATTCGCGCCAATTCGCGTGACAAATTTTAAATGAGAGTCAATAATTATTAAAATTAGCAAAATAAGCCCATAAAAGTTAATTTTCTTTGTGACCTAAAGGACACCCTTGCCCCCCCCCCCTGCACCAAGACTTCACTTCATGAAGGCTTTCTAATCTGGGATCTAGTGCAGACTTGATATTTCAAGAATACAAAAGACGAGAAAAACAATATGTTCAGCATGTGTTGTGTAGAGGTTTCACCGGAACGTGTAACTTAGGGGAGAGGGGGGCTGGTTGGCACACCCTTATTTGTGCGAAGCTGAAGTGTAGTACAGAAATGTGTTATTGCCACATTTCATATGCATGATAAGACCCTTCAGGAGAATCAACCATCTTGGGTGTCGGCTTACTCATTTTGGCTGTGGAGCACTTTCACATGCTTAAAGACCCCAAAAGCCGTTTTTCGATAAAACGGAAAAAGGTGTGCATCAATAACTGATGGCCTCACCTGGTTCATTAATTATTGATGAGCTTTGTAAATATGTTGACTTTAAGGGTGCTATGTCTCACCTGGATGATTTTCTTAGTTTTTCTTGAAATTTCAAATCATTAAAAAATGACAGGTGGGGGCAGATTGGCACAGGCATTGGGGCAGGTTGGCACACTGTGTTAAGTGAATGCAACTTAAATCAAACCTATAAGTTATTGAATAATTGAATTGAATGATATTGTTAGTTGTAGGGACTCTATAGTACTTAACTTTTCCTGAGTATAGCGTGCTGTAGTGGCGTTTTGAGATTTGTTGGCTTAGCCTAAAGACGATAATTGAGGATTGTTGAGCATACAGGACAGGCCTTATGGTAAGAATGTGCATACTGTAATAATTTTATCTATTTTGTGCATAGAACATGTTAAAAATACAAAAAGTGTCATTTCACATTGTTTGATTTCCTGGTGTCACTTGTGCCAACCAGCCCCCCATATGTGCCAACCTACCCCATGGTGGGACAGATTGGCACAGAATTTTTGAGCTGCGATATGTCCTGGGCAAATAATAATACAGGCTCAGTGAGGTACTGATAATGTAGGTTGGGGATAGGACTTCGAATTGACATATGAACAAAATCCATATCCCGAATTGCTTTTGTTCAGGACACCTAAATGTCCTGTTTGTGCCAACCAGCCCCCCTCTCCCCTATTTGTCAGAGTAGTGTGCAGGAGCATGAGTGCACCTGTGGTCATTATGACCCTAGGAAGCAGATAAGCTCTGACCGTAAAACATGTTTATAACCCTGTATTGATATGACCATTCAGGCTAACCAAGTTGGCACTGATCTTCCAGGAAGTGTGCATGATCACACATAATATATGACCGTTATGGTTTTCTTTCAAGTGTGTATGACATGTTGTTGTATAATCATTGCACAAAGGTCACTTTCCTTGCAATTCACCGGAAACTTTATTCTCTGAGATGGCTACTTCCACGTTGGTGTATCATGTTATGTAATATGTATTGTTTCAATATCATCACAAATTTAAGAATTCAAACTCCACCCAAAAAGTTCATCAAAAGAAATAACCAACATGTTTTCATTTTGATATTTACATCAGTTTAGGCCCTACTTAACGGTATTCTTAATAAAAAAGCTGAGTTATAAAAAGGTTATCTTACCAATTAAATTCTGTGCCTACTTCAGAATCAGGATATTTTGGGAACAGCTTTGGACTCACCTGAAAAATAAAATAATATGGACATGTAGTAATTACCAGTGTGAAGCATTTACATTGACATGCACTTGGCTTATTAGTTATTATTATGACACGAAGTTTCAGTGGTATATATGACAAAAGACAGTGACAATGAGTCATCCATCAGTCTCAAATATGGAAAAAGTCATAAATGGTTTTAATGGTTGACACATAATGTAAAAAAAATGATAGAGACAGAATTTTGACTATTCAGTTATATTTTCAAACATCGAAACAATTTGCATAGATCTGTAGCTTCGGAAGACACATTTGACAAACAGGGAGAAAAAACGTCTCTGGGAAATATCCGACAAGTAAAAGGAACAGACAAGGACAAGGTGGCTTTGAATTGATAGTGTTAGAGATTAGCTGGGCTGTATCTGTTGATCATGGTCCTTGGTTGGACCTGATGGTTCAAGGCCAAAAACCAACAAAGAACACTGTAAATATAAGTCAAATGTAAAAGATACAACGTGACTGACAGACTGGGAAATTCAGAGGATACATGTAACTTGATGTAAGCTATTGAAATAACTCTATTCGTATAGTGAATTTACCTAGAGATTATTTAATGCTGAGGTCTGTGTATCATTTAGGCAACATAAGTTATCTTTTGGTAGTGAGATTACAATAAAATGAGGACAAGTGTCCATTTTAAATTTGAATGAAACATTTCATTCAATGACATTCAAGCAAATTAAAGGTAATGTGATCCTTATGTATCATTGACAATAGACATTACAAAACCGGTTTTATGTGGTTCAATTAGGAAATTAAATTGTTTGAAATATGAATCTGAAAACACCTGAACCAATTCATCGACATTTTTCATTTTGAATTGTGTTGTAATTTTGCTTTTCCTTGAACAAAATTAATTTTTCTGCTGCTGAATCCTGCATAATGTGGTCTTTTGTGTTGTTACAGCATATTATCCTGTAAGGGTGGTGTTAGAAGTAACAATAGTGATCTGTCCAAGTACTGTGTTCGTATATAACATAGAGTAGGTCGGGGCAAGAAGCCCGGGTTAGGTGAGAGGCCCCCCCAGGCTTATATCCAAACTTACATTTTTGGTGCGTTTATATATTGATAGGATTGAAGCTAGAGGCTTTTTAGGTGACGTCACAAATTTTCAGGGCAAACAGCACCAAACCATAGTAGAAATTAAAGAAAAAAAAATATATGCATGGTTTTTTTGTAATTTTTATCAATTCTTTGAAATAAAAGGGTTGTCAGAAGTAACTTTGGAAACTTTTAAAATATAATGCGATTAATGGACATCTGCATTGCTTCACTTTATGACCATCACATAAATATGAATTAGCTCATGTTTTTTGCATTTTAGTTCAAAATCTAGAAGTCAAATTAAAATATGTGGGTTTGGGGCGAGAGTCCCCACATGATATGGGGCATGAGGCCCCCTTCACTGGGGGGTCGAAGCTGCTTCAGGAACCAGTTAATAATGTGTAATTTACCTTAAATCTTGATAGAATAGCTAATTAAAATAGAAAAAATTTGGCCCGAATTTGAAACAGGGCAAAAAATATTAAAAAATGAAAGTATGAACAGAAAAATTATGAAATTCAGAAAAAGTTAATAGAATGCCTTAAAAATGATAGAAGAACCCTAAGAAATAACTTTTAGGCTGAATGAGCTCGCAAAAAAAATTGTCATAGGATTATTATAGGGGGGCTTCTTGCCCGATGGGTGGGGTAAGAAGGCCATTTTAAACTTTTCACAAAAATGGCCGTAAATCCTTTATTAAAATTGGTAGAAATTTGTTTCACTAGTTATTAGTAGAGTCAAGTGATCCTTTCCTAACAGCATAAGCATTCAAATATTTGCCCATAAAAAGTAGGTCAAATCGCACCTCAAAGTAAAGAGGGGCCGCATGCCCCGACCTACTCTATTCTTAGAGCAAGTTTAGCCGCTGTCATGATTTCCAGCTTTGTATCTTTCTTGTGAAATGCCATCACTATTATTTTGATGCTGTCGAATTGAAATATGGGAACATATTGCCGAGTTTACGCAAGTCAGGTTGCTGCAATGTTCGAACAGAATAATTATTGCAACCAACGAAAACACTCCTCGAATCACAATACAAAGAGGAGGAGTATGGTATCTTCAAACCAGTGACCTCACGTGGACCTCCTGGTTTCCAGCGCTTTTAAAAGCTATCACTTTCTTCACACTTTCTGGAGGGATAGTAAAGAGTGTCATTTTAAATTTATAACTGACTTCTGAATATACTATACATGTCCATTTTCTATAAGAGAGAACTGGTATATTATGTCTAATGCGGATATTATTGAGAAGTGATTAGGCTTCAAAGCTATAGACCCCAATTTGTTTAAATAAAGGGATGAATCAGTGTTCTCATAAAACAACATATTATGGCTGATTTTTGTCTTTGGCTGTAAACAGCATATTTTTCTGTACTAGTGTGAAAAGGACAAAAAAGTAACAGTAATTTTTACATATCCTTCAGTATTATTATTTACTACTTGTATATACATCTGAATATGAACGACTCACACAAGTTCATTTTTAAATTGTACATGTATCAGCAAGGAGCCTAAGTAGCTAAGAAATATACATAATATGTATCATGTGAAACATTTTAGAATCCTTAGCAGAATTGTATATAATAATTTCGAAAGCATGCTTATACATTTTTGAAAATGTTTGAAAAGAAAATAATTAATGATAGTTTATGTGACATGAAGAAAAAATGAATGCTTACTACCTACTAAATTGAAGAACATTCTTCCAGAAAATAGACCTATGTGACTAAGTACATCTTTATCAATGTTGAATGGCATAATATTAGTAAAATGACAATTCATGGAACCATTCTGTCAGGTTCTGGGATCTCAACACTTTGTAATGCACCAGACAATTTGCTATATCTTTTCTCTTGAAATTGCATATGCAATATTCTAATTGAAATCTACTAGACTATGCGACTCCATATTAACCAGAAAAGAAATGCAAAGCTATCCAGTTGCGACTCCATGCACAACTTCTCTAAGAGGTCACAAGACATGACCTGAGAAGAATAAGAGGATAGCTTAACTTCTGGCCATAAATCAGTGTTATGAAGCTAAGAAGTAGGTCAACAAGTGCATTACCTTATTAGTTAGAGTGTATACAGCAGCATGTGTATACTCATGGTCATTATGGCCTTACATAGCAGATAGTGTCAGCTGGGGCACCACCATTCTGCCCATAAAATTTGTTTATGACCCTGACCTGATATAAGCAGTCACTGCTGCATGCAGTCAGGCTCTTCAAGTACGCTGAACAACACATCCTCTAGTTGTGTGACTATGGCAAAAGAAGCTCTCTGTTTTGTTGGTTGCACTAGCTGATGGCAAGTTCTTGGTTCCTTTAAGACTTGTCTGTCATAATTTGAGTCTATTTCACCATTTTTGCGATCAGAAACAGACATGCTAATTGATTTTGAAACCGCAATTCTAAAAACCTTTAACATTTCTTCATGCTCCATATAGGGTAAAAGTGGGTAATATCACGCAGCTAGTGCGTGATATTACACTGCAGTATTTTTGTAGAGCTACCACTTTGGAGGCATTTTAACTATCATGATCAAAAGTGAAGGTCTCGATTGACATTGAACTCAGGTGTCATAGAAATATCAAATTCCTTTGGTCGGCAGCTTTTATAGCACTTGGCACTTGGTTAAAGTAACTGTGATCATTTTAGCACTTTTTGTGGGTAATATGACGCAATCCTGTTTAATACCACGCACCAATATGTCTAATATCACGCATGTTTTATTATAATAAAATGGGAGTGCTTGGTGCATCAAGGAGAATTGATTGCTTGAGGTTTTACTTAAAGCCTTCTGACACAAACAATATAACGCCACACAGGTGTATTAATGCTTTGCTATAGTTGATTTCGGGCATCAAAAATTAATTAGGCCTAACTCACTAAACTAGAGCTTAATCTAAAAGAAAGATGCTTGTTTTCTGAAGTGAGTCTCTCTGAAAGTGCAGAGCGTTGTGCATACATTGCAATGATTGCATGGAAGTATTTCGGGGGATTTAAATTAGGACGTTTTTTAAAAACCTTCATAAGGAAAAAATAGGCCTATCCTTTGTAATAACTGTACTCAGGATGATAAATAGACGCAGCCTAGTACAGCAATTTGGTAGGACTCAACTTTGATTCCAGGTCTGAGCAAAATCCAGCTTGAGCAGAAATCACACACACAGACTCAGAAAATTATTCTAAAGATGCCTCTTTGGCATGATTACAACTTAATCATATAATATAGACATACCATGCATGTTTATGTAAATGACAACTATATATGTTCATATTCTGTTATTTTATATTTTATCTTTCCATCCTATTATTTCTGATTATATCTATCTATCTATCTATCTATCTATCTATCTATCTATCTATCTATCCATCTATCCATCTTTCCATCTACCGATCCAATAATCTATGTAACTAGTACTAACTACTATCTATGTGTATAGTGACTTCAGCATTTAAAGGCAGGAAGATTTGCCATCTGCAATGATTATAGGAACCCACACAAACCTCCAAAATTGCAGAAGACCAGACTGAGTCGAGATTTCATTTGAAAAAAAAAAGAAGCTCAACAGACGTTGTGCAAATGAGAGTGACAGTATATATGCATCTGACTTGCATGGCTGCAAAAATGTACATTTATCAAGAAGAGGACCAGTGAATGTACAGATTGTGTACACTGTACAAATAGACGAGATTTTTTCTATTCTGAAGGTTAGGGGAAGTTTAATACTTGGACTGCAGGGCTGATCAGAAAGATGCTGCTATGTAGTACTTATCACTCACACAAATAAGATGTTAATGGTTGCGTGATAATACCCAAATTTGCGTGATATTACCCCTAAAATGTGCGTGGTATTACCCAAAAAACATGAGTGATAATATCCCAGATCAGTGTCTATGACATTTATATGAATAACAGTGGCTTCTTCAAGCCAACATTTTGCATAATAGTTTTTTGAATTCCCGATTTATACCTTTGCCACATGATAATTCTCCGCTCAATGCATTGTCTAAATTTCAGCTGCAATTGCCTACCTTTTACATAGTGAATATTGTATAAAAAAGCATTAAAATTAAGAAAAACTACAAAAGAATCGTAAAATCGTTCTGCAAAGTTGTCAGTGGCAATGACAAGCACAATATACTATCAGGTCGTGTCCAAATGATCCATTGCACATTTTTGATTTCTTACATGGAAGATTTCACACACAGATTAAGCTTACAATAGCAATGAAGTTTGGTGCGTGATATTACCCACCTGCGTGATATTACCCACTTTTACCCTACTGATTGATACGTACTGCATGTGAAAATGTAATGAATGTATACATGCATTATTCTTGTGGCATAGTGTCCTTAATTGAGACTGTACCAATCCATAGTAAGAGCGATGAAGCTTTGAAGCCACACGCCAATTTGTTTGTTATGAGATTTACTCAGATGATGAATGATCATAAGCTCGAGCTATTTTTCAACATCAAGTTCTTAACACTTAATCCTCATGGGGATATGTGATGACAGGCACTTTCAAAAGAACCGAATGAAATTATAGCTATAATTCTTAACATAAATCAGTAGTTTGTAGGCCAACTGCTGCATTATCTTATTAGGCAGAGTAGTGTGCATTTGCATGCGTACGCTCAAGATCATTATGACCTTACAAGACAGATAGTGCCAGCTGGGGCAACACCATTGTGACCATGAACATTTTTATAACTCAATACTGATAAAGGCAGTCAGGCTCATCAAGTTATTTACTGCACAACAACCTCTGGTTAGTGAGAACAAAGCAAGTTACAAGAAGCCCTAGCTGCTTTGTTGGAAGCTCTTATACCTTTGACGAATTCCAGATGCCATTGAGACACAATTGTGATGTTTTGACTCAATTTCAAGTTATGGCCTTACATAGCAGATAGTGTCAGCTGGGGCACCACTATTCAGCCCATAAAACTTGTAACTAGCCCTGACCTGAGAGAAATTTAGGACACAGGATATTCTCAGATACGAGACAACATGATATGGATCGCATCATTGCTGTATTTTATATACAATTTCGCTTATTGTCCCCACTTCAAAGCTGCCTGGCATACGCAGATGACATGGTTTTAATGTCCCTCACAAGATATAATATAATATTTCTTAAGAAAAATTACATTATTAAAAAAAGTTACTTTGTATCTCCTCGAGAAATGTAGAACAAAAAATGGCATGCTTTCTAAATTCATAAATGGGATATTCTGATAGGATTCTGGTAAAGATAAGACAATCTTGGTTCCGTACAAAAATAAAATGGAATATCTAAAACTAAAAGCCTCCATCAGTGACTCTAAGCGTATACTGTGATGCTTACGGGGCATCCCAGTGATATTTTCAGTTTCATGTGAAAATAAATCAGGAAATATTTCAGGTAGGATGCAATGGCAAGTGGGTTGGGGATATATGCTGTAGACGGAAGGGAAATTGTAGCAGCTCAATCAGTAGTTTGGCTGGGTTTCGCGTTCTATATCTGCTTTGCCTGGGTCCCCTTAACCAATATTGGACAGCACTTGAAATTTAAACCTCACTGCTGTGTTGCGCTCCTGCCTCATGGTTTCCGGAGTGCATCATACAGGATATTCCTGATCATCAATCTTCTTAATGACAGAAAGAAGAGATATCTTTCTGCCTGGATTTCTTGTAATTGATTTAATTATACTGGTTGATTTGAAGCTCAATGACAATTAACCTGCTTTTGCCCTTTTGGCATCAATAAGCAAAGTGATCTTGCCCCTTGTGTCCATGGCCTCCATCTTACATAAATCGAGATAAACGCGCTTGTTTTCTTAATCTTTACTTTTTCCAGAAAATTGGTATCATGTGTACCGATTCAACTTTAATTTTCATCATACTTTTTGCATGATTTTTTTTAAGATATATCAAATTTCTGATTATGTTTTGGATACATTTAATGCTTCAGGAAAAATCATTGTGACAGTGAAATTCTTGTCACTAGGAAATCAAATGAGAATTTAAAAGATGAGATCTTCGTATGGTTGAGATAAATTATGTGGAGCAACAAGCACTGAGTTGTGACTCTAGAAATATTGGAAGTTTGGGGTGCCATGAAAATATTGAACATGATATTGCCCCTTTTTTCTCTTCATATCTTTCATGATCACATTCAAGAGAATAATGACTTTATTCGCCTCCTTAGCACAACTGTTTATGTAAAATATTTATGCACAAAGAATTGGGTCATCGTGTAAAACACCACGTGACTGTCAAATTCAGACGATGCAGAAAGTCACCCAGTGCAGAGTATTTGTGTTGATACTTGATAGCCCATAATAATTTCTAGGTACGGATCAATATTGATGAGCAACTCAATGTAGAGACCAACATCAACTTAATGTTGGTTTGTGCAGAGCAAAATGGAGGGAAAATGCCACTTAGGTGGATGCAGCTGAATCCCTGGGGGTTAATGCCACTTGCCACACACCTGATGAGTGGTCTGTCCTTTGTGCTGCCTTTGCCTTCAGGACAATGCAACTCTGAAACTCTCCACGAATGTTTAGAATTTGGAAGTGAAGAGAAATCTCACATCTTCCCTTGCAGTTGGTAACATTGAAAGAAATTTACCACCAATTGATCATAGTATTTTAAGCCATATTAAATCTAAAATAAACATTTTGTAGAAAGACAGACAGAAAAAGAGAAAGACAGAAAAAGGAAAGGAAAGAAAAAAAAAGAGAGAAACAATTGATAGAGTTCCCATAGCCTAATGGTTAAAGCGCTTGAATGCAAGTCTAATGGCACTTGAGGACGTGGGTTCGACTCCCGCTCCTGGAACTCAAGTGGAGTGACTTGGTTGAGGCTGTGGCCAGGGAGGGTGGCGACTTGTATAGGCAGGGGTCACCCTCCTGTCAGGTGTGATCAGCAACACCTCCAGCTAGACTCCCCTGGATCAGTTGACTGGTACCTGATATATGTGAAAACTGAACACTAATACAATAGAAGAGAAGTCATCTGGACCTGAAGGCCTCCAGTCACATTGAACTGTATAAATACATTGTAAAGTACCATAGAGCATAGATTCTCTGCGAATATGGTGCCACATAAATGCTGTATAGTGTATAATAAATAAAAAATAGAAAGATAGGTAGATGGATCGATAGACAGATAGATAGATAGATAGATCGATAGATAGATAGATAGATTGATAGATTGATAGATAGATGACATTATAGTATTGAATCCTCTGAACTTCTTTGTAGTATCATGCCAGTGAAGTATCCACAATCCGGCAATCTGTATGCTCCTCATCCCATATATAAGTGATCATAGTATAGCCTGCTAGCCTGAACCAGTAAAAGCTTAACCCCCAATTACTGGTCAACTTGGACTTCCCAATAAACTGACCCTTCCAACTGACCATCCGATAAAACCATATTAAATGCATATGTGGTCTGAGAGATAAAATGTGAGTTACAGTAGGACAGGAAGCAATGTTTGCAAATATTCATTGCGTTTTGATGGCCCTTGATGGTGTAGCGAAACATCAAATATATATTGTACAGCACATGAAAAACACGCAGAAAAAATGGCCATTACTTTCTATCAAATTGAGTCAGAAAAACAAAATGCAATACATAATTAAAGAGGGGTCTAGACAAGCTCAATTCCGTACATGCGTGGCTATGATAATGTTTACTAATTACATAAAAAAGTATGTCAAGTCTCTTTGGATATCTACTAAGATAAAGGTCTATATACCATGGTCGATAATTAAGCTTCTATGCCCCTTATCAAAGGGTGCCACAGAATCAAGATTGGACAGTTATTTAAGACTTTACTTGAGTGAAAACTTCAAAGAGAAAGAACAACTTAAAATCACTAACTTTAAAATCTGAATGTTCAAAAAAATAATATGAAACATACCACTCTCTGGATAAGCATCACTGCAGTGTTTTCTTCACATTACTTTGTGTATCATTCATTGCTTATCAAATTTTGATTTAGCTTGCTTGTGAATACGAATGATGGTATGTGTGTGGGTGTCAAATCATAGTGACCTACTTATATTCACTTTTAATCAATGCATATATATCAAAACATAGGAAGCAGGTGCGGTTGACCATGTAGATATTTGTGAGGTTCATTGCCAACAGATGTAAAATATGTAGCGCACCTGGTCTCCCATGGAAGGTTTGGCTAATAAAGAAATAGTAAAGATGAAGAGCTGGAGTTCACATATTGTCACACATATATTCATTGCATATGTGTGTGATCTTTTACTTACGCAGAATACACAATTTCACAAAGACTAGAAATTTATGAATCTCTGATCATCTAAAGAAAACAAGACACCTCTAGGGTGCTTGCTGCTCATAGATTAAGACGGTTGAAAAGTCTTTACATCCCTAATTTTAGTACATATTGGTTTAGGCTTAACAGAACTGACTGGCATCACAAGAAATCAAGACGCATGCTTGGCACAGGATAAAACATCAGCCCATCATGGGCTTCAAGGACTGGGAATCTAACCCAAGTCCAAGAGATAGGAAATCCCTGTGCTACTAACCAATCAATCGTTCATAATATCAGTTGGTTTTGAAATGAAAAAAAAACCTGAAATTATCCAGAGCCAGTCACCTGCTGCTGTCAGAGTCAAGTGCTCAGATAGGATGCCAGACCTCAATCTGTTTGTAATGGGATTAACTTAGATGATGCATCGCTGAAGGAAAGCCAATCTACACATTCTTCTGGGCTAATCCCCGAGAAGATATGGCATATCAGGAAGTAGCTTTTGTGATATATTTCAGTGAAACTAAACAGACAAGGAGACAAACTTCAAAGAAACAACAAAATTTGTCATAGGTTATCAAAGCTGATATTTACAATCAAAAGCTGAACATAAGCCTTAAATTGCGAAAACAAGTTAATTTAATGGTTCTCTTTCATAAGAAATTTCTGTGGTGATCAGTTTTATTTGATTGAGAATAATGAAGACGACATTTGTTAAATAAAACAATTCATGTCAAATCGTTAAAATAATCTGTCAGTCAGCATTCTATCAGATGACCAAAATGTACGAAGAGGATGATCATTTCTGAGAAATCACGGATCCTTTGCACCAAACTAATTAAATGCATCAATCACACTTCTCAGTCTCTGGGTGGCCTAAGATATTGCTTGTGACATGTAATATGACATTCAATCCCAGACGTGCTGACATGGGAGGCAGGGAGCAATTGACTGTCTCCAGGGTCAAGAGGTGAGCGTCACACTTCTGGCAATATTTCCAGCTGCATATGACATGTCCACACTCATACTGATAAATGTTTTTCTTGGAATGAGAGATCTTGCAATATCACATTCAATAGAAACCTATCCTTTACTTGTGAAGTCCTGATAATTAAATAAGGAATACTTGTTTTAAGTATAATTGTTGAAGTATAATGTCAGATTTTCAGATTGCATGGACAAGTTTCTTCGTAAAGTTCTTTTTAACCTCTCGAATACCACCTCAAATGGCTCAATTTAAGAACAATTTTAATAGAGATAATTTGTAAGTTATCTTCAGCATTCAACAAATGCAACTTTGCAAACGCCTTGAAACTTGCATTTTGGCTAACTGACAAAATAAAACTTTTGCTAGCTTTTACGACAGATTTATATGTCCAAAATTTTGATGAACGTGGAAGGAAAATATCAACAGAGTTTTTGGCTTTGACAAAAGTGATGTAAAATAGATATATATATAAATATATATCATGCAATTTCGGAATGTTAAGGACCAAGAGAAGTTTTTTCTTAATTGATTTCACAGGCATTATACTCAGACACCCTTAGAGAAAGGCATGCTCACTCAGATTAGTAGTTAATGATAACGATAATATAATCTTATTGTCACAGCTTTACAAATATACTAAACCTTTAAACTTTTCTTAAATACAAATTTCTACCAACAGACACTGTAAGCCGTTTACCACAACCACAAAGTGGACTTCTGTCAGTAACTTGCAATACCCTTTTAACATTTTCAGCTGCATTGTTGTGAACTTTATATTAAGAATGTGTAGCATTTGAGTTTGTTATCTAAAAAAATCCTTATTATGTAAATGCATTGAAAAGGTAGATCTTAAAAGACATTAAAGTTGAAAAGGATGGGTGTCTAACTTCCATCAGGCTAAAGCACTATATTGTGTAAATCTCTTCTATAGAAGGCAACTTCCAGAGGAGACAATGCAGCACAAATGCCACATTGTGGATGCAGCTGACTCCCTAAAGGATAAATGTCACTTTCAACACATTGCCACATGCAGTGAGCTAAGGGTGTCTTTGTTGTGCATTCTATGCATTCTATGCAGCTACATCGCTGAAGGCAAAACCACTCTCAGTTACTTTCATGCCGGAATAGTCAGGGACTCCATACTCCATAGATGCCAAGCCCAATATAGGAATAACTTGATGACCGCTATAACAAAATTACTTTTTATGTTGTTTCGTTGGCGTCGCTCGCTGTTTTCGCGCAGTAGGATTTAGCAATAAGCTTTATCTGATCAGAATATAGATCATGGAAATTAATACGTTATAGGGCCGGAGACGTAGCTTTTTATGACAATCAATATTCAAACAACACAGCTTGCAAGCAATATGATAGACACTTGAATTATCTCCTGGTAACCTTAATCAGTTTTCTCATAAATCAGCTGATTAGCTGGTTTATGGCTTTAAAGACACACATTTCTCTTAACAGCTGCAAAAAAAAGATAGACTGACAGAGGAATGATCAGTCAGCTAACAACAAAAGTAAAGCATGCTGTACAAATATACAAATGTATTTTTCTGAAATAATGCGCTTTGTATATCCCAACAATTGTGTAAACATTAATTATTATTGTTTTCCAAACGGAATAAATTACATGTTATTTCGTTTATGTAAATAAGGATCGAAGAATCTATTGTAATATAGTACCAAACAAAAGTCTCCAAATCCCCTTTAATTTTGCCCTAAGGGGGATTGTAGTCGAACCCTGTAAACATTGGGAAAATATAATATAAAGATACTAGTTTTCATCCATGGCACAAGAATGGTTGAAAAAACGTATGTTACAGCAATTGAGATAAATATGCGTGTGTTTAATATTCGAAATGTCAGGTATTTTTTCTAGAAAATGGGTATCATATATGAAGACATTCAATATTTCATCATATTTGTTTTCATATGTTATGCAGATCATTAGATCAGGAGTTGTGGTGCCTATTTTACCTCAGGTCTATTTTTCCTTTGCTTTGTCATAATTCACAAATATACAGTTGCATACCACAGGGGTTTTTATACCAAACAGTTTTTGTTGTTAATGGCCATTTCGAGGATGATATAAACACATGCAGTTTGATTTAAATAGAATATTAGACTGTTTTTGGTGATTTCCCCTTTATATTATGTTTATACTTGAACAACCATCATAGGTGCAAAAAAAACAACAATCATAGGTGCAAAAACCCCTATGGTGCATACGACATACAAGCAACATAAACAAAGAACTAAAATCAGTTTCATCAACAAATGTAGATATGTTAGGGCAGCTGCTCAATTCAATTCAATTCAGCTTTTTTTTTATTGATTGCTCACCATATTTCATGGAATGAAAATAATAATACTGATGAAAACAAATTGAAGTCAACTTCTTGATTTCAGCTCTCCTTTCCTGCTGTTATTCACAATCGGATTAGCTGAAGTATTTGTTTTTATCAGGATGCGGAGCCATGCTCTGTCGTTTTAACATGGCTGTTATTGCATTAGTTTGGCATAAAGTGCAATAGCACTGCTTTTTATAGCTTTCTGGAAAAGAAAAATGTGGCAATAAATCCCCGGTCCAAACATGAAGGCATTACTTGCACTCAAAAGAGAATCGGAGCTTTCTCTGCTTCCCTTGCGCAGTTGACTCTGCAAAGGTACAGCATCCAGCAGAAATGAGTACACACTTCGGAAAAGGTTGCAAATCAGCTGTAGAGGTTCATATTATTATGAAATAATTTAAACAAGGGGGTTTTATTGTGGGCAAACATCACAGCCTTTCCCCAGCATAAGCAATAAGCTTAACCCCTCAACTACTGGTCAGCTTTGCTTTCCAAATAAATTGACCCTCCCACTGACCATTCCATGAAACCATATAAATGCCAGCTGAAAGCTATGTTTGCAAATGTATATTCATTGCATCATGGAGGCCTTTGAAAGAGCAACCAAACACAAAACAAATATACAATACTTATCATCTTTCGCATCAACAATTCATAGTGCAAGAGAGTCATTTTCTTTGGGAGTGGTCAGAGAACAAGAAACACAAATAAGATAAAAATTGTAAAAATGTTGTTATTCTAAAGAGAATTTTTGTCTTACTAAAGTGAATATACGTGTAATATTCTTTACTCATTGACGTTTTTATTATTTACTTTAACTGAGGGTAAATGTGCTGGGATCAGTCAAAACATAGATATAAAGATGAGTACAAGAAGCTAACATTAATTATACCATAATGGAAAAGGAATAACATCGAAAAATACGCCCAAATCTCTAACTTTACAGGCTTAATTTTCAAAAATGTTCCAAACAGAAGAAAAAAATAATTATATAATTCATTATTGCCATCGTACACTAATTCTAATTTTTGTGCACATATTATTAGTTATTAAAACAAATGCATTTATACATCCAATTTTTTTATGTATATAACTTTTCAGTTGGTCTTATTTCATGCATGCACAACATAGAACACAGGTGCGGCTAACCCTGTATATATTTGTGAGGTTCCTTGTGACTATGTCACATTTGTAGAACACCTGGTCACTCATGGAATACTTGGCAAAGACCAAAAGAAATGTCATGTTAAGAGAAAGAGAGTCCATACTATTAAAGGTCACATTGAGATCATCAAAACGAATTAACATCAAGTTAGATTGTTACTCATAACCACAAAGATTAGAGGGAGAGGAGTACATGGGTTGAATCCTGCATGCTAACAGTGGTAAGGCTCATTTCCATAAAATGGCCGCCTGACATGGGGCACATAAACCCCATATAATGAGAAAAGGGATAGAGAATTCAAAATTCAGTAAAAAAAAAAAAATGCAAAGGGACAGGGAACTCGAAAGTAAAATGGCAAAGGAATAGGTGGACACAAAACCCCATTCAGAACCTCATAATATTAATTTAAACTGTATTGTGTTACACAATTTGCATAGGATAAAAAATCAACAATCCCAAGTTGGTTACCTATGTAGGGAATAAATTCACAATCAGACCACTACGTGCTACTATTGAGGCAGGTATCAAGTCCTGCTCAGGAAAGTCAACCAATTAATTTTTCATACTGTCAGAGTGGTTTTTGCAATGAAGAAACTTTGAAATTATCCAGAGCTAGTCAGCCACCAGCTGCCAGAGTCAAGTGCTTAGATAGGATGCAGACCCCAATCTGTTTGTAATGGGATAAGCTTGGATGATGAATTGCTGAGGGAAAGCCACTCTACAAATTCTTCATGGCTAATCCTTCAGAAAATATGGGATGTCAGGCAGGTATTTTAGTGGATACATATATGTCAGTAATGTAGCAGTTGTGGTATCCACATGAGGCAGTGTGTTATTGAAAATATATGCCATAGGTGGAACTGCAGTATGCAAAGAATTGTGGGATCTTCAGCTGTGAATTTCCCTCTCTTGGCTCCCAGATACTGAACAGTACAGACCATCCTGATAGGACTTCATATTTGCTTCAGTATCATTAAGAAACATGGAGAAAAACATTTTAAAAAGAACACGTTGTCCATGCTACTGAAATGATAAATGGTTGAAAATTGGTTTTACTTGTATATCTTGAGGTTCAGTACACTGTGGTATTTACAAAACCTTTATTAATATAACCACAATGAGACTCTCTATAAAGAATTTAAATTAATGATTTTATTAAATGAATGGTTATGGGTTATTCTCTTTCGTGACTTTTGCCCTGTTTAACTGATGGTTAATGCCTACAACTCAAAAATATCACACCAGTAAAACAACAACAACAAATATTCAGCAATCAATTTGTCAATTCTCCCTGTCTTATAAGGTGACCAAATAAGAGCAACATAGAATATTGGTAATTGGGCATTTCCCAAAACATGGGATCCTTCTTACCAAACTGATTAAATGCATCAATCACACTCCACAATTTTCAGATGGCCCAAGATATTGCATGTGACATGTAATATGACATTCAATCCCAGACATGCTGACATGAGAGGCAGGGAGCAATTGACTATCTCCAGGGTGAGGAGGTCAGCATCAAACTTCTGGCAATATTTCCAGCTGCATATGACATGTCCACTATGATATCACATAATAATTTTTCTTATTGAATGAGCAATATGGCCCTATACTACCTGCGCTTTTGACCATGGTGAGTTTAAACTTTGCTGTAATTTTTCGTGCCGGCAAAATCCTTTACATACATAAAAGCCTATAATTATTTCCCATAATCCTCTTTTAATTAATCACATTTAATTTCAATTGAGACTTTTTGAATTTGACACTGATAGTAAAGAAGACCAATATAATGTAATTGCTGTGATGTTAGACTCAGTATCAGTCAGCTTGGAATTTTGCCACGTTAACAATCAAAGTAAAAACTTAAGTAGAAATAAGGATAGAGAAAAATAAGTTTATATGACATAAAGCAATATGTCATGCAAGACAAGGAGATATTTTTGTTATTTTTTTCACAGCCATCATCCTAAGACACTGTCAGAGCGTGCCAAATGTGTCGCACAATGGAATTTCAAATGCAAGACATCGGACTATATAGCACATTGATCAACATGCAACATTCAAATTAGCTCTATTGTGATCTCTTATGTGCATGACCGATGAAAGAATCCTTTATTCTTAAAAGCAGCACAAAAAGAAATTGGTGAACAAAAAATAGCAATAAAAGGCAAATTCACATCCAAAGAACTACATTATTGTGGTTCCTATAGAATGTTTATTTCCAAGGGTGATACTGAAAGGGACTTGGATTGGAAAAAAAGTATATCACTGTTCTGAATTATATCAGGACACAGAATATGGCCAAAGAGGGTCAGACCATCGAAAAAATACTGTGAAAATTTTGATGGTGAAAGGGAAAGCAATTGTACCAAGAATTGAACTTTGATAAAACTATGTCATTTTCATATGTACAAGCTTTAAAAACACAATGAAACACAATTGAAGTTTGGATGTATGTAATTAAACCTATTTAGATTTTTACATATATATATATGAAGAACATATATTGCTTGCATTTATCCTAACAAACACAAGCTTTTACCACAACCACCACAAGGGATTTATACTGTTTTAAATATTTTATGATTAAATTTTGTAAGTTGCCTGTGTGGAATTTCATATTGCAAGTGCGTGGGATTTAAGCTGATTTGAAATGCGTAAAGCAAACACTTTGACAGTTTTAGATTTCTTGCCAAGCAAATCCATGATATTCAATTCAACATGGAAATCTAATTCTAGATTCCAGTGATTTCAAAACTCATAGAGCACGCTCAAATAGACCATCAGTGATAATCAGTTATGCAGTTGGTGATTTGTTACACAAACAAAAAGGAAATTTTACATATTATATGACCTTTGTTATTTAGATAATATGTAAATGGCACTGCCATGAAATTCGCGCAGCATTGTCACAGAATTACCGCATTATCTTCAACTTTCCATGCAGAAGGCCAATTTATCTTTTTAAAGGACTGGGAAAATGGGCAGGTAGATAAGATTATAGATATAGATGACATCAGATCTATAGATAAGATTAGATGGATAGATAGATAGATGGATATATAGATAATATAGATAGATAGATTAGATAGATAGATGGATAATTAGATAATCAGATAAATAGACAGACTGAACTGACAGTTGTGTAATTCAAATCTATGTTAAATTCTGATCTTCGTATTATGTTAAATTGTTGATGTTACATAACTGAGATCAATAAAACCATAGCATAGGTGACTGTTTACTATTAGACTTACATAATTTGTTGATAGTTAATGAACATTATAGTTAATGAAAATTATGTAACCATAAGCGTTGTTATGATTTCTTACTTGGTGATCCATTTAAGTCATTAACTTTTATATTGACTTTTAATTTTTATTCACTTCTTACAATCAGGGATCCAGGGGCATACACATGTTGATTTAAATCCCTGAAATATGGCATTGGAGGTTGTCATAGGACAAGACTGAAATTTTAAAGTTATTTTGGAAGATATTTAAGGTATTTTAATTATTTACCAAACTAAACTTTGACTAAACTACTAGCTCCACTTTTATGGCAGCTACAGGCACTTCCTGTTCAGGCAGTCACTGCAGACAGGAGCACCACACAGAAGGAGCTGTCCTTGTGCTAAGTGAGCTTCGCTCATATTAATATACTAAGTGTATATGTTATGATATCATCCAAATGATGTATACAGAAAATTATCATCCAATCTGGAAAATACTTTACATTTGATTTATGTGTTTTTTTACCATAAACATGTGTTGTTATGTTTCATTGACAAATAATGTAACTCTGTTTGTGACTCCAGTACTCAAAGTTTTAGAGCTTGACCACATATCCCTGTGAACATAACAGGTTTCAAGATCTCCTTTCAGTCTTGCAGACACGGAGCTTGGGCCATGGGATTGATAAATGGCTTTCGGGGTACGATATGAGAGCTGATGTGTGAAATTACATGATGATTGCCAAATGATAACTGATACACATATTTGTTGTTACCTATAGAACTAACACATGTTTTGTTGATCTAAGATTTGAAATGAAGCCTTCATGGACAACGAAATGGTAATTCTTCTAGTTGGCATTCATGATGACAAGAAAGAATGTGCAATTTCATCAGGCTGAGGCTATAGCACTGTTATTGTGTTACTGTGTATATCTCCTATAGAAGACACATTCACTATTTCATGCTGAGGACAATGCGGGGCAAATGCCACTTATGTGGGTTCAGCTGACTCCCTGGGGGATAATGTCACTTCCAGCACACCACCGCACCCAATGAGCTAAGTGTTTCTTCTTTGTGCATTGTGTTTCGCGGCTGCTACACTGAACGCAGAAACGCTCCCAATAGGTATATGGTCTATTAGACTCTATTTACTGTTATGGACCTCATCATGATACATTCATGCTGAAAAACTAGAAACTAAACGTGTGTTTATGCTGAAAGAGTGAAATAAATTATCCGAAAGTTTATGGTATTTGTGTGATAATGGCCGTTGAACCAATGCATGAGGACAGAAGTCTGAGGTCATATGGGTCCAGCAAAAATTTATGTAAGAACCTCAAAACATTTTGTATCCCATATAACCAACAAGGTGTACCCAGGTACATGGGTAGACATCCATTACAATTTTTGTCAATTTCTAGCAAATGAGGATGAATCCCATCCCATTACTGTATTTAAGCCATTGCTGGACATACTATAGACTTTTGCAATGAGAAGCTTAACCCTCAATTCCTCAATTACCAGTAAGCCTGTCCTGTCCAATACATTAACCCTGCATTTGACCATCCCATAAACCCAATGAACACTGCATCTCCTGACGATGTTTCCAAGTGCAATTTTTATCCAGCTTATATACTCTGATAGCAAAATGCATAAATTTATTAGCCCTGCCACTACAACTTCAATGAAGTTCTGGTGTTGTACTTGTTCAAATCTGTTTTAAATTTGGACTGGTGATGTCTTTCACTATACACCTGTTTAAATAATTGTCCAGCTATTTTCCTCAAACGAAGCATTTTTACCTGTGGATCAAAGTTTAACAGACATTTATTACAGTCAACATGCAGTAAATCAGTTACACTTATACTTTGATACCTCCTGGCCATTAATATTAGGGAAGTGGATGGTCAGCATTACACCTGTGGTTTTTATTCAGCTAAGATAGCCCAGGAACAGCCCGTGAAGCACAGCGGTCAGTCAATATCATTCATTTGGTCAATTATAAATTAGTATTTTACCTTTATGAGCAAGCATCGTAGATTCAAAAGTTAGAAATTGGCTTCTTTTTGGCTTAGTCGGCACCACTTTGTTTCCAACTTCCTGCTTAGCTTTGTTTCACCTATGGTCAGGGGCGGACTGGCCCCACAGTGGGCCCCCGGGCAGGATCATTGGTGGGCCCCTATTATCGCAATAGCTGCATTTTCGGAATATAGGTTTCTCTTACCCGCATGTTATGATATGAAATTATGAATAGCATATATATACATGTAGTATAGAATTAAGCCAAAAACTTCTGCATGATAACATGGAGTGGGCCCTGGCTTGTGTGATATCACAGATTTGAAAATTATCATCATTCAAAACATTCAAAATTCGAAAGTCAGAGAAACACATTCCTCCCTATTATTAATTTACACAGTTGATTGACAGAGAGCAGGCAATTCAGGAGGGTAGCATTCGAAGGTCCAGGCATAATCTCAGCGCCCCTCTTAGTGGACCACATCGGAAACTGAGAGAGGGGCCTCTTGCTGCATTGTCAAGTTTTAATTGAAGATTTTTTCATATTTCTATTAGGCCCAGAATGAGATTTTCACCTCTTTTACGTCATTTTCGATAATTTCGATTTTTTAAAGGTTGCTGGTGGGCCCCCTTGAGGTGTTGGGCCCCAGGGCACTGCCCTCTGGCCCATAGGGCCAGTCCGCCCCTGCCTATGGTGTGTGTGAAGCATTAGGATTCAACTTTCTTTGATCTCGCATGACGCTTTGGAAGTAACACATTCAGAACTTCCTCTTTGGAAAATTTATAATGCAACAAAGAAACTTGAAAACGTTGAATTTGGGTTTTAACTGATGGTACTTCCAGCACAATTTCAAAAGTTCATCCTTAAATAATCTATATCTGCATCTTTTTGTGTATATGTATAAAATATCTCGACCATGGAAGTTGTAGTTCAGAGATTGATCACAACAACAAATATAAGATAATCAATATGTGTACAATCAGTACAAATGGACATTTTGCAAGGTGATAGCTGTGACAATGAATACTTGTTACTCATTAAACATCACCATCTTCTTTGACCAAATATATAGTTAGGTGGTCTGTAGTGCAGCCCTTAATAATAATAATAATAATAATAATAAATACTTTATTAATCACAACTTGTGAAACTTGGCTTGTGTGCTCAAATACAGGAAAGGAAGACATTCATACAGAGCAGAATCACACATTCATACATACAACTCAGTCATAAACACATACATTCTATTTTAACAACATATCATGCATTTAAAAGTCGGATGCTAGACGGTACAAATGACTTTGAATACCTTGACGTTCTACACTTAACTGAAATATATCTTCGTCCTGATGGTAACAATTGATAGCTGCTGTTCAATGGGTGTTGACTGTCTTTGATAATGGTCTTACATCTAATATTACTGTACTTCAAAAATATACCTTCAATTGGAGTGTTGTCAATTCCAAACCTTCTGCACATTTTTATAACTTTCCTAATTTTATCCTTGGATTCCTTGCTGCAATTTCCATACCAACATGTGATTGAAAAAGAGATAACAGATTGAATGATGGCATTATAAAAATTTTCAATTACTTTTGTGCAGATTTGCAGTCTGTGCAGTTGTCTTACAAAATAAACCCTTTTGACAACTTTTTTGTACACACTCTCCACATTGTCAGAGAAAGACAGCTTATCATCAATCAATGTACCAAGATATTTGTACACTCCCACATTTTCTACAAGTGCATCTTCAATATACAGTGTATTGTCTACTACTGGCAACTTTCTGAAGTCCACAATCATCTGTTTAGTCTTAGACACATTCAACTCAAGATAGTTATCTTTACACCATTTGGAAAAGACTGAGATCTCATGCCTATACAACACATCATCATTAACACAGCAGCCAACGAGGGCTGTGTCATCTGCATATTTTATAAGTTTACAATTCTGAGAATGACACCTGCAGTCTGAAGTATAAAGGGTAAATAACAAAGGTGAGAGGACACACCCCTGAGGGGCACCAGTGTTTGTACACTTTGTGACAGACTTACAACCAAGAAATTTAACATATTGAAGTCTGCTCGTTAGAAAGGCATTTATCCATAGGATCAATTTTGGATGTACACACATGTTGTGAAGCTTCTGCATAAGCAGATGAGGCTGTATTGTGTTAAAAGCACTTGAAAAATCGATGTATAATATTTTTACAAAGTGACTTTTGTTAGTTGTGTTACGATTGTCTAAATGCCTCAACACATCATCAATAAGACAAAGAGTGGCATCTTCTACACATCTGTTCTTAGAGTATGCAAACTGCAATGGATCGATAATTACAGAGCAAAGAGCACACAGGTCGCCAGCTGAGCAGCGCCCCCTATTAAGTTCCTTTTTGCATCTAGAATACTTCTGGCAATTTTTGATAATATGGTTTTATGCTGAACTTCCATTCCAAAGATTGCATAGCAATCAGTCCACAATTTTTGAAGTGGCAGGCAGTTTTGGTGATGCGTTGGCTAATTATTTCTATTAATATGCTCAATGTTTTTACTATGAATTTTAAGTAACTAGTTTTACTTGACTAGTCACCTGTTTTTAAATGGCGCCTAGTAGCGCTTCTTAACTGTTTTTACCTAGTCAATTTCTTTACATATCTTTGTCTTTTTATTTAGTCTTACTTTTGTTTTTGTTATATGTTATAATTTAGTTCTTAGATAGTCGGATTACTAGCCTCATGGCTAATGTTTGTATTTACTTCCAATACGACTATAAATAAATTGATTTGATTTGATTTGATTTGATTTGAGTGGAAGCCTGCTAATCAGGCATGTCGTAGAAATGCAGGTTAATTAACGAAGGGGCACAAAAGTGGATGTCAAGTTTGGTAAATAGGTTTAATGAATAAAACTTGTGGAAAATGTTTTAGGCTTATGCAAGCAAATAACAAACAAACAAAATAAGATCAGGCAAATTAAGAAAAAAAATCAACCTAGTAAGTGAATGACACAGTGTATTGAAATTGCTGAATCTTTTTTTAAGGTGAAAAAAAAAGGTTTATAGACATATTTGACTAGTATACAGTGATATATCTGTCATGTGTATCCCACAATTTTCTTTTCATTTGGAATTTTAGTCTTTATTTGCATTGCCAACTAGGTCCTTAATAGAGATCCATGACATTCATAATGTTGAACTGAAGGGTTCTGAAATTAAACTAATTGTAATCAAGTCAATTGAGGAAGGTACACAGACATTTTATTTGCGGCAGGTAGAACTTCTTGCGGAACAAAATCAGTTAACGCTGAAGGACCCTGGATGAAATTTGGCCTAATCTACTTTATTGTTGGTGGATAAATTACCTGCCATACACTACTCACTGGGACAAGAGGGGATAAGCAATACGACAAGCACTTCAAAATGTCCTGAATTGAAACTTTCTTGTGTTTCGTGATCAGAAATGGTGTGATGACTTGCCCTTGTTGATCAATGCAAATGTACTGAAAATCTGTTACTGTTCACAGACCATCTCAGACTCAATGGCTATGGCAGAACTTCAGTCATACTGTCTATGCATGTGTACTTAATCAGTGTTTCGATAGTACATATCCTTTACATTGTGTACCAACCAAGTGACCCAATTAAGGATTTAAAAATATTGCCATATAGCCAGTATACTGTCTTACAGTACACACAATACACATACAAAATTTGGAATCAATCAGTGAAGTTTTCTGGGAGATTAGGCAGTTTTCGTAAATTTTAAGGCTTTTTTTACTAGAATCACCAAATCTTTTGATTGCTAAATATTTAAAGCTTGAGATTTAACATCAAGATTTCCGATACATAAATACAGCATACTGGCTATGTTATATTGTAATTACATTGCTTTCTGGTCTAAAATTTAAGATTTTATGATTAACTAGGTCACTTCGCATAGAGCAAATGGTACACAGTGTTTATTTAATATATAATCTTTCCAACATATGACAGGAAAAAGCAATTGATCAAGAGTTCTTCAGGTCGATATACGATGTATTAGCAAGACATGCTACTATTTACAAGATTACCTGACCTCAGTATCTGATAGGACAGGTCTTTCCAGAACCCTGTGATCTTTGGCTGCAAAGTAATTAAATGCATCAATCACTGATCCTGATCCTCTGGAGGCCTAAGTTATTGCTTAGGACATGTGATATGATATATGCAATCCTAGACGCGCTAACACGAGAGACACAGTGCAGGTGACTCAGGTCAAGAGGAGCACATTATCATTCTGGCAATATGAAGGAATCAGATATTGCAGAAAATGCTCACTGGCATATTTGTTAGCCTATGAATTGTTCAGTAGATCTAAGGGCACAGAAACATTATATTGTAAGAAAATCCTACAAAGAAGAAAATGATATGTTGAGAAAAACAGACAGCTCATAGGAAGGCACATAGTAGTTTTGTTTATATCTATTTTATACATACCTATCATATATGGGGTCTTGCATATTTTATCCAAATTGAAAATACCTTTGAACACAAGCGGACAGGTTCTCGATGTATTGCTACAATATTCCTCACTGAAGTATCTCCTTGGTCGTTGTTCACCAAGTACTACACAATGTAGCTCCAGCACTACATAAGGCAGAGTAGCAGTCCAATAAGGCAGGAAGGAAACAGGACAACAAATCACATTGCTACCAGACATTCATGTGACAACCTCCATAAACAACAGCAAAACCATTCACTCTGCTACATGTAACTTTGAGCTGGGGGTCAGTTTATCTAAGTTTGTGGATGCAATTTGCACACTGAACCTGTTGTGCTGCAACAGGCCTTTTAACTAAAAGGAGATTGAATGTTTAAAGGTGATCATAAGATCAATAATCAGTCAAATTTGGAGAGAAAGTGTCAATGTAGCCTCCAAATATACGAATGCTGCCAAGAAAGTTTGATTTAGGATGATGAAAGAAGTACACAAGGGGACAAAAGGGGAAGGAGGGAAAATTATCTGGTTTGTTAGAAGCTTCTGATCTGAATAACTCATCTCTGGGTCCTCTTGGCTACAGACGTGTGGGCTGTAACTTGGATTAATAATCAGCTCCTGAGTTACAGGCAAATCATTGGATATCCTGAAGCCAATATTATACAATTATGGACTTCGGTTGAGGTCAATATCAGGTTTTACGGACCTGACCGGTGATATTCACCGAGGCCGAAGGCCGAGGTGAATATCACTAGGTCAGGTCCGTAAAACCTGATATTGACCGAAACTGAAGTCCACAATTGTTTTGTTCCATGATGATTTTTTTTGGGGAAAAATTTTTTTTTCTGGAAAATTTTTTTTTTGGGGAAAAAAAATTTTTTTGTGGAAATTTTCTTTTTTCGGATTTTTTTTTTTTTTTTGAAATTTTTTTTTTTCGGAAAATTTTTTTTCCGGAATTTTTTTTTTTTTTTGGAAAATTTTTTTTTCCAGGGAGGTCAATAAATGTTATATTCACTGATCAGTGAATATAACATTTGTTAGGGAGGTCAATAACAAATGTTATATTCACTGATCAGTGAATATAACATTTGTTATTGACCTGCCTGTCACACACCACCGCACACAGGTGAACATCACATTATGCAGGTGGGTTGTTGGCCAATCAGGAAGCTTGTTACATAGGGGTCATGGAACAAAATGCGTAACATCCCTTAACCTTTACTGCCTTGTGTGTGACATTTTCAGCAGTTGTCATAGCAGGAATTGTCATAAGGCATCCATAACTTTTTTTGTGGTTGTGCAGTGCTTCTTTGTAGCTTAGCAGGATGTGGCAAGGCTTATAACTTAATGCAAATCTTGTTTATCATCTTCTGTTTGTCCAGCAAGTTCAGTCTTTCTTGCATTCTAGTTTTGTGCAAAAATACAAACTATTGGATGAATAACATGTGTCGATTGATCTAAATATCTGTTGGAAATTCATTGCTACAGCTACTAAGCATTCATAATCATTATAGATGAAACTGCAAGTGTATTATTTCTTATTAGGATCAGCCAGAACACCATATTCATCAGGTTATGCTCTTGGTAAATTGTGAAGGGATTATCAGAGAATTGTATGAGTCCATGGTGTGCAAAAAATAACTGAGAACAGTCTACGATTGCAAAATAATGACTGCTCAATGTGCTCATGTCATGATGTGGAAAGGTTGATGAGACCAGACAGGGATCTTAACTAATTATTACAAGCAATACAACAATTAATTGACGCGATGTCGCGGTTCTTTTGCTAATAACAGTAAGCATTATGTCATTGTGTGATGGATTCAGCCAGATGCATATAGTAGGATAATGGAGTGACAATCAATCAAAATGAAACTGGCCTCCCTGGCTCTCGTGTAAGCCATCCAGCACATCAGCCTAATGCAAAACCTAATGTTAACTGTCATGTCTGTCTATAGGCCGCTGATCAAGAACATGACAAAAATCGTTAATGGTTTGCCATGATTCTTTCTGGGTGTAATATATATATTATTTGGGAAAGCTCACCCCAGAATTCACCAGGCCCCAGAACCGAATGTGACGCATACTTCTTGGTTTCAAAACACATTAATGACAATGCATTATAATAATGCATAGTTCTTGCTTGCATGGATCAGGTCATGCATCATATTTTAGTGTATAGGATTTCACGTCGCAAAGTGTTGTGCTTGTGCATTTCCCATATATGGGTTCCCTCAGTGGGGTTGCTTCCATTAGCTGGCACCAGAATGATGTGCATTTGAACCTCAAGGGTTGTAACGATGGAAACAGATACATACAGTGCTCAGTAACACGAAAACAAGAAGACGACAAAGTATTCTGGAAAAGTTATTCAATTTGGCTTGCTGCATAGTATGTAAAATTGCTATTCACTTGCGGTGGCCTTTTATAAAGTACTTTGTCTTGTGAGGATCTCCTGCATCCTGTATGCTTGATTTGAAATGTCTAATCAATCTCTATTTGTACGTTGTACGCAATTGATGAGTGATGTCTTTTTTTAATGCAGCATTAAGAATCCCTTGCTATCTTCTGTCGGTCTATTGTTCTTATATTATATCTGTTGCATCCTTCAGATGCAGAGTGTAATGGACTGGTCAAGTAATGGGCTTGCCATGAAATATTCAAAGGATGTAATGCACATTTCATTTTCAAAGTGATTACATCTGCATGGATCTCATCATTACAGAGCCAATATGCCCACAGTAAAAGACTGAAATAAAAGACTGAAGACCTGAACATATTAACCATGTAAAGTTTTCACCTGAGCTGATGTCGAATGGCAGTTGAATCAATCACCTTCTTAAATGAGAGCAGTGTGCAAAGACGCATCAGGGTATTACTTTCTGAATGATGTCCTCATCTACAAAAACAAGGGCTTATCAAATCGATAGTATTCATTTGGAAGCTGAAAAGCAGAAAATTTGTTCGCTTCAGGGTGATCTTGTAAGGCTGCCTATTTCCAGCTGAATTATACTTTTGTGTTCTGAATTCAATTTGAAAGCAACAAGAGATCTGGTTGCAGACAAAGCCATCTCTCAGTCAGCAAAAGACTTTTAAACAACGTTTTGACAATTTCAAAACACCCGAAGTATGCGGTGTATTTCGGAAATACAGCAAAGAAAGCCAAAAAGTGTGTGTGATCTGTCTCATTGAAGCTGCTGCTATACAAATCAAATGTGTTTGATTCTTTTGTGATGAGACAAAAGCAATCGAAAGGTGCCACATTCCCAACAAGGCAAGTCCTGTTATTCTCAGCAACCTTAGAAGTCTTTTGATCTGTTTAACAACCCCAAACCAATTGCTGCTTCCCATCACATCTTGGAAAGAGTATATAGACAAAGTGTCTAACATGGTGCAGCGTAATATGGTTTAATGGATAGGAGGATTTGGCCTCCTCTTAGCAAGAGCGATTTTGTTCGTATACGTAACAATATATACAAACACATATAATTTCCCATATTAGAAAATTGTATGATAGAAGGGCATGTCAAATGAGCAAGCTAGACCCTTGCGCACTGTGTACACTGCACTGTTTATGGCTATATGCAGAAGGATTTGTCCTGGAAGCAATCACGACCTACTTACTTATCAATATTTCATGACCGTTGATTGCCATTGGTGATGGATGCATTGAGCAAAATGCAGAAATGAACCCCAGGAAAGCATGTCAAACAATATGTATGTAAGTCTCATTCTATGTATTTTGATAATTTTGCATTTTAAGCTGGCTTGTTTTGTCATAATTTACACAAGATGTTTGTAATTTACTCATTGTGCACAGTATCAAGCAAAATGTGATTCTTTGCAAGAGTCTCGGCAGATATAATTGATAAGATTATGTATTTGATGTTTGGTTAACAGGCAATTTCTATGTCAGTGCAACATGCAGCATGTTAAGAATTACAGTTACTTTCTCATTAAACCTTAGGCCTATGCTTTGTTGGACATCCATAAAATCAGCTCGGGCATGAAGTAGAAATGTTTCAAACAACACACAATGAGCAAATTGTAACGAGGCCACTTAGCCTTGAATTTCAAATGATGACAGCGAAATGACCTGGTTCACATCAATTCTCTTGTTTATTGTTCAGTTTGCCTTGGCAGATAAACAAAAACGAATCTGGATATTGGAGACATGCTGATGGCAGATTTCAATTAAACGGTCCAAAACAAAACTTAAACTCTCTTTGGTAATTAAAAAAAAATTGATGAGAACACATTCATAAGGACAAGAAATAGGAGTTGACATGCAAACAGCACATTGTCAAAACTACTCAAGAATGTATAAGCATTTTGTTATACAAAATGTTTCATGTTAATTTTCAATTGCAAAGTTGAGTGATTCATTGCCAATTGTAAGCACAAATTTGCAATTCTAATATATCTCTTTTGGATTTTATTCTTAAAGTTTAAATACTTTTTTATGATATTCTTGGTCATACAGGTATTAGATACAGACTGTACCTGTCCCTCTGATTAAAAGCCTCCACATCGTGGAGGGACAGTCAGAAATGGGAGCTCAGCTGAAACAAAACTAAAATCAGTGTGCCTGCCCAAGCCAAGTCAAGATCGACCGGAAGATTCTGAACTCTAAACAGATGAAGTTGGCAGGTCTTATAAAAATCACACATCATACATTTTGACACAAAATAGCTCTCTTAAAATCGCTGTAAACAGGCTTTTAATATGTCAAAAATCTCAAAGTAATGATATGAAGTTGTGTATCTGGTATGTATCCCCCATGTAGTATGATAAAATTTGATTTATTGCTTATAATAGATGAAATTTGGTGACTTTATTAAAGCCTGTGTAGAGGTACATGTATAGATGGCGCCACATGTGGCACAAATGAAACAAATAACTGTCATTTGTCGTCTGCTAATATTCAAACTTATAACCGCCTCATAAAAGTGGCTTCAGTCTGTTTGTCCAAATAGAATGAATAGTTGGATACTATGTATCATTATGAAGTGTCCGCAGGCCCGTAGCCAGGACTTTTTATGGGGGGGTGTGTGGAAAGCAATCAAGGGGGAAGTGAGGCCCATAGGGCCGAAACTTTGCGGCGGGGGGCCTGGGGGCCGCTCAAGGCCCCCAGAGGCCAACAGATTTTAGACACTCTGAGACACATTCTGAGCATTTCAGAGGTTAAATTTGATGAAAAAATTACCAAAAAAAATTCAATATAGTAACATCTTAAATGACAAAGAACACAGTTTTTGTGAATTTGACCTTTTGTTATAGCCTGGTCTATAGGCTACTGATGATTTACTCAAATTGCAGAGAAATTTCACAAAATAATGTGTTAAAAACCAAGTGTTTTGAGCAAAGAATTTTTCAAATCACAGGGTTTTACTATATTGTAATTAAATTTCTCTGCAATTGGAGAAAATAATCCATTTTGACCTTATAAAAAACATCATGAACCACTTTTGGAGAATTTAATTAAGTATCCTTTAGCTTTGGGAAAACACATAGAAAAATATGGAGTTATTTGCAGGGAAATTAGAGTGGCATTGACTCATGCTATGTTGGGGGCAGTGAGGGTCCTCTAAGAGGGGGTCATGGGAGGAAAACACAGGAGAGGAAGGAGACAGGAGATTCTACAGAGGGATGCCACGGCCAAAGCCATACTGAAGAGGCAGGGCACGGGTGCATGCATCAGTTATTAGGAAGGAAGTAGAGAGGGAGAATGCAGACAGGAAAGAGGAAGAGAGTTTAGAGGCAGGGATGGAGAGGGTGAGACCTAGGGAGGATGAAGAGATGAAGGGGACAAAAAACAATTGGGGTGAGGGTAGAAAATGAGTGTCACCAACGGAGGTGCAAGAGATGTAGGTGACAAGAGCTGGGGAAAAGGGAGTAGCTATGCCTAAGCGGAAGAAGAAAGGAAGAGTATGAGTCAGACAGAAAGAGGACTAAAGAGGGTGAGGATTGATACTTCAGAGCTCTTAAGAAGGTTAAAGCTATCAGGAGGTGGCAAGACAGCCACAAGAGGTTTTATACAGAAGTAGTCCAAAAATTGCAGAGAGATACAGTGAAGGAGGAAGATGAATAAACCGGAGAAGGCTTGAGCTAACAGGAGGAAGCAAAAACTAGGGAGGAGTAGGTCCGAGCATTGCTTCTGAACATAGAAATGCAGAAATGTAATAGAGGTGGTGGAAAGCATAGAGATGCAGTAGGTAGAGAGTGAGGAGACATGAGCTAGGGAGGAACCAGTGAGGGAGCTATTACTAATTTGTTAGGAGCCCCAAGAACTACGGAGTAGGCAGAAAGGCAGAATACAGAAAGAACAGAGTAATAGATGGAGAAGGCATATGTCAGGGAGAAGGCAGACAGGGAGGAGAGAAGAATTGTTGTGGAGGAGAGAAAAGCTGTCGAGGAAGAAGAAAGGACAGGGAGGAGACAGATGGGAAGACCAGATGTGGTCATATTAGAATAGGAGGCAGCCGAAGAGTAATAAGAGAGGTCCAAGAGATGGAGGAGGGTGCAGAGACACAGGAAGCAAGAGATATAACTTAGCGGAGGTGGAAAGAGCTATCGGGGAGGAGACTAGAACTGGGTTGAGGCAGAAAGGGATAATGCAGGGAGGGGAGAGTCAGAGATAGCTAGAATGAGGGTAACTGGAGAGGTAGGAGGATAACAAGGAGAAGGGGATGGCTGACGAAGAGACAGAAAGGGAGAAACCCGGAGAGTGAGGAAGGAAGAGTGGAAGGAGGCATAAGCGATGGAGGAGGCAGCGAGGGATATGTCTTGTGAGGAAAGTGACTGAAGAAGGAGATGGCACACAGGGAGGGGAGAATCGTTGTGCCCCTCCTAAAAATATTCCTATGTAAGTGCCTGATTTTAAAACACTTTCTTTTTTTTTGCAGTTTTGTTTCCTCTCTTCTTCACTTTCCCTTTTAGAAATTGGCGGCAGTTCTGGTAGATATGGGGCAGTGCAAACACACTCTTCATGCCCCGGCCATAATTTCATTTTGGAATTTCATACTTTAGAGTAGAGCCTGAGCCACATGGACCTTATGTTTAACTGCAATACAACTTTGCATGCTAGTACGTGCTCTGTCCCTCAAGACCATTCAGGGTTTCTTTGTGAGGGGAGGCCTCATGACAGGATACACCCCTTGCTCCCTTCTCTTATTCCCGCAATGTCAGTTATCCCCCATTTGCCCCTTCTAACCTCCCTGTTCCCCCCTATTGCCCGCGCTTCCCTTCATTTACCCCCCTCTTCCCCGTTCCCCACTCTTGCTCCCGTTTCCCCCACATAACCTCCTCATTGCCCCCACTTTCCCTGCTTTTCCCCCTCACTGCCTCTAATTAATGTCAGAGGCGGCGGAGCTGGAGGGGGGGGGGCACTGGGGGCACGTGCCCCCGACTTTTGGGTCCAAAAGTACATAAAATGCCCCTTTTCTCCTTGAAATTACCGTAGACGACCTGCCCCGGAGCCCGATGCCCCCTCCCCACTTTTTGAAGCGTTCCGCCACCTCTGATTAATGTTCTTATCTTAGCGTTACCCTATTGGGAGGGGGGGGGGTGTATCTCCACAATACCGATGCCTACTCCTATTTTGGATGTAAGTTTCTTTCACTTCATTGCCCATCCAGATAAAAACACCTCCCATATACGGATGAGTCACATCGTGTAATTCAATTGAAGAAGAATATTCTTGTACCCTCTTTCAAAAATACTACAACCAAGGCCTATTTTAAAAAATTCGGAATGGTCCCTCAAATGGCGGCTGTGATTCTTGAGCAATGCATACATTTATTTTTGTTTGGAAATAAATCCAATCAAAAAGCACTGCAACCGCGTAAATTGCCATTCGCGGATTCTCGCAAAACGCGTAACATCATTGTGGATTCAAGGGGGAGGTTGGGCTGTGGGGGGGGTGTGTACACACCCTACACACCCCCCCTGGCTACGGGCCTGCGGCCAGGACTCACTTTCTATCTCCCCCACTATGATTCTAATTCATGCTGAATTCTCCCAGACTGCAAGCTGTGCTTGCAACCCATCCTAGGGAGCATACTGTGTTTCATTAGAGGGATCATCCAATTAATCTAATAATTTTTAATTGTTGTGAAATAAATAAGGGATGGGGAAAGATCTTACCCTAGGGAGCATACTGTATTTCATAAAAGGGAGCATTCAGTTATCTAAATGATTTTAATTGTTTTGGTCATAAATAAGGGGATGGGGAAAGAAGCAGTCTGGTTCCAGACTGTATTAGATATATTGTAAAAGAATGCATTCAACAAGAATTTTTTAAGCGCATCAACTCTTCTTGACCTAGTTGCCATGCATAACTGAGTGACATAAAGCTTCCATTAGTTGACATCTGAGCCAAAACAAGTCGGAGTCTGTGGAACCACTGACCATTAAGGCATCATGACATACTTTGTATAGTACATTCAGATCAAGAACCATATTTAGTAGAGAATTAATAGCAAGCGAAGAGGAAATAATGCAATGTCTGTAGCAACTCAGCGACACAATTTAGTTCTGTTCAGAGAACAAGCTTTGGAAGCAGAGAATAAGTTACTAAACTTCGAATTACACTGTAAAATTTGATTGAGTGAGATGGTTGCACAATTTGTTTGAGCCATGATAGCTTGCCGTTTTGAGTTATGATAATCTTTATGTTTTAAACAACAAGCTATCTTGGCTCAAAGGAATTGTGCAACCATCTCACTCAATCAATTGAGCTAACTCAAAATTCAAAATTTACAGTGTAGATAATAGTATTAACTACTGCTATTTTTTCATACTTCTCTTGGCAAAAATAAAAATATTATTACTATATAAATGCTGCAAATGTATAATTATCAGCTCTAATTATGCCATAAATGACGCTAGCAGACTCATCTCATCTGCAGTATCTATGCATTAGAAAATGGTGAAAATTATTTTGAGTCATACCGTGAGAACCAGGAAAACTTCTGTTCCGTCTGACATTAACTTTAGGCTCACCTGAAAAAAATTAATGAACGAAATTATTATTATGTAGATATATATACAGTTATACACACACGAAAATGATATTAACAAAAATACATTATTTTCAGGATGTGACAGAGTTACACCTGGTGGATGGAGGTGGGGTAAACATCACACTTATATCCAAAGACTAGATAAGTTTCCCAATAATTCAAGTTTCAATAGCAGTAATCAATGGGCTAACTTCGCCAACTGTTGTCAGGTTTCCAAATGAGTTTAACGATAACTTCCAAACAAAGGTGTGCTTCACTTAGGGCGATTAAGACAAACTCTATTCTGAAAGTTCAAAAGCACATTCAAAATACTGTGTGGCAATGATTGATTCAACTCCAGCATGCTCAAAATTACAATTACCTTCTCATTAAAAGTTTCACAGGTGATTCTGCAAGGCTATACTTCCATAGAATCAGACACCTTGGGCATGAGGAAGAAACATTTCCTAAAACATGCAATGCATAAATTGCAACAAGGCCATTTTGCCCTGCGATTAAACTACTGCATAGTTAGATTCCTTTTAGAATTATTCGTTGCAGTGGTTTTATCTTCTACATTAAGTGATGTTTCAAGCATTTGGAGTTGCAATGGTTGAAGAAATGACTTTAGCCTCATTATTCACATCATATTTTATTTTGGATAAAGATTTAAAGTGCAGACAGCCATTAAAGAGTACGGGACCAACTCATGCTAGAACATTTTTTCCATTTTATGATCACTGGAAACTAGTTTTCCCCTCATTCCCAGCCACAGATTGTCATGCAATTCTCTTTGGGGGCATTCAACTTCCATTAGTTGCCATCTGAGCAAAGTTGTGATGGACCTCAGGCCACAAATATGTAGCAGAAAAATACAAAATCAAGTGCAGTTTCAGTAGACATGTATGTACCAGTATATGCAACGTGACTTGGTCACTGCCAAAGAACAAAAACTTTAGAAATTGCTCCATGACATGTATTTGACAAGCGTGTGACTCATTATATTAAAATGTCTGATAATATAATGCCTGATACAGTTTTTAGGGTCTTTTTGTAATAATATGCTGGTATGGTGTGTTTATACCTCTATTCTTAAACACATGCTAAAGTAAAACAATTGGATAGGTCGATAAATCTACATTGTGTTTTACGTGTCAGCTTATCAAGGTGTACAAGTATGGCATGTTGGCTTCTGGTTGCACTGATAATATGGGCCCTTGTCACAAGACAACAGCAGCTAAATTGAGTCAATATGTGGCCTGTTGACTGACTAAATGCTACAGGAAATCACCAAGCATTTCATTTATTTCAGTATTGAGGACTTTCACCTCATAAAAGCGATATTATTACTACGCTGTCCTAATAATTAAAATTTGCTCTATCTCTGTAGCTGCCTGTCTGTCTTTCAATCTACATGGCTCAAGAAATTTCAAATTGTTGCACTTTGCTACACTTTTCTGTGACATTTAAATGTGCTCAGCCACAATAAATAAAGGTGACATCTCAGTAGAAATTGAATCTCAATTGACCCCACATGTAAATATACATAACTGACATGTACTTCTCTGCAGTAAACTGGTGTTATTGTACATATTGTACATCAGGTACTTCGTGTTACTAATTAAACAGCCAAAATCAATAATAATCTGAATATTTGGTTGTGAGAAAACATGATTTATAAAGATTGAGCTAAGAATGAAACATTTCCAGTGCTTTTTCCAGCAGGATCAACCATGGAAATAAGAGACTGTGAGGAAACTAATGGAAGCTCAATGCCACATTTCATTCGCTTGGAGCTTCGCAAAAGTGGGTCAACCAAGGAAAAAGCACTGTTGAGCTTAACATGCAACAAAGCCACACAACACACCTGCTCCTTTGAGTTTGTGTTTGTCAATGTTGAGGAGTGTGTCAGCTTGCCATCAACAATTTGTGTCTTTATGACCTCATAGGCAAAGACAGACAATAAAACGTAAAATCATTTTTTTAATTGAGAAAAGTCACATATATACAGAAATTGGATATCATCAATCAAGACTAATTAGATAATAATTGTTAAGAGATCGAAGCCACAACTAGGAAAAAGGGCGAGAATGTTCTTACTTTATTTTGGTGTGCACTGTAGTCAATTTGTCATGGCTTATTTCCCAATGTTACCTGCGAAATCATCACAATAATTTTTGCTTGATTTGATGTTGGTAACCAGTACAAAATTAGATGATTGATGTGCAACCGTAGAAGTTACACTGTAACAAATTGCTGTAGTTTGTACAGTGAATTACTGTAGAAACTACAGTAAGCTGCTGTACAACTCTGATACAGTAAGCTACTGTAGAAGCTACAGTAAACAAAACTCTACCGTAAGACTTACTGTAAATGTTACAGCAAGCTACTGTAAGCTTCATATTACCGCAAATTGCTGTAGATTTTACGGCAAATAAAACTCTACTGTAAGCCTTACTGTAAGTGTTACAGCAAGCTACTGTAACCTTCATATCACGGCAAATTGCAGTAGATTTTACAGCAAACAAAACTCTACCGTAAGCCTTACTGTAAATGTTACAGCAAGCCACTGTGAGCTTCCTATTACAGCAAGATGATTTTACAGCAAGCAAGCCACTACTGTAATCCAATATCACACTACTGTAATAACTACATTAAGCCATTGCACTGACAGTTCATTCCTTATAAAGGGAATATACCAAATGTGTCATGTCCACAAGCAATGGCTGAGCATTAAGTTCTAATTGGAGATATTATATTGGAAAATAGCCATCCCTCATATTTATGTCCATGAAATATGTTTTTAAAATCATATCAATATTTTTGTAGACATACATGTATTTGTATCACAATGTTCACCCAACTATCTAGTATAATACTTAAAAATATATAATTATTTAAAATGTGGACTATATAATATTAGACTTTTTTCATTATTCTCTAAAATATATGAATTTACAGATTCAATATGGCAAATTCATTTATAAAGATGAGATACATATGAAAATTACTTTGAAAAAATCTGTATTGTGTAGCATTTGATTGACAAATTAGATTAGATTATTTATTTTTTTAAACTGTACTGTATTAAATTTGTAGGATGTTCATTTATTAAATTGCTAAATACACTCTAAATAATATCTAAGGTCTAAATGGAATAATATCAAACTATACACAATTGTATACTAGTAGTCATTTCTCAGGAATACCACAAGGTGTCACTTTGCATGCATATTATATGAGTATGGCATCAATTAAGGGGTAATTAGAGGGAAAATCACTGACGCAGAACTGTGACCCAGTTACATAAACTGAATTTATTGGCAGTATTAGACAATTGTATTAGAGTCATTCTTGGACAGTTATTCAAAGGAAGAGGTGGCACTGTTCAGTGGCTCCATGTTTATTTCTTGTTTTAGCAGTGGAGTTGAGTAAACATTGACTGGGTAAGTGTGTTGAATAAACTAATTATGTTCATTAAACATTCAATTAACTGATTATTTATTACTTGAATGCTTCATCAACTCATAGGATTTTCTTCTTTTTCAGGAGTCCAAAGGACCAGTTACAGGATATTTTACTGAAGTCTGAAATGCTGTTCAAAATTATGGAATTTCTTCTATTTTAACTACTGTTTCCATTTTAGCATCTCATCAAGTTCATTGGTTATTCTGTTCATGGACATGTTTTACCAATTATCTTGTTTAAATAAAATTGTCCCTGCAATTGAATAAAGTGGTCCCAATAATAAAACACACCCCAAAAGAACTACGGTATAGAATAATCTTACTGTAAAATCTACAATAATCAGCTGTAGTTAAAACTGCAGTACAAGGTCCCCTTCCCGTAAAAACTACAGTAATTTACCGTAATGCTTTTACAGTATGAAAATCTATTACTGTAAGAACTACGGTAAGATGCCGTTTTCAAACTACAGTAAGATATATTGATTGCTGTAGTTTTTACAGTAAGTACCGTACAGCAGAATTACAGTAGTGATTTTTGTTGCTGTAAAAAACTACAGTAGTTGCCGGCAAAGGAGTCTGCCGGTAGTTACTGTAGTTTTCTACGGTAAGGTTCTTACAGTGTAGCCTATATACACAAGCTGCAACCCCATCCATCATCAGCTTTATCTTATCATCAGCTTTTGTCTTGGTAGGAGTACAAAAGAATACAAAATAATAAATTACTATGAGTAGGTGGCCCTCCAGTAATCCTCTGAACATTTCTAGCCAACCAGTTCAAAGTGGTTCAATATTTACCAATGTCTTTAAGGATCGGTCCATCACAAGCTTTCCTCGCTGTCAGCAGAGTCAACACCATATTCTTCAATGGTTCAAACCTGGAAGTGAGGTAAGGGTCAAACCACATGAACTTGTTACAGCCTGCCAGATAAACACTAGAGAATAATGGTAAGTAGTTATCAACTCAGAAACACACAGTAGATCAGGGTTAGAATGATTGACATGGCATACAAAGGTATTTATGATATCAACACCAAAACTCATGGAAGGATGGCTTCATTTTAATTCTATATACGACTCCTGTCATTTTTTGTGGTGTTGCATAATGTTTGTTGCAGTATGTAGACATCATGTATAGTATACAGAAAGATTTTCTCGGTAGGATGCATGTTGGTCTGAAGAAACACAAACTGACAAAATATATTTTGTTTACTTTCACAGCTAAAAATCATTAGTGCACTAGTCATTGCGCAAGAAGTGTATCAATGATAATTGTCACTGTCCTAGATAAGGAGAAGTGTGCACAGGATCTGCAAAATGATCCTTGTCTAGAGCAAAGGTGAATAATTATTGTCCAGCTTATCTTTCCAGAAATGCACTGCTATCATCAATCACCTATAATGTTGGGATAGTCCAATTTAGCCAATAGCGGTCATGTCGCCATAAAATATGAAGGATACTGCCACAACTGAGGTAGTATAGGTCATATGTGACCTACAGCATTGCTAGATCTGCCTAGCTTGTTTTGTGACACACACTTCAGCCATATGGCTGAACATATGATTGCCAAGGAAGGACTAAAGCTCCACTTCAGGCTAAGCAGAAAACTTCTCTCATACATAACCAGCTTTGCCTGTCATTCACACACAGTATTTTCCATTCATAACTTGGTGCTGAAACAGGAAGTTAGCGCAGCAAATCTAGTTCTTCAGAGTAACAGATAATAACCAGGTTTGCACAATATTTATTTTAAAATAACATTTACTAATTTTCCAAATTTTCTATATTCACACATGGTTTTTTGTGATGACGTGAATTCATGCCAATTCCCGTAAACTGCATCAGGCTAGGGCCATTGCACTGTTACTGTATATACACTGAAAGACAAGAGTTATGCATATGTTGGGAGTGCAAGATGTTCGTGTGGTACGGTCAATATGATGGTTCCATATGGTGTAAGACACCCGAAAACAGGGTCACAAACAATAAATCGCTGAACCGGGAAACATTTTCGTTTTTAAAAATGGCCGACAAAGGGGAGTTTTCAGAAAACACAGTTTTTGCTGTTGACCGATACCATTTGCGGGTATGCGGTTTCATGTTAGCTTAAATGAATCCTTAAACATGCAAGCACACAATTCTTTTACAACTGAATTTATTGTGTCCCCAATTACAGAATATGACGGGGATGAAACTATTGGAATGGTGCAGGTGTGGAAAACCAGCTTAATGTTGTAGAGTGTATGATGTTCATCTTTTAAGTGTATCAAAGAAAGCTGCCTGTTACAGGGAGATAGGGTAGACAAGGAATAAACAAAGACGTGTTGGACCCAGAAAAACAACCGGAACTCAAGATACCCTCCATTGTAATGAAGGCATGTTTCTGGATGTTGTAGGGGATGCTACAGATGAGAGGACATCACAACCTTCGAATGAACCCCAAGACCATTATCTTTAGACTTTATGGTTTATTTTATGTAAAGTATGTGTTTGGCAGAACCTTATATTGAGCACACAGATGAGGCTCTTGAATACACAACATATGCATAACTTTTGTCTTTCAGTGTATCTCCTAAAGAGGACACATTCGCTATTTCATGCTGAAGACAATGTGGGACAAATGCCACTTATGTGGGTTCAGCTCACTCCCTGGGGGATAATGCCACTTCCCCGTACACTGCCACGCCCAAAGAGCTGAGTGTTTCTTCTTTGTGCATTGTGTGCTCTGCATCTACTACACTGAATGAATAGAATAGAATAGAATAGAATATTTTATTAACCTCAAAAAATGAGAGTACAAATTTACAAAACAATCACAATAACAATTAAAAATACATTATCAATGCATATAGTATAGGACTATATATAATTATATGATGATTTGCAGACAATTTTAAAAAGTTCTTTTTATTTATTAAAATGGGTTTAAAAGCAGTTCAAGTAGCTCTTTATCAGTTGAGCTGTAAGAATTCAACAACTGCCGGCAACTGTCCACCAACCCGTCATTAGAAAAGCCTACACTTTTAATTAATTTACAGGACTTTTTTGTGTACTTATGATTGAATATGACCTTGATAAATCTAATATCATTATCACAACAAACATCCATAACTCTATGTACAAGCAAAGTATTGGGTAAGTTTAAATTGTGCTTTAAAACATGACAGTAAAATTTCTTGGCTCTTGCACTATTGTTCATTATTGAATTAAACAGTTGGAGACATTGGGCTTTTAAAATTACATCAGGGTGTGAAATATATAGGGCTGCCAGCAGAGGGGTGGAGCGAAAGTATTTTTTCAATCCCAAAGATGATTTTATTAATCTTGATTGAATTTTTATCAAATCCAAGATGTGGTTTCGCTTTTGGTGGAAGCATTCTCCTCCATATAGCAGAATTGGCTGAATAGCAGTTTTCCATAAATGTGAAATTATCTTTGGCTCCACCCCACCGCTGCACATACCTGCACTCTGCAGACTATAGAATGCTTTTCGACATTTACTAATTCTATTTTTTACATGTATTGATGACATATCAGGTTTATTACACAATGTAGCTCCGAGATAGTTAATATCATTAACAATATTTAATTTACACTTATTCATAGACCATGAAATACCCTCTAGATAATTTCTGCCAAACACAATACATGAGGTTTTCTGTACATTAAATGACAGACCGAGATTTGTTATTCTATTATTAACATGATCAATAAGCCTTTGCAAGCCAGAGACAGTCGTACTTGTTAATAATATATCATCGGCGTAGCAAAATACATTGTACGAGAGGTTACCAATTCTAATACCTCCTGTCAGATTGTTAAGTTCGTCTATTACATCCTGGTATATGATGTTAAACATAAAAGGGGAGGTTAAGCCCCCTTGCCTAGTACCTCTGGCTAATTTAAATGGTTCAGATAGTGCTTTGTTCCACCTTATAACAGCATGAGAGTCATAATACCATGAATACAATAAACGCCACCAATGGTTTTGAAATATATCATACACTTTAGTTAGTAGCACACTGTGTGGAATTGCATCAAACGCTTTTTCAGCGTCAAGCGTACATGCATACACTGCAGAACCTCTGGAATTACAGAAACTGATAACGTCAACAGTTGAGGCAATAGCCATCTTAGTATCTCGACCACTAACAAAACCGTATTGTGAATCACTAAACTCATGCCTGGTCTGGTCTAAGACTGCGTATTCTAATATTTTTGACATTATTGTTGAAAGCATCACCGGCCTGTAATTATTAGGCTCTGCTGGGTTGGAGGTGGGTTTTTTAATTAAAGGTATAAGGATACTTGTGCGAAAGGCTTTTGGTAAAATACCAAACTTAAGGCAGACATTGAAGAGACCAGACAGGAGCTCCGGAAGATTAGAGCTAATAGAAAATCTTAAGTGCTCTGGAGTTATTCCATGAATGCAGAAAGAGTCTCTGTGGATAAATAGCCTATTTACTATGATAGAGTTGTCACGATACATTCATGCTGAAAAACCACTTTATAGAGTAGATGTGTGTTTATGTTGGCAGATTGAAATAAATTACAGACAGTTCTTGTGTGCTAATGGCTGCAGGTGAATGATACAGGAGGTTTCCAATCTGTACTGGTTGTATCAACACCTGATATTGGTTATCCTAAAGTGGTGAAGTCATTTTATCAATATCTTGTCCATGCTAAAAATAGGTAAGATGACTAGTTTTGATTGGCTGAGCTTATTTTATGATATCACAAATCATCGTTTACTTATCCCAATTAAAATGTGATTTATAAAAATTGACCAGATTAGGATAACCTGTGTTAAGTGTTGATAGAAACTGGTGCTCAAAGTTATCTCCCATGAATTCGCATAATATTAATATACCATGTACAAGCCCAGACAGACAGGCGCCCATTACAATTTTTGTCAATTTGACCTCTGCTGCCACGATCCAGAAAATGAGGATGAATCCATCCTATTACAATATTTGAGCCATGGCTGGACAAACCACAGACTTCTGCAATGAGAAGCTTAACCCTCAATTCCTCAATTACCAGTCTGCCTGTCCCCTGTCCTGTCCAATACTTTAACCCTTCATTTGACCATCCCACACACCAAATGAATGCTCTGCCACTTCATAATGTTTCAAATCCCTGCTAATCTTTTTTATTTCTTTTGAAAACACTACCAGCAAAATGCATAGATTTAGTGGGTCTGCAATTACAACTTTATGGCAAAGAACTGCTTTACACCTGTTCAAAATATGTTTTGACCAAGTGATGTCTTTCACAATGCAGCTATTCACATAATTGTCTTGTCATTGTCCTTAAACGGAGTATACTTTCCATTTTTGGAATTTTTTCGATTGACATTCATCAAATTTATTAACCCACCAGCACCAGTATAATCTATCAATGGACTTCCATGGCAGAATGCTTGCATGCTTACAATCAAAATGGAACGAACATTAAATTATTATACTTTTACATACATTTTTGTCAACAAGAAGGCTAGGTAAACGTGTGATCAATTTACTTGAAACATCGCAGAGGAGCCTTTGTTTTCCAAGATTTAAATTTAAAACTTTCTTTCTTTTCCATCTTAGTTGTCAGACTTTTGTTTCCAACTTTCTGCTTAGCTCTGTTTCACCTATTGCGTGTGTTAAGCATCAGGTTTCAAATATCTTTGATCTCACACAAAGCTTTTGAAACAGTGCATTCAGAAACTCCTCTTTGGAAATGCAACACATAAACTTGGAAAGGCTGAATTTGGATTTTTAACCGGGTATTTCTAACATCAGTTCAATAGTATGTCATGATATTTCATCCATATCTGCATTCCAAACCTTGTTGGTGTATGTGTAATAATATCTAGCCCTGAGACCTAATACTTTTTACTCCTTTGGCATTTACCAGCATCTTAGTGGTGACAACTGATTCACTTTTACTGAGTAAATTAGAGTTTCAAGATTCCAGATTCAAGACTGATATATTTCCATCGATAATAATGCATAGAGAATATATATATATATGAGATAAGGATGAAGTTCTAACTGATGGAGGAGACTACTAGATTGGCCCTACTGGACCGCTGTTCAGTAGCCACCTGTAGGATTGTGTTTAGGTGAAGACTCTTGTGGGAGGTATATTTTTATCCAAATATGACATATCCACGCATGCTCTAGAGCGCACATACACGCTTTTGGGACTCGTGGATGTGCAAGATTTTACACATACACGCGCGTGGATGTGCCACAACGCGCACACGCGAAGGTTTTGGATTCGTGTACATGCTTTCCAGCGCATGAGTGGACATGCTTTCCAGCACACGAGTGGACATGCTTTCCAGCGCATATGGGTAGTTTACAGGGGTGGATCCAGGATTTTTTTAAAGGGGGGCGCGGCTATACTTATAACATTGGAGTCTCAAAAAAAATCTTTTTTTTCCAAATAGCTTTGATCCATCATGACTGGTCTTCAATCCTGCAATGTGATGATGCCAACCTTGCCTACGAAAAAATCATAGAATCATTTCTCTCTATGTTTTTCAGAGAAACCTGCAAGGGCCTCCCCAGCTCCCCCCCTTGCAATAGAATAGATACGCCACTGCCCTGAGAATTCCCTACAATGCATATTTGCATACATGCAATAATGCGCTGGATTGCATGTCCAAGCTTGCGCTGAATTGCATGTCCAAGCTTGCGCTGAATGGCATGTCCAAGCGTGAGCTGGATGGCATATCCACGATTGCATATACACGCGTGCGCGTCAGTGCAGGTCCACGCATGCGCTGGATGACATGTCCACAGGTGATCGTGAACACATACACCGTGAGTATGCGCGCAATTACATCTACACGCGCGTGTATGTGCGCTCACTACCATGCGTGGATGTGCCATATTTGGATAAAAATATATATGCTTGTGGAAGTTGTCACAGGTAAAACACGAAAATTAAGGAAGACAATTTCAGGAATTTTGAACAACTGGAAAAATATGACTTGTAGTAGATTAAGAATTAAGTTCACTAATTAAACTTCAAAGCAACAACCAGGTACAAATAAAACAAGGAGGTAAAGTCCACTTAATTTCTGAATTTCGTAAATCAATAGAATTAATTCAGAAGAACTGAAGAACTGAATTAATTCATAGATTTCCACATACATAACAATGTTCAATATTACATGTAGTACCATACTGCTGAATGGTATAATTTTTCATGTATGATGAAAAGCCAGTGATGCTGTGGGTATACATTTTTTCATGTACAATGACAGGAGTATTGTTATAAACTTGAGCTATTTTATATCTAATGTTAACCTTAGCAAATGAATGTCTGACAACTGAAATTTGGAAATTATTAGAATTCCGAGTCTCAAATGAATGATTGTCTGAATTACGTGGAAAAACTTTGTTAAAATATGATGGTAATATACTATTGACATATCTAAAACAGAACTTGAGGTCATGCAGTGCGCATAGGTCTTGCAACATAAGTGTGTTCAATTTATTAAAAATGGGCTCTGTGTGAGCGTTGCAGGAAGAATTAGTAATGACACGTACAGCCCTCTTTTGTAATTTCTCTAAATTTTTTATCCAGAGCCCCATAAATTAATTCCATATATCAAATGTGGCATTATTAATGAGTTATAAATTGTTTGTAACACAGACTGTGGCAAAAAATGTTTTAGTTTGTTCATTACAGCAACTGTTCGAACTATTTTTTTTTTTAAATCTTGGCAAGATGATCTTCCCAGCTGAGGATTTTATCCAATATTATTCCCAAAAAGCCAAATTTATCTACAAATACAGCATAATACAGCATTTTTGCGTCTAGAACTGGAAGGTTTTTGTCAACGTAGGTTTTGTTCCAACCTTTCTAAGAACACAGAGCAATCAGTCCATGTTTTATAAAAGTGGCAGGCAATCTGGTGATGCTTTGGCAATTTAATGACGAGAAGCTTGCTAATCAGGCAGGTCATAGAAATGCAGGTTAATTAAGCATGGAGGCATAAAAGCTGGAGCAAAGTTTGTTGAGCAGGTTTAATGAAACCACTAAATTTATGTAATATTAATAATTAAACTTGATAATTTCTTTAAATTCTACTGCACATCATGTACTTTGCACTTCATCGCCAGCTTGTGTTTTCCAAATGGTCCACACTGGAAATAAGTTCATGTAACTTTTGTGTGCCATCCGTGATCTTTTATTTATTAGTCATTTTATATGTTGTCTTTTCATTACTGTAACTTCCAAATAACAGACCAAAATAAAGTCAATCAATCAATGAATAACTCTGGTGAATAATAGTTTCTGGTTTAGGCAAGCATACAAGAACCCAGCAAAATAGGAGTTGACCTATAGGGAAATGTCGATAAAAAAGAAGAATATAGTAAGTGTATGACACCCACTTTGTTACAATTGTAGAATCTTAAATTTTTTCAAAAGGCCAGTATACAGTATAGCAATAACAAGGTATAGACATGTAAAAGTAGGCCAGGCCTGAGATGTATCACCTTGTAGACCCATTATTAAATCAGAGAACAAGTCAGTAATTATATCTATCTTGCTATCTCCCCAAGCAATTTGATTAGTACATACATAATAATCAGTGTGTAAATGCATTCTTAATAAAATCTTTCCTGGTACAAAATTGCCGTTGTGAATCTAGTTATTGTAATAATAATTGATTAATCCAAATGAGTTGTAAATTATATATACTGTGCAGTACCGGAAGTGCGGAGAAGAGGGTGACGGTCTTCAATGAAGACGTATGCTGCAGTCCTTTGAACATGAACTATTCAAGTCCTGACAAGTTTATCATTAGTTTTGGTAGCTACCTTTCCAGTCACTTTTGTTATTTCTCATTAAAAGGCACAGACAGGATTATTTAAATGTCAGTGCAAATGAAACCAAAAGACAATCGTATATTAATTTTCACTGAATAACTTTCTTAACCTACAGCAGTTTCAACAACTTGTGTAAGTACCACCTCATTGCAGTGGTCGAAGTTTTTCCCATCAAACAGGAAATACATTGTCTCTGCCCGCAAATAGTCAACAACTGCAAGTTTGAAATGATGAAAATTAGCTGCTGATCTACACCACTTTTTCATAAATGCTATCATCTTCATTTCATTTCATTTTTCCAAAAATAGGCAAATGCATGGGCTCATGATGCATTGCTACAATATTCTTCTGTGAAGTATCTCCTTAGTGGTTGTCCACTAAGTACTATGCAAAGAACGTCGGGCACTTCATCGCGGCAGAGAAGCAGTCTAATAAGCTGGAAGGCAATGGGATAATAAATCACATTGCTGCCAGAAATTCATACATAACATCCACCATATGAATTTTTACTGCAAACCCTCAACTCCACAACATGCTGGGAGTCAACTTTTGTAACTTTGATGCAAATCGCTACGATCCTTTTAATGAAAATCTAATAGAAGTTTTAAATGTGATTACAAGATCAATCACCAATAAAGTTTGGACAAACAGTATCTCAGCAATGTTGCGTCCAATGTACTGTATATTCTTTCGTCAAGAAAAAAACTAGTTGATTAAAGAAATTAGTAGAAATAAGCATAGTACTCAAAGAGACAAAAGGGAAATACAGAAAAAATGTCTATTCATCATTTCTAAGCTTCTGGTCTGATTAACTTGTCTCAGGGTCCTCTTGGATACTGATGTGGGGGCTGTAACTCGGATTAATAATCATTTCTCGAGCTACAGACAAAACGTTGCACATCCTGAAGCCCATATAATACATAACACCCCATGACCTTTACAGACTTGTGGTCTGACATTTTCAGCAGTTGTCATACCAGAAACTGTCATAAGGCATCCATAACTTTTTTGTGGATGTGCAGTGCTTCTTTCTAGCTTAACAGGATGCGTAAAGGTTTACAACTTTATGCAAATAAAAATTTAAGGCATTTTCGTTTCAGCCAACATATTCAGCCAACCTTGATCCATTCTTACAGTAAAAGGCTACTTCCAGCATCCTTCAAAACTACACTTCTGTGAGTAAATTTCATTTTCTGTTCCAGTAACTGAGGGACAAAGCGCAACCTGTTGGATAGAAAATATCAAATGGCTGTACTTAAGTTGTCAGACCATAATGTATTTGAATAATGAATCGATTACTTGCATTTGCTGTCTAAATAATGACATTATTAGACCTCTAGGCATGAATTCCAGGGTAAGGAACAAATGATATGGTATGCATGATTGTCTTTGTAGCCTTAATTGTAGGATACCCCCAACATGGAAGTGAAGAGGGGAGCACATGCTACGTGAATTTCTTCATCTGATGAGCATCACATACACATGTCAATTGATCTAATTTACTGTCATCCGGGAATTTGCAACATTATGCAAATTAAATTCAAAGAATATTGTTCATTAATCATGATAGAAATGTACAAATCAATGATGGATAGATAATCACAATTAATCAGTCGAAAAGCAGCATTATGATGTTCCAGTTCTCTGCTAAATGCAATGTACAATGCTGTCAGCTAGATGCAAAGCATAATAATAATATTAAGAACTTATAAAGCGCCAATTCCAGTAAACTGCTCATTAGCGCTTGGTCAGATTAGCCAATATTTCTGTAGTATTTTTCGAAAAGATATGTCTTCAATCGCTTCTTGAAGTTATCCAGTGTTTTTGATCTGCATACATTTTCTGGCAGGCCATTCCAAAGTGTTTGCGCTGAATAGGAGAAGGCTCTATCTTCAAACTTGTTTTGATTTTATATGGCAGGTACCTCTAAGAGTAATTTGCCATTGCTGCGGAGTGCGGAGGTTCACATTATTTTCAGGTTTGAGTCGAATAAGACTTTTGAGATATTGAGGTGCTTGATTATTCACAACTTTCCATGTGGATGTCATAAGTTTGAATTGGATCCTTGCAGGGATTGGAAGCCAATGTAACTCTTTCCTAAAATGACTAACTTTGTCTTGTCTTTTTAGTCCCTCAATTAGACGTACAGCAGAGTTTTGAGCCACCTGAAGTTTATATGAAACTGGTGTTACAGCCAATAGGTCTACCTGCCCAATTTGCAAATCGGGCTGCCTTTTGCATGCCAGACACTAAAATAGTTCTTTGTCACAATATCTACTCCCCTCACCATGCTTTGCCAATATCCCTCACGAAATATCCAAAAAGTGAAACCAAGCCACATTTTCTACTGAACTTTTTCAAAAGTTCTAATGTGCTATGTTAGAAACTTTGTCATAGTATATTGACAGCCATCTCTTCTACATCAAATAGTGACCAAATAGTGTCTCATGGTTAGGAACTATTTGGACACTATTTGTTAGAACTTTGGGCTGTCATGCACTGCCATCTCTTCTACAATACAAGAGGGCACTTCAACGTAAATGAAGTGCAGCATGTATCCAGGGCTCTGAAGTTGAAGCCCCCTCTGCTGGATATTTTGGAACCAAAAATAGGGCCCGGAGAATAATTGGCAGCTGCCAAAGCTCCATACGGTCTGCCAAAGCTCCATACGGTCAGCCAAAGCTTAAGATGGAATATCATCTGATGAAATAGGGTCTGATGAAATATCCAAATAGCATCTTGGGTGATATTTGACCTTTTCAAATATCCTCATAGTGCTATTTGGAATATCCAAAGTCTTTTGAAAAGCAATTTTTGATATTAGACACAATGGCAGTAGAGACATTGTCACAAGCAACTGGACGCTGCAGCTCTCATGTAGGTAATCCAGCACATCTGCCTAATGCAAAACCTAATATGAACTGTCATGTCTGTCTATAGGCTGCTGATCCTAGACACAAGAAATGGTACAAGGCGAAAAAGCTGAAATCATTGCCTTGCTTCTCTCAGTGTAATGGATATGATATCTTTATTTCCTATCTAAAAGGCAATAAGATATTTTAGAAACCTTGAGAACTGAATGAGAAGTGCACTGCCTCATTTCAAAGCACATTAATGACTGTGTATTATAGAAATTACACCCTCTTCATCTGCATGTATCAGGCATATATTCTAAGGCATCACATTTCATGCCACGAAGCGTCATGCATTTCCTGTTTGGGTTCCCTCAGTGGAGTAACTTCCATTAGCTATATTTATATATTATATTGTTTCATACATCGGTACAATGAGCGGTTGAACCCTAGGCTGCAAAGACGTCTACAGCAGTCACATGAAAAAATAAAAAGTTTTCTTCCTTGTGCATGATACTCAGCTTGTGAATTAAATCTTAAGGTGAGAAGTTCGCTCAAATAACAGGAGAAAGTTGCTAAAATTATAAAATTTAATGCAAATGTAGCCTTCAGAAACACCCTGCTTCCTTTTTTGCATCCACTGTTTTCCAACCTTTGATGCAGAGTGTAAGGGGCTAGTCATGTAATGGGTTAGTCATAAATTATTCAATGGAGGTAATGCACATTTCATTTTCGAGGTTTCAAGATTAGGATCTCATCAATATGCCTTTATTTTAAGAAGGCAATAAAAAACTGAAGAACTGATTGTATAATTTTAACCGTGTAAAGTTTTCAAATGAACTGATGTCAAATGATACAGCTATCAGGTATTACTATCCTGTAGAAATAATACAAAAACAGGGCTTATCCTGAATATCTGGGTTTGGGCTTAGCAAGTAGCTAGTATTTATTTACAACTTGAAAAGCAGAATTGCTTGCAACAAGATGACTTTGCGAGGCCGCCTACTCCAAGCTGAATTGAACTTTTGTGTTCTGAATTCAAATTTAAAAGCACCAAAAGAGCAGTCCCCTCGGTTCAAAAAGGAAGTAACTGATGTCAAGAAAATGACAGAGAAAGTCTGTGCTCAGTCAGCAAAAACAACTTTCGAACAAAACTCTTACAATTTCAGAACATCTGAGACTCAGCAAGACTCCTAGTTTGTATATAGATTTGCAGTATATTTTTAAAAAATACTGCAAATAAAGCCAAAAAGTGTTGTGTTGAGCTACCTCACCGACACAGTCACTGTACAAATAAAATCAGTGTGACACCTTTATGCACACACAAAGCTATTCGAAATGTGCCCATCAAAGCAAGTCCTGTCACACTCAGCAACCTCTCAAGTCTTAATTGTTGTGTTTTGCATGCCATTCTCAACAGATTGTTACAACAATGGATTATTATTTTTTGTGTGTTTGCACACTGCTTTCAGGCATGAAGGATACTGGTTCAAGCAGTAGTACTGAAAGCTTCCAATCACTAGATCTTGGGTTCAATTTATGCTCAGGTTCGGTCACCTGAGGCTATGTTGGACAGCATTTTGAATCCTTTTTTACATCATCTCTGTGATTGTATCCTGTCCTGATTGGCTTACTATACCACAACAAATAAACACAGGATGAAAGTCCCGTTTGCCCACACTTAAAAAATACATATTTGTAGTTAGGATCATAGGCGTATCGGACAGGGGGGCAGGCGATTGCCCCCCCCCCAAAAGTTTGGAAATCACTGGAAATTTGGGCAAGAAGGCTAAAATTTTGGGCAGATGACCAAATTAACATTATTGAAAATCAATGGTTCCCATGGAATTTTATTAGAAATGCCATGAAATTTGGATTATGAAATTCGGGCAAATGTCGCTCGCAATCCCAAAAAATCCGCTCACCGTACGCCTATGGTTAGGATAACATAATATTTGAAGTTCTGATAACTTGTATTTGAAGTTTGGATAACATGTCAATGCAACATGCAGCATGTTTAGAATTGCAATTACTTTGCCATTAAACGTTTTTCTGCAATTATGCAAGGTTGGACATCTATAAAATCAATTTGGGCATGAAGTAGAAATATTTCACACAACACGCAATGGGCAAATTGTAACAAGGCCACTTGGCCTTAAGATGCTGACAACAACATGACCAGGTTCATGTCAATTCCCTTGTTTATTGTTGATTTTTCCTTGGCAGTTAAACAAAATGAATCCGGTAATTGGAGAGGTGCAGTGGGGAGGACACATCTCAATTTAACTGTCCATTAAACAGAACTTCAGTCTATCTGTGGGACTGTGTGCAATTAAATGTATTGATGATAGTACATTCCCAGCGAATGAAAGCTGAGATAAAATGCAGATATCAAAATCTCCTTCTGTTTACTAAACTCCTCTTTCTCTTTTATGAGATATTATCCATAAAGTTTAATATAGTCTTACTACAATACAAGCCATACAGGTATTTAAGATATTGTACAAGAATGCACAGTCCTTCAGACTCATTCAGCTGAATTTTTCAAACTGTCTTGGCCTAGCTACCATGCATTCCTGAGTGACACAAAGCTTCCATTAGTTGACATCTGAGCCAATGCAAGTCGGAGCATCTGTGGAACTGCTGGCCATTAAGGCATCATGACATACTCTGCACAGTAGATTCAGGTTGTTAACCCTGCTTTGTAGAAGTAGGAAACAAAGAGGAAACATAGCCAATGTTTGAAGCAACTCAGCAAAAATTTTCAGTTATGTTCAGGGAAACTTAAAGAAAAGAACAAGGTACTGAATACAACTATTTTCAAAAATTCCTGCACACCTACTGCCTCAAAATAAAATGGTGATACTATAGAAGTACTGCAAATATATAATTATCTGTCCTAATAGAGCCACAAATGATGTCATCAGGCTCATCACATCGATAGTAAGCATTAGAAAATAATAAAAGTTATTTGAGTCATACCACGAGAACCAGGAAGGCTTCTGTCTTTCGGTGGCTTTCAACTCACCTGGAAAAAATGAATGAACATTATTATTATATAAATCAAGTTTCATTTATTGTTGTCATGACATGACCATATTATACATCAAAAATAATTCAGGTTTAACTCATTAACAGTTTCATCCAAACATTCAAACGTGATCATGTGTCATTCATCAAAACAATTTAGAAAATCAAATAGGCGAATTCAGAAGTAGCTATTTTTCCCAGACAGATATACTTTGTAGTTAATGTGTTATACTGAACATTATTCAAAGTTGCTGATGAAAATATTAAACTGGATTAAATCAGTGAAGATACTCAAAATGTAAAAACAAATATCAAGAAATTGAAAGTATTTTCATGACGTGTTTGATGTGACCAGCAAAATTATCAAAGATTTTGCAAACCCAGTCAAGAAAGGGCTTTAAATACTGACATGTTAGATAAAATGTTAATTTTGGGTATTGTTAAGATGGTATCTTTCTGAAGAGCCAACAGACCATCTATTTAATTGCCATGTAATGGAACTTTAGAAATCTAAGAGGGATACATGTACTGCATATACATTTTTGTCAGGAAATAACCAACCAGAATTGCTGCAGCAACTCTCAATTTAAGTGTGGTGATGGTAGAAATTGAACTTTAAGGAGGGAATATTTTGAGTTTGTAAATTAAGGCGAATTCTGGTACCGTTTTCACTTAGTAGAAACTAATGAGGGATGCAACTCCAGCATGCTCGAAATTACAATTGCCTTCTAATTAAAAGTTTCACAGGTGAATCTGCAAGGCTGTACTTCCATAGAATCAGACACCTTGGGCTTGAGGAAGAAACATTTCTTGAAGCATGCAATGCATAAATTGTTGCCAGGCCATTTTGCCTTGAAATTAAGATATTGGCAACTACATAGCCAGATTCACTTCAAAATTTCTTGCTGGAGTGGTTTTATACTCCACATAAAGTGGCGTTTCTAGCATTCCAAGTTCAAGTGGTTTGAGAGACAATTTTAAACTTTTTATTCACAATCTATCACATTTTTGTTGCGGAGATAAACAATTAAAATTTCCAGAACACATTAAAAAATACAAAAACAACGAGATGATTTATCCATTACTGAAAATTAACCAACATTATCAGCCCTGAGTTTTGTCTTGGTAAAAATAACCTGACTACGTCTGGTTTTATGCCCATTCAGCTTCCAGGTTAATGACAGTACAAAGGCTTCTTTTAAATTATTTCACTGATCACATACTTCAGATCAAAGAAACCAAATCCCTAACAACCTTTCAAGTCTTCTGAATCCGCATGTCTTGCCAACCTGTTTTAAGTGGTTCAGTATTTACCAGTGCCTTTAAGTATCATCACTATCCCTCCTTACTGTTGTGAGAGTCAATTCCATATGATTTGACAGCTGAAACCTTGTATTCTTAAATATTGCATGGCCGTATAATGTTTCTTGATAATTGTCCCAAACAAAGGAGAAGTGCACAATCATATGATCCATGTTTGGAGCATACAGTAGAAGTTGAATAAGGTATTGCTCCATTTCTCTACAGAAATGCAGTGCTAACATCAATCAACTATAATTTTGGGATGACCCAATAGTGGTCATGTTGCCATAAAATATGGAGGACCCGAACAGGTCTGAGGTATAGGTCATATATGACCTGCAGCATTGCTTGATCTACTACTTGTGAATATAATAACACTTCAGTCATATCGCTGAACATATGATTGCCACGGGAGCATTGGGAGGACCAAAGCTCCACTCAGGGTTAAGCAGAAAACTTCACTGTCCCAAACAAGGACTAAGCTCACAATCTGCAAAATTATCAATGTCAGGAGCACAGAAGTCGAATCAGTCAGAGCCCTCCATGTCTCTCTTGAAATGCACTGCTATGATAAATCACCTATCATGTTGGGATGGCCCAATTTATCCAATAGTGGTCATGTCGCCATGCATAAAATATAGAGGATATTGACATGTCTGAGGCATCTGTCTAATATGACCTGCAGCATTGCTAGATCTGCCTAGCTTGTTCTGTGACACACCCTTCAGTCATATGGCTGGACATATGATTGCCAAGGAAGGACTAAAGCTCCACTCCCGCTAAGCAGAAAACTTCTCTCATACATCATAAGCTTTGCCTGTCATTCACGATGAGGATTTTTTCCAATCACAATGTGGTTCTAAAGCAGGAAGTTAGCGCAGAAAATATAGTTCTTTGGGGTAGAGAAAAATGCACCAATCTGCACAACGTTGTACATTTAAAAAAGAAACATTGTTTTATCCAGTAAGCTTGATAATTCTGCACATTCGAGCTCGGAGGAAATCGCCTGGTATTGCAGAGGGTCAGAAAGGATTCCAAGAACTTTAGGAATTGCTTTGATCAGAACTTCTGGACCAGTGAATTCTTTAAGCATGCAGAGACCAACTCACTATCGCCAGGGTCAAGAGGTGAACATCACGTACCTGATAATATTCTGATACCATAATGTGTCTTTTTGTTCATGGAGTGAGAGACATTGCTACCTTAAATTGCATAGAAAAGGACGTTGAACTTCTATACTCTTTGTAATATTATCTATTGTATTTTCTTACAGATGATTTCATATTTGTAGACATCAGGACTGAATGTGATTTTTTTTTTCTTGGACATGTGTTCTATAGGAAAAAGTGACATAAAAAACATTACGACATCACTTTTCCCCTCTCTTTCTGAGGATGAAAGATGCAAATTCAATGACAAAACAATATGCTATTAGTTTGCACTTTTTCTTAAATCATGTGCCTTTCTCTTGCCAATAACAGATTATTTCATATTTGTAGACTAAAGTACTGATTTTGATTGTTTTATAAGGCATGTTATCCTATGGGTGATGTCATTTAGAGTGAAGGAGAATTTCAGATACAAGGCACAAAATTGTTATTACCTTGATGATCATGCAAGGTTCAAATTAACATTGTCGCAAACTGTCATGTTCATTAATTATATTCAGAAAGAGTCTTTTATTCTTATAAACAGGCAAGAAAGAAATTGCTTCACATAAACATGAGAAAGACAAATGCACATTCACCTTCAATAAACCTCATAATTGCTAAATGCATGAAATGAATACAGAACAAGGCTAAAATGTTATATTCCTTTTCTGAATTACATTAAGTTATACTAGACATTTAAGGTTATACAAGGTCAGACTGGTGAAAATAGACGGCGAAGATTGAGTTGCTATGATAGTGGAAAGGAAAGTAAATTTATCAAGAATTGACAAGAACTGCAACAATACTCTTCTTATTTTTCATGCATACCATTAATATGGACATTGGCAATTTGCTGTTTGGCTGGATCCGTCAAGCTAAAAGAGATAATGCAAAATAATTGCAGTCTCAGTATCAATTAAACATTCATGTGACAGCAACCTTCTATTCATTGAAAAACACTTGATATATAATTTATCGGAATCAACTGTGGCATTCCTCCGGTTAATCCCACCGAACTTGAGTCTATCTAGCAACCACCAAACTGAATTTATCAGATTTCATGGGTTGTGAGCTGCGACAGCTGCCTGTGTGGAATTTTGTATTACAAGTGCGTAGGATTTAAGCTAATTTAATATGTATAAAGCAAACGTTCAGCCAGTTTTAGAAGTTGTGCTGAATAAATCCATGATACTCACTTCAACATTGAAATCTGATTCTCGCTTGCAGAGATTTCAAAATTCAAAGAATATGCTTATATACACCAGTTACATGCATTAATGTGTATGTAGTGGATGATTTGAAAATAATCATCTATAAATTATATGCAATGTTATTACTGATCAATATCACCAAAATCAAATTATGTCCACATTAAAACATTAATTTTTTACAACATATAGAAATCAGAAAGCTTATGTGCCACCAAATAATTGAATATGCCAAAGACCAAACAAACACTTTAATGACCTTAGAAATGTGTAATTATTGCATATATAGCTTATATAAATGGCATAATAATTTATCGTTTTGTAAAATGGGATAATCAGGGTAAATTAGGTCACATAAACTAATTTCATGACAAAGGACAAACAATTTCTACGACCACATAACCAATGGCATAGCCATAGGGTACAACATACGATGATGCAAAAGATCATTGGTGATTTGGGATGACTATACCTATGGAAATTTTTGCCGCTCCACAACGTTTAAAGTGACCATTGAAATAATCTGCTTTTTATTTGAAAATAAGTTAATGCAAACTTTTGTACATTGAGATGCCTTATAATAAATTTCTGTGACATTAACATGTAAAATTTAACAATTTTTAGATCACTCCAATGTATTTCTGCATCGAGTGTACTCACTTATGTTGCAGCACCATTAAAAAAATTCCATTATTTTTAAAAACTCACTGCATACAATTAAGTAAGTCTGCACCATTCAGGTTTTATTCACTCCTTAGGTCCAAGAGATCTCATATCCTTGGAGCATGAAATGACTCTAGATGTGAAATGCCATTTAATAAGCTACATATAATACCTGTTGTTACTTGAAGAATTCTTCATGAATCCTGAGCATTCCAAAGGTAGCACATCATCTACATGTAGTGGGCATTTATGGCAACAAGGAAGGGTGAGCAATTTTCATTAGACTTGGGCTATTGCGCTGTTGCTGTGTTACTGTATTTATATCCCATATAAGACAAATGCACTATTTCATGCTGAGGCAATGCAGGGCAAATGCCACTTATGTGAGTTCAACTTATTCCCTGGGGGATATGCCACTTCCAGCACACCGCCACCCTGGGTGAGCTAGATGTTTTTTCTTTACACATTCTTATCTTTGCATCTATTCAGTGAATGCAGAAAGAGCTTTTCTATTTACTGTTGCATACCATCTCACATTCATGCTGCAATGGCCAGCAACTAAATGTGTGTTAACATAGTAACAGAGAAATTAATTACCAGATATTTTTGTGATAATGGCAGATGAGCAAATTAAAGTTTGGATTTGGGCGCTCTATAAATTCCTATTATTATTCTTCATTATGTTGAAACAATGCATGAGGTGAGCGGTCTACCTCAAGTAATATGGGTGTGACATAGATTTACGGTAGAACCTAGTAATTGGTGTTTATAAGTATCCAATGCATTCACAATTATATACCATGTATAATTGTGTATGGACAGACATCCATAACAAGTTTTGTCATTCTGACCTGTGCAATACCAATACCCAGAAAATGAGGATGAATCCCATCCCATTACTGTATTTAAGCCATGGCTGGACATACCATAGACCTTAGCAATGAGAAGCTTAACCCTCAATTCCTCAATTACTGGTGACCCTGTCCTGACCAATTCATCTTGCCCGCATTTAACCCTCCCATTTACCCAAATGAATGCTCTACACCTCCTGACAAAGGTTCCAAGTAATATTGCTTTTTTCATCCCTCATAAGAACACTGCTAGCAAAATTCATGAATTTAGTAGCCCCAGAAAAATTCAGCGCTAACCTCAATCTACAAGGTTTTACAATTAGTGTACTTTTAAATGAAACATCTGAAACATGCAGGCCTAAACCTCAGACAAACGAGTATGATTTTGCTTGTATCGGCAAGCATTGAAACTTCAAAAGTTAGAAGTTGGGAGTTTTGTCTTAGTTAGCAAGCTTTTGTTTCCAACTTCCTGCTTAGCTTTGCTTCACCTGTTGCGTGAGTGAAGCATCAGGTTTCGAAGTCTTTGATCTCGCACGAACCGTTGGAAGCAGGGAATTCTGTACTTTCTCGTTGGAAATGCAAGATAGAAACTTGGAAAGGCTGAAGAGATATTTTTAATGGAGTACTTCCTGTAGAATTTCAAGAGTACATCCAGAAATTTCATCAATGCTATAGCTGCATTTCAGCAACTTCTTGGTGTACGCACAATAATATCCATATGATATGAATTGTGATAATGTGCCTATGATAATTTGAGAACCTTTCAGTTTAATTCGAAATATAAACAACACAGGAAGCAGCGGCAGTCCAATAAGGCGGGAAAGCAATGGGCAATAAATAACACTGGCAGTCATACATTACATCCAATAAATACATTATTACAGCAAAACTATCAGCTCTGCAAAACACGTAATAACTAACAGTTCGTGGTCAGTTTAGTAAAGTTTGTGGGTACTATTTTTATACTGGACCTGTAATGCCGCAACAGACATAACAACGAAAATCAGAGAGAAATCTAAATGGCAATGGAAATATCAATTCAGGAAGTATCAACCATGTAGCCTTGATTAAGGAGATTAGAAAAGAACTCATGAGGACCCAAAGGGAAGGCTAGCAACATTTTCTTACTTGTTTGCTGCTTCTGGTCTAAATTATTTGTCTCCAGGTCCTCTTTCATGTGGGTGCGTAGGTCGTAACTGGGATTAATAATCAGCTCCAGAGCTACAGACAAAACGTTGGACATCCAGAAGCCAGTATAATACATAACGCCCCATAACCTTTACCAACCCGTGTGTGACATTTTCAGCAGTTGTCATAACAGGAATTGTCATAAGGCATCCATAACTTTTTTGTGGTTGTGCAGTGTTTCTTTGAGGCTTAGCAGGATGTGTCAAGGCTTATAAGTTTACGCAAATCTTGCTGAGTAAAGACATTCTAAAGGCATCTTTCTCTCAGCTAAAATATTCTACCAATCTTGCTGAATTCATCCTTATGTATGTATAAAGAGCAACTTACGTTTGGGGTTTGCAATACCTTGCTGAATAAGGGAGGGAACCATACGACCTCTCTTGGATAAAAGAAATAAATAATATGGCCGTACATGTTTGAAATCTCAGGCAAAAATTTATTTAAAAATTCAAATGAATATTTTTGTTTGATATAAACATGACACCAATTGCAACCTGTCAATTGGTTTGGCATGCATCATTCTTCTTGTACCCTTTGTTGCTGGATCCCTTCAACTTCGATACACAGTGAAAAGTTAATTTCTTCATCTGATGAGCATTTGTTAATTGATCTAATTTAGTGTCACCTGGGAATTCACAGCTAATTGTGAATAATGACTGCAGATCGAGCCGTGTGTGAATGTTTCTTTCAAGACCTGTGATCCTGCAACATTCAACAAGTTTAATTCTATGAAATTGTACATGAATCATAATGAAAACGTATGAATCGATAAAAAGTTATTGAATAATTGGGATCAAGATAATTTGTTGTAAAGCAACATCATTCCATCCAAGTTTTTGCCAAAAATACTGTACAATGATTTCAGCTGGATGCATATCTTAGCCCTATGATAATGCAGCAACAATAAATCAAAATGAAAGTGGACACTACGGCTCTCATGTAGGTCATCTAGCACATCTGCCTAATGCAAAACCTAATGTGAACTGTCATGTCTGTCTATAGGACTCTGATCCTGAACAATATACACTGAGTGCATGGCAACAATTGTCGAAAGGGTTACCATGATTCTATCTAGGTAACGGACATGATATCTTTATTTCCAATCTATATGGCGAAAGGATATTTAGAAAACTCGAAAACTAAATGAGACACTTCCTCATTTCATATATAACAGATAATGGACTATAGAAAGTACACTCTCTTTGTGTGCATGGATCAGGTCATGTGGTAAATCTGTGTGCATTATATTTCATGCCACAAAGTGTCATGAGTTTCCTATTTGGGTTTCCTCAGTGGAGTTACTTCCATTAGATGACGTCAGAACAATGTTCAGTTGAACCTTGGGCTGTCAAGACGTGTACAGCAGTAACATGAAAACACAAAGAGTAGAAAGTATTCTTCCATGTGATAATAAGCTAGTAAATAAATCTTAAGTTGAAAAATTCACTCAAATGACTGAAGTATAGTTGCAAGTAAATAGAACCTTTACAATCACCTGGCAGATTTTAGGCATCCATTCTTTTCTACCCTTTGATACAGAGTGTGATGGACTGGTCAGAAAAACAACCAGAGCTTAAGATACCATTCATTGTATTACTGTTCTCCATATCATATTGTATGATTGAAGGGCATGTCAAATGAGCCAGAAAGAGCCCGGTGCACAGCGTGCACTGTATTGTATATGAAAAATTTGTGCTGGAAGCAATCACGGCCTACTGACTCATCAATTTGTATGACTGTTGACTGTAAAAAGATCGTTAATGTATGCCAGGAGAAAATTCCGAAATGAACTCCATGACAAACAATATGTATACATGTCTCATTACACATATTTTATGGGTTTTTTTCAATCCGCCTTATTTTCACAGTTTTCACAAAAACTGATTTTGGTTTTAGAGTCTCAACAGACATATATTTAAAATAAATAACACTTTTCAGAATTAATTTGAAGTTCCGATAACATGCAGCATGTTAAGAATTGCAATTACTTTCTCATTAAACATTTGTCACAAATTAAGCAAGAAGTAGAAATATTTCACACATCATGCAATGTGCAAATAACCAATCAGGACAGAGGAGATGTGTAAATGACACATTTCAATTAAACTGTCCACAAAACAGAACTTCAATACCTCTATGGGACTCAGTGCAATTAAATGTATTGATGAGAATACATTCATTAAGATAAGAAATTAGCCAAGACATGCAAACAGCACATCTTCAAAACTACACAAGAACGCTGAAGCACTTTGTAATACAAACTTGTCACTGTTTAATTTTAAAGTTGGGTGATCAGTTACATGTTATTTGTTGCATATTGTTATGACGCAACATTGTAGATTTGCAATTCAAGTATTATATTGTGTCAATTTGAACAGGTATATTTGTAAATGAGTTGACACATTTTGTCAATAAAGTAATCTGCACATTCCTGATGGAAGCCAACCTTTTTCATCCTATGATAAATCTGCTTCAGAACAACAACACAAACTAGAATGGCAAAAACCAAATCAACAATGAAACAAAACAAGCTAAAAGTGAACTCAGGCATCTTTGAATCCTATTCAGCACACATTTAAAAGCTGAGACACATGATGGCTATAAATGTCTCTTTCTGCTAACTATACTCCTCATTCTGCTGTTGGATGTTTTCCATAATTTTTTAACAAAGTCTTATTTCAATAATGGTCATACATGTATCAAATATATTGTAAAAGTATGCACAGTACTTAAAGTTATACAACAAGAAGCCATCGAGTGCATCAAATAGTCTTGGCCTGGCTACCATGCATTCCTGAGTTACACAAAGCTTCCATTAGTTGACATCTGAGCCAATGCAAGTCAGAGCAGCTTCTGTTGAACCACGGGCCATTAAGACATCATGACATACTTTGCATAGTTGACTCAGATGGTGAAACAAAACTCTGTGGAAATGGGAAACAGAAGAAATAAAGCCAATGCTTTAAGAAATTCGGCAAAATGTCTTTACTATACGAGGGATGTGTGTGTATAGTAAATTCACAAAACTACTATAAATAGCAACTTCTCATTTATATGTGATGATGGAACAAATTGAATTTTCCCATTGAATATTCTGAGTTGGAAATTAAGGTGAATTTGTTTTTGCTTAGTATGACCTAATGAGAGATGCAACTCCAGCATGATGGAAATTATAATCACCTTCTCATTAAAAGTGTCACAGGTGATTCTGCAATACTTCTGCAGTTCCACAGAATCGGATACCTTGGGTATGAGAAAGAAACATTTGTTAACATGCAATGCATAAATTGTAACAAGGCCATTTTGCCTTGCGATTAAGGACTTGGCAACTAAAGTCAGATTCATTTTAGACTTTCTTGCTGCAGTGATTTTATTTTCCACATCAAGTGTTTAAACATTTTGTGTTCAAACGGTTGGACAGATGATTTTGACAATATTAAAAGTGACAGACCAACAGTTACTCATGTTAAAAAATTTCTAAAGATTAAACTACCATTAAACACTTCTTTTCTCCACTGCCAGCCACCAACTGTCATCCAATTCCCTTTGGGGGCATTCAGCTTCCATTAGCTGCCATCTGAGCAAAGTTGTAATGGACCTCAGGCCACCAAGATGTCGCAGAAATATACAAATACAATGCACTTTTAGTAGACATTAACATATATGCAGGGTGACTCGAAAAAATCTTAGGCTATAGAAAAAAGTATCACCGGTATTCCGGCTCCTTCAATGTCTTCTTTGAGAAAAAGTTCTTACCTGATTAACTGGCTGCAGTTTAAATAAGAAGCTGTTAAAGCAATATTTTAGCAGGGAGCATTGTATTTTTCCACTGTCACTAAGTTCTCCTCTACGTATATGGTTATTTAGAGAAAGGAATTAACAAAGTTAAATTTAACTGAAGCATGCAGTGGCGATCCTTAATCTTGAAGGTCAAATTGACTGTGCAGTGATGACCAAATAAGTTGGGCAATAATCTATTTATATCAGTGATGACTATATATTTAGTGAGCCGTCCTAATCATCTCAGTCTCAGAGTCCAATTTACCACACATCTTAACATTAATTGATGTGTGCAGTGACATAACAGATGTTCTCAAAACAGTCCTTTGTACTTCCATGCCATAAATACATATAGAAAATGTCTGCATTATGTATCAGGTATGTAGAAATTGATAAAAAAAACAGCCAAAATTAATCAATAATAATCTGAATATTTTGTGCGAGAGATGATTTTTTTTCTAGCCGGACAGACCACGGAAATAAAGACTATGAAGAAACTAATGGAAGCTCAATGCCACATTTTATTAGCTAGGAGTTTTGCAGCAGGGGTCAACCAAGGAAAGAGTACCTACTGATGAGCTTTTAAAACATGCAGCAAAGCCACAAAACACACCTGCTCCTTTGAGTTTGTGTTTGCCAATGTCGAGGAGTGTGTCAGTTGTTTCTTTATAACCTCAAAAGCAGACGCAGAACAAAACATATTATCATAATATATTACACATGTGAATTTGAAAAAAAAAAATCACATAAGAAAATTAGCTATCACCACATGAGATTTGTTAAATGCTGATAGGCTTTAATATATCAATATTGTTTAGAATTTGAAACAAAAGGAAAGCAGAATTCACGTAAAACTTTTCCGTTTGCCAGATGTAAAATCATGCTAATACATATACATGTCTGCCCTTATTACTATGTTAGTTCTGTTCTCTATGTTTCAAATACTATAATTCCCCCCTTTTTCGAGTATAATTAATATAGTGTTTTAAAGGTCTGTTTTACCACTGTTATTTATGATTTTCCATAAAAATATATGTTTGAATTGTGTGATAGCGAGTGAGATGTAAATAACTAAAAATCCAAAACTATTATTTAAAAGATTATATTATGTGACATTCTCCTAAGGAATACAAAAGAAATGAAGAATGATGATATTCTTTCACCATTTTCGCAACTTACAGTGGACATGTGACATGTCTCTGAGACCTGGATATCTATGATATTGGCGCAAAAACTAACTCAATGAAAGGTGGCTTCACTTTAATTTCGATATATATATATATGACCTTTGTTTCGTGTTGTTGGACACTGTTTTATACCGCAGTATGTGGACGTCATACAGCATTGAAAAGACTTTTGGCAGAGCGCAGTTTAATAGATATACTTTAATCTACATTACATGGATGCTACTTTTTGCATAGGACTAATAAATAAGATAACTCAATAGATTATGAAAATGGAGGAGGGCAGCTGCTGTACCAAATTTACATTTTTACATGGGTCACAATTGGCATAATTATGCTAGCCACATCCAGGGGCACTAGCCTAATCACATCGGAGGTTTGTGGCCTCCTTGCCCCACTGTGCCCCTTATAGTTATACCACTATGCCAAATAATCTGCACCATATGTTGTACTAAAGTGGGTTGGTTCTGAATTGTCAGAGGGGATATCTCCTGTTTATGAGACATGAAGCATGTTTTCTGGACACAATTTGTATGACATGTCTGGCCTCCAAGGATTGCTTTTTTTTTCTCTCGGGACTAATTTAGTCTCTCACAAAAATAATTATTTTGAGATTTGCTCAGAAGTTTCTGCAGGTGGAGATTGACAAGCATTTTAGATGCTCTTCATCTACATGAAATGTAAAATCTATTCTTCTCTAATAAGCTATGATGAGCAGGTCGCCTTGAGCTCAGAGTTGTGTTTCACTTTGAAATTCAGGATGTACATCTATTTTGTCACACTCTTAAGGGTAACTAGAATCCAAGATTGGTTGGTCCCTAGCCTGTTTCATGAGATTTCACTAGTGTCAGAAGATTTTTCTTTTGAGTAATTGCTAATTAAGCAATCTGAAATCTAGTTAAACTTTGTCAGCTTGCCTCAGCTTTGTCAGGGTAATTTAGATAGTTCACCATCAATAAAAGAATTGTTATTACACCTGTCTGAATTGTCATGATGAAATAAAATCGTCAATTTAATTGTATGGTAGAATTTATGTTAAATGTTAGCTGAAAAATTATGTCGAAATACGGGATCCAAATATATTTAAAAATACTCAAACTCCATTAATTTGGCAAATTTTGATTTGCTGTCCTGTGATGCATTGTACTGTCTTTAGACGTTTTTAAACCTTTGGTTGTGTGCATAACTGTATATATGTAGATATGCATTTATCATATTTACCAAATCAGCAGAATGTAATGAAAACTTCAAGAAGAAATACAAAGGATAGGCCTACCATAAGATATGATTTAACAGCCAACACACTACCAAGCATGTATAATTGCAGTGGGCATTGTACAATTATTGCCACCTATTTGGAGAGGGAGAGAGAAAGAGTTCCAAAATTCCTGCACATTGTTCCAAATTACAAAATAACCATAAGTGATGAAGTGTGAAAAAATTGAAAGATTCATACAAGACAGATACCCTTCAATGAAACATGACTTATTGAGAAGGGTTACATGTTCACAAATGCACATGCCATGACATATCAAGCTGCACAGTCACTGCATGCAGGCTTTGGGTTGCACTGATTATATTTTCAGGTCAGGTGCCCTTGTCACTAGATGACATGACATGGCTGACTCGAGTTAATGTGACCTGACAACCCTATGCAGGAAGTCGCCAAGCATCTGCACATTCAAAGAACTAATTGCTTCACTGACAAGGGTGAAGGTGCACGTATTGCTAGAGGCAGTAAAGGAGAATAGTGTTTTTAAAGCTTCTTGGTGGATGTCATCTAAATAATATCATCTTTCAGACATGTGCCACAACTAATAACTAGATATGCTATGCACTTCAAATATATGAGAAAAAGATGAAGCTTGTTATATCTATGTATTTCTGTAGATATTGCCCAATGGACATTTTACATTTCAGCAATTTTGTTCAACATTGCAGCATTGGGGTACATTATGTAGAATTTTATGGTAGGAATATCGTTTTCAAAAAGTCAAGATATAACGTTAACATGCACCATCGTGGCGTTGTGAACTGACATGACAAAATTTCTACCATTGATTTCTTTGTAATAAAGGACAAATTCTCTATCAATAAGCAAAATTACTTTTAAGCTGCTTGCTCATTGCCAGGATAATGTCCTACTCTTACGAAGCGATAGATCGAAATCAATCATTAAAGAAGTTGTTAAGTTCAGGAGAAACTTTACATTCCATTGTAGATTGATTGATTCCGATACTATAATAGATGGTATGTTAGAATACACAACTGACACATTGACGCATTTCCCTACAATTTTTTTATCACCATCAAAACATGCAACAACTGTACATGTATGCATGTCTTAACACCTACAGTTGCTCTCGAAAGTAAGTGCACCCCCGCAGGATTATTGCATTTGGCTCATTAATTAATATCTGGTCATGATTATCCTCTCGTATTCGCAATAAAGTGTATCTCTTTGAAGTCTTACATGATATGTTATTTGGATTTCTTGAAATATGAAGCTCATTTTGACCTTTGACCTCAAATGAAAAAATAACCCATTGCAAAAGTAAGTACACCCTCACAATAGTTGGCCTTTTTCTCACTTCATTCCCTCTGTTTGGGTCAATCTGCTCTTACCTTGCATCCCTAAATTGTTTGTTGTTCCGCTTGGTTGATTTTGACACCTTTATTTAAGCCTCCATCCTCCTTAGCAGTACCTAACAATTGATTATCCTTAAATTTGATAAATCAAGTCATTATGGTGTGGTTGATGGGTCAGTCACCATGCCAAAAACTTAGGAAATGTCTAAAAGGCTAAGAAATACTATTATTTACACCTACAAAGACAAATTTGAATATGTAAGAATATTTCTGTACAGCTGGGGGTTCACATATCTACTGTCAGGAAGTTTTATTCAAATGGTAGGAGCAAAAATACACAAACTCATCAAGCAGGATGGGAATACCAACAAAGGTGTCTCGCAGGACATCCAAGAAATTAATGCAGAAAGCAGCAAAATACCCTATGGTTACATCCACAGAATTACAAGAGCAACTGACATGGTCTGGAATACATGTCAGACCCATGTCTACACTTTAACTATGTGGAGGCATTTGAATGAAGAAGGCCTCACAGCAAGGACGCCCAGAAACAAGCCGTGCTGATGACAAAACACAAGGAAGCAGGCCTACACTTTGCCCAGAAGCATTTTTATTAACCAGAAGACTTTTTTGGCTGATATTCTTTGGACATATGATCATAAAATTGAATTCTAAGGTCAGATGAACAACCAATATACTTGCTGCAATGGGAACACAGCTTTCCAAGAGGAGAACCTTGTGCCAATAGTGCAGCATGAAGGTGGGAATATCATGCAGAGTGGGTTTTTTGCCTCATCAGAAACTGGAAAACTGGTTCATGTAGAATGAATCATGAATTAAAAGCTCTGTTATGAAATCCTAGGAGATAATGTTGCGCAATTGCTGAAGTATAGCTTGGTTTAACCTGTCTTGGGTGTTCCAGCAGGACAACAATCACAAACACACAAGCATGGCAACTAAATCCTAAATAAATTAAAATAAATACAAGCTTTTGGAATGATCTAGCCCAATCCCAGATGTGAATCCCATTGAGATGTTGTGGTTTGACAATAAAAAATGGGAAAATGCAGGGAATCTCCCGGACATTCAGTGGTGACTCAGTTTTAGATGTAGGCATGGCCGCAAGTTCCAGAGCTAAGATGTTAGAACCTTATTCAATGGTAAAGGAAGCATCTACAAGCTATTTTGGCCACCCAATTAGGAAACACAAGGTATTGACTGCCTGAAATTAGAAGGGTGTACTTACTTTTGCAATGACCATTTTTTCCATACTCAACTGTATTAATTTAATGGGAGACTGAATTTATGAATTTGTAATATAATTGTATGCACATGTATTAAGTTGACACTATTTTATTGTTGGTGTGTCAATATATAATAACTTGTACCTTTGAGAGACAGAAGTTCAAAAAATTGCATGGGGTGTACTTACTTTCGAGAGCAACTGTATGTTGTTGAGCAGTGAGCAAATCATTGGGCCTCAGCTTTGACAGAAACTAATCCAGCGTATAGCCTGTGGGCTGTCAGCAGAAAGAGAGCAATCCTCCCAGTGTGTTGAATCTGTGAGCACAAGGCTTTTATTTACGGATTGAGACTCAGTATGGCTGCAATGCTTCTGAATAATGACCAAAGCAGGCTTTTAATTTCTCTTTATCTGAACATTTTAGAACACCTATCTTTACACTGTAATTTTACTTTGCCCTTTTGCATTTCTTGTATACATGTAAATCATCCCCTTTAAGTTTTTTAAGCAGAATCAATCCTTCAAGTATTTTTTGACTCAATGCATCATTTAAATCAGTTTTTCAAGGCCCTTTTGCAATGTTTTGGAGCAGCCTCCTTTCCTGACCATGTTTTTGTACAAAGTAAAAATCGTCCATTTATTTCCAGTTAAAGATAATCTTTAAATGCTCACGATTTGATGTATTTATGTAGCTTAAATTAAATGAGCCTATGCTTGCTATATTTTCAGAATATAACAGTAAATTAGTTATATATCACTCATTGGTTAATGTTTATGTCACAAGACTCTCAGTAAAAACAATTACCACAAATTTCACTTCAAAAGATCAAATTCACTGACATCGCTGACTCACTTTATTACAACCAAAAGAACACTCCTATTTCCTAAAAACCTACATGTATTCTTGGCCTCTGGACTGATTTGAGAAAAGCAGTTAAGCATTCCACAATTGCCTTTCACACTTCACACTTTCGCAAAAAACTATTCCGTATTTTTTCGACATCTATGTTGTAGATCGAGGCAGGGCTGGTACATCAGGCAACATTTTGCAAGTATTTCCTGATGCTTTCAATAAGAGAATGAAGCATATTTCTATTTATGCTACAACTGTCAGGGGTTTTTATCAGGTGCCTCAAGTGCCCTTGAGGGAAAAGACATGCATGTCTGAGTGGGGTGCAATATTTCCATAGTTGAAATTTGTGTATAGTGAAATGGATTCTTAAATCGACCAAGTAACAACTTCTTGCAACAATACATCCTACAGGACAATTAATACACTCTGCATGTTGTTCTGATCAGATAGAAAACATAGTGCTGACTTCCAAAGGAAAACAGTGATAACAACTGTACATTGTATTGGTGATTCACAACCTGCGTGTCATTTGTTTGCTTACTAACTTATCATGCTTACTGTGCATGCATACCTGCTCTTTCACGTGAGTCTGCATGTAATAAATTAAATGGAATACCATCAACCTCAGGATTCTAAACCTTATTTGCCACAGAAAGACTGTCCATGAGGTTTTCAAAAACAACACATACAAAAATGTTCAAAACAATCTGGGTGTGTTCAAGATCGAACTTGTGAATTGGCGAACAACTGAAAAGGAAATTGCAAAGCCACTTTCAGAAATCAGGTGTGTGCCAAGCAGAAAAATTGAATTAGGATTGCTTTGTTTGTGCTAAAGATTGAAGAGATTAAATCTCCCTCAAAGAACTCTTCTGCAATTAATCAAAATACCACGAGTTCCTAAATTAATCAAAATATTTCAAGTTGCTAGAGCTCATCCTTCTTGCTGTGCACTGCACACTTTACATGCAGAAGTAAAAGATAGAATGAATACGATGGTTACCCAATTTAATGGTCACAAACGGAAGTTTCAGTTCATAGATCTGCATGCAGACAAGGAATGTATATTGATTTTTTACCATAATACATATCATAGATGTATATGGGTCAAAGAACAGATTAAATTAATCCAAATTCAACCAACGTGAATCACCATTTAGGGAAGGGACACATTTATTAACTTTAAGGTTGATTAAATGCAAGATTGCTCAAAAATAAACTGACTGCTATAAAACCAAGTACAAATCGCAATGACACATTTCACTAGCCTTGAAAAAGTGGGTCATTTCAGGAAAAAAACACTTGATGCCATACTGATCGGCCTGATATGCAACAAATCCATAAAACACACCTGCTCTTTTATTTTGTTTGTCAATTTGAAGGATTGTGTAAACCCAAGGTTTAAGATTCAATTATTGGCCATCAGAGAAAATGGAATTTTTTTGTGGCGCAGAAGTGTATTGGCCATCTATGATATTCATATGACTTCATATTTCAGAATCAAAAACAAAAAATAACATCTAATGTATGTACCATGTGATACACCCTTTGCTGTGGCCAAGAAATGACAAAAACAACATTTTATTAAACTTAAGGAACAGGATAGGTTGAGAGAAAATCTGTAGAAGATCAACAAGTAATGGTACAACTGGTGGTTACTGAACACTAAAAGCTATATTAGCCTGAGCAAAAATTTGAAGAAAGACCTGGGGTAGGAAAATTATATGCCAATTCAATTTTCATAGCTAACAATGGTACAAAGGACATTTAGCGAGTGCACTGACCTAAAAGTTAAGATCAAAGCAAGTCATTCAAATGGCCAGCAACCTTTAAAGTAATTTGAACATGCTCCACAGCCTTTGGCAACGTCAGCCTTGGAATGTAGAGCACCATATAATTAAGCCTTTTGCATGGAGTCAGAATTACATTCTGTGCCAGTTGGATGAATGAGGAAACATTTTGAAAAAAGGCTGCAGCGCTTTTTTTTGTTGCCTTATAATAATCACCTTCAGAACATCTAAAGGAAGTCTTATACTACGAAGGATTTTTTTTTTCAAGCATTGAAGAAAAGGTCTCTAAAATTCCATACTTGGCTAAGAGGGCTCCACTTATCATATGCATCTACCTATCTATATTTAGATTAAAAAGCATTAACTTTAAAAACAATTGTTCCCAAGCATCCAGGGACACTTTTCAGATGTATACTCCTTTTTGCATTAGTTAAATTCACAGTTAGATAATAAAATATCAAATGTCTAATTATCTAAGTGAAACAGCAACAGATGTTCTTTAAAGAGATAACTTCATCAAGCAAGAGTACAGGAGATCAATCCTTTCACTGACAGGTAAATAGTCCCAATATCTCAAGAGTGTATTATTTAGTGAATCTAAAATGGAGGAAAAGATCTTAGGGCATAAAAACGTTCACCAAGAGTCTAAAAGTATTGTAAGACCTTCCAAGTTGCATTTATGACTTATTGAAAAAAAGCTTGCTTGATTTTCCGTTGGTGATATGCCATAACTTTTATAATCAATTGATCATACAATGTAAATATACAGCAACGTGTAGGTGGATATATCAATTTTTATCAGTGTGTAATAGTATTGACGCGGCATTCAATGAACTAATTTTAATGGCTATCTTCTTAATGCATTACCATTCAAATGTCACCTGCATATACACAGGTGTTTGCTTATGAATAAAGCTTATCAAGTTTATAATATGTTTTCATACTCCGGTATTTACCAATATTTAATAAATTGTTTATGTAGCGAGACTGTGATTTAAACATGTATATTCACGACTGAAATTTTTTGATAACAATGCACTCACTAATATACCAACAATTTATCTGTGCAAAGATACACATATCTGATCTTACAACAAATCGTGATTTTGTAGTTTGTAATCCTGTTCATTGTTAGCAGGTCTGCAGACAACTGACCTCTCAACAGGGAGGATTAATCTAATCAGGGATAACTGACTTTTCGATCTCAAGGGACCACCCAAATTATGCAGTTATCATTCATTTACATGAATATGACACCTCTGGTGCATATTGCATCAGCTGATTGAGTTCTTCATAGTAAACATCAGAAAGACCTATGGACAAAGGCAGACAACATATCTATGGATTAATGCAGTTATTCTGTGGCATTCACATAAGCATTTATAAAGGTTCATTGTTTATAACGGCACATTTGTTAGACAATCAGCACTTCAGCTATCGTGCTGCTGAACCATAAAGTTTTGCAGAAACACACACCCCTTTTCAAAGTAAACATTTAAAAAAATTGCAAGAAGCTGTTTCATTATATTCATAGCTCCCAAAAATTAAACAACAAAGTTTCTGTCAAGGATATATAAGTTTGTTTAACATGTTTGTATACTTCATTTAAAGATGTCTAATGTAAACAGTGACTGTTATTTGAATGAGAATGTACCAACATTACATTTTGTCATGGATACAATGTATCAACGTTTTCCATTTATAATTGACTTAATTATAATCATGCAGCATAAATGATATAATCACAATTGAATTTTATTTTGCAAAATATTGATTATTTCAGTGACATAATCAAAAGACATAGGCTACCACAGCTGACTGTCAGGCCCATATACCCAGACCTTCATTATCCAAAGTGACAAATTTACTGTCACAAAATGATGGATTCTACTAATTACCATGCAATTCAATTGAAAGGCTTGTGCACCTGAATCTGTCTTCGTAATAGGCATAGAACATTATCAATAAGTAGCACTGGCTAATGCATTCTGTAGCTGGTATAGCAAATATCTTCTGAATGAATGAAAAGGTTTTCATTACAACAGAGTGTTAGCTGCCCTTATACCATTCGACACCTCTGTCAGCCAATCATGAGCCAGTATTTCACTGCAATAAAACCCATATTCCTTGTTGTCCAGTTATCCTCCCATGGGAGAATAACAAGTGAAGCTGTGAAAAAATCACAGCAACAAATGACAAGTTTCAGTTTTGTCTCATGGTATAAGCCGGTTATTCACCGCGGGATCAGCAATAAGTGTTTATCACAGCTCGGGCTAACGCCCTCGCTGGATAAATCACATATTGCCTCTCCCTAGGTGAATAACCTATACTTACGGTGAACCCAACTCTCATCGGGCACAATTACTGCATAAAGGGGTGTTTGATCAATAAACTAAATTCATGTCAGCTGATGAAGTAAATTGCACTGTTTGCGCCATGTGTGAGTGTACAGCATTTTAGATATTTTTCTTACTGGCACCACCATCTTCAGTTTTGATAAATGCCCTAACCGCTTCTTCTTTTTTCTATATAGGAACGCTCCCTGGCATTTGCAAGTGCACGGTCAGCCGACTTAGAACCTTCAGTTGACAGTATCACTGATTGTACTTGATCCATCTCACTCCCCGGAGGTTAACAACTGGCAGCCTCAAATGGCACCATCACTGATCAATCTTATACTTTTTCTGTCTATAACCAATCTCCCCATTTGCTCGTGGGTTGAGTGAAGCAGTGATTCAAGGAAATCTGTTCATTATCTTCCTATTAGTAATCTACATGCTTTTATGATTACCAAAATGTGATGGTGGAAACAGCTATTTACATAGATATTAAAGTCTGATAATTCTTGTTAAAACAGCAATTGATAATCTGACACCATATATTAATTCTAATGCAAGTTGTTTGTTAGAATGTTTTACCAAACACTGTGTATGATAAATCCAGCCTCCAAGGATACCTTTTGCCTGTCAGGACTATTTTACTATCTCACATCTGGCATAATTAAGAAATTTCTTTAGAATTTCTCTTGGTGGAGTATGACAAGCTTTTAGACACAGTAGATCTGCAAGGAATGTATACATGCTTCTCTAATAAGCTCTGATGAGATTGTCTCCTTGAGCTCAGAGTTTTGTTTCACTTTGATATTCAAAATGTATGTCTATTTTGTCATATTCTAAGAGTAATTGGAAACCAAGATTGGTTTGTCCTGAGTCGGATTCATATAATTTCACCAGTGTCAAAACATTTTTCTTTTGAGCATTTTAGAAACTAACTAAATTTTAACTGTGTCAGCTTGTCAGTGTAATTCAGGTAGTTCACCAAAATTAAAAAAATTATTGAATAATTATAAAATCAATTTAAGGTGACTCAAGCGTGGTAGTTTGATCATACAGATTTTTCTAAAATTTTGCACAGGTAGTCTATGGGACCCATACATTCCAAAAAAAAAAAAAAAAAAATTTCACCGACTCGTTTGGTTGCCATGGTAACAGCATATTTGGCCTGATGACTGCTTAAAAGTTATAAATTGAGTTTTTGGTTATGTGCCACAGGATAAAGCATTACATGCATTTGTCACACAAAAATGTCAGAAATGTCTTCCCATGGATGTAAACCAATACATTTGCCACAAATTTGAAGAAAAAGGTTAAAATACTTTTTTCTGTAAGAGCTCAAAGGGCACAAACACACTAATTAATTGCAGATTTTGCATGCATCAATTTTGGCAGTAATCAAATTTTAGGAAAACGATCATACAGATTTTTTTTTTAATTTGCATATATCAAAAACAGGTTATTGTCAAACAAATGTCCAAAAATAAAAAAAAATCACTGAGGCGCTTTTTTAACTGCAGTACCATGACTATGCCAATATCAATTTAAAGAAATAAAGACAATTTTAGACACAGTTGACTGAAATTAGTTGAGAAAATTCTTTTGATAAAGGCGAGAAGCTGAAACTTTGAATTAGTACAGAGCAGGTGTTAATGCATTCAATAAAAAAAGCTCTAGCTGCATTAGATCTCATTTAAATAGCAAATTACTGACTGCCATGCTGTTAAAAAAAAGAGAGCAGAAAATGGTAATGTCACAACTTTTTCAGGGCCTGCAGCAGTGGTGACGCTATGTTGCTAGGCAACCAGGCTGCTCAGAAGTATGTGCAGTGTACCACGCTTGAGTCACCTTAAATTTTAAAAGCATTCAGCAGATATGTTTTATACGTTTTAACAAATACATAATTACATTCATCGTTTCTCATCATTCAGCTGTTTCACACTTTCTGTAAATTTCACTGTATGTCATCTGATGACTAAAAACAACCAAATTATTGCACTGCTTCTTGTACCTTATTATCTGTATTACAATTAAATGAGAACATACACATGAGAAATAGATTACACATTTGCCAGCTTTTTGCTCCCATATACAATTATACATCCCCAAGATAATATGTGAAGTCATACCATGTGAACCACGAGAGCTTCAGTTCCATGTTAACAAGGACTCACCTGAAAAGATAAACAATACATAATATAAGAAAAGTTCACAAGTTGCAAAGAGTGTGATTTGTGAAACAATACTAAAATCATTCACGCTCTTTCATTAAACGTGGATTATGAAGCAGGTTTTAAAACATTTCCATATAATAAACAGGCCGCAACATATCAAGCTGCTCAATCACTGCATGCATGTTGGCTTTGTGTTGCACTGATTATGCTTTCAGGTCAGGTGCCCTTGTCCCTTAATGACATGACCTAGCATGACTTGAGTCAATGTGTCCTGACAACCTTATGCAGGAAGTCGCCAAGCATCTGCACATTCAAAACACTAAATGGTTTGCTACAGAGGGAGCATTCTCCCGTAGTCATCGGCTCACTCACCGAGCTGGCTCTGCCAGTGAGCCTCTGACCTGATGGGCCCAAAAAAGTGTGGTTTTGGAGTGTCAAGCTGATTGGTTGCGAAGGGAAGTGGTCGCACAATCAGAGAGGCTGTTACAGTTGGACAGAGATTATGTAATTTCAGACAGTGCACACTGTTGATTGCTGTTGTATGTTGATCCGTTTGTTGTTTTAAGTTTACTCATGTTTGACATCAACCTTTAAGATTGAAGCTACGGTTAGGCTTACTGCATTAAGACTTATTCAGCATTGGTGGATAAGCACCACTCGTCTCCTTGAGTGGAACACATTACATACCATGGAATTAAGCAATTCTGTGGCCATCTAGCATTGTGTCTACATATCTCATCTGTCTAATAGTGTCTATCTGTCTATTTGTCTATCTGTATATCTATCTGTATGTCTATCTGCATGTCGGTCTGTATGTCTATCTGTCTACTCACTTCTAATGCGCTCCATAGCGCATACAAGCGTGCGCTTGATGGCATGTCAACGATGGGACATACACCCCTGAAAATTTGGCATAGAAAAAAAGGCCCATCTAATAGCATCTATCTATTTTCAAAATTAAATGTACAGATTAACTGGATATGTCAGCCCTCAAAGGTCATTGCACCGCTTTAAACTCTTATGGGATGCTGGTTGCACCCAAAAACTGCAGTGAGTGTTTGCTCAGAAATGCGTTCTGAACATATCAGTCTTGGACCAAGTCAATCACTGTCCATGAAGCTTGCTTGAGAAGATACCCAACAACCAATCATATCAGAATTAACTGCATGGCTGATTATGATTGACATCTGAACTGTTCGCAGTTTCAGTATTTGTTATTAGGGCACTTCACTATACTTTCAGTTTTTGTAACTTTCAGGTTACGGTTTCTTGTTTTCAGTTTGTATGTTTTGCTTTGTTATTCAAGATTCATGGATTGCTTGCAATGGTTTCAAATGCGTTTTGTCATTGATATGAAAGCTGCCTTCTGGTTGGTTGAAACCACTGGGGCATGGCTAATCTAAATGTGACTAAAACCACAGGAAAAACTGTCAACAGAGTCAAAGCCTCGCTGTGCCAGCTCGCACAAGAGGCTTTGACAATGAGAAAATGCAGAGGGAGAAGGTGTCGGAAAGGAGCATAATTGTTATTTTAAAAGCTTCTTGGTGGATGTCAGCTACGGTGCATTTATCTTTTAGACATGTACCACAACTAAACACCGGATAACTTGGAATTGTCAGACAGCATACATTTCACATATATTTGAGAAATTGAGGATGGTGGTTATATGCATGTATTTCTGTAATAATTGCCCAGTGATCAATTTTACGTTGTAGTAACATTATGACGACATTGCTGAAATGGGCGTAGAAATGTGTGGTCGGAATGACGTTGTTAAAAATGTTGACAAAATCTCAACATTGTGTTAACAGTGTGGCAACATGACTTCTGCTGTACGTTTTTATGTGTAACAACGGACAAGTTCACAACCCATAAGCGAAATTGCGCTTAAGGTGCTTGCTTTTGTTTTTAATATACTCTCATAATTATATGAAACAAAGGATAAAATCTTCTAAAAAGTAAAGTTCAGGAGAAACTTATAACATGTCGTATTTAAAAGTGAACAATGGTTTTTATTGTCATCGCCGACGTGAAATGAAGTTTTATCTGATATCATTTTATATAATTTTAAGCATAATTATGCTTAAGCTTATGTTAAACAAACAATGCTCATTTGACACATTTCTGTATATTTTCCTGGTACCATAAACAAAACATGCAATGGCATGTATGCATTTTTTAACACCTATGTCACTGAGCACATCATTGGGCCTCAGCTTTGACAGAACCTAATCCAGCGTATAGCCTGTGGGCTGTCAGCAGAAAGAGAGCAATCCTCCCTGTGTGTCAACTCTGAGAGTACATTGCTTGTGTTCATAGACTGGGACTCAGTATGGTTGCAGTGCTGCTGCTTTGTGACCATATTGAGTGCTTGAACTTTGTCTTTCTCCAACCATTTAAAAACCATAATGTGCATCTTTAAATAAAGAATGAAGATTTTCAGTCTTTGTCCAGTTAAACCTTTTTTTATTTGCATGATTTCTTGCATTTTACTTAAATGTCATATGTCTCTTCAGTAAAAAAAAATCACCATCAATTTCTATTCAACATATAAAATTTTCTGACACCGTTGACTTTCTGCAACAGCCGAAAGGACACCCTATTTGCTCAGCCATAATGTTTTGGATGCATGGAAAATCTGCATGCATTTCATGCAAGAAAAACTTGGCTATAGTCTGTCACCAACGATCAGAAAATGTTGGTGCATGTGTGGCCGAGCATGTAGGTGTTAGCGTGGCTTGGTCGTCATGCAATATTTATGAAATGGTAAAAATGGCACAGTGATGTGAGCGATTATATTGGAATATTTTAGATGCAACATGTACTTGTCATTTAGGGTTCAGGCAATGGTGGATGTCCACAAGGACTGATCAGAGAAAAGCAGTACTTAAAGGATTACACAATTTGCCTTCACACTTTTGTGACACATTGTTCATAATTTTTAAACTTCTGAATGGTAGATAATTGAGGTTTTGACAATGAAGGACTGGTATATATAAGATAATATTTTGCAAGTATTTTCAGCTGCTTTCATTTAGAGAAAGAAGTCCATTATTATCCATTAATGGAACAACTAGAGATTTTGAAGTGCCTCAAATTGACTTGAGGGAACTGCCGAGCATATCTGAGTGGGACACAATATTTCCATTAGTTGACATTTGAGTAAAGTGAAATGGATTCTGGAATCTGTAAAGGCCCATTAAAGTATCAAAGTGGCATTCTTGGAACTATGCATTCAACATGAAAATGAACAACCTCAGTTGCTCTGATCAAATGGAAGACATGCTGGGTACTGAATTATAAAGGAAACTGTCACAACTACTGTATGTTGGCGATTAACAACCCGCATGATTTTTTAATTTACTGACAGCTCATATTGTGCTGATAAATATGCCTGTTGTTTTCGGTGTATCTTCTGCATATTATATGGAATGCAGTCAGGATTCCTACATTTGTTTACCACACGTCTATGACATTGTGGTCTTAAAAACCAACAAAAATGTTGTAAAATGTGGGTGTGTTCAAGATCAGCTGGTGAAATGCCGAACAAATGAAAAGGAAATTGCAAAGCCATTTTCAAGAATCAGGTGTGTGCCAAACAGAACAATTCGACCAATATTGCTTCGTTTGTGTTAAGCATTGAAGAGATTTAATCTCGCTCCTCTCCCGAAGAAATGCTTTTGCAATTAATCAAAACATTGCAAGTTGCAAAACTAATCAAAATATCATGGGTTCCTACTTCCTAGAACTCGCCCTTCTTGCTGTGCACTGCAAACTTTGCCGAAATTGTAAAAAGTAAGAACTTGATGGTTGCCCAAAGTGGGTTATCATTTATCTGTCACAAAGGGCAGCTTGAATTCACAGATCTATAATGATGAGGGAATTCTAGTGAGCACCATGATGCACTAAGTGATGGCATATCACAATAATTATAATTCAAGATCCAAAATCAAACAGGAGAATCAGCATGATGGAGAGGGATAAAGGACAAATTATAACTCAAGATTAAAGATTCATTGGCCATCAAAGACAACGCAATTTCTTCTTTCTGAGATATGTATTCATCTCCTACTATAAAATTATCGTTTTCTTAAAATCTCATCTTAGAATTAATAATAAACATAAAACATCTAAAGTGCTGCCGCAGTATGCCGGGTATATGATACTCCCTTGACAGTAGCTAAACTGTGTCACAAAATGACCACAAACAAAAAATACACACGAAACGTTTTCAGCAATATGTGTAGATAATATCAGTAATGTATGGTAAAACAGGCTGAGGAATACTAATACTATTATTAAGCTTTAAGCCTGAGTAAAATTTTAGTAGAAAGATCGAGGTAAGGATAGGTTTATGCCCACTCAATTTGTCATGCTAACAATGGTACAAAGGACTCTTAATGAGCTCACTGGTCCAAAAGTTCAGATCAAAGTAAATCATCCAAATTCCCAGCAACCTTACAAGTCATTGGAACGTGCTCAGCAGCCTTTAGCCATGTCTTCCTTAGAATGTAGAGCACCATATAATTAAGCCTATTGCTTGGAGTAGGAATTCTGCCCTACTTTGACAAAAGGGATTGGATGACAGAAGAAATTAATTTTTTTTTTGCTCAGAATTTTCTATAAACCTAGATCTTCATGCATATAAAATTTCTTGGCCATCACATGCATATTTGTTGAAGTCAGATTATAGAAAGGCATTAACTTTACAAAAATTCTTTGAGAAAAGGCATTATCTGATGACGAAAGGTACTACCAGACGGAGAAAGGCATTATCTAGCCACTATCAGATGTCAAAAGGGATTAAATCAGCATCACTTTGACAAAAACCATAATGATTATGTTCAGTATTTTTCTTTCCTGCTACTATTACATAAACACCAACTAAAGGCGATAGAAGGCTGAACATTCGTGAACCCTTTATATGTAGAAAATTGGCTTAGCTATAATAGCCTTGTCGTACCACCAGAGTATTAGCCACAGTAATGATGAAGATCTCATAGGTGGATTAGATCAGAGGCTCAAAGATAAAATTGGATATCTCTGTAACTGTGCTATGCCAGTATTGCACTGCGCCACCGCCAGGTGGCTAGCAGTGCCCTTGTTTTCGTAGGCTTCCAGATTCGTCAACTAACATTTGATCTGAATGCACTGTGGTTTTCTAGATCAGCAGAGCAGGGCTCAGTATCCATCCCACCTTTCCTTGGGCAATTGCTGCGTCAATGATGCAGCACGCTCTGGAGGCCTTAATATCGGGCGCAGCACCTTCTAACTGGTATCAATGTTTAGGGAATTTAATTTCCTACATTTTGAGCTAAGTTTCGGCTCTGTACGACCATTCTTTCTATGTTAAAGGTGCGTCCGAAGCACTCGAGGTTGATGTCCGAAGTTTTGTTGACATGTTGTTTTTCCTGTCACTTCTCCTTAAATCGGCCTTATAAAAATATTTCAAGTATCCAACGTGTTTTCTAAAGACAAAAGGTACATGCTAGTATTTTTTTTAGATTTTTCAAAGCCACAAATCACCCCAAAACCATGCCCTAAAGATTCTGTTATTTAACCAAGAAAAGATGGCGATGGCCCAGACCAGAGTATCCAGACCTATGTGGTTTTCATGTTGTCGAGATCCTGACAAAAAAATGTTCAGTTGACAATGCTTTCATGTGATTCAATCTGTAGCGCAGTGCATCACTCATCGCTATGCGATTCGACATGTCTAGTTTTATTTTATTTTATTCATTCAGCCCCCAAAAAGGGGAAAAAGTATATAAAAAAAAACTGAATTGTACAAACTATAAAACATATTTGTACATGTTGACTCTTAATGGAATAAAATACATACATAGCTAAAAAGCTTTTGTCAATAAATTACAAAGTACATGTTCAGCAGCCACAGGCTTTATAAAATTCTCATGAAATAATAGATGCTTTAGAGAATCAACAACACCATCATTCTGATCAGAGTATGATTCAGTAACACATTTTGAAAATGCTGCCTTAATAGGTGATATACCGAAGTTTACATGTTTTTCGATTATAGAATTTTTGACAGTTTTACCTGATACCATATAATTTGCTAATGCAGATCATTTGAGATCCAACAATGGAGTATCAACATTGAAAACCCTTCTATAAAGAGAACTAGTTGTTCTAGCAACATATGTTTCAGCAGATTCAATTTGTAAAGCATTGAGTGTGAGGTGTGAGGATTACGTTCACTAAAGCCTAATACTTTTTGATAGTACAACCTTGCGCTGAATATAGTTGTTTAATATGATTACTATATAAAGGTATACAATCCATCGAACAAAACAGTAAAGGAGCTCCAACTGACCTCCAGAGATACACTTTAGCTTCTGTACACAATCCAAGATAAGACACACCAGAAAGCGCTAATGCATAAATATGTACCCCTTCTACATGCACTTATTCTGTTACTAACATGGTTTGAATAGTCACCCTTTGAGTCCATTCAGACACCCAAAAGTACTATCTGTTTTGTGTTTGATAGATCATCTTTGATATGCATACAACACTGGGTCATCTTTTTTAATGTTTTTACCAAGAGTAGTGAGCTGGGTTTTACATACACCAAAATTAAAACGCCGTTGGTCAGCATAAGAAACACAAATAATAACCAACTCTTGAAGTCCTGTAACAGTAGAGCTAAAACTTGTTATGTCAGCCGCATACGCACATGCATTATATTTACGATCAAAAACTCTGACACCCTCAGGAGATTTGTCTAATGATACAAGCAAATCATTGATAAATATATTAAACAATGTAGGTGACAAAATACTGCCCTGCATCATACCTTTGGTTACAAGAAATGAATTACTAAACATGCCATTCCAAGAGACGACACCATATGAAGATTTATACCATTCATAAAGAAAGTACCAATGACAGGAGGTTAATACATTACATAGTTTATAGAGTAATCCATCATGCCATACATGTATGGAATCAAAACATTTTTCGGCATCAAGACTAGATATAGGGTAAAAGTGGGTAATATCACGCAGCTAGTGCGTGATATTACACTGCAGTATTTTTGTAGAGCTACCACTTTGGAGGCATTTTAACTATCATGATCAAAAGTGAAGGTCTCGATTGACATTGAACTCAGGTGTCATAGAAATATCAAATTCCTTTGGTCGGCAGCTTTTAAGGCACTTGGCACTTGGTTAAAGTAACTGTGATCATTTTAGCACTTTTTGTGGGTAATATGACGCAATCCTGTTTAATACCACGCACCAGTATGTCTAATATCACGCATGTTTTATTATAATAAAATGGGAGTGCTTGGTGCATCAAGGAGAATTGATTGCTTGAGGTTTTACTTAAAGCCTTCTGACACAAACAATATAACGCCACACAGGTGTATTAATGCTTTGCTATAGTTGATTTCGGGCATCAAAAATTAATTAGGCCTAACTCACTAAACTAGAGCTTAATCTAAAAGAAAGATGCTTGTTTTCTGAAGTGAGTCTCTCTGAAAGTGCAGAGCGTTGTGCATACATTGCAATGATTGCAATTTGCATGGAAGTATTTCGGGGGATTTAAATTAGGACGTTTTTTAAAAACCTTCATAAGGAAAAAATAGGCCTATCCTTTGTAATAACTGTACTCAGGATGATAACATGAATTCCATGAAAATGTAAACCTTTACAAGGAAAAATAAATTGCATGCAATACAATATGTAAGTATTTTTTTTAACAGTTAACTATTCAGGGTTTACAAAATTAGCATTTTCCTTCAAATTTCACTCCCCTGTGTCAGAGGAATGAAGGCCAAACAATGACCTAATTTTGGCTTGATTCGAACTTTCACCCAGAACAGCGTACAGTTACATGTTTGTCATATAATTTCCAGTATCAAATAAAAATATTTACAAAATATTTTGAAATATTTCGAAAATTATACCCTTGAAATGATTTATTCAACTATTGTGATAAACCATAGCAAAGTATTTTTTTCATAAATTACAGGAAATCTGAAACAAATGATTTAAGTATTTTTGTGTGTCCTTCCGTCACATTTTTGTTGGAACATAATTTAATTGCAGTAAGTCCTGGTATCATATCAAGTCAATTGCTATCATGTTTAGAACAAATTTTAGGGTAGAAATGTATGCTATATAGCTTGTAAAGATGTTGCAATATTAACTTGCCCAAATATCAAGTTTAAATCTGTGTGACGGAAGGACAATGAACAAAATTACTCGTGACGGAAGGACAATGCTTAACTTTTCCTTCTTGCTTTTTTGGGTGAAACAAGCGCTGTATGATAAAGAAGTTGAATATATTATAATAAACCTTGTATGGATCTGAACATGTTGGTCATGTATTCGAAATAGTAATAGTTAGTACAGATGAAAATGCACTGTATGTATAGGATAGTCCATTAAAAAGTATGTGACGGAAGGACATCTGATAGTATAATTTAAGAAAATTTAATTATTTAGATCAAAGTAGCATTTATAAGTTATTTGCACTATAATATAATGTTTGCAAGGAATTCTGTAATAGAAAACATGAAAAATACAATAATATAAAATACAATTATATGATAAATAAATGTATGTGGAAGATAATGAGGAATCCGCAATAGAAACGTAAAGGGCAAAAATATATCATATCGGACAAGGCAGTTGTGCCGAGTATAATATAGTTTTTCTGAGTTCTATAAATAGATGATAATGACTCGCACACTCCAAAATATACTTTCCGCTGCTGCCACCAACCAAACATCGTATAACCACCACCTGATCAATTGCAAACAACCGCAACCTACCCCTCTGCACACCAAGTCACCAACCATAGACCAACCATGCATTGACCAACTATAAACAACAGCGTAACCAAAACAACCAGTCAACCACCACTTTTAAGCTTTTATTACAAGCTACTAGTGATCTACTACACAACCAACTATCATTTCCACCTTCAACTAACCACAACCTAGCACTCAACCATCTTACCAACCACTACTGGAACCACCAGTGACCACCTCTAACCAACCACTGCCCAACCGACCTCTAATGCTCAATCAACCACTTTTATACCTGACCACTATTCAACAATAGTAACTGTTGTTCTATTCAACCAATCACCACTGTTCAACTAAAATTGAATGGGGAAGGAAGCAATTGCCACTCAATCAATCAACCACCACTAAATCAACCACCTTCCCCGTTCAACCAACCACCATGAGCCATCCACCATTCGACCAGCCACTATCAACAAACATCTATCTTTCCTCGAAAAACCCTTCAGCATCACCCAAAAGTCAGGACTGCTCAATTAACCAACAACCAACCAACCACAAGCCCCAAAAACACACCAACAACCACCCAACCATCACAACAAACTGCCACTGTCCTTCCGTCACAGTGCATGTGTCCTTCCGTCACACAACATTCCTGCCTCTGTAAATAGCTGACTTGGAGAGTTCTGTGTTATTTTGAGCTTTTTACTCAAAGATTAGACCACATAGTAAAAGTTATAAGCAATAATTAGGCCAAAACGCATGTATAATCCAAACAATTGCCAATTAATCTGTTTTCAAATTTTGCTGGGTAAACTAGCCGTCCTTCCGTCACAAAAACTTTGGAGTGAAATTCTACCTCCATAATAATTTTGGAAATCTGAATTAATGGCATAATAATAAAATATATATTTTCCTCAGTTGAATATGTAGCATGCGTAAATCATTTTGGTTATATTTTATTCAACAAAAAATGTCTAAAGTTTAAATTCCACTTTTTTTTGTCCTTCCGTCACGGTGGAATTCATGATAAATAGACGCAGCCTAGTACAGCAATTTGGTAGGACTCAACTTTGATTCCAGGTCTGAGCAAAATCCAGCTTGAGCAGAATTCACACACACAGACTCAGAAAATTATTCTAAAGATGCCTCTTTGGCATGATTACAACTTAATCATATAATATAGACATACCATGCATGTTTATGTAAATGACAACTATATATGTTCATATTCTGTTATTTTATATTTTATCTTTCCATCCTATTATTTCTGATTATATCTATCTATCTATCTATCTATCTATCTATCTATCTATCTATCTATCCATCTATCCATCTTTCCATCTACCGATCCAATAATCTATGTAACTAGTACTAACTACTATCTATGTGTATAGTGACTTCAGCATTTAAAGGCAGGAAGATTTGCCATCTGCAATGATTATAGGAACCCACACAAACCTCCAAAATTGCAGAAGACCAGACTGAGTCGAGATTTCATTTGAAAAAAAAAAGAAGCTCAACAGACGTTGTGCAAATGAGAGTGACAGTATATATGCATCTGACTTGCATGGCTGCAAAAATGTACATTTATCAAGAAGAGGACCAGTGAATGTACAGATTGTGTACACTGTACAAATAGACGAGATTTTTTCTATTCTGAAGGTTAGGGGAAGTTTAATACTTGGACTGCAGGGCTGATCAGAAAGATGCTGCTATGTAGTACTTATCACTCACACAAATAAGATGTTAATGGTTGCGTGATAATACCCAAATTTGCGTGATATTACCCCTAAAATGTGCGTGGTATTACCCAAAAAACATGAGTGATAATATCCCAGATCAGTGTCTATGACATTTATATGAATAACAGTGGCTTCTTCAAGCCAACATTTTGCATAATAGTTTTTTGAATTCCCGATTTATACCTTTGCCACATGATAATTCTCCGCTCAATGCATTGTCTAAATTTCAGCTGCAATTGCCTACCTTTTACATAGTGAATATTGTATAAAAAAGCATTAAAATTAAGAAAAACTACAAAAGAATCGTAAAATCGTTCTGCAAAGTTGTCAGTGGCAATGACAAGCACAATATACTATCAGGTCGTGTCCAAATGATCCATTGCACATTTTTGATTTCTTACATGGAAGATTTCACACACAGATTAAGCTTACAATAGCAATGAAGTTTGGTGCGTGATATTACCCACCTGCGTGATATTACCCACTTTTACCCTATACATTGGTGAGCCAGGCTCATTAAAATATGCAGCTGTCTCATTAACAAAAGATGTAACAAACGCTGTACCCCTTTTATCCCTAAACCCAAATGGGTTGCGTGAATATCTACATCAGGAAGTAACAACATTTCAAAAAGTTTAGAATGTACTGAACTCAGGGTAACTGGCCGATAGTTGGCAGTATATAATTCTGCCATTGAAAGCAATTCTCCTACCAGAGAGCTCCACTTGGTTAGGGAGCCCTGAGTCATGAGGATGTATGTCGAAAGCCCTGATCAGTGAATATACTACTATCAAGCCTATAAACAATAAAACCCTCCAAAGAACTTTTTAATTCAGAGCAGGATCTCTGACAATCACCAGCATTATGCTGTTAATCTCCAATTTACATAGTCAGGATTGCCCTGATGCATTTTACATTCAGACGTTTGGAATATTCAAATTAAGCATTGTAATGATTGTATTATCCGATATGGATGAAGGGGATGGATCAGTTGATGAATTCATATTCCGATGGATATGAATTTAGTTCATTGGCATACAGTAGCTCTCACTCAATGAAATTACTTAAATCAGGACTATCAAGGCTATATAGTTGAGCATTGGTGAGCTAACAAACCAAGTTTGATCTGATAGGTTTAGACAATTTTTGTTTGTTCGTTTTTATTTTTCGCTGAAGAAATTTTAAGACTCTTATGCATGTTCATTGGATTATATATCAAACACTCAGCATCGTAAACAATAATACACCTGTTAAACCAGTAATCATCAGACCCTTTTTAAACCTTCCAAAATAAATGTCCATGTCAATCCAATAAATGTATGTTTGAACCAATCAGGCAGTTGGGTGGCTGAGCAGTTAAACTTCAGGCCTACACTGTAGAAAGTATTTGTCCGCGTGGCCTCGAACCCCCAGTGAGGAATAAAAATGAGGTAAATCTGTGACATTTTAAGGACTCATCTCTCTCTCCCATCTCATCAATCAACCCTCGTGAGTGCCCTGAACTGGGCTAAGACAGCAACACTCACCATATATACTCATCAATCAGTCCAGTAAATGCATTTAATTCATTCAACGGTTCTTAAGCATCCACAAAGAACAATCTTTCTGATGCATACTCCAGTTCGCTTCAGTTAAATTCAACGCTAGAACATAGATATCGACCGTCTAATTTTCAAAGTAAAACATTAACAGCTGTCCTTCAAAGAAATAACTTCATCAAGCTAGAGTGCAGTGGATCACTACTTTCACTGACATATAAACAGTGTCAATATCTAAAAAGTTTATTACCAAGTAAGATTAAAAGATAAGCAGAACTAACTCTATTTAAATTTTCATCAAGAGTAAGGTAATACCGCAAGACCTTTTTAAGTTGCGTTTATGACTTTATGAAGGGCTTGCTTGCTTTGGTTTGCTCTATGTAAAAGGCAATTACTCTTATAATCAATTGATCATACAGTGCAAAAATACAATAAGGTGTAGGTGGACATATCAATTTTTGTCGGCTTGTAACATAGTATTGATGCAGTATTCAATTAAGTAATTTTAATGGCTGTCTTATTCATGTGTTACCATTCGAATATCAAATGCATATAGGCCTACACAATGTTTGCTTATGAATAAAGCTTGTCAAGTTTATATGTTTTGGCTATTTATGTTTTCATGTCCTGGTATTTACTGACATTTAATTGTGGTTTATGAGAGGGGATTTTGATTTAAACAAGATCGTATCAACATTATTCACATACGAAATGTTTGGTAATAGATCCACTTCCTGATATACCAACATTTTCTTTTTGCATAGATACACTGTCTGATTCTACAACAAAGTTTGATTTTATTAGTGTGTAATCATGTTTGATTTTATTAGTTCGTAATCATGTTAGGTAGGTCTGCAGACAACTGATCTCTCAACTTGTAGGACTGATCTAATCAGGGATAACTGATTTTCCAATCTCAGAGGACCACCAGAATTGGGCTGTCACGTCTACTTACATGATTATGACACCTTGGTGCATATTGCATCTGCTGATTGAGCTATTCATAGTAAACATCAGAAAGACCTCTGGATAACGGCAGACATGATGCATCAACACATGGATTAATGCAGTTGTACTGTGTCTTTCACATAAACATTTATGATGGTGCATTATGTATAATGACACATCTGTTATATGTAACCAGCAAATCAGCCATCATGCTGCAGAACCATGAAGTTATACAACACACACCCCATGTTAATATACTCCCACAAAATATATTGACACTGAGACGGAGAGGTTTAACTCGACCCAGTAAAGATTTGACCATTAAGTCAATGCTTTTATATGGCTTCTTTTTTCCTAAGAATCACCGCAGGCACACTGGTTGCTGTTCCTACGACAATTGTCTTTTCAGCATGACTGTGCAAGGACAGTGTCTCTTGATTGCAGCTGTGGTAATCCTGCATAGTAGTTCTGCAGACAATCAGTCTTCCAAGATTACTGATATTCCTTTCTCTATGGGCTGCCAGAATTATGCTGTAATCCTGCCATTTACATGATTATGACACCTCTGGTGCATATTGCATGATCTGCAGATTGGGCTATTCATGGTAAACATCAGAAAGACCGGCAAACGACAACAAAGAGGAAGCATCAATGAATGGATTAATGAGCTTATGCATATATATGCAAGCAGTTGTTCCATGCTATTCATAGCTCACAAAAATAAAACAACAGGTTCCTGTAATATAAGGCTGTGACTAAGTGAATACTCTTTTGAATAGCTTGAAGTGTCCTAGAAATATACCTATCTACATGTATTTGTTTTGACTTATCTTGGAGTGTCTTGGATTTGATTGATTGAAACACAGTCAAAGTCATTTCAGCATTCATATATATATGTTTGGGTTTCTGTGTTTTCACGATGCATTAGATTTTTAATATAAACATGGGCTGTTGTTTGAATGAGATTGTACCTGTATTTGTCATGAATGACATTCGCATCATATCAAGTTTTTGCATATATATATATTTATTCCATGCACAAAAAGGCATACCAGTTACAAAAAAATATGAAATTTTAGAAGAGTTTACATATCAACATTAATTAATACAAAGGAAATTCAGAAATTTATTAGAGTCCAATTTTGGGAATAAAGTTTCATTATAAATCAAGTCCTTTATGGCCTCAACAGTACACAGGTCTCTCCTGTCACAATTCTCCTTTGAGAGCCTTGGTATCCATCCATTGTCAAATGTCACACCATAATATTGACAAATGTACTTGACATTGCCACCGATTATTGAGTTGGCGACAGTTGCTCTGTTAGCTATATGCCTAACAAAGTCATTCTCACTCTTTGTCATGTTTCTCAGTTGCTTGACAAACATGTTGCAAATTTGATCATGGGGATTAATTTTCTAATTGTGAATGAGAATTCAAAACAGATTGTATGAGTGATATAACGTAGTAAACAGACACACACCAACTGAGTGTCAGACCCATACACCCAGACCTTCATTATCCAAAGTGACAAACTCACAGTTACAAAAAGATGGATTCTACCAATTACCAAGCAATTCAATTGAAAGGCCTGTGCACCAGAACCTGTCCCTGTTATAGGGATAGAACCATTACTAAGAACAGCAAGCATATATGCATTCTGTAGAGCTCTGGCAGCAATTATCGTCTAAATAAATGAAAAGGCTTTCACACCATCAGATCATTAGCTGCCCTTCTGGTGAACCCAACCCTCATTTGGTGCAATTACTGTGCAGGGGATGTTTGATTAATCAACTATGTCAGTTAATGAAGTAAATTGTACTGAGAGTGCAACGTGTGAGAGTAGAGCAAATTAGATGTTTTTCTAACCTGCACCACCATCTTCAGCTGGGATGATTCCAATGACAGCTTCTTCTTTCTACAGCAGCATAACCTAATGATATGATATTATAAAGTTAAAAGTAAATCTTGGGGTTTGTAGACTGGGGTGCCATTTTCCCAGTACAACATTCCACTCTTTTTTCATATGAAAGTGATAGACTGTAAGGTATTAATGTACCGGTACTAATTAAAATTTTATTTGGAATTTGATACACTGCGTCTAATAATGAGTAGGAGCCTCAAGTTGTAAATTTTGTTTTCTACTGTGCAATGCCTATTGAAATATAGTGCCATTATTATCATATTGTTATTACGCCTAAAAAATGATTATACTGAAGAGTTTGCAGTATATTATGTCAAAAGATAATGAACCTGTCCCAGGGTCCCTGCAAGCTGATTGAGTAATTTATTCCAGGAGAAGCTAACAAATTTTTTACTGCACCCCACCAGCATTATTATCCTGTTATTTCCATATTTACATGATAATGGCAGCTCTGATGCATAATTATTACATCGAATCTGATCAGACAATGTCCCATATTTGCAATTGCCCTTCTCTGTCTATGAAAATAAAATTTTCCACTGCGACTGTGGCTGAGAAAACTCTCTATTCAATCCTGAAATGTATAATGTAGGAGAGTGCTCAGACAGAGGACAGAACGAACATAATTATAACAGCCTTATAATAATTTGAGTTGCTATTGTCCATTTTGCCTTTGACATTTTTTGATACACTTAAAACCTTTGCAAATAAATTATTTGCAAACATCTGATGGGTTCCTCATAGATCAAAGAGTAATGTACATCTATTTTGCAGTACTCTGTTAGAAGTTCAATCACTCTATATTTTTTTACTCAGATATTCTCTTTAAACTGGAAGGTGGAAGTATGGCAACTGGAGAAAACATTTCTTTTAATCAGTGTCTGGCACAGAAAAGAAAATTTATTTTGTCTTTTGCTCTAAAAAGACGAAACTCATTCATTATATATGAGAACTGCAAAATGTTTTCCTATTCGGTAACAGTCTGAATCCGCTTTTCTCTTCATTATTGTTGTTCGTGTTTTGGATGGTTTCATATGCATCTTAATTATGTGGGTATACCCGAAATATCTGTACCTTGTTCATTCCCAATTGGTCAGAAAAAAGTATGTTTACATTAGGAAATAGGGAAACCTTTTGATCATGTATATCACAGAGTGACACATACAGAAACTACAGTAGATCATGTTAAAATGTCAATGTAGAATGTCATGTACATGTAGAAGGCAAAATGGTATACGAATGTATGGAGCTCCATAATCCCAAGTGACACACTCATAAATCACAAAGTAATGAACATCATTACTGGACAATGTTATTTTGAAAGGCTGATGCACCTGAACCCCTCTTTGTAGTGTCAGTCGAACACACAATAACATGGCACAAGCACAAGAATATGCAATCTCGGCGAGTTGTGAAAGCCTTTTGTATGTCGAAAATGAGCTTGCACACCATCAGTGCATTAGCTACCCTAATGATGAACCCAGCCCTCATTTAGAATGGTTACCACACATGTGAGTGTTTGATGAATTAACTAACTTGGTGAATGAGGTTTGGTGAATGACGTTGAGTCTATACTACTGTTTTTTCAACTTCTTGTACCGACCCTCTTGTTGAGCATGGCCTGCAGTGCCTAATATGTAGATAATGTTATCTCACAAAATTTGAAAAATTCTAAAGATGTTGTTATGGACTCCTTGTGTGCTATTGTCTGTTACAATATAAGCTGTCATCTTCAAGAATAGCAGTTATCCGAGTGCTCATATTATACCACTTAGGTGCCCATAAAATGCCCCATCAGTTTAATATGGGCAATTTTTTTCATCGTGATATTACTCAAAAACAAATTGACCAAATGTCCTAAAATTGCCTTCACGTTTTAGCCATATTCCAACTCTGTCTCACAAAGCTGGAATACTGTACTTTTCACATTTATGCTGATGGCTAGAGCCACAAGACAAAAGTATGCTCATATTACCCAACTCTCCCCTAATTATTTCATTGAAATACATTGATGAGATGCATCTCCAGGCATATGACTATATCTAATGTAACAAACTACATATTTCCACTTAACGATCTTCTAATTTTACACAGACATAAACTAAAGCAATTCTCATATAAAAACTAGGGAGCATTATGATGGTAAAATTCTGTCAACATCGTCAATCATTTCTTAACATCAAAGGCTAAGAACCACTCCCATGGTACATATTGTTCAGTTAAAGTGTATTTTTATTACCAAGGTACACTTTCATCACTTCCCAGTTGTTAGAAATATTATAAATAACATCATTCTCTCTTCTATCGTTCAACATGTTACCCTCATGTCTTTATTCTAGACAATGACTGACTCAGTATCATCTGACATTAAATGAGCTGCGACGGCAGGGACTAAAAGTCTTCATGGTAATCTGACCTGGGAAACAACGTACTGGTGCTGCTATGAAATGGTGCATACTGGATTCCAGTGGTGCTACCACAGAATATATATATAAATGGAGCAGTGTACCACTGATAAGTTTGCTGACCCGATTGCATCTTTACAAGAGCTTCTTATAAAGCTGATTTATTTGGCCCCATTCTTTAGGATAGATGATATGCCAATGTATCATTTAATATATATATAAAACAATTTGTGCAAATATATCATTATGTGAAATAATAAAATGAAAATTAATTTCCCCAGCCGGGATTTTAACCCGAGCCCACATTACGGCAACCTTTGAAAAACTTATTTAATGAAACCAACTGCTCTACCGATTCGGCTGTCATTTTTTGCTGAACCTTAGATGTTACCTTTATCCTGGCCAAAAGCAGTATTCTATAAACACCGAAACTGGTGAAGTGCCTCTCTTCGTGAAAGTTAGTGTATCTGTAGTTGTAGAAGTAGGGGAACGAGTGGCAAAACGAACCGTTTAACTTCGAAGGCTCGCTATACCAAGGTGGTATATCATGCGAATGCCAAATAAGGTCTGATCCATGAAAAAGTACCAATACCACTTGCTCAAAAACAGAAAAGCTCTTTTTTAATTGTTCCAATTCTAACTTTCCCATTTTTCAAAAATGCAACTTTCTCCCATTTTGCCCCATGCTTGGGGCAAAATGGAATTTCATGTTTGGCAAAATGGGAAGAAATAAAAACACAAAAGTCCTGCAATAAATCAGCTGTTTTTATAACAATCTAACTAAAAAGCATGTTAACAAACATAAATGCATTAATTTACCTGACTGCAATGTAAGAATCTTGCAGAATACTTAGATGAAACATAGCAATAAATAATGAAATCAACATATCAATACATAGCTGGGGAATAATACTGGAAATTGTACATTCTATGTAATTATTTGTTGACGTGTTTAACCATAAACATCAGGTTACAAAAGAAACAAAATTATGTGAAATTTTATGTTAATGTGACATTTTTATGAATATTCACATAGCTCTGATTTCAAAGTTTTCTTCTTAATTTAACAATTTAAACTGGTATTGGATTTGACTATGCTTTTTGAAAGGTAGTTACATTCATTTCAGTTTCAACAACACCAGGTTTTCCACTAAGTATAAATCCTCAAGGGATTATTGCACTGCCCTGGGGGTGCCCCCCCTTGGGCAAGTCCTTGGTTTCGTAAGCAAGCTTTTTTGCACACATTGAAATGTTAACATTCTTGCCCCAAATTTCTGTAAAAGCTACTGGGCACCTGCCACTACTTTCAGAGCCCTTCTTCCCTGTATGTTACGTTACTGTCATAAAGTTTGTCCCCGAATCTTTAAACTAACATTTAGTGCCTTTATTGTGACATTTTGAAAGTATTTCTTGCCCAGTTCTACACACACACTCCCCCAGTGTGGCTATGGCTGTATTAGCCTGGTCTCCTGGCCTGTATGCATTCACATAGCAGGACACAGGACTATGGCTGCATCACAGTCATCATTGAGGGGGGGCACTCGCTTTCAATTCAGTGTGATTTGTTTTACAGCTTTTTGGGTTCCTATGACATAGTGGGGCTCTACTGGACTAATAAAATGAATTGAACTCACTTAATTCTGAAAAACATGCAATTGTGTTGATTGGTATTGTTTCATATCACCCCAATGTTGTGAATTACCAGTTTGTGTTATCTTAATGCAAGTTGAATTCTATGTAGAATTGGCAGATCTAATCTTTAATTTCAAATATAAGTACAATGATTTTTTTTTACTTGATTTGTGCAGTTGGTCTATGTCAGTGCTTGCTTGTACTCAATTAATCTCAACAGGAAGTTTATTGAAAATGGTGCAATCATATTAAAAATCTAATGGACAATATTTCATGTGACATGTTATTTACTATTAGCTGACAATGATAAGAAAGCCCAAAGAAAAACATACCTTAATTCATGTTCACATATCAAGTATTCCCTTAGAAGTGAAAAAAGCAGGTCAGCATATACTCTATACTTCAAGAATGTCCATTTATCACATGGAACTATGTGTGAGAAACATATAACACGTTGTAGCAGTCCTGTTTGATGTTAACTGTAAAAGTTAGCTGTTATCAGCAACTTGTTTATACTAAACTGGAGATACCCATTGGTAAGAAGCATTACAGAAATGGATGTATTTGTAATGCAACAATAATGCAAAAGAGTACAATTAAGGTAGCCGTATGGTTGATGAGTAGGGTTTTATATAATGTTGTGATTCAGTCGGCAGTTGAATAAGGATGTTAAGGAGTGGTGATAAAAGGGGAATATTTGGAAGGGTTTATTGAATGGTTCATTTTGAAATGACAGCGGTGTGAAAGTTCGTAAGAGCACAGATATTGTTGAAGAATAATTATACTATTGACACATATGTGGGAGTGCAGTAGCAATGAGCCAGTGATGAGTTATAAAGTTATGAAGCATGTGAAGCATGACATTGAAAAAGGAAGCATAATTCAGGAGTGGTTTGATCATAATAATTGATTGTGCTGCGTTGATAGTTGTTTTGATGGTTATAAAAGTGGTACTGAAGCCTACTTGGAAGACTGGAAGGAGGAGAAGAAGTTTTCTGAACTTTTGCATGACTTGTCATGACAGATAATTGTTAGTGTTTTGCATTTGCACCAGAGGGCAGATATAGGTTTGTTTATTTTGGTAGAAAATGAAATAAAAATCAACTTGCATATAAGCATCTGAATTTGGTGAAATAATATGGCTTTGATAGCGGTTTAGAGGTGTACAAAGTATCACTGCAGTACTTGGAAAATTGGAAGCAGGAGAAGAAGTTTTGGGAATCTCTTTTCGTGACTTGTCATGACAGATTCATGCAATCCTGGATTTTAGACAGAGGCGAAGTTAAAACGCGTGAATAAAATAGTAGTCAGGAGGTTGTTTGGCCTCATAAGAAGGATAGTATATAAAAAGAGGGATAGGTGGATAGTTCCAGTGAGTGGGATGCCTGGGAGAGACGTTAGCAGTGCACAATGCTCAGGTCATGTCAGCTGAAGCTTAGTTTGAATGTAAGAAGGATTTGTCCTAAAAGCATCCTAGTGCCAGCTAGATCCAGTGTTTACAAATTCGGTAGAAAGAATGCAGGAAGGAATGAAGAAAAGAAGGAATGAAGGAAGGAATGAACAAAGGAATGAACAAAGGAATGAACAAAGGAATGAACAAAGGAATGAACAAAGGAATGAACAAAGGAATGAACAAAGGCATGAAGGGAGGAATGTAGGGCATAATCACGAAATAAGCCCCGCACCTCTGACGGAATGAGTGGCAGCCTATGCTTTTCAATGGTCTCGCTCATTCCGTTATCAGAGGGCGAGGGCTATTTTGTAATTATGCCGAATGTAGTGGGGGAAGGAAGGGAAGGCCTCGAGATAGATAGACAGATAGATAGACAGCTAAACACATAGATAGATAGATAGATAGATAGATAGATAGATAGATAGATAGATAGATAGATAGATAGATAGATGCAAGCAACTCTTAAAAGTGCTTGCACGTTTTTTTTTAAGGAATAGCAGTGGTGCCAATCGTAAATAAGAGAGCAATAACAAGCTGGTAAATTACTCCTGGGCAGAAAGACAGGAGAGTAAAATCAAAGACTGGTGGATAGTTTGGGTCAGTGGGATGGCCAGGAAATGTGTATTTAGACAAGACAGCAGTGATCCTGTGAGCCAAGATTTGACTGAAATATTACGCGGAGGGATATACACTAACTACAGATACATGTGTGATTCACCCTTAGGACTAAGTCCGGGCAGCGCAACACTCACCGGTTTCCGGTTATGACATTTCTAGTTGATGACATGGATTAGCTCCACAAATCTCTTGTGATTTTTTCAAATGTCTGCCTGTTATATAGCCAGAAAATGTATCAAATGACTCAAATGTCATGGTTGAATTGAACCAATAGCAAGCTTCAACCTCAATAAGGCTGGGAATCCTTTTTTGTGCTCCCCATTTTGCCCCCGCAGGAGTACTCCATCTTGTCCCAACCATGCAGGGTATATTAATAATGACCTACTTACACATGACTAGCACCAGACTAAATGTTTTTGCTTAATAAGCCAGCTTAGTAGTCCTCTTATAACACTGACTATAAATCATTCTGCTGGGAACGTCATTGGAGGTAATACAGCATTTCCAAAAATTATGATTTTTTTTAAGAAAGTCACTCAAAAACTTCAAATTAACATAGCTGTATACCTGTAACATTCTCATCCACGAAACTTTCAGAAAAAGTCGGTCATGTATCCTATTTTATGTTCCAAGCAAAAAATTAGTAGGCAGGTAAAAAAAAAGTCCGTTTTGCCCCCCGTTCCCCTAATAATAGGCAGACAGAGTAGACGATTCTCCTGAGCAGATAGTTCTGCTCTGGATCTGAGATGCTGTCCACAAAAATATAACTGATTTGAGAATGGGAATGAACAGTCAAATCTCAAAGCTAAGAAAATGGCTGCGCACGAACAATGATCAATCATGTATCTTACTAATGCTTCCCCGGAGTTCTTCACCGTAGTTGGTAACTGTATCAGTAGTTAATAGCCTCTCTATACTGATGGACTAATACCTTATTCGAGGGAGATATGTCATTTTCCAACTCTATATAAGCCATCCAGAATTCTCCTGTATCTCCACGCGATAATTATTGTAGCTCTGGTTCATATTTAATGCAGCTGATCAGAGGCTTAATAGTAAGCATGGGAAGACCTATGAAATATGGAATGTTGCTTTGAATATTTTGTGTATTATTGCAATGATCTTTTCTTGTGCAAAAATGAAGCTGATTTGTATCAAGAATATGACAGAGGGATGAATTTGTTTGCTTGTCTTATGCATGACCCACATATCTATGCATTTTCTGAAAAAGCGGACAATACAAAATAAATTTTGCATTCAAGATATTTATTGAATAGCTATCATGTTTGTTTTCTTCGTTTTGTTTTTGACATGGGATGTGTTTCATGAATTATTTCCAATATCATACTTTCTGAACATCAAAGGGTGTTGATCAAGTTCAGTCTATTCCTTTTTACTTACTTATTCTCTTTAAACTCTACGCTGATGCCATGGAGTTACAACTAGGGAAAAATATCATTTAATCAGTGTCTGGCCAGGAAAAGAGTTTTATTTTCGTTATCTTTCCAGACAGACTGAGCACACCTAAAAGCATTCATTATTGAGAGGACTGCCAAAGGAAAAGGTTCAAAAATGAAATATAAACAAAAATACAGTGACCATGCAGGGCCAACATTTGCAAATATATGTTTTTCTGGTCGTGCCAAGTTCTTGTAAGCAAAGGGAATATTCAGAAAAATAGGATAGCGCACATCCTACATCAATTAGAGTGGTAAAATTGCCTTGCTGATACACATCGTACAATGTTATTGATTGTAATCTTTACGACTAAGTCGCTTTATTTTACTTAAGTAATGCCTATGTATTGTGCAGTGAAGGAAGACCGATTTATCTCAGAGAGGTTAATTAAAACTGTCAGGGCTATTACATTGAAGTCTCATATATATATAAAATATGCAGATACAAAATAATATTGGCCAAGTATCATCTGACGTTACATAAGCTCAGAGGGCAGAGACCCAAAGTCTTCATGGTAATCTGACCTGAGATATATGACTTACTGGTGCTGCTATGGTTCAGGCAATGGTGCAGACTGGCTGCCAGAGAATACAAATGGACCACTGGTGTGTGTGATATATTTGCTGACCTGATTGCATCTTTACAAGAACTTGGTTTCAGATAAATAGCTTTCGGATATAATAGCTTTCCCTTATTAATTATCCTCTGATGTCAACCAAACGAGCCACATCAGGTCATTCGATAATATGAATATGACTACAATGGCCTGACTATGACAACTGACCTGTAACTGTCAGTATGCTATAGTGATTCAGCTTGTAATTCAGATAGCTAAGGAAGAGATTCATCTACATATCTTCATTGCAAACTTGAATTTGTCAATCTTGACCACTAATTGAAAACAGCAACAGCAAATGTATGCAAACCAATTTATGTATATTTTCATTTTTACACTAATTTTCCATTTGGTTCACATAACAATCTTCTCAGATCCAGTGGTAGACATTATGTCTACACATAGGTTTACCGATTGATGATATACAACTGACATCACAATACGAAACAATCAAATGCCACCAATTTTGCACCTTTTGTTCCATACAGAGTTTGTCCAATATTGCAAGAATGCATGCTGCTGTCTCTATACTCTAGCCATATACATTGTATGTCAACAGCATGAATAAAAGATTTAACAATTTGAAATGCTAGAGCAGTCAAGTTCCATAGCCAGATTTCAAGATGAACTGGTCTCCCTTGTTTCTTGAGTCAGTGAATCAAGGGTTCACATATATAAAAGGGGCCAAGAGATATGTATAGAGTTGATATATTTAGCCATAAAATGTTTATTCATGCATTGAAACCCAAAGAGTCGTGAATGGCATTTACTGCGTTTACTTTCTGTACAAGAGAACCTAATGCCAGACAATCACAATCTCATTTTCCTCAAATTGAGTGGATGTCAAAAAACACAGATTGTCATACATAGAGTAGGTCGGGGCAAGAAGCCCGGTTAGGTGAGAGGCCACCCCAGGCTTATATCCAAACTTATATTTTTGGTGCGTTTATATATTGATAGGATTGAAGCTAGAGGCGTTTTAGGTGACGTCACAAATTTTCAGGCAAACAGCACCAAACTATAGTATAAATTAAAGAAAGAAAAAAATGTGCATGGTTTTTGTAACTTTGACTAATTCTTTGAAAGGGGTTGTCAGAAATAGCTTTGGAAATTTTTGAAGTATAATGGATATCTGCATTGCTTCACTTTATGACTATCACATCGATATGATTTGGATCATGTTTTTTGCATTTTAGTTCAAAATATAGAGGTCAAATTAAAATATGTGGGTTTGGGGCGAGAGGCCCCACATGATAAGGGGCATGAGGCCCCCTTCACTGGGGGTCGAAGCTGCTTCAGGAACCATTAATAATGTGTACTTTACATTTAAACTTGATAGAATAGCTAATTAAAATAGAAAAAAATTGGGTCCAAAATTGAAACAGGGCAAAAAATATTAAAAAATAAAAGTATGAACAGAAAAATTCTGAAATTCAGAAAAAGTGAATAGAATGCCTTAAAAAGGATAGAAGAACCCTAAGAAATAACTTTTAGGCTGAATGCGCTCGCAAAAAAATTGCCATAGGATTATAATAGGGGGGCTTCTTGCCCGATGGGTGGGGTAAGAAGGCAATTTTAATTTTTTTACAAAAATGGCCGTAACTCCTTTATTAAAATTGGTAGACATTTGTTTCTCTAGTTATTAGTAGAGTCAAGTGATCCCTTCCTGACAGCATAAGCATTCAAATAATCGCCCATAAAAAGTAGGTCAAATCGCACCTCGAAGTTAAGGGGGCCGCATGCCCCGACCTACTCTATGTACCTCTGTGGATTACTACAAGGCCTCACCCCAAAACATGAAGCACAAAAAAAAAACTTGTCAACAATCTCTTTCTGCCTAAGGATGAATTGCAAAGGGTTTATTCAGCCAGGCACAGTACTACCCAAAATAAAGTAAGATAATTTCCTGCCAGAAGTCCTCTGTTTACCTATTTTGCCCTCCTTTCTCCTCTCTACCTAAAATCTCCTACCTTTGACTCCTCACCGCAACCTTATCTGACATTAAGAACTCTTTTAAAACAGCTGTCAATGAAATCGCAATTAGCAAAGGGAAATAATAGCAAAGAAATCAAACACACGGGAGTGATGACATTTGAATTGGTGTTGGGTGATTGTGAATAAAATGTAAATTTAAAAGTTACTTTAAAGCAGGAAAATGTGAGAAGGGATTTCAGGGGAGTCAAAAGGTGTGAAAGGCAAAAGTAGTGGCTGATTCTTCCTTCCAGCTGGGGTAGTCACACTTTAATTTGAGTGTACTGTAAGATTGCCTTGCAAATAATTATATGAGTGACAAAAAACAGTTCTTGCTCAGGTACTTTTCCCATGACAGTGTCTCCTTGTATTTATGGATATGATTTTGCAAAAATCACAATTCGAAAATTGGAATGGGCAAACACACCATCACAAAGAGTTGGATTCAACTCATTACTGCACTGTGTGATGGAAAGGTCCCTGTACTGGTGCACCTGAACCTGTCTATCTAACCTCAATAGAACACCTAGCACAAGCTTGTGCACTCTCGGCTGATTGTGAATTCCTTTTGTATGTCGGAAATGAGCTTGCACACCATCAGTGCATTAGCTGCCCTAGCAATGAACCCAGCCTTCATTTAGGGACTGAAAAGTGGCAGCAGAATGCTGATCAACAGTCCCTGGAAATTTGAACTGGGTCAGATCACTAGATCAGGTCGCACAACAGCTGCCCATATTACTACACCAAATCACTTTCATAAAGCATGGCTGCTGGTAAAAATCCAGTACATTGCTTTAAACAAAAATGTTTGGAAATCATGAGACCAAAAAATTTTGTTACTGTAGCATTAAATTTTGCCTGTGAAAGGGATGATTTTACTCATTAGAAGCTTAAAAGGTATTCAATCTACTTGTGCCATTTTGTGCATGTTAAATTGTGGTCAGAAAAGTGTACAAAAAGAATGCTCTCTCACTTATTCACGTGTCCATACAAAGCCAATGTTTTTGCTTTGTGATATCAAAAATACTCATTTGTATCTATTCTGTTACTTTATGGAGATTTCTTAACTAGAACAACAATATAATTCACAATTTCATATAAGCTGTGTGACACTTAACAAAATGTCCTGTCTATGCCACAAGTGGCACCCTCTATACTGGCATTGTATGTGGGCTACAATGTATACATCCTCCATGATAAAATAAAGTTCCAACTTAATTTGGTATTTACAAGCTGTCTGCTTAAAATTGAAGCAAACCAAAGTCAGATTAGACACTTACAGAGTTTTTGGAAATAAACTAAACCATCACTAAATGATGGAACTGTCCCGGTTTCTTCCAGACACTGTCCTGGTTTCTTCCAGACAACGAAATTCTGTTGACCGCTCACAGGAGCTCGCGCATTCTGCACCCTAGGTGGCAGCAAACAGCAGTCAACTTCCAGACAGGGAGATTAGGCCTACTGTGCATGCATGTGAGAGTTTGACGAATTAACTATGTGTATGTAAATTGGAGAATTTGGTCGAGTGTACTGTTGATGCTGGTAAGTATCTACGTGTACAAGCATCTTTGATATTGCTGCATCATCATCTTCATGAATGGGACAATTTCACTAACTTAGAACTCTTTTATTCAGTCATGAAATGTTCTTTCTGACGCGAGTTTGTACTGGATTGCTATGGATGGACCAATGAAGCATACCAACCCAATACTGTATTGTAGACAATGATGACACTCTGATGCTGGTGGAAGATAAACTGACCTGATTGCATGTATATAGAGAGAGTTCGGCATAATATTGTGTTTGGGGATGAAGTGGCTTTTCCCATACCAATTAATCCCTAGTAGGATCACAGATTGACAGATTGTGATGTTAGCTAATAAGCCAGCCTCATTCTGTCACATACAGGATCACAATGGCTCCCTGCCAGATTGTCTCAGTCAGTGGTGTCATGATTTTACATGTATACACTGTATGACCAGCTCCGTCTCTTTACTGGCACGCAGCTATATAGCATAATGAATACAAAAAATGTAATTTTATGGTAGGAAACCGTTGTTTTTTGTTTTTGTTTTTTTTTTCATGGTAGAAATTACTGCCGTAAAAGTAACAGGGGCTAGTTTTACAGTGTATTGTGCTTGTATCAATTATATCATGTATCAATTGTATCATAACTTCTTTGTTGACTGCATACTGCACCTTTTGACCTCTAGGAAGAGAGCATCTACAGTGTATAAAGTATTTTTTATTATTGTATAATTTTTGTAAAGACTGCCTATTGCTTTTTTAATTTCTCAGTACGAAACATCTACACCTTAATATAAACTACCATGGACACAGCAAACTGCTCCTGCGGCTTACAGAACACTCACTTCTCGAAAGGTTAGCTGACATAATTGCATTTTTAGTAAGAGCGATTGTTCCATAATAATATATTTTCCACTAAAACTCTTTCCCAGAACTAACCTTTACACACATAGCAGGAAAATGAGGTCAGTGCAGAATCACACCGATAAGAATATTCTAGGAAACTCTGCATCAGGGAAAACTGCACAAGTGGTTATTTTGGATTCAATTTCTTAACAGGGACTAGCTGCTGGTCTAAACAGGGACCACAGCTGATATTGACGGCTGAGAGATGTTAGGAAGTCCAGTTTCCCAGAATATTTATTATATTGTATTTAAAAATTCTGCACTGTATATCTATAGCCCACACCTGCCTAGTTATTATTATTGAGTGAATCACTGAGGACACAGGCAAAGGAAGATATTCTTAAGGTAGGTCATGTTCTTGTCATTTGGAAAAAAGGAATATAAAATGTGAACCAATGCAAGGGTGCCGGAACTGGGGGGGCAGGGGGGGGGGCAATTGCCCCTCCTGCCCTTGGCCAGGAGGGGCAGGGGGGGCAAGGTTGCCCTTTTGATCTCAAAGAAAAAACCTTATATGGCCTTAATTTAAGGTGAATTTGTTGAAAAATTTATAAGAAAAATTCAAAATTAGTATTGTCGCTACTTTAAATTCTTGTCGAGTGAATTGGATTTGCCCTTTCTCGACCGACTGTCCCTGCCGCCCATGTTTCCTTCCGGCACCCTTGAACCAATGGATAGAATATCAGCAGTGACACCAAGCATAATGATTGAAGTCATGAGGCATATTTAGGAGTATTGGGAAGAGGACATTCTCATGGAAGAGCAGCCCAATTTGTTGATTTAATGATAAGACCCAACACAAACTCACTCACTCACTCACTAATTTCCCTCACTCCCTCACTCACTAATTTCCCTCACTGCCTCACTCCCTCACTCACTCACTATTGATAAGGACCTTTCCCCTCGCAAAAATAAATTAAATGTACATGTTGCAAAAGAGAGCTGCTTTGTATTATGAATAATTATTTCTGCCTTTCTGTATGCCATTGTTTTGCTGTCACTATTGCACACATGTCTTTCACTCCATGCAAGATTCACAAATGCCTGTGGAAGATTTGCTGACCTGATTGCATCTTTAGTGGGAGCTTGGCTCCTTATTATGTTTTGGGATGCAGGGGCTTACCCGCTAATGACCATTCCATGCATGACCAGCATCATATAATAGCGATGCTTGACTTATCCTGCCACACAAACTGTGCTTCATACTTTCACATGTCACATTTTGTTGATATTTTTAAGGGGAAACATCATGCAAATGCAGTTAAAGTAAGTAAGTCAGTAAGTAAGTAAGTAAGTAAGTAAATGTTTATTTCACGTCGGATTAAAATACAATAGAAAACACAAGCGAAACGCTTTTGACCGACAGAAAAATGATATGAATTATATACAATGACATAGATGAAAAACGATAAAATAACATTTTATATAAAACCATGTATATCATTGAAATAGCCTATTCATATTTAGATCTAAAAGCATATACATAAAACGTCTCTGTAAATTATAAAATACTTTAAAAAGAATGAGACTTAAAGACATAACAAACATGAATCATAAGCACATTTTGGATTCCATCGTCTAATTAAACATTTAAACTCATTCAGACAATTAACTTGAGATGTTAGACACATCTCATTATTTAACTTAGCACCTTGGTAACATAATGAATTACGACCATATCGTATAGTTTTGTATGCAGGTGGTTTTAACTTCAAATACCTCTTATCGTAAACTTATTGGCTAACTTCAAACATTCCTGGATCTATTGGTGGCATCAAGTCATTTGTGATTTTATACACAGACATCAAGACATATTTTAATCTATTAACATATAACGTTGATTTGCCTGATTTAAGTAGTAAGATATTATAAGTACTTTCAAAATCTAAATAAACATACCTCAGAGCTCTTTCTAGTAATTTCTCCATTTTCCTGGCATTTCCAATTGTACAGAATTGATACACAGGCGTACAATAATTAAAACAAGCGCACTTAGTGGCACAACATCCCCCACGCCGTAATTGTGTTAAAAATTGCAGTGGAGTTGATATGAGTATGATTTTGAAGGTGGAAAAAGAATAACAATGTGGCTATATTTTGCTGAAGAGCTGATATATTTATTTGTAACCAAGACCCAAGGGAGACATATGAGCAATTGAACAAAGAAAAAAAATGTAACAGCATCAGTAGGTTTGTATTTGTGAAACTATATTAATATGGATATTTAGTGGTTGAGTGCTGTAGCATAGAAGTGGCATAAATGTGACTTAAGAGGTAATACTAGATAACAACTTCTCAAATAATAAGTATAAGTATATATATATAAGTATACAATATACAAGTGGAGATTAACAAATGTGACAGTGATCCATGGCAAGTAATATTTGTGGCTAATAGCGTTTCACAGATTTTTTTGACCTTTAATGCAAGGCCTTTAAAATTAAATTACAAGTTGATAAACAAAGTTGAGGCAATTTTTCAAGTAATTAAGTTTTAAAAAAAAGTTGCTGTTGGAATGCATAATCCTGCATGACTTTGTTGGCATGGCAAGTGTGTTAAATATAGATTATAATGCAAAAGAATTTTCTAAATGGACAATAATGGCGTCAACAAATTTCTATACTAATGTAAAAAGCAATGAGATCTACCTTATCATAGTACTGGTAGGAATGTGACCTAAGAATTAATACTGGAAGAGACATTTGCAAATGAGTGACATGTAACATATAAATAGAGATTAACAAAGATTGGCGCTGATCAGAAATCTTTTGATCTTTAGGCTTGTATGTACAGATAAAAAATGTTATCAACATATTTACATGGAAAGGTAAACAGCAGTCCAATCATTACATTGCCTAATTTAGCTACACAATAATATAAAATGGCGAATTGTAGTGGTATATGGGATGAGATCAACAAATCAAAGATAAGCTGGCAGTCAGAAGACTGGTAGGGCTATAATATACAGCAAAGGTATAGAAAGTTTTCTAAGAATAGCGAACAACAAAATATCACTTTGATTTAATCAGCAAGAGTCCAAAAACAAGATAGATATTTTTACAGAATAGGACACATAAACAGATACTGGTGAATGAGATCAATGACAGGTATAGACTGTACATTTTTGCATAATTCTGAGCTGCAAAGCATTATCCTAGAGAAACTTTGATGAAGTTATAAAAGCACGGTAAAAGTCTGTGATAACAAGAATAACACAATGTGACACGAGAAATACTAAGGCATTAGTATACAAAGGATATTTTTTGAGGTAAAAATGTAGAGAGGAACATTATGGCAGTTTAATGGTCACACTGAAGCAAGTACAACAAAAACACTTCGGTCAATAGAGCAGAGACTGCAAAGTGACACAGTAGCTACACTGTAGAAGGCATAATCTGATAATCATGGGAAAACCTTGCTGCAGTAATGAGTGCACTTCATTGAGTCTACCTCTGATAAAAGGTCACAGAGTGGCACATTTGATACAAACTAGAGCATGATCACTGAAGTAGCAGTCAGCAGAAGTAACACTTTGCACATGAACTCTTGAGTTAACATAAATATGGTCTAGGAGGCCACCATCGCTGTGCGTGGGGCCTGTCACCTTCTGTGAAAAGCCTCTCTCTGCCATAAATGACAACAATTTTTCACTGTTCTGGTTTTCAGTCAAAAGGTTGACATTGAAATCACCGAGGATAATAACAGGCATGTCAAAAACAGGTAATTGTGTCATGAAGCTATCCAATTGGGTCAGAAAAAGTGTTAGATCGCACCTTGGTGGTTTATAGACAGTTAACACCATAATCTTTGCTGTGTTGAAAGCGACAGCCATCGAAAAAGCCTCTAAGCCTACAGTACTGGAATGTAGCATCTGCACTGATGGTCCTTGAGGAACAACACATGCTAATCCATGTTGACTGTCATAGTAATGCAAGTCATAGCCTTCCATCGGAGGAAGGGAGGTGAGATTACGACAGTATGCTTCACTCAACGTAAGAATATTCATTGCATTGAGAATTGAAGATTTGACAAGATCATAAGCATGAGCTTGCAGAGACCTTATGTTCAAATGTCCCACAGAGAATAGCCCATCTTGGATCTCGAACAATGGATGTACCCATGAAAAGGGCATGTCGTTTCTCAAACGTTCCATTTCATTTTTTGATGCTTTGTTAGCACGGATTTTTCCTGGGTTAAAATCCAAGAGATGCAAGCCACTGATGGTTCTTGTGCGACTCAGTGCAACGTAGGCTTGTCCTGCATTGAATCTTCCACTTGAAAAAGATACGATAATCTTGTCTAATGTTTGTCCTTGAACCTTATGAATCGTGGCCGCCCAGGCTAGCGTAATGGGATATTGCAGACGATTGATGACAAAGTTTCCGAAACTGAACCTTGATACAACAGCTGTGATTGGGATTGATCCATACGGTACCAAAGAAGTGGAATTGACACTCTGGGCCAGTTTTTTCCCAACAATATGGTTGTCAAATGATACATATATAGTACCATTCAAGAGATCTCCATCGACTAGGGACATGTAGGCGATAGTTCCCCGAGCACCGTTAACAAGGCCATCGGAAGTGTCCACATTCTTGGTTAGGGAAACTTTGGCACCAGTACCTACAGTAAGAGTGGTATGTAGACCGCCTGTTGCGTGAATACTCTCTGGTAGTTGTGGACGTGTTTGCCCAAATTTAGTACTTAGAGTATCTTTGCATTCAATTGTGACTAGTGGATCACTGAGAGTTTGTAACATGTTGTTGTTGTGCTGATGTACAACTTTGTTGGTTGCAAATACATGCAATGCTTCCCTTGGGTACTCAGGATCATCTTGTGAAACCAATCTTGAACGCAGAACATTCATGTCCTCTTCTTGTGTTTCTCCAAGTCGAATGCGATTGAGAATATCACCAAAAAGAGGATCGTTTCTCTGGCGATGGAGTTCTGTCAGTTCAATTAACTTGAAATGTCTAACAAACAAGCTGCCATAAAGCCTTGACATTTTGTTTTTGCTTTTGGTCTGGAATATTGGGCTTTCAGCGACAGGAGGTAGTTGCATGAGGTCTCCAACAGCAAGAATTGAAATGCCACCGAATACTGTAGTTTGGTCTGTATCTGGTATCCCCATTATTTCTTGTAGTCTTCTGTGGATCTGTAGAAACGTGTCCTCCCCAATCATCGAGATTTCATCTATGATAATCACTGCCAAATTCTGAAAAGCATGACGTAGGCTATGGAGCTTTTCACTGGACAATTTGTTTGAATTAACTCTTCCTCGCTCTTTAATAGAAAGGTTCAACGCCGAGTGAATAGTAACACCTCCAATGTTAAATGAGGCACAACCTGTTGAGGCTGTCAACATTGCAAGAGGTTGATCAGGATCCTGTCCTTCTCGCCTGAGAGTTTGATAGACTGCTTGATAGACAGCATTGACTGTGTGGCTCTTGCCCACTCCGCCAGATCCGCTCAAAAAGATGTAGAAGGGTTCTGGTAGTTCTTCCGGATGACATGCAAAGCGACGTTTGCAACACCAATCGCGGACGAAATCATGTAGCATCTTCTGCTTGGTGTTGAGACTTCTCACCAGCGCATAGTAGTCAGCTGTTGGCATTACATTTGTGGAAAAATGAACAGTAGATGTTGTTAGATGACTCTGGTTACCAGAGGAGACAGGAATATCAACCTGCTGCACTGTTGAATCATCGGGATCTTCTGGGACATCAAAATGGCAAATGTTTTGTGCATCTTCCCTTCTTTCTTGTTCCACTTGGGCAGCAATTTGGTCCCATCCACCTTCTACATCATCGCCTGCTTCTAGATCTTGGAATGCTGCATCAATCTCTTCAGTGTTCTTTTCAAATTTTTGCTTGTTCATTTGTATAATTTCTTCCTCTTGTTTATATTTGCCATAGTAAGAGTCATCCTTCATGGTCAAATCTGTGTCTTCTGATTCCCAAGGGTAAAACAGCAGCAGTGACGAATAGTAGTACTCTTCAGGGTTCTTGTCTTCACTGGGCATGTGGTAGCGAATGATGGCTTCCTTCTGTCGTCGGCGCATAGTTCCCAGGTTATTACTCAGAGTAATCAATGCATCATCTGATCGAGTTTCAGGTTCTTGCTGCATGTCTACAGAATCACCTTCTTCATTAGATGGCTTCTCATACTTCACAGTGTAGGTTGCAGCAAACTCTGCATAACATAATTCATGCAAGTGTTCGGGCCTTGCAGCATATCTGTCAATAAGATTTGTCATGAAGATGGAAGTGCTACCATCCTCAAGCTGTTCAAGTTGGTCTTTCGGTTTCAACAACCTTGTCCGTTCACTGGGAAATCCTGAAGGAATAAAGATAACAGAGCGGTTACTCTGACGCAGAGGCATTGAGAGAATGCGGCAAACTGCCTCATGTGATGTTAACTCTCTATGCGTGAGGAACACGTTTCCCAACTTGTTCAGACGCTTCCTCACATCATTGTCATTGCTCTCTCTGGAAGCAGCACAGAGTAACTGGCTCATGGTCTTTTCAGCTTTGCAAAGGTAACTGGTTACATATTTAATGCATGCGAATGCATTAAAAACATATTGCAAGTCCATATTTGCCCGCCATATTTTAAGGAGACTTGGATTGTAGTTGTTGATTGAAGTCTCCTCAGTCCCTCGCTTTAATATGACAGTACAACGATTGGTTGAGATTTTCAAGGCAGCTGTGTATCTGTCTTCAGAAACTCCCGCTTCACTGAGCAAGCCTGACAGTGTTATTGGCTCTGCCAGGTTCCAATCTATCATTGTTTCATAGACATCTTTGAGAATTTTGTCAGCTTCTTTCTTTTCTTGTGCAGGATCTTCACCACTGGGAGGCTTTGCCAAGATAGTGTACGGCGATACAGGCTTTGGAAAGTTGTAGCGACAGGCCTGTCCACTTTTCTTGCATGAGGCAGTGTGGTGATGTGTTTGCAGATTTTGAACAAGCGTTGCCAGCTCCTTGTCTTCCTCCTCACTTGGTAGAGTGCACTTCACATGATTATCAATAAATTGAATTATTTCTTCGTCTGTGTGTGTGTCCATCCTGGGAGCACCCTGCACATGTGCTGCTGCATGGAAATGCATTGGTCCACGATGTTGTGCCTCTTTCTTGATGTCATAATTGACTAACACTCCAATTGGATGAGGAGGGGCTAATATAACCTTGCCAAGGAGTTGCTGGAACATATAATCTGCGTGTCTGGCTGCTGTTACAGGATTCCTTCTCAACCATTGACACTTGGTTGGCCATGACATGCCAGCTACCTGGTCATCGCTGAAGTGTACACCATACTGTCGAGCAACGACTTGAATTATTTCAGGCCACATGGTATCTGCAACTGAAAATGTAAAGAACCATGTATATGTCCCCAAATGTCTGATTTTTGCGAGGCAGTCATACTGCATTTTTTGCCAGGCAGAGGGAGAGCCTCTAACAGAGGAAAATATCTTGTAGGCTTCATCATCATGGAGAAGTCTTGTCACTGTGTCAGGGTTTCTGAGTGATGCTGCTGTCATTTGCAAACCTGAAGCCTGACGTCCTTTAGATTTCCTTAATGCTGTCCCAATACTCTGTTGTATTTGGTTAGCTTCAGTCATGTATTGAGCAAAGAAAATGTACTCAGTAGATTCTGAAAACCGACTGTCCTTGTTGAGGAGGCGCGCATTGAAGTACTTTCTAAGAGTCAATTTTGTTTGTCGTGGAGCATCATACCCATAACTTCCTGTTGGAAAGAACTTTGGGAAGGAGAGAACCTCTGCCTTGCTGTCACTTTTAAAACTGATAGGATGTTGGCCTTCTCCTGGGGCCAGACTTATATTGCAGCCTGTAACAATACCCTCCTCCGGCTGAAGACACGTGTCTAAAGCTGACGCTGGCGATAGACTGCACTCATCTTCGCTATCAGAGTCATCAGAATCGCGATGTTGTGTTGGTAATTCTTGATTGCCTTGATCAGTGGAAGTGGATGCAGCACTGTTGTCAGTTTCATTTACAATATTTTCTTCTGTAGTTGCTTGTGTATCATCACTATCAAATGGCTTTATTAAATTTTCCCACAGCTGTTGATCATTCTGCGCACTTTGCTCCGCCCAGTGAAGGTTGAGGTGAACATCACTGTAATTTTTATTCGCCGCCATGAGAAAGCGAAGACCTTCTTCTATAGCACTGGGGCGAATAGTTTCGTGCATTACATATCCAGCATAGCTGAGCTTCCGCTTAAGTTTCAGACCAATGAGACCAAGTTGCATGGTATTCCTTGGTAGTATTGTAGAGATATGTGTCAAATTTGCAGGCACATTCACAACTGCACCCCTGATACCAACATTCCCTCCACGAGGTAGCGCAAGTATTTTCATGAAGGGAATCCGCTGTGATATCAGCCTAGCTTCTAGAGTTGACAAACTGGCCAGCTCTTCAGGGATATCTTCTACAGTTAAGCCATTTGCAACTGCCTGACTTGGCATTCGGCTGTTTTTTAAGGAACGATCGCAAGTTGTGCATATCCACTCTTTCTCATCTGCACTAATGTACCCTGTAAGACATTGACGAAGAAGTTCACCTGAGGCTTTTTTGTACACGTTTCTGTCTTCCTTTATTTCAATAACAGAGTGTCTGTAGAGTCTTCGATGACAACAGGTACATACGTAATCAGGACCCTTCTTAATCAATTGTCTGAAAGTAAGGGCATTTTTTGTCAACTGAGTGTCACTGACAGATTGGAAATCTTCACTTATTGATTGGACTGCATCTTCAGCCTGCACAGAGTGGTTCGCTGAGCACTCTTGAATATTAGCAGGTAAATGCAAGTCTTGTGAAGCTCTACAATGTCTAACTTGTTGAGAAGGTGGAGGGACATGACTGGGTTTCAGTGGTGTGATTTCAAATTGCTCTTCAGGAGTTGCTCCAATACTGGAAGCAAGGGTGCGCAAGTAAGTACAGAGGTCACCTGTGCCATTTGTCTCCACCAATACTGATGAACCATTTGAGCAAGACAGACCAGATGCATCTCGTGAATGTGAATCAAAAACAAAGAATGTAGCACCATAACTGAACACAGCTATGGCATTGTATTTGATTGTGAGAATACAAGATGAAGAAATTTCAAAAGCAGACTGCAGAGCATCTTCCAGTGTCATAAAATCAGAAATGGAGTCAACTAATCCCACAAATGACTGGCCAACAGCAACATTAAAATCATAATTTTTGAATTTAATGTTCTCGGGCAATTCACTGACCAAGAGATATGCCGACCCAGAAGTCCTGGTATACAAAATGCTATTATACAGTGTGTCACCCTCTAATAGTATCAAATCTAGGGTATCAGAGGTCCAGTTAGTGCATGCATGAAGGTAACTGCAACAAATGGCTATAAAACAGATACACATACACTGCCTTCCTACAGAATATCCAGTGAAAATGGTTCTATTTCCCTGATGAAATGACCCCTGCATTACAGACTGAAACGAAGGGACAGCCATATCTGTGCTACTAAAATCAGATGATTCAGTTTCATGATTGTATACAAGGCGTCTCCTTACATTTTGTGATTCTTTAACAACTTTTGATTTTCCTCTTCGCTGAGCTCTTCGCTGAGCTCTTCGCTGTTCTCCCTCTTCAGGCGTTTCCATTGCTCTCGCTTTTTTCTTCCTCATCTTATCGTTGTGGCGTTTCTTGCTGTTTGCCATGCGGGCATGCTGTTTCTTTTTCGTGGGACGGGCTGAAACCAACAAAGGAACATAACAGTTGTTTTGGAACAGATATTCAATGAATTTATTCAGTATCTGTCAATGTCGTATGAAATGGGTATGGAAAAATTTAGGGATGATTGGTGCCTTGCAATCTGTATTTATGCACTTGGGATGATTGGTGCCTTGCAATCTGTATTTATGCGGTTGTTTGGTGGGCTAATAGCTAGGGCAGAAGGAGAACGAAGCAATGCCCCAAGGGATGATTGAAACTGCTGTCTAGCATTACTTCAGAATAATAAAGAAGTTATTCATTAAACAAAATCTATAATGAAACATGACAAAATGAAATGCAACTGAGTCACTAATAAGTTTCAAATATTCGATGTTTGGCCAGGATGGGTAAATATGGACAATAGATACTGACCTTTCTCAGTGGTTTCAGTTGTTGTATTGTTGCAAATTGAAGTGTTTGTCGTTGAATAAATCACAGCAGAACAAGAACCTAAAAGAATAGAAGAAAATATAACATAAGAAGATGACGAGGGCGCCAAGTAATTTCTTGATGCTCCGAAAACAAACGAGCTAATAAACTTGGAACTAATATTTAATACTAACCAGTTGTTGCTGTGGAATTGCTGCACTGCGCTTCATTGTTCACCCTGGAAAATCAGAAAAAGTTTGACTAAGATGTGATAATAGTCAAGTGAGCACTTTTAAGTATATTAATACAAACTTGTTATATTTGGTCAAATGATGCAGAAAATGGTCTATAGATCTAAGCAGTATGAATGGGTGATTCCAAATAAGATATTGTCTTTATTGATGAGCTAATTGATAAAGTATAATGATAATAAGATTGTACCTTTTCTCGGGAAAAAGGAAATTGTCATCTTCCTGTTGCTTATCCATATTTGTGATGATAAGTAATCACAGAGTAATTTGCGAAAATTAGCTTCGGATACGTGATTCGCTGCACTTCAGTGATCTGGAGAAGACAAAGTTTAATGAGAAAAAGTTTATTGATGTTATAACCATGTAGGTTTAATCCTGGCCTTTGGAAATTCATACAGTCAATAATTCCAAGCAACAAAGGTCTATTTTTTACTCACAGGGAACTTTTGTCCTAGTCTCAAGGACCTCTTCAGCCTTCTGAGTTCAAATGCTCAGGGGTCACATGATAGCGCAAACACCTTTGCGTCAGAAATTTGTGAATTTTTGCAGAATTTGGTCGTGTTTCAGGTGTCTTTTACTGGCCTATGGTATTAATATGACTTCAGTTTTTCTGTCATTCAGTTAGGAGTATGCTTAACCTATTCTGTGCTCTAATATGGGCTTTTTGAAATAAAGGGAAGACTCTAAAGCACCTGTATCTTGATTTCATGTTTTTAGAACACAGCTGTCCGACTCAAAGATACCCTATGTCATTTTTTATTTCAGAAATTTAGCCACTAATTTAGTTCTTTAGCTGTCCCAATTGTCAATTTTCTGTTAGATTTAGTAAAAATCTTTAATTTGAGGCCCTGGTTGACAATCAATAACCCATAGACCAAGCAATATATCACTTTTTTAAAATGTACAGAATAAAAGTGTCCGACTCAAAGAACTTTACCCTATATGGCAGTCTCCTCCAGTCACAAGACCTTGACCATCGGTGCTCATGTGACCCCTGAACATTTGAAGTCAGAATGCTGAAGAAGGCCTTGAGACAAGGACAAAAGCTCCCTTTGAGTAAAAAACAGACCTTTGTTGCTTAGAATTATTGACAGTATTTATTGATGTTACTTTCAAATGTAGTAAAGAGCTGCAAATATGTTATGATACAAAATCCTGTTTTTTTTTCTGCAATGATTCTAAATGAATGTCATCTTTATTGATCAGCAAATTGATAAGTATAGGCCTAATGATAATAAGATTGTACCTTTTCTCGGGAAAAAGGAAATTGTCATCTTCCTGTTGCTTATCCATATTTGTGATGATAAGTAATCACAGAGTAATTTGCGAAAATTAGCTTCGGATACGTGATTCGCTGCACTTCAGTGATCTGGAGAAGACAAAGTTTAATGAGAAAAAGTTTATTGATGTCACTTTCGAATGCAAAAAATTTGCAGCAAGAGAGCTCAAAAATATGCTTTGATACAAAATTTACAAAATTTGTTATTTTTTGTCTACAATAAAAGTGAAAAGATAGAAATGCATAGATTATTTGTCATAATTTCCATGAGTGCATAGCTGGAAAAAAGCAAAAAAAAAAGGTGGTCTTACTCACAGGCATCAGAACAGGTCATGTTAGTTAATGCAGGCCACTTCCGTCATGAACAATCATAATTGCTGCAGTGTGATGACTGTGATGGTCTGGAAAATAAAACTATGTTTAGCATGCCAGTAATACTTGGTCACTTGTGGCTTTCTCTACCTTCCCTATGTAAACTTTGCACCTGAATCGCTGAATGAGGGGAGGGGGGCAGGTCGTGGAGCAATCTCTGAATCTCCCCTGCCAAATATGCCACTGGCGCATCTGGTCCCCTTGTATAATTTCTAGGCCCATGGATTGCAATGGTCCAGTATCAATACAGGTGTGAAAATGGGCTTATATAAGTATGCCAAACATCTGTAATTTTTGCTATCAGAGGTAAAACCTGTTATCATAGCTTCATCACAGGAAGAACACCAAATAATTGAAAGTCTAAAATTGAACTGCCAAGTAATAGGCTAAATATGTTTCCTCAATCCTATACCAAATTGAAAATGTTTTCTTTATTCAAACTTGCAGCCTATAATCCAGTTTTTTTTTTAATTTCATTTCCAAGGCAATAAATTGATTAGGACCATATGATGCAAACTACATTTTGTTACTTAACAGCATTTACACATTAAAATGTTGCAAAACAATTGGTCAAATTAATAAATTCAATTGAAACTGTTGTTGACACTGTAATAAACACTGTTGGCTTAACACCTGGCATGAGGGCCGATAGACCGGCACCTGGGATGTCTGAACTCTGAAAAATAAGTTCTTAAAAGGGTTATTTAATAAAATATATAAATCTAAATAGTCACAAATTGCATTTAACTGATTATATGATAATTATCAAAGTAACTATAATAAATTAGGAAGTATTATGTCATACTAGATAATTTGAGCAGTTTAAACTTTTTACTGCTTCCTGATACTGATTACATAGCAATAAAAGGGTTGAAGACAGACAGGCACCACCACTTTATATTGACTATAAAATAAACTTGAACAATATGTTTAACCACTTATATAAGCTTATTGGCTACAAAATGGTTGAACTTGAACCAAGCATTTCTTATTTATATATATAAGATTAAGAATAAAATTACATTTAAAACTTATTGACTATCAAACTAAAATACGGTATAATACTGATAATTAACTTACTAACATATTCACTGTGAGTATGACTGATTTGAATTTATGCTTCAGCACAGCTAGCTACATGTTTCAATTTAATTTATTAATTATTATTATTAGATGATGCTTGTAGTTGTACATAAATGCGTGTCAGATTGTGATATATATGTTAGTGGTATGGGTATTCAGTTAATTGAGTAGTGCATGTGATTAACCACGAAATTGATCAAACTCTTCCATCAAACATAACATCAAAGCTTTTTTAAATTCTTGCAATTATTCCCAGCTGATTAAGAAAGCCTTAGTTTCCAGAACAAGTTATCATGTAAATGTGCACAGAGCTGTGATGTTGTGTATTGGTAGCTTTGTAGTGTTAACATGAATTGCACTTGACAAAATAAAAGTCAAGCACATGTGATGTCAATTAAGAGCTATTAAGAAAGTGAATGGGGGGGAATACATTCAATGTTAGGCCATCTATATTTGTAATTTAGACTGCATGTACAAACAACATTTACTAATTATTTAGCATGTTTAGGCGGCCGTAATACACGGCGGCCGAAAACGGGCGCTACCAAACTCACTCGCGGCCACAAGCTAGCGCGACCAGATCCGCTGTGGGACCAGAATTGGCAGCGACCAGAATCTACTGAATTCCTCTGTACGACCATTCCTTCTATGTCAAAAGTGCGTCCGAAGCACTCGAGGTTGATGTCCGAAGTTTTGTTGACATGTTACAAACAGTCATGTTATTTTTCCAGACCTATTGTCATGTAACAATCGTAGAACAGTGCAATGTCTTAAACAGTGGTCACACAGGTAAAACAGACTAAGCATTACATTAAACTGATCAATGACAGTGCCGTTCATGAATGATGAGGCACTTCAACAGTGTTGAGAAATTCACAGTGAGTCTTAATGAGCACAGCCACAACCACGGGGATCAAAGTGGGACAAAACCTTGAATTTCAAGATCTTTCGGGCCTAACATAACTCATAAATCCATTACAATGCAACAGCATGAATGTGCAAGAAAATGTAATCATCATTACCTCAATAAAGATGGCGTTTTCCCTTAGATTTGCAACTTCTTTGAAGTTCTTTCTGAAAGCCTGCTTCGCCAAATGTGTTGTTGTTGTAGTACCGTGAATTACCACCAGAGGCGCATCGTGCTTATTGATATGTGGCGACTCCTGTGAGTGGGTTCTATGTGAACTCAGAAATGGCGAGTGGCCTGAGTCGGGGAAATCTTGTTTAAGAAGCATGTGAGGAAACAATTGTGGTTACGATATTCACTGACATCAGGGCGGATTTGAGAAGTTTGGGGGACTCTATGAATTATTGGAAGTTATGAGCATTGTGGATGATGTGGTGGTTCAGATTTTTGATGGACGCCATACATGGAGACTAAAACCAAATCCTCCCATCGCATAGCGTGGGGGATAATTAGAGAGTACAAAGGCATCCAAGATCTTTTGTTTGCAGGAGACATCTAACATTTTTGACAGTCTACCCATAGCACCAATCTGCCTAGCACATTTCACAGTTATAGTTTTCACATGTTCATTAAAGGTCAGTTGGTCATCTAAGTTCACTCCTAACAGCTTAACACAGTTTGTTGGTTTGAGAACATTGCCATCAAAATTAAACAATACGTCACACTTATTTCTACTCAATACCATTGTTTGAAATTTTGAGGGATTTGCTTCCATAAAATTACATTTAAACCATCTCAATGCACAGTGTGAAACATCTTCAAGATTGCTTTTCACTACCTGAGGATCTTTGTGAATGTAAGCAAGAGTGTTATCATCTGCATAATTATATAAGCTACATTTATCTTTAAGAGAAAGGATCAAATCATTCACGAAAATACTAAATAAAACAGGGCCGGTCAGTGACCCCTGGGGAACGCCCCTTTCCATATCCAGCCATACACTTCTGGAGGATCCAATTTTTACTCTCTTTTTTCTATTCATCAAGTAACCATGAATGTATTCACAGGATGAGTGATTTACACCATATGCTGCTAACTTAGCAATAACTAGACCATGGGGAATACTGTCGAATGCTTTTGACAAGTCCATTAAAACACAACCAACTGGAGTTCCCCCGTGGCCTAACTGGTAAGTGCACTTGTCAACTGGCTTTGAGGGCGTGGGTTCAAATCTCACCCCGGGAACTCACTTTAGTCCGAGCCCATGGAGGCGGGTTGTATCCAGTATTCTATGCTGGGGCAACTGAAAGACCCTGCGTATCCCTGAATTAATAGGGTACGTGCCAGACTAACATTCTTCTCGTCTCATCATCATACGGCAATAGCCTGCCTCGATATAGCCCACTAAGGTGCTGCAGAGGCGTAAAACACAAACAAACAAAACAAACACAACCAACTGTGTTGCCATTATCTAAGGCTTTTTTCCATTGTTCAACACATTGTAATAAAACATTGTTGCAACCATAATATTTCCTATATGCTGAGAGTTTTTTACAAAGCACATCTTGAAAAAATGACATCAGCTGGTCACACAACAGACCTTCAAGAATTTTAGACAAACTAATCAAGATACTTACAGGTCTGAAATTAATTTTGTTCAATTTATCATTCTTTTTGAACAAAGGTACTATTTCAGCATGTTTTAACAAACTTGGGTATACCCCTTGCCTTAGGCTTGTGTTTATAATAAAACATAGATCAGGACTGATTTCATCTGCCCCCAATTTCAACAGTTTAGCCGGGATGCCATCAAACCCAGGAGCTTTGCTCGTTTTTAATCCTTTGAGTTTATCATTAACTTGTTTGTTAGTTACAGGTTGAAAAGAGAAACTTAGCTGATCTATGCTATTTTTGATCCATGCTATGCTTTTGTGATTGGCGTAATGATCCACAAGATCAGCTGTTGACATTTCAGTGACAATTGGAGGCTCAGCCAAATTTTTGGTTATGTTTATAAAGTAATTATTAAAAATATTTGCAGTTAAGTGTGAATAGAATATTTATATCCTATTGATACCATTATCAACCGTTGCAAACTCTGTTATTGCAGGGGTGCAATAATGGAACTGAAACAATATCTGATATTTTCAGAAAAGATGAGAATAGTTTTTGATTTTGCAGAATAACAGTCTATCTGCTGCCATGGCAAATCAGCCTGGATTCAGTTAATAGCTTGATTAGGATATGACAACATTATGTTTGAAAAAATGAAAAAATCCCATTTGTGTTTATCAGGATAGTAACTCACAACTGTTCATCAGGATGTGTTGAACTCAAACAAGCATTGGCAATGCCTCATTGTTCATGGGGTTGGGTTGTTTTCTTTTTTTTCAAAGAAAAGAAAAGGAAGAAAAACGAAGAAAAAACATAACATTAATTGCGTGGAAATGAGTAGCAGTACGAAGCATGCTCGATGCTGCTGCTGTGTTTAATAATTATTAGCAAGCAAATTAACATCTACATGTATATAATTTAAATAGGATATAATAAAATGAACTACAGAAGATGTTCAATACTTACATTGTAGTATCACGCTGATGTATAATACTAATTTAAGTGTAAAACTGTGTTTTAGAGACCACTTTTTTATCTTTTGTTTTGCAAGTCACCAACTAGTCCAAGAATCTCATCAAATGATAGTGCTATTTAAAGGAATGGCTTAGTTATGAGTCAGACAATGTATCAGCAGCATCACCAAGTAGAGGGCAGATGAATTTGAGTCTTACATACTCAAAACTGCACCATAAGAAGTCCAGACATCCTATATTCTCCGTCTGCAGACATAGTGGAGTTTGAATGTTTACAATATTGATCCCAAGTCCAATGCAGTCCATGCTTTTCAATTTCTCACAAGTCACATCACAGCTGTATATGACTACGCAATAATGTTTTTAGTTTCTTAGGGTATATATTTTTTCTTGAAGAGACTCTGCATGTTGTCTGCATGCCATATGCTAGACAGCTTATACGTAGTTCATTTAATGTTTCATAAGTCTAACCTTGTACCAACAAACCTCGACATTGAGTCATTTTGGCTTTTCTTTAGTAATAGAATCGAGAGAGGAAGTCCAATGTACAAACCGGGTGACTTAATGTGCTACAAATAAAGATTGCTCAGCTAATCTCCTCATACCAACAACATTTTGAATGTATCAGAAGAGCAAACAGTGTCAAACACACAGTTTTTATACCGTAACCTGACCGTATGTGGCAGGCTCAGTTAAACACCACAATCTGTGATTCTGCTCATGCATGGGTAAGTTATTAGCGGGTAAGCCACTTCATCCCCAAACATAATATGGAGCAGCTTGGAGCCAAGCTCTCACCAAAGATGCAATCAGGTCAGAGAACCTTGCAGAGGCATCGATGCAGTTTCATCATGAATAGAAGCAATGTTGTTGTAAGTATGGGGAACGTTGGGACAGGGAGAGGGGGTTTTATTGTGTCCTGGCAAGGTTATCGTTTTGGTGACATCATCAAATCTTGTGAATTCCCATCCTGTCTTTTCTCTCCTTTGGTCAGCATTTTGTAGCCAAAACCTAAGGTTTAGTGAGAAAAAAAATTTTTCCTATACTGCTTTATTGAATTCACAAGGGTTCAAGTCCGAACATCTCTGTATACTTAATACCAATTAACAACTGATCATGTTTGATTTTTCCAATATGTCAATGATTATGTTTAACGTATTTAAGACTCTATTGGTAAAGGCAAATACGTCAGTATTGGCTCGGCCTACAATGTTGGGAAGCTGACAATCTTTGTTTTCTTGTAGGTCAATGTAAAATTTTACCAGGACCAATCACAATCTCCATGCTAATGATTGAGAGGATGTCATAATGCAATGGTTCCTCCGGGAACAAGCAACTCTACTCCATTCATGAAAGTGTGATACAATGAAAACACAATCCTCATTTGATTGCGATCAAGTGCAATGTCACAGTTACAATGTAAATGACTCGCATGAATTCAGCTTGCGCTATAGTTGAAAATATAACACAAGGACGATACAGCTAAAAGGATTGACATCCTGATCGTATGGTTCAGCATCATTTTTGTACAATGAGGCTGGGCTATAATTCATCTCTGTGACCCAAATTATATTCCCATTCCCAGTTCGGGCAATCCATGTCAGACACATGTTTGTGTGCCAAGAGTGCACGTCTCTTCATTCTGTCGTACATGTACAAGGTAATTAGCCCAGTCAGTGCCGAAACACAAAACGTAAAATCTTATCACCATTAGACATCACCAAGATACTTATACCATTAGAAAAGCTGGTATCTAACTGACAATATTGCATGTTAGCGCCCGGCTAGGGATTAACTCTGTTTACAACAGCAAACAAACAATCAGATTATTGTTTATTTTGCAAAAATTATAAGTTAAAATGTATAATAGAAGAAGGATATGATGTCTAAGTCAGTTAGACACCTCTTTGTCGGGTTCTAACAAGCATTTTTGTCAGTCTAACTGACAAAAATGCATGTTAGAACCCTCCAAATCGGTGTCTAACTAATACACAAACGCCTTAGGTCACTCCACCTTGACTAATAGTTCTTTGGCAGGATCACAGATTTCCAAAACCTAATCCTTTGATCCCTTCCTCCCTCCAATTACATGATCAAAAAAGGAAGATTTCATGTATAATGCATCAGCTGATTAGGCAATCTCATGAGCATCTGAAAATACTTTATAGTAGAAAATATTGCTTGAAACGGGTAAATCTTAATAAGCTATTTCCCTAAAACAGAATTCAACTGTTATGCCAATCATTATTCTTCTACATTTTTTGTTAGAATTTTCTTCAATGTTGCTCCAGATATAAAAAATAGCATTATAATATTGTATGGAGATGACATTTACATTGACCACATGGCCAGCAGTAGACTGATTTCATCCGGACACAGACAAATTTGATCGAGGAAAGATTGATGTTTGATAATTGGAAACTATGCTGGAGAGTAATCTGTCAATTACCTGTCAGTCGTTGGAACAATGAATCCCAAATGTATTTATCATGAATAAAGATGCTCTCCTAAGACATATCCTAATTGTATACACAAGTTATTTTCATTCAGGGAGCAATGTCAGAAAATATATCCTTATACAAAGTTAGTATATATGTGTGTGAGGTTTTTGCTTTTCCTGCCTAGACACTGATACAAGGGGCCATTGATTTTATGCCTCATTCAAAAAACATCTTTGTTCTTCTGACAAGGAATCAAACCATGGACCTTGAGTAGAAGATGTCAAACTTCTGCATGCCTAATCGCCTCATTGAGCTGCTCTTCTTATACTTTGTGATGGTATTCGGACATTACCAAAGTGTAGCAGCACAGTAGACTAGTAAGACGAAGCAAGGCAGCACAGCATATGGGCTTGCCAACCTGATTGCATCGTTAGTGACAACGTTGTTGCAAATGGAGGCTGAAGTGGTCACTTCTATAACTGATCATTAGGACCATCTTTAGAACTTAAGGTGGCTCGCTACTCGTGCAAAGTGGTAGTTAGCGCACATTCACGCGCAGCCAGGCAGGCCCTATTTATCGCAACGTCACCACTCTGCTGCCACTGCTTCAAGATTTTTTTTTAATTTTGAGAATTTCATGCGTCGGCCGCTTCGTTTGCAATTTGCGCCACTTCTATTGGGGTTAGAGACTTCTCGTTTAGAGCATTAGATACGCCATGAAGAGTACTATACCCGGAGATCAGGGGCGGACTGGCCTATGTGGTAGAGTGGCAGCTGCCACGGGCCCATACACTGAAGGGGGCCCATTCAGGATGTCAAAAAAATTAGAATGTATTTAAAAAAGCTTAAAAGTTATACTTTGCCATCAGGTTTATGATTTTGTGAGGAGCAAGATTAATTGAATGTAACAGAAGCCTCTCACATGGGGCCCCACCCAAATAGAACTTTGCCAAACCATATAGGCCCATACTATTGTAGTTTGCTTTTGAGATAAAGCAAAAAAGTGGGAATTACGGGGGCCCCCAGACTTATTTTGCCACGGGGCCTGAAATGCCGCCAGTCCGCTCCTGCCGGAGATTCAACTTGATACTCAAAATGTATATATACAGCAAATAGTAGCATCTGGAAATTTCTGATGCTGTTTATCCCACTATGTATTAGGCCTTACTATATTATTTGTCACAAAAATACATTCAAGCAAATTCTATGTAAATTGTATCAAAATCATATGTATATGGAGCTCTCCAATTCACAATACACAATCATAGACATTGTCAGATTGCAATGCTGCTGACATATCATGACCAAACCATTACTTCAAATAGCACTGCAAGAAGCACCCTCATTAAAGGAGATTCTGTGGCCTAAGTGACTTGCAGACAATTTTGAAAAATGATCATGAAACTGAGTTCTACACTAAAATTGGTTAAGACATCATTTCGATCAGGACCAATTGAACAGTCTCTGTAGTATTAACACTAACCAATTTACATTTAGAAGTTAATTTGCCTCCAAATTTAGCAAAACAGCAACATGTATCATATTGCTACTCAAAAGAGTTGTGTTCACTTTTGCAGTGATTGTAACATATATCCTTTTTTTTTCTTGGACCACAATGTAAAAAACATCCCATATTGTGTGACCTCAGTGGTCAGAGACTCTAAATATACACAGTCCTGGGAGAAAGATGAAGTACTGGTGCTGCAATGGTGCATACTAGCGAAGCTACCACAGAACAGACAAAGTGTCAGTGCCTGCATGTAGATGCTTTGTGCTAATCATATCTAGAATAAGAGCTTGAAACTCCACATTTGCACTCCTGGATCAAAATCAGTGATTAAGTCATATTGTCAGAACAATCCAGAAGTTGCATGAAAGAGGTGGACATTTTGCTTTGAACTTTGCCTTCCAAGGATCATTGACAGCTTATGATTTGTCTGGATGCCCATACCTTTTACATGGATATCATAAATTTGTCAGGGTGTTGCTTTGCTTCATAAGTTTTGGAATGAATGTGAAGACATTACCTACAAAGTATTCACATGTTGGCCTACATGAGATTAATTTTGTACTCAATATATCTTTCTTTTTAGGTTAAAATATTTTACACAGATCCAGGTCTACTTCAATCATTGCCAATGCACAACTAGATATTGAGTACCAGGGATGATACACAATTCTCATGAGGAGATAAAAGGGCTCATCTCATCTGAACTGAGATTCATTGTCATATGCAGAGAACCCATTGTGGAACACCCTTTGAACCCATTGTGGCACACCCTTTGATTCCTAACTCAAAGCATTGCCAATGTTGCCAGGCATTGTCTATGATTGTCTTGGGTGCATGAGGGAGTTCCATTCGCTCACAGCTCCCCCAAACATTTACTTTACCATATCCAACTGATGTCATAGTGGCAATTATCAAGATTATTTCCATAGTGTTTTTAAAATGGTTTGAAACTGAAAGGTGGATTTGCGCTAATCTAAATAGGTGGTGCCATCTCTGCTTGTCTTTGTTGGTACTTCATAAAATGCCTCTGATACCAGCATCATACAATTTTTTGAAACATACTTCCACATTTGTATTGCTACAGATCTACATAAATCATTATGCAGTATGGCACAGAGATAGCTCATCAAATTGTGGATAACGCAGTTTTCCACAATCTTTGCTAATAGTTCTCTTGCCATGATCAGAGATTTCCCGAACCCTAATCCTGTGATATCCTCCCTTACTCCATTTACATGATCAAAAGAGGCAGACTTCATGTATAATGCATCAGCTTATTAGGCAATCTCATGAGCATCTGGAAATACTGAACAGAAGGAAAATTAGCTTGAGGGGACTGGTTTATCTTAATATAGACTTACCATATCCCTAAAACAGAATTCTGTCATGCTGATCATTATCCTCAATGTCCATTTTCTTGTTTGCAATTTAGCCCAATGTGGCTGCAGATGTAAAGCCTAGCATCATTTTATATTGTATGGAGCTGACACAGACATTGACCATATGGCCAACAGTAGACCGCTTTTGTTCCTGAAATTGACAAATTCCATCATGAAAGATTGATGTTTGATGATTGGAAATTATGCCAAGACAGTATCTGTCAATTGTGGCAACAATGAATTGCAAATGTATTTATCAAAGAATTAAAATACTAAAGGTATATTGTTTACACTGGCAGTTCCTTCACCTTTAAGATGAAATGCCATAAAAAAGCTTCATAAGAAGTCACCCTTGATGTATCAAGAATTTTATGTCTCGATTGTTTAATGTTCTCTCAATATGTCATTGACATGCATTCACATTCGATTATATGAATCATCGGTGTCATTTTCGGGACAAAATAGCTGAGACTAATTTTCTATGTAATGTTCTCAAATATTATCTTTGTATCAAGTATCTTGTGTATTTGCACCATACATATTTCTTTTAGATATCATTCGAATTGTTATTTATGCGTGATTTTTATAACTCAATATAATTACAGGTATCAACAACTGCCAGATGATCCTCAAATGTTGTATGACAGAAAAAAGTAATAGCCACTTGAATATGAAGTTATGAATCATAAATGTATAGCAATTAGTGATAGCTGGTAATGACAAACAAAAAGTCAATCAAATGACAGTTCTATTTTTGGAGAAGTAGCAGTCTCCTCAGTTGATGATGTAAGATTGCATCAAAATTCCATCCTATCAATAGCATTCAATAAGGAAAATAGCTTCAAAATCCAGACATGATGGATATATCGCAATGTGGCTGATGTTAATGCACTTTCAACATAGAGAAAATAAATTAAGAACCAATGTGATATTTACAATGGCGGGTACGATCATGTTGGACTGGGTTCAGGTAGTTATTGATATTTAGTTTGGCTACATCAAATTTCTAAGACTGTTTAACCATTTCATTGCTTTTCATGACCGATTGCAAAATAGACACACAGACAGGTTTTGAATAATTCATAAATCCACACTCTTTAAATTTATTTTGTGAAAATGGCAATACTTTACCCGAAGAGCCACACTGAAGTTAGCTATAGTGGCAAACCATTTTACAGGGTTTTGACAGATCATTCCCAGGTTCTGCAGGATTTGGGCAAGTCTCATTGCCCAAGCTGAAGATGGAATCTGCCTATTCCATTAAAGTGTCAAACCATGACAGTTACAACAATTACGCATAATTGCAAGACAGTCTGCAATCAAGAAACATGAAGTGCATGGTGCATGTCTCATGCCCGATTGTCACTCTTACAGCATACCATGAAAGTGTGCATCAGGACCAATGATTGGCAAAGAGTTTAATCTAAGATTTCCCTTTGCATTCAAATGGCGTTGATTAAAGTTATAACAGGAACCGGCTTCACTGCCCAGTTTGATTAAGTAACATGCACTCCAAGCGTGGGTTTGCAATATTGTTAGTGGCATTTCTGTTCCATCCAAGACATATAGGCATACCACATGCACACATTTTTGGGAGGGCAAGCTGTATTTGCCCGAAGTTCAAGATCCTGATTTCATCCCATTTTAAATTAAATCACTTGGTGCCTCTCTTCATACAAATTACAAGGATGATTGAAAATGTTCTCTGTTTTCCATCCACCGGCATGTAATTTTATGTTTTCAGTGCACCATATATACGTTTTGATTCCAAGTTAAACATATGTTTATTTGAAGTGGACAATCTTAATATCGAGAGTGCTCCCTGGCTCATATAAATCGGTCAATAGTGTTTGAACAAAAAGCATTTGAAAAATCAAAGCCATTTCTCACAGTTGAATTACAAAAAATAAGACAAATCAATAGTAATACATAATGTAACAGCTGGAATCTTTAGATTATGATATTTCACAAAATTCAACATCAAGATAGAATATTATTGCATGGAGTTCATGGTGCTATTTCAATCTGATTCTCCCTAAGTACAGGGGATGTCAGAATGTTAAGCATGATGACATTATTGCCAAATAGAAGCTCCAATCATTGTTCAATTCCATTTTCGGAGGGGAGAAAGCAAAGGATCATTGTGTTTGTTGTATCTGATGAAATAAAACTGTCCCTTGTACTTTTCTGCATCTGCCATGCAGCCTTTTTTTTATGAAATATAATTAATGTCTAAAAGTCAAAGCTGTTGGACACAGTGACCAAATATATTGAGGCACTATGAATCAAAAACATTTTACAGCAATACAGCTGGAAGTTAACATACCAGTTTTTCTGACAGGGTCATCAGTTTCTGCATTCTGAAACGTAGACCTAAAGCTTATACGAAAGCCCTGATTACTTTTTGGGCTAGTCCTCCTTATCATTTTTTATTAGAGTTATGGAAATGATGTAAAGCTTCACTGTCACGAATGCTGTAGATTTCCGGGAAAACCAAACTTGTACACTTGTATTTAAGAAATCATTAGGTATAGCAGTATTTCATAAAACCAATTGATAAATTCATTAACAGAGAATGTGACAATAAAACACCTGAATTGTCAGTTAGATCCTAAATGTATCATGGTGATACCTATGTTTTGCAAGGTTTCACAAATTAATTAATGTTATTTCAACCTTTTTTGCATATAAATGTACTAGATTGACTGCCGCTCACTGTAAAGAATACTGAACTGGTAGATGATCATCCAGCACAGAGGTGTCATCATGGAGATCCAGATAGCAGCATAGTTTAGAGAGAGCAAACGGAATACCCCAGTCCCAAAAGAACGAACAGATTGAGAAGATAACAATTGCCTTGCATGGCATGAAGATGGCTCCACAATGCTCCAATCAGAATACAATTCATTATAATCATTCAGAAAATTACTGGTTTGCACCACATACATGACCCAAATAGCATGCTCTGTAGTGCAGTTCGTCTTTCGCATGCTCTCTATAATATAACTGCAGCGTTTTCAATGTCAGACAAAGACGAAGACACCTGAGGAGCTCCTTTTAATAAGTAACTTCTGTATTTTTTGGGATGAAGTCAGGCTGAATTTCATATTTATGATATATTCAATATTAATTCTGTCAGTATGTGATGAGCTTTGCGGTCAGAAGTCATCACCCACCATAATGCATTGTTAGTGATATATTTTGCTCCACATTGGGAGACTGAATTGGCTTCCTCCACTCTTATTATTCCAGGTCATAGTGTGTGTATCTGATTTGTTTATATTTTCCAAACATGTTGGATTCCCATGATTTAAATATAATGGGCAGGTCAAAATTAATTAAAGAGCAAAAAACTTGCAAAGGAATTATAGAGAGCAAAACTATGTGGACACTTCAACATCAAAGACCTCTTTGCTCCTCTTCAATCGTCTGATGGTGTTATTGTAAGACCTGAGCTTGTTTACAAACTCAAAACTATCTCGTACAGTGGAATGGAAAACTGGACAGATCAATAATAACACAGTGTCCCAGCTGCAAACTTGAGATATTGAAAGTATATCGCAAAATTGTCTGTAGATGTAGATCTCCAGAACAGGGAGAGCAGCAGCTCCATATCACAATACTTGAGATCAATACTTCAGAGCTAAGCAGTTCCAGACGGTAGTGATAACCATGTCATGGTAGTCAAAGCTGAGTATAATTTGCCTATAAAACTTGTACGTGCACACCTCAAGATGACACTGGCACAATGGCTGAAACTCCAGTGCACCATTCATTCAGAGTCATCGGTTGCCTTCTGTTTTGAGTGTGTTGACAATTCTTCAATGTAAAGTAATGCAAATGCAACACAATAACAAGTCAATGGTGTGTGTAACCTCCCAACATCACACAATGTCCTTGACTCATCTCTTTTCATCATAGGTTACATGAATAGAAAGCATTTCAAACATTTCGCAAAGTTAAAGGAAATGCATCAAAGCTCAAAATGAAGATGGGACATAAACAAGCTATGAATACAGCAGTCCCATCTTTAATGGAAAATAGAAAGGTGTTTCATTGCAAAAATAGCATTTTATGAGCCATGAATAACAGCATGATGCTTCTGACATGTCATGGCCAAACCATCACTTTAAATAGCATTGTCATTTAAGGAGATTCTGTGGCCTCTGCGACTATTTAAAATAAAAGGTTCATGAAACTGATGAACAACAAAGAAAATTACTCCGTATAGTGAAAGTTTCATTTTCATTTAATTTTCGATCAGGCAATGATCATCATCAGACTGAGAATGAGAATAGCAGAACAGGAGATTTAAACATAGAGATTGAAATATAAAGATTACAACAGAGAAAAACAACATCAACATAGATTTAAACATAAAGATCAAGCAATGGAGAGAGAAACAAAATTAAAGAGAACTAGATTTCGATAACCGCTAGCGGTAATAAAACTTCACCGAGCAGTTGGTGAAAATAGTCTAAATATGTTTAAGTATAAAAATAAACAAGTATACGAACAAGTATATGAAGATATATTGTACATGTTTACGCAGCTTGCTCAGTGAATGCCCATGTTTAGTTTAGTTTATTTAGTTCAGTGGGTGAAAATAGTCTAAATATAAACAAGTATATAAACAAGTATATAAACAAGTATATAAACAAGTATATAAACAAGTATATAAACAAGTATATAAACAAGTATATAAACAAGTATATAAACAAGTATATAAACAAGTATATAAACAAGTATATAAACAAGTATATAAACAAGTATATAAACAAGTATATAAACAAGTATATAAACAAGTATATAAACAAGTATATAAACAAGTATATAAACAAGTATATAAACAAGTATATAAAATATTATATGAATAAAATATAAAATAGTATCAAAAATATTGTATAAAATGGTACAAAAAATAGCATAAAAAATGTACACAAATTAGAATAAGAGGAGAATCTGAGCTTTCCAAAACGGCTTGTATCATTCATATGACTTTATTAGAACCCGAGATAGAGTTGATTGAAGTAATGGTAAAAATATGAAATTTCACCGAAAAATTGACTCTGAAAATATCAAGTTTTGAACTCCAAATTGCTCCCAAAGGTAAACGGTTTGAAGGAGAGACTTAAAATAGCACAAAATACTGTAAATATGTTAGGACTATATCTCGAAATATTATCAAATTTTTTGAAGACTGACTTCTTTGTCAAAAAAATGTAAATTGGTGAAATCTTGACCGAAAACATGTATTTTTCAGGGTCCGGCGATCTTTTTAACCAGCAGAGATACGTTAAAATGTATAGAAAATGAATATTAGAGGAGAATTTGGGCTTTCTGAATATGCTTTCAGTTTTTCTGTAGCTTAATTAGAACCGGAGATACAGACCATCAAAGTTTGGGTACAAGTGCAAAATTGGAAAATGAGAGGGTCAATTTTGCAGTAATTTTTTGACATTGTGACATTTATTGTGCAATGTAGGTCAATCCGAAGGGCTTAAAACTCTACACATTTCTTCTAGGGTATTGTAGGACTGACCTGTGAAAAGACTGTAAAAATCCCTTTATTATTTCCTACCTAAAAAAAATTAAATATCTCAAATATCCAATTTTGTCAAATATTTGTCCTTGATTTTGACCTTGAAAATACCTTTCAAGGTCAAAATCTATAATTTCTGCAGATTCGCGGTGTATGACTTTGGGGGGGTCATTTCATTATTTGAACTATGTAGGATCAATATTTACCCCTCAAATTGGCAAAAATAGGCTAATTTTTCATGTCGCGCGGTATGCCATATTTGGAATTTTTTTATAAATCAGCATGAAGAGATAAATCAATTCCGATTTCAGGGTTCCAACAATATAGCTCCTGGCTATTATACTTTAAAATATGAACCCGATATGCTGGAAATAACATAATTATTGGAATTTTTGAAAATCGAGTGATTTGAACATTAAACAGGTCAAATGACCTTGAAAAATGAGGTTAAGGTCAAATTTGAAGGTGGCTATGGAGGTTTTATGGGCATATTTGGGGGGTTGATATGATTAAAAATTTCACTATTTGGCATGCTAAACCAAATAGTGAAATGTTTAATCATATCACCCATTGTACTAATTTTAAACACCTCCATGATATCATAAATTTACCTCATACACTCCTTGACCAACCTTTCATTCAACTTTACAATATGATTTTTGATAACATTACTTTAATTGACAAAGCCTCTCACTGGTCCCTTTTATTGTTTAAAGAAGCCCTTGCCATAAGACAAAATAACCCTCAGCTAAATCATGGCCTTAAAGCTTCTAGAGAATTCCAGTTATTTAGATAAATGCTAACATTGTATAATTCTGTTTAATTTTGTTTCTCTCCATTGCTTGATCTTTATGTTTAAATCTATGTTGATGTTGTTTTTCTCTGTTGTAATCTTTATATTTCAATCTCTATGTTTAAATCTCCTGTTCTGCTATTCTCATTCTCATTCTGATGATGATCATTGCCTGATCGAAAATTAAATGAAAATGAAACTTTCACTATACGGAGTAATTTTCTTTGTTGTTTACGTAAAGTTTATCAGCGGTTTGTGTGGATCATGAAACTGATGCTTACACCAAAATTAGTTAAGATACAACATCTTCATCAGAACCACTCGAACAGCCTCTGTAGTAGTAACAATAACCAAATTACATTATATATAGATTTTAATTGGCCTTCAAATTGCGCTCTACAGCAGCATGCCTCGCACTGCTACTCAAAAGAATCATCTTCACTTTTTGTGATTGTAACACATACCATTTTTCTCTTGGACCTCAATGTTCTAAACATCCTATATTGTGGGACCTCAGTGGTCAGAGACTCTCAATATGCATAGTCCTGGGAGAAAGATGAAGTACTGATGCCACCATGGTTGAAGCAATGGTGCATACTGGTCCCTACAGTGACACTATCATAGATAAGAATACACAAAGCACCATTGCCTATGGATGCTTTGTGCTAATCACAATCGCACTCCTTGATCAGAATCATGGATTGAGCCTGTAATATTGTTGGAGCAATCCAGAACTTGCTTTGAAGAGGGGAACATTTTGCTTTGGATTTTGCCCTCTAAGGATCATTGACAGCTTATGATTTGTCTGGATGACCATACCTTTCACATGGATATCATTAATTCATCAGGGTATTGCTCTCTTCCCCAAGATTTGAATAATTGTGAAGACTTAAGGTATACAAAGTATTCACATATACATGACATTTGTACTCAACATATCTTTCTTTTCAGTTCAAGTATATAATACACAGATCCTTGTCAATGCACAAGTAGATATTGAGTGCTAGGGATGACACACATCTCACATGAGGAGATCAAAGGGCTCATCTCATCTTGTATTAGTTTTGAACTGAGATTCATTGTCATATGCAGAGAACCCATTGTGGATCACCCTTTGAACCCATTGTGGCACACCCTTTGATTCCTAACTCAAAGCATTGTCAACGTTACCAGGCATTGTCTATGATTGTCTTGGGTGCATGAGGGAGTTCCATTCGCTCACATCTCCCCCAAACATTTACTTTACCATATCCAACTGATGTGATAGTGGCAATTATCAAGATTATTTCCATAGTGTTTTTAAAATGGTTTGAAACTGAAAGGTTCACGATGAATTAGTGCTTATCTAAATAGGTGGTGCCATATCTGCTTGTCCTAGGTGGGACTTCATAAAATGCCTCTGGTACCGGCATGATACAATATTTTGAAACATACAAACTTCCACATTTGCATTGCTACAGAACTCTATCGTAAATAAATTATGCTGTATGGCATAGAGACAGCTCATCAAATTGTGGATAAAGAAGTTTTCCACGATCTTGACTAATAGTTCTCTTGCCATGATCAGAGATTTCCCAATACCTAATCCTGTGATATCCTTCCACCCTCCACTTACATGATCAAAGGAGGAAGATGTCATGTATAATGCATCAGCTGATTAGGCAATCTCAAGAGCATCTGAAAATACTGAAAAAAAAGGAACATTTTAATATAGGCTACCCTTTCCCTAAAACAGAATTCAACTGTCATGCTGATCATTATCCTCAATGTACATTTTATTGTTTGAAATTTAGCCCAATGTGGCAGCAGATGTAAAGAATAGCATCATATGATATTGTATGGAGATGACTTACATAGACCATATGGCCAGCAGTGGACCGCTTTTTTCCTGACATTGACAAATTTGATCAAGGAAAGATTGATGTTTGATAATTGGAAAATATGCCGGAAGAGTAATCTTTCAGTTGTTGGAATGACGAGCCCAAATGTATATATGAATCATCGGTGTCATTTTCCGGACAAAATAGCTGAGACTAATTTGCTATGTAAATGTTCTCAAAAGTTTCTTTGTATAAAGTATATTGTGTATTTGCACCGTATATATTTATTTTATCATCCCAATTGTCATTTATGCATTATTTTTATAACTCAATATAGTTAAAGGTATCAACAACTGCCAGATTATTCCCCAAAGCTGTATAACAGAACAAAATAATGGCCATTTGAAAATGAAGTTATAAATAACTAATGTATAGAAAATAGTGATAGCTGGAAATTACAAAAAAGTCAATCAAATGGCAGTTCTATGTTTGGAGAAGCAACAGTCTCCTCACTCCTCAGTGGATGAGGTAAGATTGTATCAAAATGCCATTATATCTTTAGCATTAAATAAGGATAATAGCTTAAAGATTTAGACATTATGGGTATATTGCAATGTGGCTGGTGTAAAAGCAGTTTCAACATAGAAAAAGTATCAAAAGAAATTTTCAGAACTAAAGTGATATTTACAATGGCGGGTCCGATCAGGATGACCTGGGTACAGGTAGCTATTGATTTTTAGTTTGGCTACATCAAATTTCTTGGACTGTTTAACCATTTCATTGCTTTTCATGACCGAGTGCAAAACAAACAGGCAGACAGGTTGTGAATAATTCATAAATCCACACTCTTTAAATTTATTTTGTGAAAATGGCAAAACTTTACCCGAAGAGCGACTATAGTGGCAAACAATTTTGCAGGGTTTTTCCAGATCGTTCCCTGGTTCAGCAGGGTTTGGGCAAGTCTCATTGCCCAAGCTGAGGATGGAATCTGCCTATTTCATTAAAGTGTCAAACCTTGACAGTTACAACAATTAAACTTAATTGCATGACATTCTGCAATCAAGACGCGTGAAGTGCATGGTGCATGTCTCGTGTCCCGTTTTCACTCTTGCAACATACCGTGAATTTGTGCATCAAGACCAATGATTGGCAAAGAATTTAATCTAAGTCTTCATATGACAGGACATGCATTCAGATGGTGTTGATTAACTAACAGGAACCGGCTTCACTGCCCAGTTTGACAATTATTACATATGATGTACTGAAAGGGTGGGTTTGCAATATTGTAAGTGGCATTTCTGTTCCAGACAATTAGGCAGACCGCATGCAGACATTTTGGGAGGGCAAGCTGTATTTGCCCGAAGTTTAAGATCCTGATTTCATTCCATTTTGAATGAAATCGCTTGGTGTCTCTCTTCATACAAATTATAAGGATGATTGAAAGTGCTCTCTGTTTTCCATCCACCGGCAGGTAATTTGATGTTTTCAGTCAACCCTAGATCGAAATATTCTATCTCATTCAAGAGATAGAAGACAGTGCATAGGATATTTCTTACATTACCCTGTTGCAACGATTGTTTGATAGCCCTCTGGTGTAAAGATCCCAGCCCTCTGGTGTAAAAATCCCTGCCCTCCCATTGGCTGTAGCAGACGAATTTTGCAGTTGCAACACCTTTGCATTGGGTGCGTATTTCACCATTTTCTGATGCTGCAAATCCAAATTGCTCGATTCAAAAGTTTGCAGCTGGATTTAACCATTTTGGGGAAATGTAGGAATGCCAGGTCAGTTCATGAAGGCTTTAAATACATTTTTCTCGGAAAATAAGCCCAAGATGTCCCATATATTGCCCCAGGCAGCCCTGCAGACGTGCGACAAATTCTGTGTCGCACTGTGCTAAAACAACAACTATGTTGTTGGGCAGTCTTTGTCGGACTAAGTCCACCCTATATAAGTTTTGCATTAGTTAAACATAAATTTATCTGTAGTGGACAATCTCAATATCAAGAGTGCTCCCTGGCTCATATCAATCAGTCAATAGTGTTTGAACAAAAAGCATTTGAAAAATCAAAGCCATTTCTCACAGTTGAATTACAAAAAATAAAGACAAATCAATAGCAATACATAATGTAACAGCTGGAATCTTTAGATTATGATATTTTGCAAAATTCAACTTCAAGATTGAATATTATTACATGGAGTTCATGGTGCTATTTCAATCTGATTCTCTCTAAGTACAGGGGATGTCAGAATGTTAAGCATGATGACATTATTGCCAAATAGAAAGCTTCGTGGCCTGTCAGCATCCTGTCATCACAAGGTCAAACACTTCCGCAATGCCAACAACTGGCTGACGTCTGATTTCACAAGGAAACATTTGCTCCCTTAACATGCAGTTTGATTACATGTTGATACTCTCAATATTGAATCCCTGTATGTTTGCCTCATGACACTGTTGCAACATGTGCATTTACTTGAAACACCATTGCTCCTACTTGAGGCCAAACAATCACCCATTTCCACACATGCAATCATCGTTCAATTCCATTTTCGGGGAGGAGAAAGCAAAGGATCATTGTGTTGTTGTATTTGATGAAATAAAACTGTCTCTTGTACTTTTCTGCATCTCTCATGCAACCTTTTCATAAAATATAATTAATGTCTAAAAGTCAAAGCTGTTGGACACAGTGACCAAATATGTTAAGGCACTATGAATCAAAAATATTTTACAGCCGAACAGCTGGAAGTTAACATACCAGTTTTTCTGACAGGGTCATCAGTTTCTGCATTCTGAAACGTAGACCAAAAGCTAATACGAAAGCCCTGATTACTTTCCAGGCTTGTCCTCCTTATCATTTTTTTATCAGAGTTATGGAAATGATGTACAGCTACACTGTCACGAATGCTGTAGATTTCCGGGAAAACCAAACTTGTACACTTGTATTTAAGAAATCATTAGGTATAGTAGTATTTCATGAACCAATTTATTTAATTCTTTTATAGTGAATGTGACAGCGAAGTAAGCAACTGAATTGTCAGTTAGACCCTTGTTTTACCAATGCTAAAAGTGTCATGGCTAGGTCTAAAGGAATTAAGACAGCACGTCCGGTTGCCCACCTAACTATGTTGTACAAGGTCGCAAATTAATTAATGTTATTTCAACCTTTTTTGCATATAAATGTATTAGATTGACTGCCGCTCACTGTAAAGAATACTGAACTGGTAGATGATCGTCCAACACAGAGGTGTCATCATGGAGATCCAGATAGCAGAATAGTTTAGAGAGAGCAAACAGAATAACCTAGTCTGAAAAGAACGAAAAGATTGAGAAGAGAACAATTGCCTTGCATGGCATGAAGATGGCTCCACAATGCTCCAATCAGAATCTAATTCATTATAATCATTCAGAAAATTACTGGTTTGCACCACAGGCATTCATGACCTACATTACATGCTCTGCAGTGCAGTTCTTCTTTCCCATGCTCTCTCATTCTCCCATTGCAAGGTTCGTTTACACTTACCCTGCCAACAAGCACTGTAAAATAACGGAGTTTTATGAATATGCTAATCTTTTTTACGGCGTTTAAAATCCGTGATTTAAATAATTGTGAGTGGTTTTCTGCAAAGAATATACTTAAAACAAAAAACAAGACAACAGTGACAACATTCAAACATTCATTCAGTTGCTTTTAACAATGTCAAACTGTGAATTATGTCTTTCACGCCGGACACTTGTTAATCCTTTAATGACTACTTCACTGAAACATGGTGCATGTGGTCAGGGTAGGTTCATCAGCCTACACTGAGAGGTGAGGATGAGCTCTCTACTTTAACTTCAGTGTTTTCAATGTCAGACAAAGATGAAGACACCTGAGGAGCTCCCTTTTAATAAGTAACTTCTTTATTTTTTGGGAAAGAAGTCAGGCGATAATATATATTTATGATTTTTTCAATATTAATTCTGTCAGTGTGTGATGAGCTTTGCGGTCAGAAGTCATCACCAACCAGAATGCATTGTTAGGATATTTTGCTCCATATTGGGAGACTGAAGTGCCTTCCTCCACTCTTATTATTCCAGGTCATAGTGTGTGTGTCTGATATGTTCATATTTTCCAAACATGTTGGATTCCCATGGTTTAAATATAATGGACAGGTCAAAATGAATCAAAGAGCAAAAAGGTTGCAAAGGAATTAGAGAGCAAAACTATGTTGTTACTTCAACATCGAAGACCTCTTTGCTCCTCTTCAATCGTCTGATGGTATTAGTGTAAGAGCTTGTTTACAAACTCAAACTATTTCGTACAGAGGAATGGAAAACTGGACAGATCAATAATAACACAGTGTCCCAAGAATATCGCAAAATTGTCTCTAGATGTATATCTTCAGAACAGGGAGAGCAGCAGCTCCATATCACAATACTTGAGATCAATACTTCAGAGCTACACAGTTCCCGACGGTAGTGATAACCATGTCATGGTAGTCAAAGCTGAGTATAATTTCAATCTGCCTATAAAACTTGCACATGCACACTTCAAGATGACACTGGCACAATGGCTGAAACTCCAGTGCACCATTCATTCAGGGTCATCGGTTGCCTTCTTTTTTGAATGTGTTGACAATTGCTCAAGTAAAGTAATACAAATGCAACACAATAACAAGTCAATGGTGTGTATAACTTCCCAACATCACACAATGGCCTTGACTCATCTCTTTTCATCATAGGCTACATGAATAGAAAGTATTTAAAAAAAGAAATGAATTTCACCAAAGCTCACATTGAAGATGGGAGATGAATAAGCTGGGAATATTACATCGAATAACAGCTGGAGAGGTTTGATACATATTTCACATTGTTGGCAGACACAATATGATGTATAATGTTACATCAGATGCGATTGAATGCCTCTGAATGATCAATGATTGGACCAAGTTATTAAGAAGGTTTGAAGATTTGTCAATGCAATGTTGATGAAACTGAAATTCATTACTAACTGTCACATCGCAGAACTCTCTGGACGATACTGCTTTAACCAATCTCCATCTCATTCACAGAAGATCAAAAGGGTTGGGATAGTAACAATGAATGATCTTTTAATGCATAAGAAAGGCTTTGCAATGTCTTTATTTGATTACAAATTCAACATTGTGTAGAGTTAAGGAATTTAAGTTCACTTGCTGAATCACTTTGATGCTACAGATATTAGCTAGTTTAATTATGTGATGCTTCCTCTTCGTGCCACTATTAACTGCATAACTGTTCAAAGAAAGGCTAGGAAACTAGGTTCTAGTGCTGATGGGAATAAATTACCCAATTTTGTGCCTCAGGATATCTGGAAACAGTGCTTTCCCACAAATACTTCAAATGATAGTCTGTTGTGAACCTGCATCAGGCTGAAAACTCAATGCAAACTATTGACAAGCGTAAAATTATCTAGTGCCAAGCGTAAAATTATCTTGTGCCATGTAAATGAGTGTCTCTATCAAGGCATCAAAGAATACTTTTTGGCTCGATACACTTCCACACAACCATATATGCATGCACAACTGAAGGTATTTCAGTATCAAAGCTCGTTTTAGAATTATAAGGATAAGGCGAAGAAGAATGACACAATAGCAGAAATACCAAGTTGACACATTACATATCAAGCACAAAAAATGATGTTACAGATCAACAATACTTGCATGGGGCCAACAGAGGGGGCAACACAATCACATACTGCAGTGCCTGTGGCACTATCGCTGGCCTCACTGACAAAAATGTCAATCTGCTTCCATGATAGTGTCACACAATGTAACAACAATTACACAAAACTGCATTTTGAAGTCAGGAACTAAATGGAGGATGTGTTGTGTCACATATAATTCTTGCAACATGGCAGCAAATCATCTTTGCAGCACCACCGCCACAAGCCAAATCTAAAACTGTCTGTAGACCTGATTCTGAAACCCAATGAAAAACTTAGAAATTTATGTGGTTGTCTAAATAGTCCAGCTGTTACACTGTGATATATACATTTGATTTATATTTTTTGTGTTTTGCAGCTTTGTGCATTTGCTTTGATTTCGAAGGCTTTTTGTAACATCAACTGGATGGTACATTTACAATGCATCGTTGAACTTGATTGCATATGACTGTACATCATATTAGTGTTGCACATTCACCCAGTGATAATTCTGCTCCATATGCATACATCCATACCATAGATTTGCCTCCCTGCACATAGTGTTGCATATTGTTATATTTTATCCATATTCAAAAAACATCTTGTTGTTGCGAAACCACTCATTTGGAAAGCTTGCAAAGTTGGTAGATGGTTATCAAGGGGCCCCATCTCTTTGGTAAGAAACAAAAAAATTACATTGTTGTACGATCTCTGTGATGAGTCAAGCATCAAGATTCATGTACTCCAATTGTGAATTTGCCATCCAGATGCTTCCTCTACACTAATTATTCGAGGACGTGCTCGGCGCCTTCACTTAGTCTGACTGATATGTTTTGACTGACTGTTGGATTCCCTTCCTTACAAAGGACCAGGCTAGCAAGGGGAGTTGATAGAGCACCAATACATATGCTTCACCAACTCCAGAAATCATCCAGTGGTGTCTGAACAAAAAGCGTTTGAAAACCCAGAACTACTCTCAAATTGTACAGAGAGATGGAAAACGAGAGACAAGACAGACAGGGAAAGAAATAGCATCAAATCCGTAATGTCTGAGATCAAACCTTTATGGCTTTCGCAGTTCCAGATGGCGGAGATGACGATGGCATGGCAGTAAAATCATGGCCGGTCAGTATGGAGCTTAGTCAGTCTTAGTTAGTCCGCAATTGTTACAAGGACACATATTGAACAGCCTCTAAGGATTGTATAGGATAAGAATAACGACATCTTATTCTGTATTATAGTGAAAATTGATATATTACAGAAAAATAATTATGCTGAGACAGAAACGAATAATATGTAAGACAATCACCCCACCCCAATGAGCTTATTTGTCACTCTTAAATAATATACATTGAAAATATTTATAAATATAACTCTGAAATTAAAATCACTGCAACCGTACGTTTATGCTTTGGATGATTCTGAAATAAATCATATATTATACAGCTGAAGCAGATACAATTGAACCAGTCACTCAGGACCTTTTATTGCTTTGATCTTTGAATATGTTGTTGAGCTTCATCTACTCAAGGTATTGCAAAGACAAGACAATAACAAGCCAATGGTATGTCTATATTCTACCAACATCGCAGTCATATACAATGGCTCTTGACTGATCTCCTACCCATAAAAAAGTGTTGCATGAATATAAAGTGCATCAAAAATCAAAGGCATTTCACAAAAGCTCACAATGAAGAGATAAAATCAACTATGAATATAACATACAAATAACAGCCGGAATGATTTGTTATGTATGTCATAAGGTTGTCTCTTACCATGATGAATAATGTTACATCAGATTCCACAGAGATAAATTAGGTATGAACATTACATAGAATAATAGCTGCAGACGTTCGATATGTAATTCACAATGTTGGCAGTCACTATATGATTGGTAATGTTACATTAGATGCGACTGAAATACTCTAACAGTCCACGCTATTGAGAAGGTTTCAAAATGCAATGTTGATGAAACTGGGACTCACCATACATATATATATATAATAAAAGTGTCACCTTGCAGTTCCAGACAACATTTCTCAGCAATGTCCATCTCACTTGCATGAGATCAATAGGAGTTAAAATACGACATTGAATGATCCTTCATAGTACAGCAAAGGCATCATGTTGCTACAAGTTTCATTGTGAATTCCACACCAATTTGGTGTATGTCTAATCAATTTATATATATTTCCTGAGACCGAAGACATAACCTAAACTAGTATGCAACTTTACTATGCATTGCTGTCTGTGTTTCCAGTCCTTGTGTCACCACATAAACTCTGTACCAGTAATGAAGGTAAAGAAAGCTACAGAATTTAAGTGTATATGAAAGTAGTGAAGATCAGAAGCAGTATTTTTCACAAGTACTTTGATATTCTGTAGGTGTGTCAGGCTGCAAGCAGTCAATATGAAGTATTGGCAAACAGAAAATAATTGAGTGCCAAGTATGTGAGTGTGTGTACTTCAAGACATCAAAGAATACTTTTTGGCTCATAACATATCCAAGCAATGGCGCATGGAAAAGTGTTTGAATATCAAAGCTCACTCAAGCAAAAGGAGAAGACGAGGGAAAATGGCATAATAGCATCTTGAAACATATATATCACAAAAGTGGATTTTCATTTCTGCAATCTCCATGTATGAGATCAATAGGGAGGACAATACAATCACATTCTCCAGTCTCTGCAGCAGAGAGTTTATTGCTTGCTTTAAGGCAGGACATGTTTAATTTTTAGCTTCTCAAGTTGACCGACCCCACAGATTATCTGCCAATAGAAAAAAAATTCAAGCTTTTCTTCTTTTTTTGTTAAAATTACATCAGAAAATACTCAGATTACAGCTGGCCTTTTTTTTGTCCTACCCATCACCCTGAGGAAAGTGCCTCAGCTAAAGATCAATTATGTGTGGCCTTAACTGAAGAGAATGTCAACCTGCTCAATAAAGCTGCCACACAATGACTCTGTGACAACAATTACACATAATTGCATGTGCAAGTCAGGAGCACATTGCATGAGCGTAGAGTAGGTCGGGGCAAGAAGCCCGGGTTAGGTGAGAGGCCCCCCCAGGTTTATATCTGAACTTACATTTTTGGTGTGTTTTCTTATTATCAGGATTGAAGCTAGAAGCTTTTAAGGTAACGTCACCAATTTTCAGGGCAAACAGCACCAAACCATAGTAGAAATTAAAGAAACAAAAAAATGTGCGTGGTTTTTGTAACTTTTGCTAATTCTTTGAAAGCTGTTATCAGAAATTACCTTGGAAATTTTTAAAAGTATAATGGATATCTACATTGCTTCACTTTAAGACCATCACATAAAAATGATTATGATCACGTTTTTTGCATTTTAGTTCGAAATATAAAGGTCAAATTAAAATAAGTGGGTTTGGGGCAAGAGGCCCCACATGGCATGGGGCATGAGGCCCCCTACACTGGGGCCTCAAAGCTGATACAGGAACCATTTAATAATGTGTACTTTACCTTAAATCTTGATAGAATAGCTAATTAAAATAGAAAAAAAAATTGGCCAAAATTGAAACAGGGTAAAAAATATTAAAAAATTAATGTATGAACAGAAAAATTCTGAAATTCAGAAAAAGTGAATAGAATGCCTTAAAAATGATAGAAGAACCCCAGGAAATAACTTTCAAGCCGAATGCACCCGCAAAAAAAATTGCCATAGGATTATAATAGGGGGGCTTCTTGCCCGATGGGTGGGGTAAGAAGGCCATTTTCATTTTTTTACAAAAATGGCCGTAACTCCTTTATTAAAATTAGTAGACATTTGATTCACTAGTTATAAATAGAGTCAAGTGATCCCTTCCTGACAGCATAAGCATTCAAAGAATCGACCATGAAAAGTAGGTCAAATCGCACCTCGAAGTTAAGGGGGGCTGCATGCCCCGACCTACTCTATGTCTCATGTAATTCTTGAAACATGCCAACACTCCAAAAATATTTCAGACAAAATTGGTCTTTTAGATTCAAAATGGTTTTTTGAAAAACCAAATTTCGATGCAAAAGACCAACATGGTTTTTTTTAAAAATCCATGTTGGTTTTGCATTGAAATTTGGTTTTTCAAAAAACCATTTTGAATCTAAAAAAAAACCATTTTGTCCTGACATTTTTTAGAGTGAAGGCTTCTTTTGTAGCTCCATGCTTTGCTTAATTGCAATTTTCTTCATTACTTCACATGCAATGTGACATTGATTTTTTAAAAATAATCTTAATTTTAGAGGCTGATATAAATTATTGGAGGACTTTCTCACTCTCCTTTGAACGCTTGATGCAGTGACTTCATCATGAAGAAAGATACACAGCTCTCTTTCTCAGAAACAAATGAAATCTGAAGTAATTAAAGTCATAATATGCAGTCAAAACACCTGAGGATAGGAGTTGGCTCATGGAATTGTAATATTTGCCAGCATTTCAATGCATGTGCAGTTATTGCCCCTAACCAATTTTACTAACTTGTCTTGATTCTTGCTTATTGTCAGTTTAAGATTTCATGATGGTGCACTCACCGAAAGTGTTGATGGATGTGTGAATTATAGCTATTTCAAAACATACCTATTAAAAGACAGTAGATCAATACAGTAACAGCTGGAAACGAAGATGTCTGAAGGAGAAATTATATTCATGTGATTCATATGATAATATATTCACCATCATAAGGTGTGAGTCAAATAAATGCAGTACAACAGATATAGACACCGAGACAGCTTTATATACAGGGAAAAATAGAAACATCATTTTATCAAAAAAAACACCAGATTTACTGACACCTTTATAGCCAAAAAAAAAACAGAAGCAATAATCATGTTTCACAAAAAAGGTGTCACTGTCACTGTCTCACCTTGCTACAATCAGGCTATAATGGTAGAACTGTATGGCAAGATTCAATCTTTTCTTGTCAATTAGGTCATTAGGTTTCAAGCACTTGAAATCTACGACAATTCATTCCTACATCAAGCAACGCCTTATTAAGAAACATGCCTACCCCCAGCAGAAATTATCCATTTCAACACTGACCAAATAGAATTTATTTATTTCTCCAAAACCGAGCAAGAAAATGTTCATTTAAAAAACAAAAAAACAACCCCAAGTCCCCCTTGATATTAAAAGGTCACCCCCTAAGTGAAAACTCTTTGTGCACATTTTTGCCAACAGGTCCAATTTTCTTAATCTAACCAGAAACAGACCAATGGTCAACGACAGTGACATGACACAATTAGATGCTCTGCAATAAATTTTCTTTTCTTCCAAATCAACAAAGTACTTCATTTGTAATCCACTTGGAAGGAAGCGTCGGCCATCCTTATTGAGGCGGAAAGTAATCAAAGGTGTACCCATGCGGATGGCAACACAGGTCTGCAGGGTGAGAATTGTGTCTCTGGAATAGCAGAATATTGGTCTGAACATCGATGCATGTCAATAAATGACTACATTTGATTCATATAGAGAAATCTATTTTGAATGGATATAAAAAGTCGATTTTAACTAATATTTAGATCCAAGGAGACTACACTTGCACAAAGTTATTTGCTGTTCTTCTCTAAGATAAGATAAATATGTGTATCTGGTAGGCCAGGCTTGTATATTTTAGCAATATATAATGATTTTATTATCCTGAATTGTTATTTCTTTCCTATATATTTTTTAGAACTAGGACTGACAACTGCCAATGATCCTTCAATGTTACATTATATATTTCAGAAAATTCCATTGTTATTTGAACAATCAAGTTATGAAAATACTCAAGTGTCAAGTACTGTGTGACTCTCTGTTCTTCAAAATAGAAAAGAAAACCCTTTTGCTCGTAACACTTCGAACAACCATTCATAACTGAAAGAATTTTGATATTAAATCTCATTCTATAGAACATATCGCAACAAATACGATGTGTCAGATCTACGATTCTTGTATGGGGTCAACAGAGGGGCAATGCAATCACATTCTGCACTGCAGTGCTTGTGGCAGTGTTGCTTGCCTCGCTGAAGAAATTGTTAACCTATTTCCATTAGAGTATCACAGTGCGACAACAATTATACATAATTGCATGTGGAAGAAATAACTTATTTGAAAGTGTGTGTGCCTCATGTAATTCTTGCAACATGCAAGCAAATCATCCATTAACAGTTCAAAATTCTCCTTTTGCAACACCCCTGCCACCAGACAATAAATTAAACCTGTCTGTATTCCTGATTCAGTAACCTGATACAGATCTAGAAATTATTATTATCTAAATTTTCCAGCTGTTTTGCTGTGATAATTGCATTGATTTATTTTTTGCTACCATGAACATTTGCTTGATTTCAATGGCTTTTTTCTGACATAAACTGATCCGTATGCAATTTCATGCGAACATTTGCTCTGCAGCATTGAAATCAATTGCATATGAAAGTACTTCGTATCACTGTTGTGCACATTTACTCAGTCATAATTCTGTTCGAAATGTGTCCCCGAATGTGTCAGATTTGATGCCCTGCAAATCAAGTCACATATTGTAAATTTAGCCATCAAGGATTCTAAATGCTTTTGCACACTAAATAGTTGAGATCATATTTCGTTCTTTCACTTAAGTTGTGAGATAAGGATATATTCATCCTTACAATGGAGGGGGATGGCAAGAAGAAATAGTGGAATGCAACTGAAATCAAGCAACCAGATATTTATTTTTGGATTTTTCAGAAAAACAAAATCTTCATACAAGTGATGCAGCCTCTATTGAGCCAGTCATTCAGGACCATATATTGCTTTGCTTTTGAATATGTAAAGCTTTCATCTACTCAAAGTATTGCAAAGACAAGACAATAATAAGTGGATGGTATGTCTTTATTATACCAACATCAGTCGTACAATATAGCCTTGACTGATCTCTCACCCATTAAAAGCTTCATGAATGGAAAGTGTTTCAAAAATCAAAGGCATTTCACAAAGCTCACAATGAAGATAAGAGATAAAATCAACTATGAATATTACAAACGAATAACAGCTGGAATGGTTTGTTATGTTTGTCACAATGTTGTCTATCCAGAATGAATAAAGTTACATCAGATCAGACTAAAAACACTCACAATCGATAATGAGACCAAGCTATTGAGAAGGTTTTGAAATGCAATGTTGATGAAACTGGGATTCACTACATAGTGTCACATTGCAGTTCCGGACAATACTGCTTGGAGTAATCTCCATTTCATTTACATAAGATCAAAAGGGGTGGAACACTTAACAATAAATGATCTTTCGTAGCATAAAAAGACACCGTGATTCTTGGACTGCATGTACTGTCATTCCACGCCTATTTGTTGAATGTTAAAGCAATTTATTTAATACATGAATAATTAAATCATTCCATGAATTTCACCAGGACACCACAAACATAACCTCAACCGCGGTGTACAGCCTAAATATTAGTTCATTATGCTTGCAAATGGTTTGTGTCTTAAGCTCTTGTGCACATGCCACTATATGAACTACGTAATTCATTGAAATAAAGGACAAGAAAGCTCAGCATTTTAGTATGTATGAAAGTAGTTCAGAACAGAAACAAGTATTTCTCACAGATACTTTGATATTATGAAGGTGTCTCAGGCTGTAAGCAGTCAATATGAAGTATTGGCAAGTGTAAAGTAATCAGGTGCCAAGTATATGTTAGTCTGTGTACTTCAAGAGATCAAAGAATGCTTTCTGGCTCATAACACTTCTAAGCAATGTAGCATGGCTGAAAGTATTTTAATATCAAAGCTCACTCAAGCAAAAATAGAAGATGGAGGAAAATGGCATAATAGCAGAGATTTCATTTCGAAACATATATATGACAAAAATGAAATGTCAGATCCATAATTCTGCATGTACCAGATCAATAGATGTAACAATATAGTCACATTCTCTATTGTTTCTGGTAGTAAGTTATTGCTTGCCTTCAGCTGAAGAGAATGTCAGCCGACTCAATAAAGCTGCCCCACAATTGACTCTGTGACAACAATTACACATAATTGCATGTGGAAGTCAGGAACACATTGCATGGTGTAGGTCTCGCACAATTCTTGCAACATGCCTAAGATTTTTTTGTAGCTCCACAATGTTATGCTTTGCTTAATTGAAATTTTCTCAATTACTTCACATGCAATGAGACTGATTATTTTTTAAAATCTAGATTTTAGAGGCTGGTGCATATTACTGGAGAATTGTCCTGCTCTCCTTTAAAAATTCTTCATTCTGTCTCACCATTGTGAAGAGAAACATGCCACTTCTTCTGAACTCACAGATGGAATTTGAAGGAAAGTCATGATGTGCGCTTGGAACACCTGAGGATAAGAATTGTTTCATAGGATAGTGATATTTTCCAGCATTGCAATGAATAACATGTTAGTTATACATTTACCTCTAACCAATCTAACAAGAGTTGATTCTTGCTTCTTGTACAGCAAGTTAGATAGTTCAGAATGGTGTTGATGGATTATGTGAATCTTAGCTATCTCAAAACATAGCAATTACAAGAAAGACAGTAGATCAATACAGTAACAGTTGGAAACGAAGAAATTTAAAGGCAAAATTATATCCATATGATGATATATATACCTACATAGCTCATAGATTCATGAGTCAAACAAATAAATCCTCAAAAGCTAGACACCGAGACAGGTTTCATACAGGGAAAATGGATATGTCATGTTATCCAGAAAACACCTGTTTAACCTCACCTTTATAGCCAAAAATATATGCTATAATCTTGTTTTTAAAAACAATGTAATTGTCACACTTTGCTGCGATGAGGTACAATTAAATAGACTGCAATAAGGTGAGTCAAATAGCCTTTGTTCCATGCTGGGGAGCACATTTCCTATTATATTATATATTGGAGGGGTGGGTTGGGGGACATCACTGGAGTCAGTACAACTCTTAATTCACAAATTTTTCAACAGGTTCAATTTCCTGAATCTAACCAGAAACAGGTCAATGGTCAACAACAGTAGCATGACACAATTAGATGCTCTCCAATTTGTCCTCTCTTCCAAATCAACAAGGTACTGCCTGTGTAATTTGACCTCAAAAGAGATTTGGAAGTAAGCGTCTGCCTTCCTTATTGAGGCCGAAAGTAATCAAAGGTGTACCCATGCATATGACAACACCTGCAGGGAGAGAACTGTGTCTCTGGAATATTGGTCTGAACATCAATGCATGTCAACAAAGGTTCATGACTAGTCATGAACCTTTGATGTCAATAAAGCACTTCGCTCGATTCACATTGAGAAACCTGTTTTGAATGGATATAAAAATGCGATCGGGGATGGGGTAATATTTTGCCTAGCATTATTGAGTGTGTTTTTTGTGCATCTTGGTGAAAAAAAGAAGTAACACAATATTATATACTAGTTCAGTGGTACGTTATGAGAATGTCTCTTATGTTGTCAGGAATACGGTCACACAAGACAAGTCCTTCCTATATCATATAACAATTAGTCCTATAATGCAAGAACCACTGCATATTAACCAATGTTTAGATCTGACGAGACGACACATGTTGGTAATTGGAGTCTATAATCTGAGTTTCTAAACAATCACCCTTCAGAAAGATATGAAGCTATACTGCACCTCTTTATATTATGAGGATAAATATCTGCCCACTTGCAGCCACAAACAGAACGCTTGCAACTTCAATGGTATGTTTATCACTCAAACACAGTGTCTATTCATCGCTATTTGATCATTGATACGACGAATACAAATAACTACGGACTCACCTTATTTGAACTTGTGGAGCACCAGTCTTCTCTGCTCGGTAAAGGAATATCCAGGTTGTGTCCCAAAAGTTTCTTGAGTGACAAATATAGGTGAACTATATTTCACAACAACTTCGAATATAGAGTAAATCCAATGTCATAGGATGCCAAAGGCAAAATCCAATAGTTTTTGCAAAGTGTGAGTGTATGTCAATCCCAGCTGGAAAGGTGCATTGATTCAGAGAGCTACTTGCTGTGTGTGTTTGCAGCACTGTCACCAACGCACAGTGTGCTACTTATGCTGAATGAGCTACTGCTCTTCTCTTGCTGCTGCTGCTGCTGCTGCTGCTGTTGATGGTGATGCAGCTTTAAGGATGCTATGCCTGCATTGCAGCTGCAGCAGCAACTGCTTTCTCCATCAACAAACTGCAGTCACGCCTGTCACAGCCACTGGGGGCTCCACTGTCCTATATTCGTGACAGCTCTAAGATTTCTTGCTGCAGTACCCAGAAGCAGAGATGCTCAGCGCCCTAAATTATAATATAGCTTTCTAGGTCACCTGCTTACAGATTAGGCCATGCTGTCACTAATGCCTTGCTAGTGTTTACAGTGTTACTTCTTTACTGTGTCATGGATTTATATTATTATAATTCGTTTATAAGAATTTCTGTCTTCTTTCAAAATTGGGAATTGTCTCACTGAGCAGATCTCAGTAAACTTGAGCACTGATTTTCCAAAAACCAAAGTTTTATATGTATTACACTGAGATCAGCTGAGCAGCTGCATATAGCTGTGCACAGAAATCGATAAGTATAGCTGTAAACAATTTGAGGCAATGTATTTCAAAGGTCAAATCACAACAAATGAATGCAAATGAATGACCACTATTGACAGGGTTCATGGATGACTGTCTCTTAAAGAATATTGATTTTCAATCAAAATATGTGTACGTGATTGTGCATTTTATCAATGGCTATAGATATAAACTGCCATAAATGTGCAATAGGCAACATAAACATTGGGCATAATATGTGCAGCAGATAGAAGCTTTCATTGATTATAAGAGAAGATGCACATGCACTTCAGATCAATATTGAGAATGGTCAACAGCATTGAACATGTAGAATAATCCAGGAACGAGCCTAATATTGCATGAATGCGTTTTATAGTGTGGGCCCTATATATCCTTTAATGAGCATCCCCATGCGGACTACTTGTGTTCCAGCCTCCAGCAAAAAACTGATCTCAGACTTTTATATTTAAAAATGGCGCCCATCCAATTCCACAGTAACGAATAAAAATGATCAATTGATAAGAAGACACGTCAGTAATAATGACATTCTTGAATAGAATATGTTTGTGCAAACACCGTCTCTCAGTAAAAGTGAGAATTCTCCTGAATGATCACTACACATTGTTATTTCATACATCAATGCGCGAGTTTCTTCAAGAAAATAATGAAGGAAACTTTAATTATCCATTACTGTCAATAAAATACAAATAATACACGTATATCTTGCCTAAGGTCTATATACTTCATTTTATGGTATTGACCTATTTACAAGTGAAATGTCAATTTATAGAGCATTTAATAGGCCAGTAAAAAGTGGGGTTGACCCTGGACCTCTTCATAACAATAGAAATTTGGTACCGAATGAATCCTTGAAATCTCTAGTTTCACCAAAAAAAATTCCCCAGAATTCCCATTCGGAGGATTTTTTTTATTCAAGTTTCCATGGTAACGCTCTTGAAAAAAATAAGAACCCACAAATGAACAACATTTTATTGAATAACTTCCCTTCTGCTTTGAGGAACAATTTCAATTTTGGCACACAGTACCTCCATGACCAACTCTCTCAGATGCATGCAAAAATTGTGGTTTACATTGTGCGTGTGTGTTGCTATGGTAACAGAAATATAAAAAAATCATCAATTTTTTAAAAGACAGTCTTAAAATGTTTTATGTGGAGAGAAAAAATAACTATATAAGTAAAAATATGGTTATGATATTAATAGAGCATCTCTTTGTGAACAATCGTAAACAAAAATATTGGAAATATCTCATATAATATAGTCGCTATAGAAACTGATTTAATGTTGGTTTAAAATTACTTTTATAAACCTGAAGCTAAGGAGGGGCATTTTCCCATGTTTTCTTCAAATTCATTTGATGAATGGACTTAATATTGATATAATATTCATCTCTGAATTCAATTAACAATTTAAAAGTTTACCGTTGCCATGGAAACACTGCTGCAGCCAGTTCCATAGCAACAAACCTCAAATGCATCTTTCTGATCAAATGCATAGCCAATGGTTTTTGCAATTTAATCATACATCTACCCAACCCTATTAGCTATATCAGTAAATTAGTTTTACAACTTAAAACAGGTTGTTTGTTTTGTTTCTATGGTAACAAATGCCTCTAAACATCATCAATTTCTAAGATAGGGCAAAAAATAAGCAGTTTCTACAGTTTGCAGACATGTAATAAAGTTTCCAATGTAATTGTGGTTTTGAAAAGGCATTTGGACCTCAGTATTTAACAAATTCTTAATTTTGTAATTGTACAAAATATAATTGACCGATTTTCACGTATCATGCATCAAAAGATAGCTGGTAATGGCTTCTATTTTTTAAATTTTAAATTATTGTTGCCATGGCAACCAGTTATCAGTTATGTTCAGTTTCAACCAATTTTGGAAAACTTCATAAAGTAAGTATTTGCCATATTAAATCATTAATATCCATGATAAATAGAATATAGTTCATTTATTTCACATCACCATATAAATTCTGAGATATTTTTTTATAAATTTGATTGGAATAAAGTTTATGATGGCAAAAAATTTGGAAATATGACGATTCATAATATTGAAGTCAAGGAGATTTTCTTTGAGAGATTATGAGCAAAAATGGAATTTCTAAGGTTTGAACGGAGATATCTTATCGTATGATACATCATTTTAAAGCTTGAGTAAAGATCTATCTTTTGCAATGAAATTACTTGTAACCATGGCAATAGAGAGGGTATATCAGGCAAATCAGCCTGTTTTTTTTTTGTCAGTTATGTTCCCGAGTTTCTCATTTTTTAATGTAATAAGTGCAAAAATTAGCATGAAGATTAGTCCAAAACCATACAATGGTATACATTATCTATTTAGGATACTTATTAGTTTACAACTTAGTTGCCATGGCAACTAGAAATTAATTAACAGGACAAAATGTGAGCTTAATTTTAAAAGCCAATTTTGGTAGACTGTGAGGTTTTTCAGCCAAGCATTCTAACTTTAGTGATTCAATTCAAAATCTCAAGATTTTTCTCGACAGCAAGATATTGGACGTAAAAGCAATAAGCCTAAAATATGCACCAGGCATATCATCATAATCAGTGGTGTACCATTTGACACTGCTGTCACAGCCAACCATATGCCAGTATTTCAGGGCGATAATTCTGATATTCTAAAGCACTCAGTTGATAAATCACATATTCCCTCTCCCGTGGTGAATAACCTGTAATTATCACTGATTTTCAAGTTAATTCCTCAATGTTTGTTGGTTTGGAATTGTACGGTAAGTTTCCTTGAGTTGGACACTTAGAGATTTAGGTAACCTTGAGTCGGACACTATTAGTGGGGCTGACCTGGCTAATTAAGATCTTCTATACCACCTTATTTGGTACCAACCTGTAGCCAAAGACGTCCTTATGCTTTTCCAAAAGTATGAGCATGATATGAACATATTTAGTGGTTTCTTCATGGCTATAAAGAAGGGGTAAAAACCCTGTTTTTCTCATGATTCTGCCATGAATTTGTGCATTTAGTGAATTTTGGTTACATTTGAAGGATCCTTTGCTGGCCTATGGTATTGGTTTTAACTTCAATATGTTAAAAATAGTTAGGAAACATAGTTAGTAAGGATGTCGCGCTATTTTCTACTCAAATTTGGCTTTTCAAGGGACTGGATGGATGGATGATTTGGGCTTCACGTTCAGTATTTATGCACTTGGTATTCTAATTAGGACAGCGAAAGGACATGGCAATGAGGCAAAGGATGATTGAAACAGTAGTCCAACATACACCCCGGTGACCCGGCAAAAGCTGATTTGAACCCTGGGCCCAGAAATTGGCAGCCCAGCAAGCTTTACAACTTGACCAACCCTCCCCCCTTTTCAAGGGACTGAAAAGTTATTTTGCAGCTATATATTTAAATGTCATGTTTTTGGACACAACTGTCTGACTCAAGGTAACCTCCTTCCTTTTTCTGTTTAAGAGAATTCAACCGATATTCAGTGTTCTTACCATGCCAACTTACATATACTATTAGTGTTAATGAAAACATTTAATTTGAGCCTCTGGTTGATATAATACAACCCATACAACCCATAGGCCAAGCATTATTCTGAAATACTGCTTGGCCTATGGTTGTATGGGTTGTATTATATGATTTTACATTTTTTAAATGTCTAGAATCCATGTGTCCGGCTCAACAAACGTCACCCTTAACATCAGAGTTTTTTATAGAATCAGAATTTGTATTTTTCCTGCTAATCTGTCTGCATTATTATTAGCACAGTTTTTTCAAAGAAATAATCAAGGAACACAGACAGGCATCTTTAAAAGAAACTTAATTTTCAGTGCATATAGGCGTCTCAATAACAATAGATATAGTTATGAGAGAGTTGCTAAATGCATAATCATAATTGGGTTATGATATAGTTAGTACAGCCACAAAAATCAAGAAATGCAAGATACTAATCTCAGTGTTTAAGGTGAAACCCATCTTCCATGTTCTTTGTTGTGCCAGATAATTTCATGAAAGTCATCTTGATTTGGGACTTTTCTGACTATTTTTCAAATTAGTCTTGCCATAAAAATCTTCAGTAAAACGCATATAATTGTACCATTTCTTTTAAAAGTTTATAATATCATGACATTTTTGGTAAAGTGCTGTCCTAGAGGTGTCAAAATACATAGCTTAGTCATAGCATACCCAAAGCTTTGTACTGCTTGTACAGTGTGCATCCAAAAATAAGTTTACACTACTGCTGTACTTTGAAAATTGTCACAAAATCATGGTTCCAGTCAGGAGTGACACACAGCCAAAATCTAACTAATCCCAGTGATCCAAGCAATTACTACAAGTAACATGTTGATTTATTTGCAGACTTTGTATGCGCCTACAAGCAGTGTAGTGCAAAAGAAATGTTTAGGACCATTGCTTTTCATATTCATATTGAAAGTCCTTTTCATCCTCCCATGAAAGTATTTGAAGGGAGGGCTAAAAATTGGAATTGCTCGCTTATAAAATCATAAAAATCTTTTCCGATCATAAATCACATTGCAATTGTTCAGGAAAATCAAGCAAACATTACGTCCTTCAGCAAATTTTCAAATAAACCTTAAGATTTACATGTAAGAACGCCACCTCTGAAAAAGGACTAGTATTTGATTTTCCTCACTGTCTTTTCTCTGTAATAATAACTGGCATTACGTATTCATTATTTTTCAGTTGCCCTGGCGACCATGTCATTAACCACTAAGTATCAAATATAATTATATTATGTATGGTTTTGAACTTCTTACATAAAAAAATTAGAATCTCAGGCCCTAAAAATGACTGATTAGCCTGATATACCATTTCTGTTGCCATGGTTACCAGATATTTTCAATGCAAAAGATAGATCTTTACTCAAGCTTTAAAATGATGTATCATATGATAAAATATCTCCGTTCAAACCTTAGAAATTCTATTTTTGCTCATATTGTCTCAAAGAAAATCTCCTTGACGTCCATATTATGAATCATCATATTGCCAAATATCTTGCCATCATAAACTTTATTCCAATCAAACTTATACAAAAATATCTCAGAATTTATAATATGATTAGAAATAAATGAATTATATCCCATTTATCATGGATATTAATGATTTAATATGGCAAATACTTATTTTATGAAGTTTTTCAAAATTGGTTGAAACTGAACATAACTGATAACTGGTTGCCATGGCAACAATAATTTAAAATTTAAAAAATAGAAGCCATTACCAGCTATCTTTTGATGCATGATATGTGAAAATCTGTCAACTATATTTTGTACAATTACAGAATTTATGAATTTGTTTCAATCAATAGTTGAATAATCATTGACAGTTTATGGTATATTATTGTGGTTTCCATGGCAACCCTTTGTCATTTTGTAAGTTAAGGGTGTTCTGTTACAAAGTACTGTGCCTTTTCAGAACCACAATTACATTGGAAACTTTATTACATGTCTGCAAACTGTAGAAACTGCCTATTTTTTTAACTATCTTAGAAATTGATGATGTTTGGAGGCATTTGTTACCATAGAAACAAAACAAACAACTTGTTATAAGTTGTAAAACTAATTTACTGATATAGCTAATAGGGTTGGGTAGATGTATGATTAAATTGTAAAAACCATTGGCTATGCATTTGATCAGAAAGATGCATTTGAGGTTTGTTGCTATGGAACTGGCTGCAGCAGTGTTTCCATGGCAACGGTAAACTTTTAAATTGTTAATTGTATTCAGAGATGAATATTATATCAATATTAAGCCCATTCATCAAATGAATTTGAAGAAAACATGGGAACATGCCCCTCCTTAGCTTCAGGTTTATAAAAGTAATTTTAAACAAACATTAAATCAGTCTCTATAGCGACTATATTATATGAGATATTTCCAATATTTTTGTCTACGATTGTCCACAAAGAGATGCTCTATTAATATCATAACCATATTTTTACTTATATAGTTATTTTTTCTCTCCACATAAAACATTTTAAGACTGTCTTTTAAAAAATTGATGATTTTTATATTTCTGTTACCATAGCAACACACACGCACAATGTAAAACACAATTTTTGCATGCATCTGAGAGAGTTGGTCATAGAGGTACTATGTGCCAAAATTTAAATTGTTCCTCAAAGCAGAAGGAAAGTTATTCAATAAAATGTTGTTCATTTGTGGGTTATAATTTTTTTGAGAGTGTTGCCATGGAAACTTGAATAAAAAAAATCCTCCGAATGGGAATTCTGGGGAATTTTTTTTGGTGAAACTAGAGATTTCAAGGATTCATTCGGTACTAAATTTGTATTGTTATGAAGAGGTCCAGGGTATGGCTGATATTGGGCCTTTTTCTACTGGCCTATAACTAATTGTGTCACGATTCAGTGGGCACTTCAGGGACCAGAAGAGCAGTCCACAAACAAAATATGATCTTGAATTAGAGAAACTATCTTCATACGATTCTGGCGATCGTTTAGGGGAGTGTGGGGCCAGTTGAACCAAATTTTAGAAATTGCTCTCCTGTGTGCATACCTTTACAGCTTTCAAGGAGAACAAAGATTGAAAAGGTACTTTAAAAAGTTGTCTAAACATCCCAACTTTAGGTTTTGGCGCATATCTTACATTGGCCGACATATGAGCCTCCAAAACATTTTAAAAAATAGGTTCAACTGGCCCCACCCTCGGGGCCAGTTGAACCATCCATTGAGGCCAGTTGAACCATTGGAAGGATGATGGGTGAAGTGTGGGGCTGCAGTCCTTTATTTTTTCTAACAAGTTCAGGTAGGACCATAGCATGTTTAGGCTAAATATGACATGTCTCACAAATTTCTCTCTCTTTGAACAAAGAATAGCCTTGGGCCAGTTGAACCAGTCGACGATTAAACTTTAATAATAAAATTTTCTATGTATTTTAACCTATTGTAATGGGCCACTTAGCTTAGGAAAACAGTTTTACTGAATTGTACCGCTTATTGTATCTGTATTTTATTAAAAATTTGATTTAAAAAAAAAAATAATAAACTGCAATAAACTTGTCTGTGTCTCAAAGCTGAAAGACTAGCATAATAAGGCCTAACAAAAGGTTGTATGTATGTTCCCATGCCTGCTCCACCTGGCGAAAAATCAAGGGGGGTTCAACTGGCCTGCCGGTTCGACTGGCCCCACTCTCCCCTACTAATAACAAACACAGTGTTCAATTGGAAGCATAGCGTAATTGGTATTGAATTGAATTAAATTGAATTGAATTTATGTCAGTAAAACAACGATAATTATGTAAACGCAAATAAATATTTTGTGATCAAGAATATTCATACATAATATAAATGTAGTTATTTTAACTGCGCATGCACCTTAAGCTTACTAAAGCTGGTATAGTGCGCATCAGTATGACATTTTGCAAAACAAACAAAACTCATACATTCGAGGGTATTCAAACCTTCCCCTATGGCCTGTACATTTTAAGGGGCCGACCAGATGATCTTTGGGGGGGGGGCTATGGATATTTGGTGAAAAAAAAAGATTGTTTCCCACTTGACACTGAAAAAAAAAGTTTGTTCAGCACATGGTAACTATCGTCTGGTCGGCCCCTAATATTTGAAAAAAGTACAATTCAGATATTTTTAGTAGCCTACATTTTCATTCGTAAAGCCCCCCTCCTCCCCCACTGGCATGTGTTTGATCTGCCCCTGTAAGCTGATATAATACCCCTTAATGTTTACAATACTACATGAAAAGCAGCGGAAAAATCCCATGTTATATCTGTGTATACTCAATGGTTTTTTTGTAAACTGACGTTATGTCAATGGTGACATCACAACATTGTGACATCATCAGCTGAGCTGCTATCTGTGCTCTTATTGGCTGATGCAACTGTTGAGTATAGATGATCTCTGTGAAGTTCAGCTCTCTTTTAAAATACATAATTGGGTATACATAAGACCAAATGGTTGTATGGTAATATTTTGAGATGTACTCTAACTTGGCAGATATCCTGAGTCCTCTGTACGGTACCCTCGAGCGCACAGCACGAGAGGGTACAGAGGACTCAGGATATCTTTAAATCGTGGAGTACATCTCAAAATACCACCATACCCATTTGGTCTTATTATTATAGTATTATACTCGAGGCACACTGTATGACACCATGAAGCTCATGAACCCGGGGGGGGGGGGGCAATAGGCAGGTTAATCAATAAAACCTGGGAAGTGTTCCATCAAACTCTGACAGCTCGATCGGACAGATGCAGCGCAGTGTTCCATTTTGCTTCAATATCTAAGACAGGGGGCAGCACAGTATGCGACAAGCCAAGAAGGAGACACCTGGAGACAAGCACGTTATGAGTAAACCAGCTGTCAGCTGGGAGCTGGGCAGTGGGCACCCAACAGAAAGTTGTGGTGTGAGTTTCAAGGCGAACACAGCGAGCTTCAACAAACTTTGGGATTAAAAAATTGACCAAGAAAGTGATCAGCGCAGTGACGTAGAGGAAGGTCAGACGAACATTTTGATGTATCAAGATATTTGAGTTTTAAACTTTTTATTTATCACACCCTATTGTTAGCATGGAATCTCCATCTAAAAATGATCAAAACAGGCCATTTTTGCCGTTAGGTAATATGTAAGCTAAACATCATTATTCAGAAGTAAAAATATGCAGACATTGTCTCTGCAGAAAGTATGTACCACTTCATGCAGACTGACAGGGTGTGATAAACCTATAACAGTAAACATTTCTCAAAAAATAAAATCCACCGCATTTGCACGTCATATTGGACCTTGACCAACAACCTTTCAAATTCCAAAAAAAAAGGCTTGACTAATATTGTTACCGAACAACAAGGGGGCTCTTATGTCGTTGTCTCCAATTTCATGTCATTAACGTAACACCCAGTGATTCTTCTCATAAAAATCAACCGACAAACTTTTTTTATACCACTTTAATTTTGATGACCTTTAGGAACCCTAGAAGCTGACTGAATCATCTGCAAGTCCAATTAATTTTGGCAATGTATATCTGGATAAAAATCAGATTGGAACTCTGCTTTGGTTTACATAATTCTTAATGTAAGCCAAGATTGAATCATATGATGTATTCACTGGTTCAAGGAAATATTAGTTCAAAATTGTCATTAACGTCACACGTCATTGGCGAACATGGTTTCAATAAACTATGTGTGATACTAATGGCAATTTTGGTGTTATCGCTCTGAAATCCCAATGGACGTGACACTAGTCATTGGCAAACAAGACGCACATGCATTTCGGAAGTCCTGATTTATTTGCATGGTTGCAGCAGTATGCCACTTCAGTAACGTTCCTGAGTGCAGCATATGTATAAAAAACAATAAAATGTCTTATATTTTTCCAATTATTTTTGCACTTATGATATTTCACTAACTTATATGCACAAGTAAGAGCCTCGGGAGTAATTTATCAGCAGTTATTGTCATTAGTGTCATATTTTGTCATTAACGTCACACATTCACTGATCAGAAATAGCTAATTTTGGGGTGTTTATTGCTTTATTTGAAGTTTTAAAAGTGTTACACATGATCTTTTTTTTGCAGGAATCATTTGGCATGTCAACAATTTAGTAATTAAACTGAGTTTGGTGTTCTGAAATCAATTAATGTGAAAGAAAACTTACTGGAAGTGTAAAAAAAAAGAAACGTGTGATTATTTGCCATTTATTTTCATTGTGGTTGCTGTCAGGCAAACAGCAGTCCTCTGTTTTAAAAATGATTGTTCTGTCTGTACCTCATACTGCCTCTGCATTTAGTCCAGGAGATCAGTCTGGTGAAACTGAGAACTGCATGCTGCTGCCACCTGGCACAAAAGTTGATTTCCTATGCTAAAGCATTGCTGTCCCAAGAAATAGTTCCAATTTCATTGCACATTCACAAAATTTCTATTGAACATTGATGTATGCCAGAGTCAGATTCGGCAATCACATTCTCTAAGGAAGTAGACAAGGCCATCAGCACACTCAGAAACAGCCCCAGTGTCTTCCAGACAAATTGTGTGTGTTCCTCTGGTCGAAAGTATGTGGATGCTCGCAGGAGCTCGCTGAATAGCACACTAGTCACTAGGTGGCAACACAAGACAGCATATGTTCTGATCTGTGGCAATGCAAGAGCAGTCCACTTGTAGACAGCCAGGAGATACAATTGCATGAATTCTGAGAAATATTTGAGGGTTTTTAAAGCGTGATGTTAATGACGCCTAAAAGTATTAGCCCGGTATTACCTTCACTGCACATAAAAGTTGTGCTTCCTGACCCTTGGACATCAAAGTACAATGAAAGGTGATTGTTTTACCGACCAAACTAAATCAAAAGGACCTCATTTAAACCTGATTTCAAATCAACTTTCTTACTGACTGAAATTTCACAGTTTTCAAATTTTGACCCACTTAGAGCACATTTCCATTCATCTGTGGCATTCATCAATACATGTTCACATTCATATTTTTTGCGGAAGGCAGACAATTTGTTACTATAAATTTTATAGAGAAAGTCATTCATTTGGTTCATAAACTGATTTTCGAAAATTTTCGACATGGCAGTTAGGCAGCTGGCCTATAGTTTTCTTTTCTAAAATCCTCTTTAGATTTGAAAATTGGTAAATATTCCCCCCATTTTTAGAAACTCCCCAATTTGTTCCTGGATGTGGACATGTTAATAAGCCTTGCTATAGAATAGGCAAATTCTGAGGCTGCTGACTTTAAGAACATTGGCGCAATATTATCATAGCCAGTAGCTATCTTTTCATTCGTACATTACAAATATTAAAAATATTTTGACCAGAAACAATTGATTTTATTTTCACTATACTGCTGTGATTAGCATGTTTTTCAATAGCTTCAGCAACATGCGGGGGCTTACATCATCGAAGTTATCAGGTTCCCCCAAAATGACAATGGCAAATTAAGGCCATGGATTACTCTCCCCTATTTTTTAGAGAAACCTTGGATATTAAAAACTATCTTGACGAATTTTCCTCTAATGATAGTACACTCTTACAAAAGGTTCTTCATGGTATATATAAAGAACCCACATCCAAAAAACGTTGTTGAGGGTTCAACTGAATAGAAATGAAAAGGTTCAATACTGCTCGGAAGGCTGTATGATAGGACCCTATGCTCCCAACTTGAGAGAAAAGGATTCCATCGTGGGAGTTCAGTGCAGCTGGATAATCTAATTGTTGTTTTTTTGTTTGCAGTTGGAACCTTTTTGAAAGTTGATTGATAAACATTTTAGAGTTCCTGATAAATAAATCTATACTCGCCTATGGTTCCATATAAACCTTTTTGATAAGAGTGTATATAATCAATCCTTTTCACACCAATTCAGGTTGATTTCAATACAATGAAATAACAGCTTGGAATTGCTTTACGTTCAAGAAAATCCATATCCCATTTCACCGTTGATTTGTATATATTTTCATTTGACATTATATGATTATCTGTTATATATTTCATTGATAGTTGATATTTTCCACTGCAAAGCAACACAATCCTATTAAAGGCTTAATTAAACTCAGAATTTGCCACAGGGGAATACTGTGTTAAACTTCAGTGACCCTGAAGCCTTGTGTACCTTTTAAATATTAATCAATTTGGTTCAAAATTGATACATCACAATATAAACATTGTCAAAAAACTATGTCAAATAACGGTGAGACAACATCTTTTTCCTCTTGGCTGTGCTATAGGACACACATTACTACTTCTATTCATTTGTACATAATTTATCAGGACATGGGTTGAATTACCATTCCAGGAAATCCATTTCAGACAAGCATTTCCTTAGACAATAACGCTCTGTCCGATTCGAGCACCTTTTTGTATTTGAGCTTTCATGATTTTTTTTCTGAAATTCACTATAGGCCCCCTTAGACATGTAAAAAATAAGTGCCCCCTTGACACTTGTGTATAAATTGTTTTTTGCCAATAATAGTTTGACAGAATATTAGTGCGCCAAAACTGTGGCAGACTACCTACCATGAGAAATGGGATGAATAGTCAAATTTTGAGAAAATAATGCAGTGACCCTAGCCCATGAGCACGTAAATCTATTCATGCCATCATGGATCGTGACGTTATACACAATAATCATAACGTCACCATCTGATAGATCCAGGTCCTCAAGCGCAAGCCCATTAATGCCAGATTAAGACTACCTGACCTGGATCCACCAATGAAAACCATTTGAAAGTGTTCTTGTACATTTACCCAAAAATCAAATTCCTACCCCTAACGAAAGTAGTTTATTTTTGGTTTCGTGTGTGAATAACTTCTTAAGAATAATCTGGATTGTCGGCAGAACATCATTGGAACATTCGACACAAAATCCACTGATATTTTTTTACAGTGCAGTAATGAGATCAAAATAGGAAAATCCTAAACTGAGGTATCTGGGCCAACCCTAATTCCCCTAAATGTCGACATCTGGTTATCTCACATAGGGATAAAGCATTTAGAAATACTCAGCTTAAAATTGAGATCAAAATCAATATGATTTTGATTTAAATCCGAAATGCTGACAAAAAATTATGGGTTAATCAGCTGAGTTTTTGGCATTTATTTATGACAGGGTGCTCAGTACTGCTCACATTATAGCCCATCACTGGCACTGCACATCTCTTATTATCGTCGAAATCCAAGGATCGAACACCTGCATTCTGCGATTCCAGCTGAATTGAGTTGTAGTAGAGTACCGGTGTAATTGTGACAACTTGTCCATTTGACTTCTTTCTTCCGCACTCTTCAAGACGAGGACAGCCAACAGAAGAAGACTGACTTGGTATGCTTCAGATCTTTTGTCATAACCTGGAATTCTGTGAAACGTTTTTGTTTGGTGGTATGCATGGCAGTAAAAGACTCGTCTTCTCCAAGAAGCTCCTGAATGAGGCAACTGCAAATTAACAGCGGTTTCATCAGTGTTTCCTCTTTTTAGCTGTTTCGAATTTGGTTTCTAATCTACAAACGGGCCCTTTTCAAAATTAACGCCGAGTTCATCTGTGCTGTGTATGTATTAATGAAGACATTTTTACACATAGACATAGTCCAGGAGCCAACCCTCAATAAGATGCTTATTTCACAAGTTTTTGGCCCCCGACTGTTATATTGACAATTGTAGGCTTGTTTTGTAGCTGAGAGCCTAAAGATTACATTTTTGATGGGTGGCAAGCTCGCACCAATCGCATAACGTCACAAAGTGGGGCAGAACGTCAAGACCTCCATTTTTGGGGGAAAACCATTAAAATGTTTTTTTTTGCTGTTATTTGATTAATTCTTATCAGAACTTGACCAAATTTGGTACACGTGTTGGATTTAAAACAACTTGATGGGATTTGGGGAAAATTCCTGAAAAGTGCATTTTTTTAAATATTTTGAGTTCATAATCTATTTGCAGAATGCAATTTTTCAATGTTGGCTTAATAATGTTTTTTCCTGTTTCAAGAAAATGACAATTTTTGCACAAGGTTTGCACTCATTTTAATCCTGGCAATCTCAGCTTTCCAATGGTATGAAATTTACTGGTATCTATAGCTCTTGCAAGGAAATATTTTGTTGCCAAGCAGCCAAAGTCATTTTTTTGGTGATTTGCAGAAAAGGGTAAAAATGCTATTTTTCTCCTTTATTTTATGCTTTTTCATCAGAATTTCGTCAAATATGATAAATATTTTGAATTCAACATAAGTCTATGGGATGTGGGGGTGAAACTGAAAAAATGCATTTTTTAAACTATTTTGAGTTCATAAACTTTCTGGAAGTCAATTTTCCAACTTTGTTTGAAAAATAAAGCTGGTCAATCAGTGGTCATGCTTCCATAAAGGGTCATTCCATTTCAATTCAACAAATTTCCAAAAATCTTCCCACTCGACCCCCTCAGATTTGTCTGAAAAAAATTCTAAAATAAACCTATAATAGTTTAAAGGATGTGTGCCAAATTTTAGCTCATTATCTTAAATAGTTTTTCTTAGAAAAAATATTAAAGGAGACAAGGTTGAGACTGTTTTTGCACTAATTTTTGGAGCGTCCAATGAAAGCCACTTTTCAAATGTGAATTTCTAGAGATTCAAGAAAGTTACAATCTTTATTTTAACCCGACATCTTATCTAGAGTCATAAAGTGTATTAAAGCTATTTTTAGGAATATCCTACATTTGACATTCTTTTTAAAGGAAATAAAAATGGCCGAATCATTTGGCGCAAATTATAGATGCATCCTAACCCCAAATATGACCTTGAATCTATATTTAGATAAATAACTAATTAATTAGTCTCATTCATTCATTGTTTTGATATCCAGGCAAGTTTATAAACTAATTAAAAGTTGTACAATTCAGTCATTAGGTATTTTTATAACACTGAAACATCCAGATTTTGAAGAAGACTCACTCTTGATGACATAATATCAATAAAGTATTATTATTAGCTGATTATGTTCCTTAGATGTAAAAGGATGATAAAACAGTTAGTAGGAGAGACCGGGGCACATTGGACCATCCACAATATTTTTTATAAAACATGTTATCCAAATCTCCAATGAATTGACCTTTTGTAGTATTCTTTTAGCCGAAAAGTTACATGAGCATTGAAGGAAAAGTAAACATGTGTGGCATTTCCGGTTTCCTGATTTTCACCACAAAAAGTGATTTTTTGCAAGTCTCAATTGCTAATGTCACCCCTCCTTAAGTATGAGGGATCTAGTCAAACAAGTCTTATCAATTAAGCCCTTCTGGCTGAAATGAGACTTTGATATAATTATTATCCGGGCAAATCAAAAAAGTATTTGGATATAATCATTCTGCAATAACACACAAGTGTGTTTTATTCCATGGTCCAACATGCCCCACATGGCGATCCAACGTGCCCCGGCTCCGGGGCACATTGGACCTTTAAAAAAAATGTATTTATTTATTTTTCTCCACAACTATACAAGGCAGATCCACTTGGTTTGGCATAAAGGTAGAGTAAATGTTAAAAAGTCAGCCAGTAAATCGATTTTTCTTGATATTTAGAAAAGTTTTCGATTGAGAGCCAACAAATTAAAAAAGGGGACCATCGGGCCCTGGTCTCCCCTGCTTTTGAAGTCACATCACATTAAAACTTAGCTCACAGTGCCAATTCTAATATAACTAGCTTCAAACAACTTTCGGCTCACCTCACATCTCATCCCGTGACAAAACATTTTTTATGCACTCAAGTCAAATATAATATGTGTTTTCTGTAAAATATAAATTTCCTGTTGCAGTTATAGCAGCAGCCAACAGCAGAAACCCAGTCCAACCAGAGGGAGAGTCCGCAAATTAATTAAATACCTTATTAAAAGGAACTCTTAAAAACACCATATGTAGGAAGAAGAAAAGGAACGAAGGAAGGCCGGAACATATAGATAGATAGATAGATAGATAGATAGATAGATAGATAGATAGATAGATAGATAGATAGATAGATAGATAGATAGATAGACATATTTATATAGATAACCAATTAAACATTTATGAAAATAGATAAGCAGATCTAGTGTGAAAGTGTATATCCATACAAATAGACAAACAGACAGAGAGGTATATGTTTAATTAGATATATAGGTAGACAGATAGGTTGGTAGATCGTAGAACACTATCCTGCCCCACAAATTCCCAGAAGATGGATAATTCTCAAGCACCTCTAAAAAGTGCTAGCATGTTATTTTTACTATGTTTAAGAGTGGGTCATCTTTCCTTTAAAACATTGATGATGCATCACCGGGGCAGGCCTATCAAATCAGACTATAAGTGAAGTTAATTTTTTTTTTTAATTATAGATTTATCTAAATATAGATAGTCATATTTGGGGTAGGATGCATTGCTACTGACACCTTCACAAGAAAAGAAGTATTCAAAATGTATTAAAATAATACCGCACATCAAAAATTAATGGATATTAACATGAAAATGTCATGTTGCATACATATCTTAAGTCAGTTATTGTCTTGTCCATGTCACTCTATGCACATAAGAAATCAATATCTCACATGAGCATATAATTTTATAGCAATCCATGGATTTAACTAGTATGTATCCTTTTTTGTTTTTGCTTTATGAGAGCAGGATTGTCAAATGTGCTTGTTATTTATCAATTTATGATGTTGCCTGCCTGCCCTTTTTGCCCTTTTTAAAGTCCATTAAACAACTTAGCAAAAACATCTTGTACCATTCAAGCATTATATTTGGTTCAGCCTTGTTCAGGGCATCATAGAAGTGAAAAAATGAGAGGAAACATAGCAATATTTTATACAATAGTAAAATATAGCAAAATTTAATGTTATGTGACTGACCAAAAAAAAACATTTTGAAAATTAGTTTGGAACCATTTCTAATTCTGCTCATAATTATTAACTTGGAAAACAAAAAATGAGAAAAAAAGGCTGCTAATGTAACTTGATTTTGTCTCAGGACACTGCGGTTACATTAGCAACTTTAATATGGAAAATGTTCAGTGTTTTTGATACCAATGCCAAGTTCTGATGTAAAATTCTTAAATTTTGTTGAAAAATATGTCTTATTTACCTATATCCTTCACCAACAACACAAACAACTGGGTAGCTGTTTTTATTGCTAATGTAGGCCTAAACTGCAATTTTGCTTTGTCCATTCCATTGTGGACATTAGCAAATTTGTTGTAACATTTGCACCATGCCTCTGAGGCCAGGCATAATTGACTCTCTGCATGATCTACTGATCCAACAGAAAAAAATGCTTTGCCCACGATCTTATTCAATTGACTGACTTTGAACTCGTGTTGTAACTCTTCTGCAACCTGACATTCATGAGGTTCATTGTTGTGAACCACACTCCCATTCTGTTCCATCATATGACTGACACTATAGAAACTGAGATTTGGCTATTTTTACCCTCGGCAATGTATATTGCCGTCGGGTATTGTAGTTAGTTTGGCAAATCTTTGTCCGTCCGGCGGACGGCCGGGCGGGCGGGCGGGTGGGGCGGGCGGGCGGGCTGGCGGGCGGCGTCACACAATGTGTATTGGCCTCTGTGCCAAAACTATTACACCTATATATTTGAAATTTGACACATGAATGGGTCTTATAGTGTTAATGTGCCTTCTGGAGTTCATATTTATGTAATGACCACAGTTTTTGTAAAATATTGAAAATTCGGAAAAATTAATTTTTTTCGTTTCCGGGCCAGAACTCGGAACGGTTATACCTATGGGCATGAAAATCTACCATAACATGTATTAAATACCCTAGTTGTGCCTTTTGGGGGTCTGAATTCTCTAACTAAAATAGTTTTCAAAGAATGAACCAAAAATGTAAAAAATTGGTTTTTTTCAACCCTCTGCAATTCCCTCAATTTTGGAGTTAGACATCTGAAATTTAGAATTTAGTTGTCTAAAATATAGGTCTCTTAACTGCTTGAATCGTTTAGAGGGTCCATCTAACGAATTTTGCATAAAAACCAAAATACTGGAAAAATGTGTAATTTTTTACATTTTTCTGGAATTTTGATCTCTCACGCCAAAACAGTAATAACTATATTTTTAAAAACCAAAAGGTATTATAGTTAAACCTATCAAGAAGGAACTTTTATGGCCATTATGTAGTTGACGCAATCATTTAGGCCGACAAAACAAGTTTAAAATTCACAAAAATGTGAAAATATCCACTTTCTGGCCATTGCGTTTCTAATAAAGTCATGCCATGCTCTTGAATATGAACAAAATGAATAAACATGAATGAAATACATGGTTTTCATGCATATATCTGTTACATCATCATATATTTGAACATAAAAAGAGAAAAATTGCTAAAAACAGACCAAAACTATAGACCTTTGATTTGTCACATTTCAGTCAATTTTGGATCTTGGTTACTCAAAGTGCCATACAATGTGCCCCAAGTATAATTTTTTGTATGTAGTTTATGCAATTTTTAGGCCGACAGAAGAAGTTTAAAATTCACAAAAATGTGAAAATATCAACTTCCTGACCATTTCATTTCTAATCAAGTCATGCAATGCTCTTGAATGTAAACAATATGAATAAACATGAAAGAAACACACGATTTTCATGCATATATCTGTTATATCATTAGATTTTTGAACATGAAAAGACAAAAATTGCTAAAAATAGGCAAAAAACTGTAGACCTTTGAATTGTCACATTTCAGTCAATTTTGGATCTTGGTTACTCAAAGTGTCATTCAATGTGCCCCAAGTATACTTTTTTCATCAAATTCTTCCTCAGAATTTAGCTGGTTTAATAAGATAAATTATATATTATATATATTATATATATACAAATATGCTTTATGCACATAGTTCTGACTCAAGGGGCCTTACCATTCTGAACTTTTGACAAGAAATCTCAAAAACCCATTTTGCTAAAATTAACCTCAGTGATGTAAATTAAAGGAAAGAAATTAAATTAATGTCAGGCCTGCTTTTATTTATAATATTGCATAAAAACTAAATGTGATCAAATAATGATTGCAGAAATGATTTAACTAAATACAAGGTTATTTAGAAATTTACTTGGCATGCAACAAAACCTTAATTCTGTGAATTTCAATGTTTCATTTTATATCCAAAGATATTTAATGTTGGATAAATTTGAATTTTAATTAATAACAAATCTCACCCAAAGCATATTTAGCACCTTTAAGACAATGAGTGTCACTGCTTTGTTTGGGAACAGGGTGCAGCTTCTGTTGAATGGACATTATGTAACATGATGTCACTAATCCTCTCCAATGGCCAAACCCAAGAACAAAGGGGAGGGTACAGAAGCAGTTGAATAGCACCCCTATATTTCTAACAAAATTCCCTTTTTTCTTAGAAATATGTTCAAACTGCATTGATAGCTTTGGTTTCTTTATCTTAAACATTATAATGAAATTTCCAATTTAGATCAGAAATATAGGCCAAGTAGAAGTTGAGATGTGACTTTTTATATCCCATACAGGCTTTTTTTTGCCTTTTCAGCTATTGTTATACTTATACAGCCGAGTTTGGACTGCATTTAACCTTTTTGGTGATAAGTAGTAAATGTATTAGTCTTATTAAAAAGTATCTGTAGGCCACACATTGTTTTAGTTTAATATTTAAAATAGATAGATTGGATAGATAGACAACCTAACTATTATAAAATTATCTGTTTTTAGGCAGGCCTTTATTCTATTCATAATTTATGATAAGATGGATAGGTAGATAGATAGATAGATAGATAGATAGATAGATAGATAGATAGATAGATAGATAGATAAATAGATAGATAGATAGATAGATAGATAGATAGATAGATAGATAGATAGATAGATAGATAGATAGATGGATAAGGTGTTTTAGATTAAAGGTGTTTAAATGACTGAAGATTGCTTGACTGATTGGACTGATTGAATGAATGAATGATGAATTAATTGTTTGACTGATAGATCCACTGTGAATTTATCCCAGCAAATAGATTTTCATGTTGCACTATTGATTAGTTGTTAGATAGATAGATAGATAGATAGATAGATAGATAGATAGATAGATAGATACATACATACATACATACATACATACATACATAGATACATAGATACATAGATAGATACATAGATACATAGATACATAGATAGATATTTTATATATAGATAGATAGATAGTTAGATATTGATTGATTGATTGATCATCTATAATTAAGTAATCTAATACATCCAGAGAATCATGGATGGACGGATGATTGGGCTTTACCTCCTGTATTTATGCACTTCGTAGGCTAATTAGGACAGGAGGAGGACATAGCAATGAGGTGACCCTTTTATTTCATTGCAACATCTCTTTTCAGTACCTTGAATCTGTTGAATGCTAGGGCTGGGAATTTGTCAAAATTAAATACAATAAAACATCATATAAAATAGAGAAATTGACATTTCATTCATCTAAAAACACTTTCCGTCAGCCAGAAAGAGTAAGGAAGCTTGAGAGACCATTATGATTATACAAACATTCTTGATACATTGATTGCATCTAGAAATAGTTAAGAATATATCTGTAGGGGGGCATTGATATATATGTTCATGAACCTATGAGCTAAAACCCAATGAAAATTGTAACAATTTTGGCCCAGCTCTCCCCATCAAGTTGGAGACTTGGGCCATACAAAGGGAGACTGGGCATCTAAATATGACTGGTTTGGTAAAACTGTACTTGAGGGTCATAATCTATCGCCGATATGTCAATTGATTTCACCGGCTTCAGAATAGCCTGCTGAATAGCCGAGGGTATGCTGCTGCGCAGCCTATGTTTTTTTTGTCCTGCCAGCCATGCTCATGAAAAATGTCTTAGCAACACAAAATTTCCATTGTGTTATTGATTTTTGAATTTGCATCTATGCATAAGTTGCATAATACAAGGTAAATTATAGGCCTAACATTTTCAATATCAAATGCCAGCATGGTGATTTTTATTGCTGAATTTGATAGATAAATAACAATTCTGAAAGCTCTAATCCGTCTTTCTGGATATAGGAAGACAAAATGGGGATTTTCATGTATACATAATGTATAAGCCAGATGGGCTTTCAAAGCATGTTATACATTTTCTCATACATTTTCTTGGATTCTATAAAGAAAAATTTTAAATAGCAGGAATATTTTGGAAACTGCAATCGCTCGGATTCCAGAAGATGCTGGAGAAATTGAGCAGAACACTGTGCCGTGCACTTCACGTGGATAGAAGTCACAGACTAATGACAAAATAATGACAACGACTAAGTGCAAAGCCCTTACGTCAAATTTAAAAAACGCATGTAAAAACATTTTTATTTATTTAACCTATACACTGGTGGTTTGCCTATATGAGACGTGGCAGTTACATGAAAAAGAAGAAGAAGTTGATTCAAAGTTTGTCACGATAGAATATTGGAATGGCCATAGAACAGACAGGAAAATTTTATAAAAATGGATCATCCAATTGTCTTCTGACACAGATTCAATTTTTAAGATTAGTGGAAAGTTATATTGCAGCATTATGTCATATTCCCACTACATGGCGAATAACCTGTACTTGTTATATAACATATCAAACGAACATAATGCAACCATATCCTGTTCTTAATCCTGAGTTGGAGCAATATTTTACCTTAGAGGATTACCAAGCAGTTAGGCTTTTGTAAGTATGTGCTTATACTGTAAAAAAAATAATAAAACATAGGCTGCGTAGCAGCAAACCTTCAGCGTATAACACATTTAGAAGATTGGTGTGTGTACTAAATTCCATAAGGTAGTAGTGGCCGAGTCTTGGCCTGAAATTATCTCTATTCGCCCGCTGCCCTGCCTTCTGCCCATCCAAAAAATACATTTGTTAATATTTTTCTAAACTTTTTTCAAAAAGTGTTAAATACATATCAAAAAGCACTGCTACATGGCATTGGTGATATGCGTATAAAATTTGATTCCTGTATATATATGCAATAGTGGCCAAGTTTTGGCTTAGATATGAAAATAGTTATGTTTCATTTTTTACTCCATATTGCACAAACTACAGCATATCTATCAGTCAGACCATGAAAAGGCATAACTGCGCCATATAAGCCATATGTACGCCAAACTTTATCCATGTATATGCAATATAGTGACCACATCTTATCCTGAAAAAAAAAATTATATATTAAGATATGGAATACTGTGCTGCCTGTGTTCCACTTACTTATCAAAGATTTTGACCCATACCTAACTCCAACTACAGCACAGAAATTTGACTGCCATTGTTATCCCAAATGCCTAACGTATCGGCCTTTATGACCCAATACACTGTATGTCTTCCTCTCAGCGGATGAGAAAGCATGCCTCCACAAGCAATTTTGCTGAGGATGTTTAGCATTGATGCAATGGCACCATTTCAAGTGTTTCACTTATTTTCAGGCGTCACTGTATCTATCAATGGCTCAACTAGACCATAAAGGCCATATCTGCACCAATTTTAACTATGCACATGCAATAGGGGAGAGCGGGGCACAGTGAGACACTTGTTTTATTTTCAAGTGTTCCAAAATGTTGGCAGTAACGAGTGAAATGAGATCAGGTCCACATTATAGGTAATGACGTTGGGCATATTGTCCAGTAGTTTCAGGTTCCTACCTTTTACAGGTTTGGAGAATTTTTGAGTTACGTCCATGCTCGTTAAGTGTCTCACTGTGCCCTGTGAGCAGGCGGGGCACAGTGAGACAGGGCATCTGCTGCCATAACCACTGATCCTCGGGACCTGCGGAATTGTTCTATCAATTGTTGCAACAGAAACTACTGTACTCTTATAAAAGCAGCTGGCTAGGCGATTTTTTAGGTCAGTTTTTGAGCATGTTTCGAAACTTCATCGCACAGGACACATGCACGACTTATTTAACCTGCCGCACCTGTTACATACTAATCAACATGCTTTCTGATGCTTCTCTTTGGATATGACTCAGTAAAATCAGTAGTTTATTGCAGGCATTTTGTTTTAATAGTGAATTGTAAGCTAATCCTTACATTCAGGTCGTTTTGAGTGTATTTTATGATGTCTCACTGTGCCCCACCTGCAACCGTCTCCCTGTGCCCCAAGCAGCCTCTTTATAAAATTTTTGAATTCTGCGGACAGGATGCCTGTATTGTGGTTCATCATCTCACTAAACTAAGACAATAATCAAGGTTTGAATTCCTGGCAATTGAATTGCATTATACCATTTTTCTTGGGAATTATAACAAAAAGTCGTTTAGCAAAATTATTTACTTTTACTGGCTAAAAACCAAAATATTGAAATTTCACTCTCGATATGCTGTGTAGGCATTCCGGATATAGGTCAGATTCTCACTTACTTACTTTTTGTACTATGCAAAAGAGGGTTGATCTGAAAACAGTACCAGCTAGGCGCTACAAGCTTTGTCTCACTGTGCCTGCCGTCTCACAGTGCCCCGCTCTCCCCTAGTGGCTGAGTGTTGGCCCGGAAATGATAAAAAACATTTTTTTATGTTTTCTTTTATTATTTCAAAAAGTATAGAATATCCATTAATAAGACAATCAAGGGCACACCTAGTCTATACATGCTATATGTGTACCAAATTTCCTTGTGCTTATACTTCGCTGATGGTATAAATAACCATTAAACATAAACCATAATCATATGCACATTCAAGTGCCGTGTCTCTCTGTATCCCATCAATCTTGTCACATCACGCTGTAAACAATGAAAGATTAGTTCTCTTCAATTCACAGTAAACAAGGAAACAGGAGCTTTATCGTACAAATGTGAGTTTATTTAAATACACTTTGGTAATTAATTAGTCATTTTTTACAATGTAAAGAGTCTAGTTCATAGGTTCTACTGATGGGGCATAAAACACAAACAAACTCACTCTACTGAATCAGATTTGTTTTTCAATTAAAAGTGACCATACCATTTGAAAGTTTGAGAAAACATTTTTACCTTCATTTGGGTAAAATGGTGTCTGTCTGCCGGGTTGGCTGGCGTTCGGGTGGCGGGCGGATAGATCGTTTGTGGGCCATTTCTCAGCCCATATTGTATGTAAATTAATGAAATTTGGTACACATATAGCCTATATAGTCTATTTGTGCCTTTGATGGTCTGATTGATGGATGTTTAGTACTTTTTGAAATAATTAGAAAAAATATATGGAATTTTTTTTTTCGTTTCTGGGCTGGGACTCAGCCACTATTGCATATACATTGATGAAATTTGGTACACATATAGCCTATATGGTCTCGTTGTTCCTTTTGATTTGATTTTATTTAGAAAATATTTTACAAGCATTTTACAGCATTGAGATGCTGTTTTTCAGCAAAGCCCTTAAAAACGATAAAATCACAAATACATAACAATGAAATGACAATCATTCCAGTGGCGTCCCTATGGGGGGGGCACGGGGGGGCACGTGCCCCCCATATATTGGACCTGTGCCCCCCCAGGTGCCCCCCATATGAACTTTCCAACAGTGGCTAAAATATACAGTTAGTATAGTGGGTGCCCCTCCAAAGAATCGCGTGCCCCCCCAGGTGCCCCCCCGTTCGAGACACCCCAGTTACGCCACTGAATCATTCTGAGATAAAAACACAAGACACGCAAAATTCTACTAAAGCAACATATAAACAACAGAGAAAAACTGATAAAAATTAATCATTCAAGGACAATAAAACTTTAACAACAATAATGAAAATCACAATCTTCGATCTTTGATATGGCACTTTAAAAGTCTTTTGAATTGATTAATATTAATACAGTCATTTATAGGTGCTGGTAAATTATTCCAGCTTATTGCTCCTCTGTAAAATAACATTGTCTTGTGAAATTCATTATCAGGTAACTGAAGGTGTAGGTTCATTGGATGCTTCCTAGTTTGTACATTATTAATATCATCTTCCATAATTACATTGTTAATCAAATAGTCAGGAGCTAGTCCATGTATAGCTTTAAAAATGAGAAGGGTTTGGAAATAGTAGAATCGTTCTCTGACAATCATCCATCCTAATTGATGAACAAGTTGCAAACCTTTAATATAATTTACATAGTCAAAATTGTTCTCAATAATTCTTGCTGTATAATTTTGTAGTCGTTGTATTTCATCAATGTTTGTTTGGCTAGTACACCCCCAAACTGATATTGCATAATCTATAGTTGGTTGGATCATTGAGTTGTAAACTTTAAGCATTACTTCTTTTGGAACTGTTTTACTAAGTCTAGATAACTTTGAAATCTTAAAGCATAATTTTTTGCATAGCTTGCTAATGTAGACGTCCCATGTCAGAGTTTCTTCTAGTTCCAATCCCAAGTAATTCACTGAATTAACAAGAGCAATTTCACGATCATCAACCATAATTTTAAAATTTTCATTTAAAGACTTTCTTTTTGACCTTACAACCATGGAACAAGACTTTTCAGCATTAATCACAATATTATTTGGCTTATACCATTCAACAACCATTTCAAATAGCTTTGCAACATGACCTATTGAAATTGGCCTGTAATTGCTTTTTTCTGAAATCTCCCCCTTTCCTTTAAAAACTGGGGTGATCCTTGCTCTTTTCCAGTCGCTAACTACAACTGAAGTCTGTAACGAAGCAGGAGATATAATTTCCGAGCTAATATTAAGCAGTTAACAGTCAATACCAAGGTCAGATTGATGTATATTCTATGTTTTTTAAATATTGAGAAAAATGAAATATACTTTTTTTCGGTTATTGGCCGAAGACTCACCACCCATTGCATTTACTTCAATGAAATTGTGTACATATATAGCCTATATCGTCTACATGATAAAACTGTGATTCAGACAATTCCGTTGTACACTCTAAAAAATGCTGGGACAAAATTGGTTTTTTAGATTCAAAATGGTTTTTTGAAAAACCAAATTTCAATGCAAAACCAAATTGGATTTAAAAAAAAATCCATGTTTTTTTTTTGCATTGAAATTTGGTTTTTCAAAAAACCATTTTGAATCTAAAAAACCAATTTTGTCTGAAATTGTTTAGATTGTAAAGAGCCTGTTTTTCTGTCACCTATGCTCCCCACAATAGAACACCACATTCACTGTTGTGAAGTTCTTCGCTGAAGGTTTGCTGCTTTGCAGCCTATGTTTTCATGCCTTGAGCAGGTTTGGGTATTGCGAAAATTATATTTACCATTTTTTCGTTTTGAAATAATATTTTTCTAACAAAATGCTCTACTTTTTAAAATTTAATGACACACGTTTTAAAGCTCATAAATTATTAACTTGAAAGGAAAAAAAATGTTTTGATCATGGGGCATTTGTCAAACCAATTCATGCATTTCAAAAATATAAAAATTTCCCATAAACTCATCAAAAGCTTGCTTTTTGTTTCAGTAAGCATGGCATATTTTGTGAATAAGCTGATTAACTAAGCATTGGCAGACAATCTATATATTATGATTATAATTGCATTTATCATTACAATTACTGCTAAAAAAGGCATAAAATGGAATCATAATGAGGCTTCCCCCCGAATGGTTAGTGGCAAGGAACAATAATTTATTTCATTAGCATAGTACATTAGCTTATGTCCCTGGAAAGGGACAGTATCCTCGAGAATACAAATGTCATTGTGACCTGGCTGGGAAAACCATGTGGCACACCTGCAGATTGCACGCCTGAAAGATCTAATAGCATGTATACAGCTCAATCCGCCTTCTCATGCTTTGGTGTCGAGCCCATGTCAAACTCCTTTTCAGATCTGTCAGCTCTTACCACTGCTTCTGTATTTACAGTCCGTCACTTTGAAATAGAACAAGAGTGGACTGTTGCACTGTGAAAATGGCACTTCATGTGTCATCATGCTGATCATCAATGATTTGTCATGATCACACCCAATACTTTCAATGTCAATTTGATTTAAGGAGTCTTATCCTACCTGTTGGTGACAGCCAAACAAAAGGATTATGCATCTGATTTTCACTCTGAAATCAATTATGACAAGTCAAATTAATGGACTTCTCTTGATCGTGACTAATCAAACGGCCTCTTATATGTTTCCCATGTTGAAAGTAGAGAAGATGACACTTCATCGGTTATCATGAGTCACAAAGTGCATTTTTTACAGCGAACAGGTCTTCATTTTTCTATATCAAAGTGAGAGACTGTAACTCCTTTATTTACATAGGCAAAATTGGTCCAATAGCGTGTGCTAAAAACAAAACACAATGTCCCTTTAAAAAGTTTAGGATTTTCGAAATGAAGCCCGAAAATTAAAAGTGCACGATTGTAATTTGTAGAGGAAGGTCTGGAGAGATTCTAAGACAAAAACGAAAAAATTCTATAAGAAAAAAATTGAGTAATGTCAATTTCAGGATTTTAGTTTATCACAAACTCATTTCCATGCTGAAATTGGGGTATACAAAGTCAATAAATCGGGTAGGGGTAACTTAATGAGGTAGACAGTAATGAGAAAACTTTAGGCGGAACTGGGGCACAGTGAATCGGATAAGTTTATTTTAGCTAGATCACAAAATATATATATCATATAATGGCATTATCCTACTTTAGCCCCCTTGAGGGTTTAAACATTTTAGAGGTATTTCCATAGATATTGATCAACAAAAACTGAAACTGAAAAATATCTCAAATATATTTCCAGTCTGTATATCACAGAATAAATACTGTAAAAGTGTGAAGGGAGATTATTACCAAGAATACTGACAGTTATATGGTTCTTGAAACATTCAAACTAAAGTGTGATATATTGCAAAATACTGTCTTATATATACTCCCACTTTAGCCCCCTTTCCCATTGACTGTACCATTGAAAAGGGGCTAATGTAGGAGTATATATAGACACTAGGATATAGCAAAAACTGTCTTATTATATTCCTGCTTTAGCCCCCTTTTCCATTGACAGTACCATTGAAAAGGGGGCTAAAGCAGGAGTATATATAAACAGTTGGATATAGCAAAAACTGTCTTATTATACTCCTAAGCATCATTGTGTTTATACAAAAGATGGCGTTTATACAGTCAATGTAACAAAGAAACCCTTGTCTCTTTCTAAAAAAAAATACTGTCTTATATATACTCCTGCTTTAGCCCCCTTTTCCATTGACAGTACCATTGAAAAGGGGGCTAAAGCAGGAGTATATATATAAGACAGTATTTTGCTACATTTTGGTGGTATTTCTACTGTATAAGCATCATTGTGTTTATACAAAAGATGGCGTTTATACAGTCAATGTAACAAAGAAACACTTGTCTCTTTCTAAAAAAAAACTGTCTTATATGCTTTAGCCCCCTTTTCCATTGACTGCACCATTGGAAAGGGGCTAAAGCAGGAATATATATCAGACAGTATTTTATATATCCTACTGTCTTATATATACTCCAGCTTTAGCCCCCTTTTTAATGGTACTGTCAATGGAAAAGGGGGCAAAGGCAGGAGTATAATAAGACAGTATTTTGATAAATAGTTAGACAATTATTAATTTCTTTGTTACATTGACTGTATAAGCATCATCTTGTGTATAAACGTAATGACGCTTATAAAGTAAAAATTACCACCACTAGTTCCCATGAAAAAAGGGCCTAAATGTTTAGACCCCTGAGGGGATTATGTAGGATAATGCCCATATAATTTCCTTTCAGAAATACATATGTATCAAGATATTGTATTATATTGTTAACATTTGCCAATTTTTAGAATATTCCCTATACAAAATACCCCATATGCAGGAATGAATAGCAATTTAAAGCCATTTAATATATATATGGCATAAATTGTAATGGATGTAATCATTAATTTAGGCTGTTATCAGTACTTCTGCAATAGGATGTTAGTCATTATGGTCATTACTACAGGAACATAGCGATTCACTGTGCCCGATTCACTGTTCCCCCTCAAGGATACTCCTCACCTAAATCACCATATTTCACCAATTTAAACCATGCATGCGAACCCGTTTCACAGGTATGTGTAATGGATTTTGAAAAATTGTGTTTTGGGTCAATACATAAACTATACAATCTCATCCATAATCATTAAATTTGACGTCATTCACGCACCATAATCTCAAACAATGCATTTCCTAGTGGTATGCTTTTTAGGTTCATATATGACAGCAGAATATGGATGGGAAGTGAGTCTTGATGATACACGTGCAACCGAATAAAATTTCCTAATCTCACGCACTCCTTTTGTCAAACATTCCACAATTGACATGACTGCCTTATAGCAGTAATGATGAACCCATTTGCATCCGGGGGAGAAAAGCATTGGCTTCAGGAGGACATGCGTTGTTCCCCAGTGCCATGACTGGGGTTTGAACCCGCAACCAAGCCCGTAACAGTCGAATGCCTTGTCCACTAGGCCACAACACCCACAATCTGAAAACCGAGACTTATGCTATTTTTTAGAAAGAGCACATGGTAAGGCGAGCTGAGGAGCCTAAAGTCATCTCACGCTGTATATGATTGCTTGAAAAAAAAATTATTGAACTGCACTCTACAGTGTGTGTCAGGGTTTTCATTTATAATTTCCAGTGTGAAATTTATGATGAACTGTATTAAAACATAAAGTAAATGATCAATAACTCCATGTCAGAATGTTTGCAAGTGTAATGTCATTAGTACACGTCACTGAAAATACAGCAAAAGATTAGCGGAAAAAGCGTGTGTTGTGATTTTTTCTGAATTCACATTGTCAATTTTGCCTTTGTTTTCAGCCATCATTCCTGGTTCAAGATGGCAAACAACACACTTTCTGCTGCCTTAATGGATGCCATGGTCAACTCAACAATCATTCCGGATTTGTGCAATTTTTCTGACTGCTCTTCAAATGAGACTGCTAAACCATACTGGTATGCTCCTTTGGAAAAGGCCCACAGAATCACAATCACTTCGACTTTGGTATTTTCTATGTTTGCCATGGGATGTGCTGTTGAGGTAATTATTATCATTATGAAAACTATCATAACTATACAGGTAGGAGATAAATGTTTATACTACTGTAGGCCTGTAAAAATTAACTACTATCAACCAATATTAACAACAACAAAAAGTATATAGGTGGCCTAAAAGTTTTCTTGAAAAACAAAGTGCTGGCACTTCCAATATTACTAGTTCATATGCCCTGCAGGCCTGCCTTAGTTTGGAACGAAACAATTTTAAAAGGACTGTATTCCAAACGTAGTTCTTGGGAACATCTCAAGGCAAAATAAAAGAAATGTCTTGGATATTTTTCAGGTACACCAAGTTATAGATTTTTCTTTTTTCATCAGAATTTGACTTTTTATGTTTTTTCGATTTAAACCTAGTTTAGTTAGAGGTTATTGTAAGATAAAAAAAGTATTCATGATTTTCAATAGTTCTTGAGCATGAATTCTACAACATATGGGCCTAGTCATAAACACTTCCTGCTTTACCAAACCATCAAAGTGACACATGTGTTGTGTTTTATATCCCGTAATTGCGAGTGAACACCATGGAAAAACCATTGTGTTCACACCATTGAGTTCATCCTTCTGAACTCAATGAAATAAATTATCTGACCTTGTTATGGGCTGCGATTGTTTATGTCATGACGTCACAATGGGCAGTTGGTGACGTGACAACAAACTGCTGCTCCCAACTTGGGAGGATTTGAAGGTATCAGACTAAAATTAAAAATTTTAGTAATTTTTGAAACCACTGATAAAATCATTGCGGGATATAAATAAAAACCCCATAACAGCATGTCTCGGTGGTCCAACGTCGCCCAGCGTCAGTCCGACGTCGGCAGCATCGGACCAGCTTCGGGCCGACGTTGGACCGCCGAGGCATGCTGATAGGGCATGATGTTCATAGCTGTGAACTACACTGTCATGGGGTTTTATTATATTACACAATAACTAAGACAAAAATTATATAAAAGTAACTGTACAATTGTATACAAATAAAAAATGAATTTAGCAATGGAGCCCTAGGACTGCTTGACATCTATTAGCCTTTATCATACACTGCTCAAAAAATTAAAGGAACAGCTTTTTCGAGTAAATTTTTAGGAACTTGGCAAGATGCAAATTAATGACAATGCAAAGTTGAACTTCTTTATCGTTTTGAAGGGTTTATCAAATCACAGTGGATTGGATTGAATGAATATTGTCTGTACAGGGACCCTGAAAACTTGATGACCCCCAAAACTGATGTAAAAAACCATAATTATGACCAAATCCAAAATTTTGTTCAATTGACTGTCTACCACAGCCAAATGTTTATCGACTGTGTTAGGCCTAGATGAGCATGAACACACTCTTTGAATGAGATTGCAATGCTTTTGATGAACCTGCGGGTGGTCAATTGGGGTATCCTGGGCAAATCTCAAATTTGGTTTTGTTCACATTCCTGTTTGGTCCATGGAGGCTGTGGCTTCCAGGAAACACATTGTGAAGGATGTCTTACACATGTTCTATGGAATTTAGGCCTGATGATCTTTCTGGATAGTCCATCACTGCAGTACCTTCCAATTTAAGGTGAGCCATGGTCACCCAAGCAGGTTGCAGAGGTGCATTTTCCTGCATGAGCATAAAATTCTCTTCAACTGACCCAGCATAGGCTTCAGTGTGATTTTCACAAGTCTATTGCTGCACATCATACCATTGATTTGTCCTGTATGCACCCCATACAGTCTATGAACTCCTGTATTGACAAGCCATCCCTGACCATCCAAAAACCTCCCAAAAAACTTTATGTTTGAACATGTCACACTCAGAAAAGATGGGTTTCTTCTGACACAGACATGATGCACACATGTCAAAGATCAGACCTGCTTGCACATGCAGACAATAAAGGTCACTGCTAACACAACTGCTAAAACAGGGGATCCCTGTTGAGCTCCAAAAATGCTGTATGGTTATGTGGGGCATTTGGAAGGGCACAAACACACTTTCTGCATCTCAAATGTTCTTCATGTAGTTGATTCCTAGCTTTTTGGTCCATGATTACTACATTTATGACATCATCAGAGTCACTTTTCAGTTGCATGATGGGGCCAATGCTGAAGTTGCTGCGTAGTAGATTGCGCCAATGCTGAAGTTGCTGCGTAGTAGACTGCAGTGCCTGCCCTTTCCAGGTCTTCTGGCATACAGTCAAGTGTACCTGTGCCTCAGCCTGAGCAAAGAGACCACATTTGGCGACACACCAAACCTTTAGCCTATCTTCTCATTTCAGTACCTTTCTTTGGGTGTTACCCATCCCTGACAACCTCAATTTGAGACAAAACCTGTGGGGCTTACTTTGCCCTGGCGTGCAATTGTCAGACAAACTGGATGATTGAACAATTTTTTCATCCTTTGTTTGAAAATGCTTTTTTTAGACTGGCAAATTTAACAAAAATCACTTTGTTTTTTGGGGTCACCAGCACCCAGAACTATTGCTCCTGAGAAAGCAATTGTCAACCAATATTGCACTGACAACTGAATTGGCCAGTCAAATGAACAGGCAAAAGAAACATGTCTATATCATTTAGTTACAGATTGCCCAGTTTCACAAAAATGGCCTGAAAGAGGTGTTACTTTAATTTTTTTAAGTAGTGTATATACATGTTTATGAGCACATTTTCTGTATGATTCATACGTGGTGGCCAGGTGGGTTCTCATAGTTATTGTGAATGCTCTGTTCGGTAAAAAAAAAATCATCATAGGATGGACCATCTGACAAGTGTCATCTGACGGAAAATGTTAATACTCAATTTCAAAAGATTGAGATATATTCTTAAATATTCTTCTATAGCGAATGAGGTCTAAAATTGAATTATTTGGGCAATAGGTATCAGGACCATTCCACAGACATATTACTGTTTCGGTGACTAGGCCTATAGATGACTGTTTTTCAGAATTGCTAAAATGCATGATTTAATCAGTATACCTTCTGGTCTACATCATGCAATGGTCGTCATGATTAATTTCTCAAGTTTACTAAAGTAAAAATTTTAAAACATACTTTCGTATATTATATAGATAGTGGATGGTGAGGAAACCAATATTGAGTTATATTCTGCATCAAAATTTTAAGGCCAATCATGTAGTAGGAGATCAGTCACATGACAAGCCAATAAATAATGATATTGGTGTCTTCAAAGTGTTATTGGTGTGTGGAGAGTGATATTGGAGTGCCCCTATCCTCTTAGCAGCAACAATGCACTTAATTGCCTATTACTTAAGGGAAGGCCTGGGTGGGAGGAAATCTAACTTCTTGAAATGTCAATCTATCATTTTTTAAATATGCTCATTGTAAATAATGGGAAAAATTAAGTATATTTCATATAAAAAAATTAAATATCTTTAGAAAAACCAGTATTTTACAAATATGTACAAGTCAGAAATCTATATTACCTGCTAAGGCCAATAAAATGCAATATTGGTCGACTCAACATCTACTATTTGTTATATTCTACACCAACATTTTCAGACATATACATGTTTGTATTTTTTTTTTAAGTTTTAAAAAAGAGAGGTTTTAATGTGAAGTAAATAAGCAGACTTAAATCAGTAGGTTTACCAGTAGAAACTTCCTGAGCTTCAACAATGCATGAATGGCATACACACTGTGTGGAGCCACGGGAACTATGTGGCATTGATAACAGTGGCGAAAACTGAAGTAGAACAGTGATAGGCAAGCAGTTTTAGAAGTCAATTGACCTGAGGAGTAAGATTTTAGCCTACAACAGGCTGTGACCTCAGATGACCCCTAAGTCAAGATCTGCCTTAATTCCAGCATCCGAGCTCTTTACCAAATTTGTGACAACGGTTGAACCTGCCCAGAGTATGTAACAACCTGCCCCGAAAATGTGACAACCTGGACTGAATGCTGAGTTCTAAAAAATGTGGAAGATATATTATGAGGTTATACCATGGGTGGAGGCAGTATATCCCTGGTATAGTCACCCAAGATCCAGTATATCCCGAGACCCGAAGGGTCGAGGGATATACGGGGTCGAGGGTGACTATACCAGGGATATACTGCCGCAACCTATGGTATAACCTTTTTATCCCATGTCTTTTTTTAAAATACATTTATTTTATATCAATATAAAACAGCTTGAAACACTTAATGTGAATGCAGTTGTGCTACAAAAAAATCAATAATCTTAATTGGTTGTACTTAATTGCCTTAAATCATAACAATCAAAAAAGATGCTGGCTTGTTATGTTAATAAGCATGGTATACAGAGGGTCATGTACAACGTCTTTTTGTTGATTGTGGTATGCAAATGAGGCACTGCTGTTTTCTGATTTGCCAGTTTCAGTATATCCCTGTCATCTAATGAATAAATTAGTATAGCCCTCTTAGCTAATTTATTGAAGAGCCCTGATTGGGTGTACTGATATTTGTCCCTCTCGATACACACATATTTCCCTCTCTTATTTGGTATTTACCAGGGAAAACCTCAGTATCAGGAGAAAAGTTTGCTAGACATGGGATATATATATATATATATTCACCAGATAGATTTAAGTCACACCCCTTCGGCCATTCATGTAGAATTGCAGAGCTCCTGCATGCTTTAAATGGAAATAGTGGCATTTTTACGTTCTACAGAGTGTAACAACCTGCCTCTGTGACAACCAGCCCTGGTCACCTATCATTATGCAATATACCAGTGATGGTAAAAACCAGCAATATTTTGTGACATTTTTCAATTTTCAATAAATGAATAAATAAAAATTTATACAGTTGTAATGTTTCTCAGGTTTCAGTGGTCCTGCATTATTTGAAGCGGCCATGGCCAGTCCTGGTGGGCATCTTCAGCCAGTTTGGCATCCTCCCTTGCCTGGCTTTTGGCCTGGTTAATGCCATTGGAATGGATCATCTATTTTCTCTTGGTTGCATCATAGTTTCCTGTTCGCCGGGTGGTGGATCATCCAACATGTACACCTATTGGGTTGATGGAAATGTGTCACTAAGGTACGGCTGACAGTTATAATTTAGAAGCATAAATCTTGAACCATGAAATAGCTGAAAGATAGGAAGTAGACAATAAGCGGGTAACTGTTAGATATCCAGGGAGGCTGGGCCTTTTTTAATAAACAATTTTTGAGAGTTTCGGTAAAATGAATAAGTAATTTGAGGGCAGTCTTGAAATAAATAATCACCATCCAGTTTATTTCTTGACACTGCATTGAGTAAATTGTTGTGTTAAATGGAACCGACTGACAATAATTGGAGGATGTTGAATATATAATATTCACAAAGTCACTGAACACTATATTCTGACAGGGAGCATGCAGAGACTTATTCTGTTCAATTTTATTTCTTTATGACAATATTTTTGTTTGCATTTTGTAAATAACATTCAGTTCTGTGCTCGATGCATCGAGACTAAAATTGCTAGATCTGATGTGCAATGCGTATGGGCAGGACAATAACGGAAATGATAAATATCTTTATTGTGCAATCCTTGCCATTTCATCATATATGGTGTACAAAAAATAAAATAAAATCACTTAGCGAAACACATGAAAAAAAAAGAAAAGTTTATTTCCATCTGTAGCAAGGCTACTGTGATGTTGAAATTGCGATAATAAAATTTGTCGCTTTTAAAACCACACAAAAAATTGTTTGTCAACACCTTGCAAAAGAAGTTCATCCCCCCCAACTATCATCTGGTTGGCGCCATATAAGAAGAGTTCAGGCGTCCTTTTTAACTGCGCAAGCATTTCTATGATCAACTTCAAACAAGCCGGTCAAATGGCACCTCAAAGTTAATAGGGGTTCCATACACCAAACAACTCAATACAACATTTCCCTGTTACAGCATTGTTATGACAACCATCTCAACCACATTGGCCTTTGTGTTGATGCCATTGAACATCTTCATCTACACAAGACTGTGGGCTGAAGAACTCGCGGAATCTGCTATTTCGGGGTCTCCTTTTTCTGTTGTGCCTTATGAGAAGATCTTCACTGCTCTGGCGTGTGCATTGGGACCCGTTATCCTCGGAGTTCTTGTCCGAAGATGGAACCTAAAAGTGGCCAATGCATTTGCTAAGGTGATGTAACATATAGGGGATTTTTAATACATGTCATACATACAAATCTATAATTCTATTTTTTACAGATCTGTATGTATCATCGACAAAATCTGATTTCGACATGACGGTGTGTGGTCAACCAGGCAACTGCCACCAGGCGACACTATGGCTGTCACATGAATCAGATGAAATTTTAAGTTTGTTGCCTGGATTTGAGAATGTGTGTCACCTAGTTGGTATGTCAGGTAAAATATCTGTCACCGAGTCGGTACTTCTTGTTGCCTGGCTGGTCAAAATATGTCACCTGGCTCAAATCCGAGTCGAAATAGATATTTGTATCTTTGTATCTTGTATCTTGTATTCTGGTAGTAGTGTGTCGCCTGGATGTTTGTTGCCCAGTTGGTAGTGATGCTGCCTGGTTGTCTGTTGCATGCTTCACTGGTAATCCGATATGACAGCTAAAATGCACTTCAGCGCCCCCAGGTGTACATCTCAAATCTTGTTGAATTTGACTGTTGTGGATGGTAACCTGTTTCTTGTTTAAAATCAAAATTTGTTTAACCTGTTGCTCATCAAGATTATGTTCATTTCTATCAAAGCTTATGATGTTTGTATCGCCTGTTGTGCATCCAATGATTAATTATATAAGTGACTGAAATGTTGTCTTTATGCTTCCAGATTGGTTCATTGGTCAGTATCCTGATGATCTGGATTTTCATAGCCATGCAAGTCTGGCTTTATGAATGGCACAAGACCACCATGTGGCAGTTGTGGGTGGCAAGCATCACACTACCAGCCGTGGGATTCTCGTGTGGCTTTGTCATGTCAAAAATATTCTGCCAACCGAAACCGGTTCCCCGCACCGTGGCTTTTGAAACAGGCTGTCAGAACATGGCCGTGGCTCTGTCCGTCATCGCACGATCATTTCCCAATGACATCGTCAAGAAAGTGATCATTTTCCCCATTCTGTATGGGGTGTTCACACAAGTGGTGGCCATCATCCCTATTGTCATCTATCAAATCTACAAGTTTATTTTTCCCGTTGATGAAAAGGAATTGGCCCGTATTGAGTCAATCAGATCTGCCGCTGGGGAAACAAAATCACTTGAAGCCAAGGAGGTATGTTGATACTTAGACATAGAAGAATGTGTAATGATAATATTATGTTTAATATATACTTTTTTTAATAAACTGCTGATATAAATGTGCTCCTTAATTATAAATTCAATACTTTTATTCAATAGAGTAAGATTATCAGATGAGGCATTATTGTTAAATTATATAGTATCATTAGATGAAATAATTATATATATAATGGAGACCATATGTAGATGTCTCTTACAATCTGATATTGAGATATGTTTGTATTTTATCACAGAATGTCTGAATTTGTCAGGAAAAACAAGCAACAAATGAAGAAATCGGACAACCACAATTATTTGGATTCTCTGGAGAATACCATACATGACTTTGACATTTATATTACAGTTATTACCATACATATTTACTACATTCAGGATTTTATAGATCAATATGTTTTATGTATAATTTGTGTGCTCTTTCGCAATATAGAAATTGTGATAAGATTTCAAATTATTAAAAGAAAGATCTTTGCGGCAAAAAAAGACACATGATAAACTATACACTCTTGCTCATAAATATGGAATATAGGAAAACACGAAAACTACCATTGAATTGTGGCTATCCCATTTGAATCCAATGGTTAAAATCGCACTTTTAAGAACTTTTAAAAGTGGATTCCTGAAGAGTTATTTGAAGTCCTCACTTTAATATTTGGTTAAATTTTTGAAAATTTGGGAGGCTGGAGGAAATTGAAAAAACGATGCAAAAAAGGTCAAAATATGAATTTTGCTTAGGGTTAGAAATCCATCAATAATGAGTGTGAAAGTTGCAGGCATCAAAGGAAAGATTAACCTTTAAATGAGTCAATTCAATGGTCATTAGCATGTGGAATATCCGAGACAAATAATCACAGCACAGACAAAATGGGTCATATTTATGCTTGGTCCAATGGAACAGTTTTTTACATTTTCAAACTCCGAGACTGCATGATAACCAGGAACGTTTTATTGATATAGGTTTATACACCCTATGTGTGCTCTACCAAAATGTACTATAATTTCAACTAGAAATTGTTTTGACTGCTAGCAATTGAGAGTTTATCAAAATAAACAAGGTTGGTTTATCACCATTGTTCATGGAGACCTCAAAATATGAAAAATCCACTCCAGCCATTCATATCGGGCCAGTTGAGCCTCTTCTCAGCACGTTGAAGTTAATTTTCTGAAAATGTTGTCTATAATCTATGAAGTTAATTGTTAATTGCTACCTGTCTAGAAATGATGTTGACTTTAAAGTGATTGTAAGCCCAGTAGGGCTGGGCAATATAATTGCATTCACTCAAATAAAAGAATTGAATTGAATTGAATTGAATTGAATTGATGCAGAGTTTGAAGGACTGCTCTTCTACCCGAGACTGTCGCCGAAATCGAATTTTTATCTGTGTGATGGTCTACCGAGGCCTGTTCGATGACAGCTTAGAGATCAGTATGTCGACATTGACTCTTTTTACCAGATCCAGATCCAGAATGAATAGTACATGAACTGCTTTGAAAATATAACACACTCCACCTTCCCTTTCAACGATGATTTACAAGTATCATTAAGGTATCCAGCGCAGATCTCTTATATTTGGCCAGTGGTGTGAAAACTAAGTTAATACTTTCTATCGTGATAAACACACTCTCTGCTGCCTGAGTAATTAGCATTTTGGTGTAAAAGTCATATAGGGGCTCATTGGGACAGTGAATTTGAGGCACATCGGGAAGCACTTAATATGGCAGAATTTAAGTGTCCAAGTCAACTGAATGACCTGGGACTGTACACAACAGGTATTCAGGCCACAGTGAATAGAAGCATAGTGGATTACCATGCTCTGTGAACAAATTTATCACAAAGCACTGTGTGTTACTTACATAGATGTCCGCACCCAGGACCCCTTATGTTAAATGTATAAAACTGTTTAAAGTTATTAACTATTGGCACTACAAGGTGTTAATGCACTATATCGTCTTACGTACTACTTCTATGTAATTTCAATTGCACATGGAGTGTTAAAATGATTTTTCATTGATGTCCCAATGTGCCCCCGCTGATGTCCCAATGTGGCCCGCCGAGGCACATTGTAAAGGGGTATGTGTAGTATAGTTTATTATGCCTTGCATTTAAGCTCAATAGTGAGCCTATTGGTGATATTCATTATTCATGAAACTTCTGAGTTCTTCAGTGCTTTCAGCATTAAGCAAAATTAATAGACATTAAAAGCGTCCCAATGTGCCCCGGTTCCCCCTACAATTGATAGTTCCAGTTATCACTGCTTTGACAATATATTACACACACGATGAGAATCACTTTCTCAAAAATTAATGCAACATCAGCATTATACTCATATATTAACCCCCCTAACCTTGAATCGACAAAGTTTATGGTTTGAAACGATCGGGACACGGTGATGCAGACATTATCAATGCATTCCAACTGAAGCAGAGAATCAGAGTGTGTTGCTGCATGCTAAGTGGTAAGTCAAAAAGTTATCAAATGTCTTTGTGATAACTGATTTTTTACTTTTGGGTGTAAAAGTTGTAAAATAAAGAATGTGTAATTGCAGCAAATAAAACAGAAATTCCTCTTACCTGTAAAACTGAGCTAGCTTTGGACCAACAAAAAAGCAAGAGATATACTCCATCAAATGATTTACTTATACTCACCCAATACTCTAATGTTTCACTATCTCTAGAGCCACACACTATTAGCAAAATACTGTTTTAATCTGTGTATGTAATCTTGTATTCAAATGGCAAACAACACATTGTTACACGGAAGCAGGAGCTAACTGGTCTATGTGGAAAAGTGGCCGACCTTTGCCACAGGCTCAATCGCTTTGGAGCCCCATTCAAGGTATGAAAAAAAAAGCAACCTTTTTTACCAAATAGATTGAAAGCTAACAAACTTTTAGGATACAGCCCCATTTCGATTGCGCCATGCCCCGTATTCACATTTTATGCATTGTACAGTTATAATTTCATGGTATCGTGTACGTGGGGGCCAATGGATTTACTTTGCCAAATTCTACCAATCCTTCCACGAGTGACAGACTTTTTTATTGCAAATTTAGCATCAGTGCACCATAGCTATATTATTGTGCAGTGGGCCTTTTTGATGAGAGCTTAGAGATCAGTTTAGCGACATGCATCGACTCATTTTACTACCTTTCTTGGCAATTCTTGCAACACTATGTATACACATAGTTCTAGAATTTATTGTGCAAGTAACATTTTAAAGAATCCCGTGCTGGCTTATTTGGTAATGACTTGAACATTTGAATAAATTTAAATTAATTAAGAGCCCAAATTGAAGGAAGGTCACAGTGAAAAGGTCCTAATATCATAGCTTTTGCGATATATATTACAAATAAGGTGTGTGTGACTCTCTCAAAAATTCATACAAAATTGGCATTATAGTTATAGTAACCTCCCTCCCCTTGAGTCGACAAGGTTCATGGTTTGAAATGACTGGAACACAGTGATGCAGACGTGCCCAATGCATTTCAACTGAAGCAGAGCTGCACAGTGTATTGCTGTTGAGCGGTAAGTCACATTTTGTTTCTCTCATTTAGGGCCGATTTCACCAACATAATTTTAACAGTTAGACCTGGTGTTAACTTCTTTTAACCTGGTTTAACTAAGTCCCTTTCACCAACTGCGCTTTAGGGTTTAGATTAGTCGAGGATCACTGACTCTCAAACATTTTTTACAAACTTACTGATCATTGATCTCAAACTGTCACGGTGTAAATTTGAAGGGCTGACTAGATGATACTTGGCAAGGAGAGGGGAGGGAGGCTCTGGACTTTCAATGAAACAAAAGTTTGTTCTTTACAAATGACATTGAAAAAAAGTTTGTTCAGCACATCAAGGTAGAAAAAAGAGCTTGTTTCCACCTTTAGCTTCACCATAATGTTAAATTGTGTAAGGTACACCAATGTTGTTGAGGATGTCCAATACAATGATATTTGGCTTAAGTACGACAATATAAAATTATGCATATTACAGAACTTTGATTCTTTTGCGAGATAATATGATACTGTGAGAATACGATCATTGCAAGATATTTTGGAAAGTATGAACAATTTCATAGTAACATTCTACAATATTTACAATAGGCCTATTGAAGTGAAAATAGTCAATTTGCCTCAAATTATATCTAGGTAATACACGTAGATAGGTTTGTTGGTTGGTGAGTTGGTACATGTTGGTTGGTTGATGGAAGGGGGATGTGTCAGAACTCTTTTTTTTCTGCCAAAACTGAGCAAGCAGTAAGTGTTATAACCATTTATTATTATATATATTTAAAAATATCCCAGTTAACCAACCCTCCCCCTCTATATTGGCATATCATTTGACTGCGTTTGAGAAATTGAGTGTTTGTCGTAGTTGAGCTGAACACATGTTATTGGCTAACTTTCATTAAACTGAAATTCCTTGATCCTGCTCTGCTTGACTGATTTGGCTTAGAAAGGCCATGCTTTTCTCTTAGTACCTTGTGCTGAAATCGGCCCTTAGTAATTTACACTTTTTTAATAAGTTATAAAATTTATTGTCCATCGCTGAATTTGTCTTTTGTGAGCACACAGTATCAAATAAAAAATGTATAACTGCAATACTTGAAACAGAAATTACTATAGCATCCATATTGTGTGTGTTGTGTTGTGCCGTTATGTAGCACATAGTTTAAGTTACCGGGTAGCTTTACACCAATAAAAATGGAAAATATGTGCTCCAGTAATCACTTTATTTACATACATGTACTCACGAAGTATACTATGGTCTTATTAGTTTTAGAACCATGCACACAATTAGCAAATATTGTTTAAAATGTGGGCCTGCTCGTATTTATATACATACTGTACATGTAATTAAGTGTGGTGCATATATATGCAAATATAACTGTGGGGCAGACTATTTAATCTCAAGGATGGGGGCTTTGAGTTATTTTGTAATAAATATTTCTTGTTCAGTTTTGGTGCATGAATAAGCGCTTTTTTTGAAGTCTTGAAATAAATAATTTCTGGTGGAGGTATTTCTGCATGATTAAGAATGGAACATTTGGGTATGTAACATACCCGAAATAAATAATTGCTGTTGCCGCTACCTTGAAATAGTAATTTCCCGCTGAGGAAAACTCCAAGCCCCCCACCGAAAATCTAATGGTCGCTCTCTAATGTTGCAGCACAAAAGGTTTATCATTTTTTTGTCATTGTTTTTGTTCATGTTATCTTCATTTCTGTATCAGCAAACAACCTTTGATAAGAACACCATAAACTCACAAAATTCAGATTTTGCCTTGTTTGTAACTACATTTACGTATTTTAAAATCATTTAGTTTGTAAAATCATCTTATCATAACAATGGTAGTGCTTAATGACAGTGACAATAAACTCTCGCATTAACCTTCAGTTGAAGTATTTCACTGATAAACATCAGAATACTTTGCTAAAGGGCCCAACAGATGATGATAGTTTGAGGGCATATTTTTATAGATCCTTTCTTACTTTGCATCAACCCGCTGACCCATGTGTTTAGTCCTCAAGATACAACATACTGAGAAGTAGAGTTTTTAATTATTTATGGCCTTTTATGGTACAGTGTTCCCAAATTTAAGCTCATGGACCATGAAGCCGTAAAGTTATTCAATTCTCGCAGCGCAAGTTGAAGAGAATAAGCCTGACCTCCTTACACGTCATTTTTCAACACTTTCAAATTTATAGCTTTTCATTTTGTAGAATCTTTCATAATGTGATACCCATGGTGTAAGATAATTATAAGCTAATTTTCACTTTTCGAAGTTTTTCTAAAAGTGGGGACAGTGTGCAAACTTGCGAATAAATGGGACAGTAGGTGCTGGCATGTTAAAAAGGTTCTAACAAATAGGACTAATACTATAGAAGTAGAAGGCTAATATAGAACCTATTAAAGTACCAGCTAAGATAATCAAAAAATTCTTTTCAGAAAATTCTCATTTAACTTTTAGGTTCCTAATGGAACCTTACTCCCAAAGTAGAACTTTTTGTTCACACTTATTCACTTGAAAAATGCAGTTCAGTATACAATATTTTTGTCTTTGGTGGGTCTCCTCATCATCTATATTACAACTCGTCTCAAATCATTACCATACTTTATACCTTTATAATATTGATGCAATGTTCTTCAAATGATGATGAAGATGAAATACAATTATTTGCCGGTCAATTAGTCTTTAGCATTCGATGTCACTTTAATACTCTCTAGTTCGATTGCATTTCACATGTGTCTAAGTGTCTTATACAGTTTTTCAGTCCCAAGTTTTCTTTTGACCAACAAAATGTGTAATGTTCTTGTTTGAAAGAGCTGAGCCTCATCAGAATAACTAATTATTATTAATGAATGATGATTGGCATCCTGTGTCACAAAAATTGTCAAATGAACATATATGGCTATTCTGGACACTACATCACATGCCAATACTGCTTCATACTCTACATTACGGCCAATCGGCCAATCGCATTTCCCAGAGCAATATGGTGTCACACACCAATTTTCATAGATTTCTCATATTCTTCATTCTTTCTGGAAGGATAGATACATTACACAGGGCGAAATTCATCCAAGTTGTGCATGAATTAACTGCAAACATTTGGCAGGAACAACTAGTTGTCAACTACCGCCAAATAACATTTACGATACGATACGATAATAATTTATTTTCATGTAATGCATGAAATTTGTTTTGACAATTACACACATGTAAACGTGCAAACGGTACAAAAAAAAATTTAATTAACAGTTATAATTTGCATTGCAGGTACTCCCTTTCTCTAATTTTTTCAGCAGTAGTTTTCCTGTTTCAATATGGCAACGAACACAATTTCTGCTGCATTAATGGATGCAATGATCAACACAACAACCGCTCCTGATTTGTGCAATTCTTCTGACTGTGCTTCAAATGAGACGGCTAAGCCATCCTGGTACGCCACTCTGGAAAGGGCTCATAGCATCACCATCACATCCACTCTGGTCTTCTCCATGTTGGCCATGGGATGTGCTGTCGAGGTAATGTTACATAAAACCCTAAGTGTGACTGGTTGAACAGAACTATAGACCTATACTTCGTTAAATAGTGAATCTATGTAAAACAAATTATGGAAATGTTACAAAGGCAATAAAAATATGGTATGATTATACTAAAGCATGATGAGAAAATGGTTGGTGTTGTATATTTTGGGCATATATTACATAATAACCACACAGGTATTTATTTACGAGGAAATTTGGGAGTACAATGGCCCATTTTGTTCATATATTGCTAGGTCCCCCCTTGCTAAACACAAAAACGTCATTATACTCCTTTCTGGACCATGAGAGCAAATTTTGTTAGAAGAAGGCCAAAGTACAGACCGCATCCAATTTGAGTCCTCCAGCGTCTCACAACGAGGACAATGAAATAATGTCTGATACTACCTCCCCAAAAAAGTTAAAACCATGCACTCATTTCCTCCATGCAACCCTATGAAAAATTTTAAAAAAATCTTTGTCTTCTATTCGAAGTAATTTCATTCATAAGCAGGACTGACTAAAACTATCTTGAAATATACAACTGTTTAAAAAAAAATTACTTTTACATGTACATATTCTGTCAAGAAGACCTTTTTATCCTCAAATGTTATCACCCTTACATGCATACCAAATCTTTGACATTTTACATCCTCCAAGGTTTCGGTGGTGATCAAACACCTGAAACGGCCCTGGCCAGTCTTGGTGGGCATCTTCAGCCAGTTTGGCGTCCTGCCTTGCTTGGCCTTTGGGCTGGTAAATGCCCTTGGAATGGACTCTCTTTTTGCTCTTGGTTGCATCATTGTATCCTGTTCGCCAGGAGGTGGATCATCAAACATGTACACTTACTGGGTTGATGGAAATGTGTCACTCAGGTATGGATCATAAATTGTTAAATTGGAGAATATGTTGATGGATGAGAATCTCTGTACAGATTTAGCTGAGATATGATAGTATTTGTCAAATACACTACGAAAAATTTCGATGAACAACAAAAATAATCAGAATTTTAATCTGGAGAATACTTGGCAGATCCTGTGCATTACCATTAACTTCTAGCCAATATACAATGAAATAAAGAGTCCAACAGAGAACAAACAATGCAAAATGAATGCTCTCGTTGCCATTTTGTAGGCTAGTACAAACTTGATCTGGCACTTATCAACTAATTCTTATAGATTAATTCCAAATATTTATCATACATCAATACACGATACCAGTGAAACTTTGTCTTGCCAATCCTTAATTCTACTTGTAGCATTGTAATGACGGTCATCTCCACTGCATTAGCCTTTGTCTTGATGCCTTTGAACATCTTCATCTACACGCGATTCTGGGCCGAAGAACTGGCAGAGTCAGCAATTTCAGGGTCTCCATTCAATGTGGTGCCATACCAGAAGATCGCCACTGCCCTGGCCTCTGCATTGGGACCTGTCATCCTGGGAGTCTTGATCAGAAAATGGAACATCAAAGTGGCAAATGTGTTTGCAAAGGTGGTGTATTACAAACTTTTGACCTTGATGATAGTAAACCTTTGAAATACGATTGCCAGGATATATATTTATCCTGTTACTCATTCACATTCAGAACTTAATAGCCACCAATATAAAGCAGTAAGTAGAAAGTAATACCATATCAAGTAATTATTTATTAAGTATTATTCAATTATAAGTCAAATGTAAACAATTTCAGGGTACATGCGCATTTGATCAGGAATGGAAACTTCCTTGGCATTCTGGCCTCGTAAAAACAAAATGTTTTGTACCGAAGGAAGCTCACATACTTTTTTTGGAATATTGAGTTTTCTGTTAGAGGTCTATTTGCAAGTGCTTAAGATTACCACCATAGGATTTCAATTGCACATAATTTGTGTTCATTCCCTTATTTCCAGATTGGTTCCCTCGTGGGCATAATGATGATCTGGATTTTCATAACCATGCAAGTCTGGCTTTATGAATGGCACAAGACCACAATGTGGCAGTTGTGGTTTTCAAGTATTTTATTACCAACAATTGGTTTTGTTTGTGGATTCATCATGTCTAAGATTTTCTGTCAACCAGCACCGGTTCCCCCGCACTGTGGCTTTTGAAACAGGCTGTCAGAACATGGCCGTGGCTCTGTCTGTCATCGCTCGATCATTTCCCAATGACATCGTCAAGAGAGTGATCATCTTCCCCATTCTGTATGGGGTGTTCACACAAGTGGTGGCCGTCATTCCTATTGCCATTTACCAAATCTACAGGTATTTTGTTCCTTACGACGAGAAGGAGTTGGCACAACTAGAGTCTGGTCTGTCTAAAGCTTCAAAGAAGAAGCCAATTGAAATGTATAAAAAGACTATGGAACCTGTTAATCCGATGGTTAAAGAAGTAAGTATGTAATATACCCCATGTTTTGAACCACTTAAGATCATATAATGGGTTCTATGATGTTTACAGGGATGGTTTGTATCATGTGGAATATATTACAGTTGTCTAATGGGATATGTACACCCAAGGATGTCAATAACATTCGAGGGTGTACATATCTCATGTCCCACAATTTTCCCATTATACAATTGTTTTGTACCATGAAACCTTATTTCAGAGACTTCACTTTTACAAAACAAATTATTTTTAAAACCCATTTTCACCCCCCCTTTTTTTAGAGATACAAAATCTTTACCACAAAAAAGAAACAACTGTTACTGATGATGTGAAAGAGAGGTTGAGAGACATCATCATGTTGACACCATTGTGATGTCACATCTCATGCAGCAGTGTTCCAGTGTCAATGAATGAAGCACAAAATCATTGGACATATGTACAACGGTGTACATAATGCTAATTTTCACTGTCGAGTGGTACAAATGACTGTGTCTATGTGCACTGTGCAAGGACGGACATAGGGAGGAAGGGAGTATGGATTGCCCAACCAGATGAAATTTTAAATATTTTTACATGCTAATCATATTGGCGTGATGTTACGTTATGCCGAGGGCTATGCTTGCTGCCTCACAATAACTCGATAGACACTCCCCACCAGAATTATCGGATCCCCCCGTCTTTGTGTAGAAAAGCCCAATTTCTTCTGAAATCTGTGTATCTCTCTAAACTCACACTCTTTTAAAACGGAAAGGGTTCTTGATGGTATATATAAAGAACCCAAATCCGAAAAAATTTTGTTAAGGGACGAGGGTCTGGAGGCTCTAAAAACCGACCAGTTGCCATTTAATGAGATATTCCATATAAGGAAATAGGGGCAATAAAATCTTAATTGCTCAAGAGAGCTGATTGGTTTCCTGGAAATGGTGTTAACCAATTGGAAGAGGGGTACAAATTGCATAATTATTTCAATGCTATACTTCAACTTCAGAGCTCTATAGACCTTTGATATTTTAGGGGTCATAAAAGTTATCTTATTTCTGACCACTCATGTTGAAAGATGACCTGTCAATCAAAGTTACAAGATAAAATACGTGACAATACCATATTTTCCTTTATTTCTTAAGAAATATGAACTTTTAAACACCAAAAATAGCACTAATTGTGCAAAACTATACAATAAAACGAAATATATGGCAATTGTTTAAATAGATGGAAAATATCTCAGTGTATTTCACTGTTTGTGAAGAGGATTGGGAGATTTTGACAGTTTGGAGGTTGGACACAGAATGACATGAATTCCACCCACCCTGCTTTTATACCAGGTCCTCATCCTTTAAGGGTTCACCTGAATTGAAATGGTTCAATACAGATGGGAAAGCCCTATGATGGAGCTATAATTATGCTCCCAACTTGAGAAAGGGGTTCCATTGTGGGAGTTCAGTGCTGCTGGAGTATCTAAATGTTACTTTTGTTTGCTGTTGGAACTTTTTAAAAGTTGAATAATGAACGTTTTGGGGTTCCTTATCTATACCAGCTTATAGAACCATTAAAGGTTCCATATAAAACCTTCTTGTTGAAAGTGTATTATTTTGTCGTCTTATCTGTACCTTTCGATCTAAATTGGTTATTTTTCGTTGGCATTTTCTGATCTTTATTGTCATGCTCCTCTTTTCTTTCAGAAATATTGAGAAATGTTTGATGCAACTAAACATTGGAAAGAAACATCTGACGAGTGAAACCGAATGTTGCACAAAAAAAAATATCGCTGAAAATGATATTGCAGTATTTGCAGTTTAACAACATTTGTTGTTCATTGCTGAACCATAAATGATTCATTGACCTCTACAAACTAAAATGGTCATAGCGACACAAAGTTGCTGACCGTTATTATGACCAAAGTCGCTCTACTGTGAATATAACTGAACAATAACAATATTCAGGTGTCAGTGACCAAGTTTGCAGTGATAGCATTTAGTGTCATATTAGGCAGCTTGTTATTTTTAGTTAATATGCAATTTGTATCCATGGTTGAACATTTTGAATAAACTAAAGAGACCCCGTATCAGGAAGGACAAAAACTCCTTACCATCATATTGAGCAAACTTGAACACAAAGGGCATTTGATGCTCAGCATTGGACCAACATAGATTAAAAATACTTAGATTGTTTTCATTTCTTGTCATGTCTAAATAATGCACTGACACTTTTTTTAAAAACGCCTTTTCCTAGAGCAGTTAAGTTTTATTGTGAATGATATTGGCTTGTCCACATATTGATTTAGCCGTATGCTTGTATATGACATGTGGTAGATACAGTGCCGCCTGTAAATAAGTGAAACACATGAAATGGTGCCATTGCATCAATTCAAAGCATCCTCAGCAAAACTGCTTATGGAAGCATGAATTCTCGTCCAATGAGAGGAAGACATATTGGGTCATAAAGGCTGATATATGAGGCATGTGGGATAACAATGGCAGCAAATTTTCTTTGCTGTAGTTCGAGCTAGGTATGGGTCAAATTCTTTGATAAGTAAGTGAAACACAGGCCCAATGTTATTTAATAGGGAAGGGTGGTTCACTTACTTATCAAAGACTTTGACCCTAACCTAACTGCTACTACAGCAGAGAAAATAACTTACTTACAGGCAGCACTATACCTACTCAAGTGTATCTACTTTCTGATTCAGTTGTGAATAAATTTGTCATTATAGATGGAACTAAAAGTTGTTTTCACAGTTTTCCTTGTTTTTGCAATATTTCATTGATGAATTTGATTCGACATTGAGTATGTAGGCTAACATGCACAACATGAATATGTCGCCTGAGCACGATTGTCAAAAATAAAAAATGGCTCTTTGCTTATAATGAAATTTTAGCTCATTCTATTATCAATTTTGAGATAAAATTTGCATCAAGATACTTATTTCTCTGTTTCTGCAAGGGCTGATCCGAATTAGATGCATTTTCGTTGAGATATCTAGAAGCAAAATAAAAATGTTACCAAAAATTCATGATGTAAAAAGACACAAGTCATGTTAAACCCACAGTTCTGTTGAATAAAGCAAACTAAGTGTTTGCCGATTTTTATTTTTTATTCACCGCTACAAAAAGAGTGCCATACAGATAGTCCAGTGAGAGCAGCTGAAATTCATAATTTGCTGTAATGTCCAACGCCCGTTATAAATTCTGAAACATATTTTCCAATTTCATCTGGCGAGTCCTCTTGGACAAAGTGCAGCCCCTTTACAGTGACAGATCTCAGGTTTGGCCAATCTTTTACAGTTTTTGCTATGCCTGGTGCAAATACACCTGGATTTGCATGGATATATAGTTTAGGCAAGTCTGAGCTTTGTGCTAGCCATTTATGATAATCTGTTGCTATGGCGATGACATCTTCAGGTCCATCCACTTTAATAGGAATTTCGCGCGGCCATGTTAAAGTTGGGCGTCTTGACTCTCCTGCTTCTTGATAAGGACGTCTGAAATAAAGTTTGAGTAAGATTTAGGCCTATATTGAACTTGGCCTGTCAGAACATAATATTATGATCAAATGAAAATGAATCGTTATGAACAGATCATAATGAAAACAAATAGATTCGTCTTCAGATGTTGTCGATGCCTTTACTTAAGAACAATCATTACTCATGAGCTGGTCATTTGTGAAGTACATTCTTATATAATTAGTCCAGGAGCCAAGGAGATAAATTGGGCGGTTGGCTCACCCCGAGAGAGGAATGGACAATCTATACATCGTTGGAATCGCAAACTTCCATAGATTATGAAACTGGGGGATGCAGTTGAGAAAAGTGGTGCAATTTTTCACAAATTGGTTACCATGGCAACCAAGTCAGAATATTTTTTAATTCGGCTTTGTACAAGCAAAATGCATTTTTTAGGTATTTAATCCACAGCCAGACTTCATTCAACCAACCAGACATGTACAACCTCAATTAGAAATTTTAATGGTCATGTGACCTTTGGGGTCACATGACCATGCTGACTGCCATTCATGGTCGAACCTCAGAAATACACTGTATGCATTTTTTCACAATTCTATACTACAACATTAATTTCTGCAGCAACAATATTGACACTACAGACAAAGAGCTGGTCTCACTGGAAAGCCCTTTTAGTAAGCTTCAATCTCACACATAATTTGTACAGGTATCCATGGTAATTGGTTGCCATGACAACGATGTTTAAAAAAACACAAATTTGATCTGAAATCTAAAAAATCAATTTTTAGGGATTTACTCCATTACAAAACTTCATTTAGCCAACCCAGCATGTATATGTTCAATTATAGATTATTATTGTCATGTGACCATTGGGTCATGTGACTATGCAGACCTTCATTGAGGGTTGAACCTCAGAAATATGCATTTTTTTCACAATTTTATGCAACATCTTTAACTGGCCGCAGCAACAGTATTTACAATGCAGAAACAAACTTGGTCTCATTGGAAAGCCCTTTTAGCATGCTTCAGTCTTTCTTATTATTGATACAGGTATCTTGAGTGACTGGTTGCCATGGCAACAAAGTTTAAAAATGAACAAATTTGATCTGAAATCTATAAATTGATTTTTAGGGATTTACTCCTCATCAAGACTTCATTCAAGCATCTGTGCGTGTGCCACAGTGCCAGCTAAGTTATATATTTTTATGGTCATGTGACATTTTGGGTCACATGACCATGTTGACAGCCATTGAGCGTCAAACCTCGGAACATCCATATTTCCAAACTTTTCTGCGACTTCTTTAGCTCTTACAGCAATGATATTATCACTACAGACACAAATTTGGTCTCATTGGAAAGCCCTTTTTGTAAGTTTTAATCTCACATATAATTTGCATAGCATCAAAGGTAACCTACTGCCATAGCAATAGAGTTTCAAAATACACAAATCTTTTTTCTGAGGTTCGAAGTCTGAACCAGAACCCGCAGGTTGCATAATGCAGGTGGAATGTTCTAAAATAGGGTTCCCTTTTGCAAATCTTTTTGAGTCCAGGTCAAATCTGACAGTTGAATGTCTAGGGTTATTATTATATACAAATACAATTAGGCATACTTGTCCTCAGTATTTGGCCAAAAACTCGCACATCAAAAAGTTAATGTGGGCATGATTCTGACTTTCTGATTTATAAATACTTGGGAGCAACAAAAACCAGACTTTAGAAAGAAAAAAATTGGTATATAGATGGCTTTTATTGTTTCTTACAAATAGAGGATTGGATGTTTTTGGGGCTGTCAGAGCAGCATAACTTTGCTTTTAAATGGGAAAATATGTCTCTTAATACCCTATACATAACCCAAAATAATGCAGCACACCATTGTAGATGTTCTCCATACAAAGAAAATCTTACTTTATAGAAAGAAAATGACATTCTGGTGGCAAGATCAAGGTGCTCCGTAAAATTCACAAACCTATCTTGCTTCGGAAACAACAAGTAATTGGGCATGGAGCACAACATTCTCACAAGTCAGAGTCTGTCACTGCGAGCTGCACAGCAGCGAAGCCTCTGACCTGCTTGCTTGAATTTCCTGGGATGTAGGTCAAGTTAGGGACTTGCAGCCCTCTAGTGACAGTGGTGAGTAACAGCCATTGAGGTCAGTGCCTCAGCCAATCAGAGGACAGCTTACTGGATGGAGCCCAAACATGGCTGACTGTTGATGGAAAATCTCTTTGTGCAACAGATTAAAGTCACATTTCACTCGAAATAACATGGATATAGCTATATAGAAGTGCAGAATGTGAGGCTGTGTGATTGATGGGCTCAAAACCGGCATTGACAGCTTCATAGATGCCTAATGGGCTCCGAGATTGGTGGATGGAGACAACAATGAGAACAGGGAGGATCTGACTGATTCTGAGAAAGAATTTGACAGCTGTATACATGACAGCTGTGGACATTGGCAAGGTAAATTGTTCACTACTCTGCTTCTATGCCACTGGAATAGTTGATATTTTATCTCTTACTGTGTAGTGTTACAGGCCTAATATAATAATGAATTATGCTATCTAATCTATTTCAATTTTCAATTATTTTATTTTGCCTAATCTAATCTTGTGCTAATCTGCAAATTGATATTTTGATCTTACCATGTGCTTAATTAAAACTCATAATTGATATTGTGTAATCTTATCATATTTCTGAAGGTGGCTATAGACTTGACGATATCAAGTTAAAACATTAGAGGTAACCATAGAAATACATGGAGGTATCTGACCGGGGTATGTCCATGGTGGGGGGGGGGCTGGATTTTTCTTCGGTGGGAAATTATTTATTTCACAGCAACAGCAACAGTAATTTTTTATTTCAATTGTGTGATGTCACCAAATATTCCTTTCAAAATCAAGCAACACCTTATTAAGAATACCCCCACCAGAAATTATTTATTTCAAGACTGACCAAAAAGATTTTGTTTATTTCACCAAAACTTGAACTCCAAGCCCCCCCCCCCTCCCTTGAGATTTGCCACCTAATTTACTCTATCCTCATTCGGCTATAGTCTTTCATTTTCCATTCTATTTATTTCTTGCAGGACAAACCCAAGTATGAGTGGAGAATAAATCCATTCCTAAAGAAATTATGAACAGACTGAAAACCAAGAACTGGATACACAGGACGTGGAAATATCCAAATTGACTACAGGGAATGCCTAATTGCCAATTTCATAGAATATTCTGAAGCTGCTGATGGCTAAAACATACTTGAATACTTACTGGACTTGGTGTGTGAACTGCAATAGGAGGAGTTATTTTGACAACAAAACATAATATCATGATTAGTGATAATATTCAAGTGTTGAATACTCCTTATTCACTGAGTGAGATGCTTGATTATTTAGTGTTTTATGAACTGTTAAAATAATTTACTCACTATGTAATTGTAACATATATGTATTGATATACTGAAATGTTTTTTTCTTGATACATCCATGAATATCTTATAAAAAATGTATAAGGTATGAAAAGTGGTAATTACCGTTAATTATACTAAATGGTGGTAAATGCACTTCATTCTATTGTTACCTGCTTCCTTGAATTGCTATAAATACTGTTTCAAAACCTAGCATAATTTTTAATGAAAATATTCAACACCAATTGTGCAATGGCTCATTACTGGAATTTATTGGTGACTAAAAAATTCATTTTGGTTATGCCAACTTCACAAAGTATTATTGAAACGCATACATTCAATTTAATTACAGGTTTAATAAATTTATGTATAATAATTTTTGAGAAAGATGTGAAAAGCAAAATACTTTGGTATGTTGTTTCAACTTGTTTGATATCTTAATATGCTATCCAGTTATAAATCAGTTTTGTTCCCATCGCCTAGTGGTTAAGGGCAATTGTTTGGGGAGCTTCTGCCTTCTGAGGGTGTTGATTGAATCTCGCTTCTGGAATGCGGTTGTCCTTTGCATGTGATCTCAGCCAGATTTTGTCTCCAAGTCATTGCAAATTGGCATCACTGGGAGACCAATTTTGTCCCAGAGACTCTCATCAATTCCTCATTTGGTTTTCTTAGTTTGTAGTTTTTGGGCGCTTTTGAAACCAAGGCTTCTGCCTTCATATGAAAAATATTCTTCACTATCTCTACAACATACTTCTGCTTCTGTAATCATTCCAGTTTCCGATTAAAAAAAAAATTGTCAAGACTTTTCTTATGGCAATCATAAAAACTCTTAAATTATCAGCTAGCTCAACAGTTCAAATCTTTTGGCGAGCTAATCATCGTATAAATATACAGTAATGGATGAGCATCTACAGCTGCTTATCTATAAATGTGAGTCATGACGCTACGAAATTGCATTGGTCTCCCAGTCGAAAATCCTTAAAAAATGCTCTGATCTCAGCAAGAGGAACCACATTCTGACAACGTCAAAGCCTCTTGTGCTCGTGCTGTCAGTGCGGCTCGCAGTGACAGACTCAGGGTTGTGAGATTGGGGGAACCGTTGTATTCAAGTATTCTTTTCTAAGGCAAGTAAAAGGCCCACCCTTGGGAATAGGCCGTACGCAGCACTCCTGTGCAAACTCCAAGCCTTAGTCTCTCATATGAATGTTGCTAAGTCAGGTACATCCTCACAAAAGTCCCATTATTAACCACAGAATTGTCCAGTTATATGAATTTATCAAATTACCAAATTGAAAGAGAGTCAAGTACCTGGTTTGGTACATCCCTGGATGGATGGATGATTGGGGCTTTACGTCCTGTATTTATGCTGCAATTATGCACTTGGTAAGCTAATTAGGACAGGAGGACGACACGGCAATGAGGTGAAGGATGATTGAAACAGCCGTCCAACGTAGGCCCAGGTGACCCGGCAAGAGCTAGATTCAAACCCTGGACCAAGCGATTGGCAGTCCAGCACGCTACCACTGGACCAACCCTCCCCCTGGTACATCCCTGGAAAATTGTTAAAATTTTCAGCTTTGTGTTATATGCAGCAAAACTAATGCCAGTAGTCAGGAGGGGACATACAGTACTTAAGGCGGGGGGAATCAGTCTTTGGATTTTGCCGATAAATGAAATTTTTCCATTCCTGAATTTCATATTGTTTATGCCTAAGCAAATCTCTGTTGAAACAAAAAGACAGGGGGACATGTTTGTCCTGCCCCTAACTATATTGAGCCCAGAGGCTTTAGGAAGCTGAGCTCCCTTGAGCAGAAAACTGGGGAAGCTCTCCCCTGCTACAGCTCCCCCAATGATGAGTGGTGAAAATACAATTTACTGTTCACTTCTGCAGTTCATCAGATACTATCAGGCAAAATTATACTCTGGTGGCAGATTTTTTTCCCTTTTAAAAATTTGGAATGGCACGACGCTGACACACCAGCCAAAAGCTCCTTCGACAAAAATGTTCCGTTTCCATCATTGGTTGTTGTGATGAAGTTACTGTAACCAATCAGTATTCCAAATGTTCCAATAGCTCAGTCCAGATTTTGAACTGAAATAAATTCTTCAAAATTTAGAGCTTCGGACTCAGAAGTCATGAAGTTGGAGTTGCATGTTTTCAGGTGGAGTCCAAGTCATCAATGAAACTCCTGACTCCAAGCATAACTCAAATCATCAAGTCTTTTGTTTAGACAATTTTTTATCCATATTTTCAAAAAAAGAAAGTTTATTGAATTACGAGATAAAAATATCATATCTAAGTGCCTAATATCATTTTTGAATATTTTGAAATTACAAAAGAATATAAAGACACTCATTATTATATAAATCTAGCATTAAATGCAACTTAATGAATGCAATTAGGCTAATACTGTTCTTAATGGGATCAAGTACATTGCATGTAGCATATACATATATATATATATTCATTAGTTAATGACACATTTTCATAGATTTACACAGGCCTCATACTCATCATGCAAGATATTTTCTAATGTTTCCAAAAAAAAAAGAGATGATCTGAAATTTGACAGCAAATAATTTAAAAAAATGTATGAACATTCCTAGCAATATGGGGGAGGGGAGCTTGGAGGAGCTGAGCTCTTTTGATAAAAAAACTTTTGGAGCTTTTCCCTATAGATCAGTGGTAAGGGAAAAGCTCCCCCCAATGATCCTCTTCACTTTTTCAGTCCTCCAGGTTTTATTTGCCAAAATTATACTCTGGTGGCAGAATTTTTTCCTTTTTAAAAATTTGGAATGGCGCGCCGCTGCCATGCCGGACAAGAGCTCTCCCGATGAAAGTTTTCCATTTCCAACACTGTTCTGGATCATTCCCTGAAATATAATAAGACATATTTAGTTCATCTGGTTTGAGATTTCATATCACAGCTTTTTAAGCAAATTGAACAGGAGTGCGCACTGCGCACCTATGTTGCTCCTGAAAGGATATCAATTATACAGACAGGGCATATGTTCAGGAATTGGCCTATAACATTAAAACAACAATGAAAACTACTGTTTAATGGGGACAAATTTGTTGTGAACAGTTCAAACAAGCTCAAAAATTTTTCTTTTCCATTTGCAAGAACATTTTATGAAAATTGCAGTGAAACAAGCTCGTTTCCACCTCCAGGCCATCTCCAACATCATTCTCTCACTTTCGCACTTGTTCTTAATTACCTTATTTGTGTATATATTATCGGGTATCTCACTGAAGCATTTGTCTCTCATTTCTGTATGTCCGAAATCCGGTGACCGTCATAATCATCATCATAATGATCATTATACACTCCACTGTGTCTTCACCTCATTAAGCAAATTTTCATGATCTGAAATACAAGAGATGTTGGTTTTTTAGTGGCAATTCAAAATTATGTGGCCTGAATATAACTTGGCCTGACATAAGTGACATTAACAAATATTTTAAATTTAATTAAGACTTGAATTTTTTTTTTGCGTGGGTTTTCTCATGTTACATGATCTGATCAACAAAAGTCTTTCTGGAACTTCTACTAAAAGTAAGAATATTTATGCAAACAATTTTATTCTGCAATATTCAATAACAAATAAAATGAGTGTCACTTTTGGAACTCTCACCATGCCATCGGTTGTGTATTTAGGCCCAAAATTAACATGGAACAGATAGGAAGTGGCGCGGAGCACCGTCTATTCGCCCTATACTAAGCCCCCCCCCCCAGGCCATTTCTAGATATGCCCCTGCATGCAATACAATTATAGTATTTACTAATGTCACAACTTCAAATAACTATCAAACTAGTGAGAATGGTCAAACATATCGGCCTATATTGTCTCATCAAGTATGCAAGTGCACTAGTTCAATGCTAGACATTTCCTGGCTACTTACCAAAGAGAGCTTGATACATTGCAGTTCCAATCCGGCTCGTCTGGACAGTATCAATAGATCTACTCTTCATTGGTGAGCTTCACAGACTGTAACAGGAGCAACTCTCCAACTCTCCATTCTGCATTGATAAGCCTGTAAAATGTAAATATGCATGAAATCATCCGCAATCAATATAAACATCTTAATCAGTTCATCTTGTCATAATTTGAGAAAGACATTCATGATGTCATGAGTTTTTCTAAATTTCATATTTTTTTCAACCTGTAGATACATTCTCATGATCAGGTAATAAGTAAAAGTAGTTTGAATGAATTTACAAGAATTTTATTTATTTATGACCAGAGGTCCACAATAGGGTTGGGACGATAAACGATATATCGCGCTATCGCGATATCTTCGAACATTAAATATCGTGATATCATGGCTATAGATATCGCGATATCAACAATATCGTGATATATCATGATATATTGTGTCTTTTTTGTTCAAAACCGCAAAATTCTGAATTTGCATCGCTCTTGTCTGCCATTTACAGGCGGATTTCTTGCTTTTTTCTTCTCATTTATGGATTCTACGACACCCGCGATATATCGTGTTATCGTGATATCAGCCTCACAAGATATCGTGATATCAAAAAACCATTATCGTCCCATCCCTAGTCCACAATGAGAAAAAATAAAAGTAGGACAAGATTTATGGTAAACGTCAGGTTGTCAAGACAACAAAAAATTAAACTAATAGAACCATTATTAAGACAGGTAGGGGGGAGCTGCAGATTATCATAATAAAAGTAGGCCTGGTTCATGGAAAAATCTGATTTGATTATTTTTGCAGGCAATCCAAATCTGGTCTATGAAATCCATACCACCTATTAGCACCTATTATTTACAGGACCATAAGCTGGGCTGAATCCTGGCCGCCCCCCCCCCCCTTTCCCCATGGGCCCAAGCCCTGCCGCAACTATGACCAAAACACTGCCCAATTTTCCAAGGAAATAACCTTTATTTTTTGTCAGTATAATTCCCCATCAACATTGTTATAGGCTCTATACATACAAATCTCACCTGAAATTGTTGAATCATTGGTCCAGTGGCAGTGGTGGTGAGTGACAACCAGTGACCCACATGAGTGGCTCAGTCAGTGGGTTTACTGTGGACAGTGTGGTCAGTCACTCTGTGCCTGCAGTCACGAGTGATCTATGGCTGTTGGCAGTGTTGTCCTTTGGATCCAAAGCCTGGCAAAGGTCTCCCAAACAATGAATAACACATCCATGTCTTCTTCAACACTTTAACAGTGTCAAAAACTACTTTGCTGCATTGCAAATGTCGTGTTTTCATTTCTCAGAAGTAAAAGTAGGGTATGACTCCTGTTGTGAAAATGCAACTCTTGGGCTCCCTGGTGGACATGCCCTTTCAGCATGGTAAACTCTTAATTAGTCACTGGCTGTCACTGTCGTGTATCTCTTAATTTATTTCATGCATCTAGGTAACATTTCTGACAATACATGCACTCAGCTTGGCTTACAAGGTAACTTTGAAGGAAAAACTAAGTTTTCATGAGCGCAGTCATGCAGCACTCCCATCAATAGCAGAAGATTATTTTCCAAATATGGCATGACCTACATTTAGTTGCAACGGCGTCTCTGATTGAGCAACAGGACCCTGTTGCTGGCTGCCTATGCCAATCAGATTGCAGCTCAGGAAACCACACTTATTCAAGCCATCCAGGTCAGAGCCTCCCTGTGCCAGGGAGCATGAGAGGCTCTGACGTTGTGAGAATGGGAGCACAAAATAAACAGATTTTTGCAAGTGAAAATAGGTATAAAGAATGCCTTGGCAGCTGGGTGGTGTAGTGGTTAAGGTTCCCGCCTGCTCCGCTGAAGGTCTTTGCCTGCATGGGTTCGACTCCCGGTTGGGGAACCCGAAATTTTCAGTGTACCTTTATGAGCAAAATCCCAGCTGGATGTCGTTCGGATGAGACGTTAAATTGGCGGCCCCTTGTATCAGTGTTTGTGCTGGGCAAGTAAAAGATCCCTCACATGGGGTAAATGTGTAACATGTTGAGGACTCCTGCTCTCTCTCTCATCTCATCAATCAACCCTCGTGATCGCCCAGAACTGGGCTTAGGGGGCTGCACTTACCATATCTATCTATCTATATCTATCCTTGTGGTATTTGAGATTTGAATTTCTTATTTATTAGATATGGGAAATGAGAAAAACCAAATCTCATCTGTCTGCTGAGACTGTCGTGAAAACATAATTTTTGCTATTTTGGTTATAAATGAGAATATTTGTCCATTAATATCACTTACATAATCTGGAAAGCTCCTACACATCATTGCAGATATCTGCATAAATAAAAATATGACTTACAAAAGAGAAAATGCAATTTAGATGGCAAGATCAAGGAGTTCCTCCAATCCACAAAACCCATTTTCTACGGGGACAATCTGTAATCAGGCCTGCAGCAATAACCACCGAACGTTTCAAAGCAAATATTGGTACATAGATTGCCTGACTTGTACACCCCATACTCCTTTCTCATTTTTCAGATAAAGGGCTTAGAAAAAGCTAGATTTAATTTTTTCCGCCATCAAGAAATTGTAATTTCGTCTGTTGTTGTATCAAATATGATTTTTTTCCTCAAATTAACACATGTATGTACCTATACATAATCTAAAATGCACAGCACTAGGGGTTCCCGAGTAACAGAAAATCTGATTTTCAATAACAAAAAGATATGAGGGTGCATCACCCAATCCATAAAACCCATTATATCATGAATAAATGATCGGTGTAATGCAGTTGCGCATGTGCACCTGCATTAAAAATTATTTTTAGAGATTTACTTCACAGTCGAGCTTCATTCAACCAACCTATCTACTGGGTAAGTAAATTGTAATTTTCATGTGACCTTTGGCGTAATATGAACTGACTTCCATTCAAGACCAAACCTAAGAACTGGGCATATTTTTACAATTTTATACAATAATTATCACCTCTTCAATAACAATTTTGACTCTACAAGCATAAGCTTGGTCTAATTGAAAATAGCTGGGTAGATTTGTCTTGAATAGGAAGGTAATTCCACATTTGTACATACATATAAATTACAGAAGCTCATAAAACATATTTTGAGAACATCTTTAGATTTATATCTACAGTGTCGCCTGTATGTATGTGAAACATGCAATGTTTTACCATTGGGACAATACTTAAAAGACATGTTGCATCACTAAGGACAATATTACAACTTTGCGGGATACAAATGGCAACCAACTTTCTTTGCTGCACTCAGAGTTATATATGGGTCAAAGTCTTTAATAAGTAAGTGAAACCCAAGGCCAATGCATTTCACTGAGGAGGGGACTCAAGGGAGTTTGCTCTAATGGTTACATTATTAATGTTTATGTGACCATCCAAGATCATTTCCTGGGAAAGGGCAACTATCTGAGCATGAACACCTGCAAATTGATATTAGCTTTACGTTGGGCAAAAAATGTATGCATCGCGCCAAAGATGCTTCATGACAGTTCCTAGAAATCACATACCACCTAACAAACTCAAAAAAGTCCAAACTGGTTGAATGTTTGTGAGACAAAAGCTAATGATGCAGGCATTTTTTGAGACATGTAGCGTCAGTAATCTTGGTGCACCGCCAAATTTTCTATGTACGTCGCACCAGGGAGGTCATGCGCCTCTAGGATCACGGTAAATTTCTTTGGGGCCGCACACATTCTTGAGACATACGCACAGTGATGCATGATTCCTATTTCATATCTCTTTTAAGAATTGAATGTTTTTGGCAAGATAACATATTGAGTTGATGTGGTTAACAGCCCTGGGCCACATTTCATGACTTCTGGTTACCATGAAAACGAATAACAGATGTTTCTTCTTCTTCTTCTTCTTCTTCCGTTAAGATCCAGACCACCATCTGGCGTATACTCGGATCTGTGTGCGATGCAATGGGTGCGGATTAAAATCAAGTGGATTAAAAGCATTAAAAGTCATTCTGGTAACAGTTAAAATGTCTAAAATCCATATAGAGCAGTAAAATCAGTTTGGGCAGGATTTCTGGAGTCTGTTTTGAAATTCCTGTAGTGTCTCTGCAGACACGACTGCTGCAGGCAGGTTGTTCCACAGCCTCAGTGTGCTGGGGAAGTATGAGGACTGGTACATTGATGTTCTGCAGTGTGGAATCAGGAAGCAGTGACTGTGATCTTGATGCTGAGTTCATTCTGATAAGCATGTCAGATGGGATTGCTGCTAATTGATGGTAAATTCGGAATAGCAATGTTACTTTGCTGATAGCCCTGCGTTGCTGGAGTGTCTGCCATTTCAGGGTGTTTAACATGGCACTGACGCTGCTGGTGCGGCGGTAGTCTCCGGTGACGAATCGAGCTGATCTGCCCTGGACCATCTCAATTTTATGTCGCTGAGCTGTTGTTGACGGGTCCCGTACTGTGCTTGCGTATTCTAGCTGTGGGCGGACTAATGTCTTGTAACACAGCTCTTTTGTTTTCCTTGGGCACTGGTACATGTTTCTCTGCAGGAAGGCACGAGTGTTGTTGGCTTTCTTAACGATGTTATTGATGTGGGTGTTCCAGTTTAGCTTGTTGTGAATAGTGACGCCCAGGTACTTGGCACACTCGACTTCCTCCAGCTCATGGCCGTGGATTTGGTACTTATATTTTATGATGTTCTTCTTGTTGGAGATGTGTACTGTCTGGCATTTTTTGGGATGGAATTCCATCAACCAGTCTACCTCCCACTTCTGTAATGCATCCAGGTCACTCTGGAGCTTCTTGGCGTCGTCTTCGTTGTCAATTGTGTGGTACAAGACACAATCGTCTTGCAGTTGAGCCATTGTGGATATATTGTGGCAAATCATTGATGTATGCCAGGAAAAGTGTCGGTCCCAGGACGCTTCCTTGTGGGACACCAGATTCTACTGGTGCGGGCTCTGACTTGCTCCCTTCTAGAGTCACGGATTGGTTTCTGTTCTTCAGGAAATTTCCAATCCACTGAAGGATGTTGCCTCTGATGCCATAATGGTGTAGTTTCCTGAGCAGCCTTTGGTGAGGGACCTTGTCAAAGGCCTTAGAGAAGTCTAGGAGGATGACGTCTGTTTGTTTGTTGTCATCCATAGATTTTGCGATGTCTTGGATCGAGATTACCAGCTGAGTTTCACAGGATCGGTGCTTACGGAATCCGTGTTGAGTGTCGGTCAATATTTGGTGACGTTCCAGGTGTCGCATCACGTTGCTGGTGATGATGTGCTCCAGCATTTTGCACGTTATCGATGTTAATGATACTGGCCTGTAGTTCTCCGGGCGGTTTTTCGCACCCTTCTTGAATATGGGGACCACGTCTGCTGATGTTATTCATTTGATTTGAGTTTTTGAGGACTATTTCCACAATTATTATCATTAATTGACCAATATATTATACAGTATGTCTGAATAACATGTAGCAAACTTTATGACAAGTTGCACATAACTTTTACACATTAGCTCAATGTGAAATTTAGGACCACCCCTATCAGCGTGCCTCCGCGGTCAAACATCGGCCCGAAGCTGGTCCGATGCTACTGACATTGGACTGACGCTGGGCCAACGTTGGACCGCCGAGGCATGCTGACAGGGACATAAGCTCAAAAGACACCCGAGACCGAGGCAAGGCCAAGGATTTGGCATCCGGGACCAAGCCAAGGCAGAGGCCTTCAAAATATACCTTTTTCCTCATTTTAAAGAATAGAAGAGCAAAAATAACCTAACTTTTTAAGAGCTATGGAAATTTACAAACAATGTTAAATCCTGAAAAAACTGGTGAAGAGACATACAATACTTTTTCCAAGTGAAAAATGTTAATGCCAAGTAAAAGAATATCTCACGAAAGGGAACTATTAAATTCAATTTGGTTAGCTGATATTAATGCCCATATATAGGCCTATGTGTCACTATTGTGCCCATTAGCTGTGGCATATTGGGCATGGAAATTAGACCTTCGGGCAAATTGTAGTCTCTTTGGGCTAATTTCAACACTGACAGGCCCTGTGGTTGGTTATTATTTTGAGCTTTTTGAGGGTTGCTCTGAGATACTTCTTCAAATGCTGATCTATTATTATTAGAAATTGTATTTTACATCCAAATTTTCAGGCATCAGAACAAATGTCGAGGAAAAAATGTTTGGGTATGGGTCACAATATATTTTTCATGGTGACATAAGCTATTTTTAGTTTAAAAATCGGAAAAATCACTAAAAATGGAGGTCGAGATCTCAATTTTAACATTAGAAATGAGGTATCAAATGAATGCAGAGAAATAGCACTGTATTGTGCTAGCGGCATTTAAAAAATTTTTTCAACTACTCTTCTCCGGGGCTTCAGTATAAAAATGAGTCATTTTTGTGATTCTTTAGGAAGAAGAAGATAGCAAAGGGGTTTTTGTTTATATAACTATATAATTCATAATAATTTTAATAATTTATATTTACACGACAATCATTGGTGCAAAAACCCCTATGGAAGAAAGTACAAAGACCAAAATTTCGAAAAGGTGCCTCCCGCACCATTTAGTGCTGTTTCTCTGATTTCATTTGGTACCTTATTTGTATTTCCACTTTTAAAATTGAGGTGTCTATTTTTGTTGCTGTTATTTTATGGGATTTTGAGCTAATAATAGCACTTTTTTGCTATGAAAAGATTGTGACTATCCCATTAATAGGCCTATATCTTCTTTTTCTTGACATAATATATTCTGAGATGCCTGATTCCAAAAATTTGGGTTGAGAAGTGCAAAATTGCCTTACATACATGTCAACAGCAGGGCTGTGCAGTAGGTCCCATATCTAGAATGGGCGGCTGTCATAAAAAAATCAAATACAGCACCAAAACATCACAAAAAAATTGATAAATAAATTACAAATTGATTCTTCTACCAATGAGCATGTGTATTTATACTGTGATGAGAAATCAGACCAAACACCAGTTCGCATGTTGTGAGACAAAACGCAGTGCAAAGTTTGTCCATTGAGAATCGATAATACATGTATCTGAGATTTAAGCTTACCAGAAGGGCTTTCCAGTGAGATCAGATTTGTGCCTGTAGTGGCAATATTTTTGCTGCAACACTTAAAGTTATAGTGTTGAATTGGGGAAAATCTTACCACACATTCTCAGTAAGTTTTTATTTTTCGACTAATTACTTTTGGTGCCCTTCTATGATGGGAAAAAAATTAATGAAGAAAGTAAATGAACTATAATCATGCCTGTGCTGTAATACCCACTTTTGAGGTCCAGATTGTTGCACATACACATATTGTCTGTCTATCTCATAGACATCTAGATAAACAAATAGAAAAATAGATAGATATTATTATATTGACAAATCGCTAACATTTTAAAGTTAAAATATCAATAACAACCTTGGTGGGAGGGAGGGTTAATGCATTGTTTGGCCAATGGGTCTCAATGCCAAATAATTCATGCTTTTGGCCAAATTTAATCTCCATTAGACATCACCAAGATACTAATACCATTGGAAAAGCTGGTATCTAACTGACAGTTTTGCATGTTAGAACCCTCCAAATCGGTATCTAACTAATACTTTATAATGCTGCCAGATTTTCAGGCCCGCTGTTTCTATGTCAGCATTCAATTTGGAATTGTTCAAGCGCTGCTTAAAGCGCTTACTTGTTATTTTGTAACTTTGTTGCCATGGCCTATATTGCCATGGAAACCTGTATATATAATATATGAGATTGAAGCTTACGATAAGGGCTTTCCAATGGCACCAAGTTTGTGCCTGTATAAAAAATATTTTCGCTGCAGCACTTAAAGTTATATAAAATTGTGAAAAAAATGCATATTTCCAAAATTCGAGCATATGAATGAGAGCAAGCATGGTCATCTGACCCCAATGGTCACATGACCATTAAAATCTTAAATTGAGGTGAAACATATCACTTTGTTGAATGAAGTTTGATTGTAGAGTAAATCCCTAAAAATCAATCTTATAGATTTCAGGTCAAATTTGTGCCTTTTTAAACTTCGTTGCCATGGCATCCAGTTGCTATGGATACCAGTATAAATAAGAAGAAAGACTGAATAAAAATAATAAGAAAGACTGAAGCATACTAAAAGGGCTTTCCAATGAGATCAAGTTTGTTTCTGCAGTGTAAATACTGTTGCAACACCAGTTAAAGATGTTGCATAAAACAGTGGAAAAAATGCATATCTCTGAGGTTCAACCCTCAATGAAGGCCCGCATAGTCACATGACCCAATGGTCACATGACAATAATAATCTATAATTGAACATATACATGCTGGGTTGGCTAAATGAAGTCTTGCCATGGAGTAAATCCCTAAAAATTGATTATTTAGATTTCAGACCAAATTTGTGTTTTTTTAAACATCATTGTCATGGCAACCAATTACCATATATACCTGTACAAATTATGTATGAGATTGAAGCTTACTAAAAGGGCTTTCCAACGAGATCAAGTTTGTGTCTGTAGTGTAAATACTGTTGCTGCAGCAGTTAAAGATGTTTCATAAATTTGTGAAAAAAATGCATATTTCTGAGGTTCAACCCTCAATGAAGGTCCGCATAGTCACATGACCCAATGGTCACATGACAATAATAATCTATAATTGGACATATACACGCTGGGTTGGCTAAATGAAGTCTGGTCATGGAGTAAATCCCTAAAAATTGATTTTTTAGATTTAAGATCAAATTTGAGTTTTTTTAAAACATTGTTGTCATGGCAACCAATTACCACGGATACCTGTACAAATTATGTATGAGATTGAAGCTTACTAAAAGGGCTTTCCAATGAGATCAAGTTTGTGTCTGTAGTGTAAATACAGTTGCTGCAGCAGTTAAAGATGTTGCATAAATTTGTGAAAAAAATGCATATTTCTGGGGTTCAACCCTCAATGAAGGTCTGCACAGTAGCTCATAGTCACATGACCCAATGGTCACATGACAATAATAATCTATAATTGGACATATACATGGTCAGCTGGCTAAATGAAGTCTTGTCATGGAGTAAATCCCTAAAAATTGATTTTTTTTAGATTTCAGATCAAATTTGTGTTTTTTTAAACATCGTTGTCATGGCAACCAATTACCATGGATACCTGTACAAATTATGTGTGAGATTGAAGCTTTCTAAAAGGGCTTTCCAACGAGAATAGCTCCTTGCCTGTAGTGTCAATATTATTGCTGCAGCAATTAATGTTGTAGTATAGAATTGTGAAAAAATGCATATTTCTCAGGTTCGACCATGAATGGCAGTCAGCATGGTCATGTGACCCCAAAGGTCACATGACCATTAAAATCTCTAATTGAGGTTGTGCATGTCTGGTTGGTTGAATGAAGTCTGGCTGTGGATTAAATATCTAAAAAATGTGTTTTACTTGTATAAAGCTGAATTAAAAAATATTCTGACTTGGTTGCCATGGTAACCAATTTGTGAAAAATTGCACCACTTTTCCCAACTGCATCCCCCAGTTTCATAATCTACGGAAGATTGCGATTCCAACGATGTATAGATTGTCCATTCCTCTCTCGGGGTGAGCTAAATCCTTAAATAAAGCACTTTTGAGGTCTTGGCTCCCAGACTAATATCCTTTTCTGCTTTTCAGAGTGCACATCTTTAAAAAACTCAACTTCTTTATGAGAAGGCAAAGAAACTTACCGTACTCATTCATCTCTTCCTCAGACAATTTTCTCAAAATCGAGTTAGGCAACATTTTTTCCACAAACATATTTTTCTGAATAACCATCTCTTCTCCAATGGGAGACCTCAAGGCCTACAAATATTCAAAGGATAAACTTGAATGACTGACATTCTGAACCTGATTGGTTCAGATTGCTCGCGAGCTACTCGCATTAAGCTGAAATTTATGATTCATGATGGAAACAGAGAACCAAGAAGAAAGAAAAACATACTCATTTTATCACCTGGCTGGCCGGAAATATCACTGTTCATAGTAAAAAAAATAGGGCCTATGATATTGTAAAAAATACCACCCGTCAAGTGCGATATTTTTTGACAATGGCAATGGCGTCACCAGCATTTCAGCTGCCTAATGACGTCACAAACCAAGCAATGGGCATAACAATAGGGTGTTGATGTCATATCCGTTGTTGCTCCATGGTGATGTCACATTTTTGTAATGGCAGAAAATAGTCTCTCTTTATAACAAAAAATTTGAGGTAAAACCAGGTGATAAAAACAAAACAACCATCCGCCAGTGCACTTCGTACAATATCACTCGCAGTCATGTGAATTAATATCACTCGTCCTTTGGGATCCAGTGATATTAATTCATACAACAGATCGATCATGATATTGACTCAGTGATCATGTCTTGGGTTGTTTTGTTATAACAACTGCTGAAAGAGAGAGAAAGTACAACACCAAAAAGGATCATTATAAGAGACATGGTACTATGGAAAACCATATATGCGGTTCAACCGCATGTTCAAGTGGTGCGTAAAATAATGGTATATACAGTGTAAACCTTTGGAAAGAAAGCCAGAAATACATTGCGCCACCAGATGCTTTACCTGAAATAAGGATTTTGCAGGGTCCGGAAAGATGTCATAGTTAGGCAAAGCATTAACTAGTGCCTCAGTAAATGCTATTCCAGCAACTCTATCCTTGTGTTGATTTGCCCAGTGGAATCCCAAGGCAGATCCCCAATCGTGTATGACAAGGAAGATCTTCTTTGGTAAATCCATCTTTTCAATCCAGGCACTAAGGTATTCATAGTGATTGACGAAACGGTATCTAAGAAAAAATGACATCATATTTGAAATTACGAAACACATCAGGAATGCACCTGATAATATACAGTGTAGAATTATACAAACCTTTCTGCAACATAAATTTATGTCTTGCTCAGCGGCAGTTACATAATGTCGGTATGCTTTAATTCTCAAAAGTTAATATCAATTTCTCAAGTTGTCGCCAACTTTAAACAATGGAACAATTTCAATCACTTTCCTTTTTGGAAACAAAAGTTTACAGCAATTTTGAGTCAACTATACATAAATGCATTAATATTATGATAAAAAGTTTACAATGTACACATATGTCATATAATAAGACCAAATGGGTATGGTGGTATTTTGAGATGTACTCCACGAGTTGAAGATATCCTGAGTCCTCTGTACCCACTCGTGCTGACGCACTCGTGGGTACAGAGGACTCAGGATATCTTCACGAGTGGAAGTACATCTCAAAATACCACCATACAACCATTTGGTCTTATTTATACCCCATATTGTAACTCAAAAGAAAGCTGAACTTCACTCTGATGATCAATACTCAACAGTGGCCTCAGCCAATCAGAGCACAGATAGCAGCTCAACTGATGATGTCACAATGTTGTGACGTCACCATGGCCATGACGTCACAATGGTAAACAATGCAATGACATCATCGACAATGATCAAACCATTGAGTATACAATAAACCATTGAGTATACAACGCAATACCACATGGGATATATCCACTGCTTTTTCATGTGGTATTGTAAACATTATGGGGTATTATATAATACATACTTCGTTGGATCCTTCAGCTTGTCGGAGTGACCCATTCCTACCAAATCCGGGGCGAGACATCTGGCTTGGCCTTGAACATGAGGTATGACTCCTCTCCACAAGTAAGCCGCAGTGGGATTGCCATGAAGGAATACTACAGCCTTGCTGCCATGTTCTTCAGTGTCCAAATAACTCATGCGAGTGTCCAAGACATCAGTGAATTTACGAGTAGCAAGGACTCTCTGAACGGCTGCACTGGACATTGTTGCTTTCTGTAGTGAAACAGGCACTGTCTTCCGCAGAAATGATTCTCCAACTGATCTCAAATTCAACATTACTGTCTAAATTCTACCTACTATCAGCTAATGTCACAGTCCATTCATAAAATTCAAATCATACTGTCCTGTATAACTGAATGTGACAGTGCAAGTCCCACATTTCGAACTTAGAAAATAAATACTGAATGTTCGACGTCTTGTTTATTATGCACAGACATTTAACCTACTTAACTTCAATAATAAGTTCCAAACATTACTCTCCGACTCACCTGTCTTTTCTTGGGTCTTATCACCAAGCCAACTGTACTCTTTACTGCCCTGTCTTATTTACGTGGAATACAAGTTGATTTCCATTCTGTTGAAGTGTGATGCCAATGAAGACTTAAGAGTCAGTGCTGGCATCCCTATTCTCTAGCATTGTAATATGCAAAATAACTACAAGCTGAGATGCCATTTTGAACTGGGTCAGGTTCCCAGCTTCTAGCCAATGTGAATCCACCTCAACTGGGCATCTCAGTTACAACACAATGTCAGAGTTTTTATCAGGGATAGCCCCTGCAAAGCACATAATCGCAGCCTGACAATTAAAAAAAATTGAACAGGTATAAAAAGGACAAGCCAGTTAAGACACTGCGATAAAAGACATGGGACAGACCAGAATATGAAATCGTAAAACTCTCAAATCGCATTTCCAAAATGTGCCTTGAATTAGAGATATATTCTTCATCAATTTATTTACTTGTATCAAATGTCTTACAAGTTGCAATGGGATTGATGTCACAAAACGTCAAAACGATCTGCATATGTGCAATTTAATAACAAGGAAAATTAACATTTGTCAATAGTATTAGTTGTAACTGTAAATTGGTTGTAACGATGGACGTCGATGGTAATATTATTCTACCAGGTTTAACCTCGATTTGGTGAATAGTTGCCACTGCAAGGCATTGCTTCTAACACAGTATAGTATTCGCGTCAGCGAACTTAGCTTAACAACAGCTCATAGTAAATTTTGAATCTGTCAGTGGAGTGAGAATGAAGGACTGCCTGTACCTGCCATGGAGTTGGTCCCTGATTAAACAGTTAGTTTCGGTAAAAGTAAACATCCCTGAATTTCTCTTGCAATACTGCAGTAGTGTCTGAAAAATTCCATTTGGTTCTTAACTATCCTATTCTGTTTTGAAAATTTCATTTTTATGCTCATTTATGTCGTCTGCGTGAAAAAAGCTTATTTTGCTAACAGGTGTAGCATCATGCTTGCAGTGCCACACCCAGGGAAAATGACTGAACTACCAGCAGCCTGCTTGTGAGCAGTGATGTGTGAAGTTTATTTGAGGTGTGAATTTTAAAAGCTGATTGCTATTACTGTACTTAAGTAGCATCAATTAATTTAGGCCCAACTGATTGTGTTCTTGTTTATCATTATTATACCTCGACCATGAAAGCAGAGCTGTCATTGGCTGAGAGCTGGTCACATGTCAGTCATTATTTTAGTATATTGACCAGGACTATTGCCCTCCAAAATTTGTTTTCCGAAAAAAAAAAAAAATTTCAGAATTTTTTTTTTTTCCGAAATTTTTTAAAAAACAAACCGACAACAAAACAACTAATTTAAGAATTGGTCAATAATTAAAACGTGTTTTTTTTCCTGTTTTGAGACAAGGCAATTTTTAACACAAGAAGAGCTACAAATTCTGCTTGTCAAAATTTAGTCAATCATCAAAAGAAGTCAGTGTAGTTGACTATATACCATAGTTGTTCATAACTGTATATAAACACCCTGTAAAATATGATGAGTTGAATCGGCTTAAACTGATTGAGATAATTGCACAATATCTTAGAAGCTTTGAGCCAACACAGCTTGTTGTTTCTTGAAGCCATGATAACAAACAGATTATCCTAGCTGAAAACAACAAGCTATGTTAATTAGCTCAAAGACATTATGCCACCATCTCACTCAATCATTTCAGCCGACTTAGTTCATCTAATTTTCCAGTGTAAAAAAATACATTTCAGGCCAATAGGACATATGCAAAGTTGACACCATAAAATTTGTTCGAATGCAAATCCCAAGCCTCTCAATTTTGACACCGTAGCTTTTAATAAAATCTTTGAGCATCTTTAACTCTAGTTTTTCTAATCGCTTTGAATAACTCAAGACCATTTTTAACTTTGCTCATTACAGTTAAAAATACTGTGATAATACTAAGAAATAATAAGTAAGCACTAATGGGACTTATAGAAGGCTAAATAATTGCCATTGTTTAGGAGCCCCAATGTAAAATTTATGTCATTGGATGGCAAATACCTGAAAAGAAAACATTTGTTAAAATGTTTTTTGGACACCTAGTACCGTGTGCTGACTGTCAAACCTGACATGTTGGTGAAGCATTTGCTTTAAATAAATAAAATTATGACTCAAACTGAGAGGCCAATAGTGATGTATGTAAAATATTTAAAACATTCAGTCATGCATGGCTGTCAGTAAAATAACTAACTAGCCTATTTATTTGATATATAAATAATGTTGCAGATAAAAATCAACTTTAATCAAATAACTAATTTATAACAAGGAGTGGAACAACAAGGTAGCAGATTTGGTTATCCATTTTATTTGTCAATTTTTGTTCTTCCTTCATAATATACAGAAATATAGGTTTTTCAAGCTATGCACATATATTACAAGTTACGTATCTATGCACTCGATTCGTGTGATCATAACAGTCATATGATTTATTGCCATCAATCCACATTAAATATAACTAAAATCCCAACCAACAGTTTCAACAAACATGTGAATGTACATTAAATTTTTGGACATATTTTATGCATTATCATGATAAATATATTTTTATTCTGTTGGAAAAGGCTTGTTGCCCTCAAATTTTTATAATATCACTGTCATTGTTTGTCAAATTTCATCGCCAGTGAGTACAATACTAATAATCTATTCAACACAATTGCTTGCAATATAATGAGTATTTATTTATAACAAATATACAATACATGCATGTTACCTTACATTACGATACACTTGATCATAAATATGGATCTATATATATATACATATATGCATTTTCTCAAAAAATTGACAGCTATACAGCAATTTCTGACACCCCTTCAGATGCATTTCATGTAGCTATACAGCAGTGAACTGGTGTATCGTTGTCAGGGACAAGAGTTCAAGTTTAATATGATAAAGGAAAACATATAATTATATATTATGTGCCTCTTGTGTCAGTCGTTCTTTTTTAATTTTCTGGGATCAGGCGCAAATTATTTTCACTTGATCGGTAAACACTTTCCTGCAATTCCTGTGAGTTTAAAGTTGAGATATCGGCGTGGGACAGGTAAAGTTGAAATAGAACTATCCATAGATTTCTTTCAGTCCTGAAAATCATAAGAACACAATGAGAAATAATGAATACAACCGCCAGGCTGTCAACCATATAAACAAAACAGTGTAAACAAAAAACAAAGTGGCAGCAGTTTGGCAGGTTCCCATAAAGACTGTAAGTTTACCTGTATATCCCGCAATTGCGAGTGAAAACCATAAAAAAACTATTGAGTTCACACCATTGCATTTATCCTTCTATTATGAACTCAACGAAATAAATTATCTGATGTTGTTACGCAAACAATGGGCAGTGATTGTTTATGTCATGTCATCACAAAGAGTTGCTGATGATTAGACCGGCAGCCCAGGGGCTCTAGCCTAGTCAAACGAGCTACCACTAACGGAGCATATGGGTATAAAGGGAATAATAAGGCGCACCAGAAAACCCATTTCTGGCGCGGCGTATCGGTCGCGTTTACCCCTGGCGGCCATTTTCCAAGATGGCCGCCATGAAAATAAGTGCATGCAGTTTTTGGTCTAGATCTTTAATGGCTTATCCGATTTTGATAATTTTTGGGTCAAAATTTATGTATTTCAATATTCCCAATGTAATGATGTCATAAAAATTTCAATATTATAAGCGTTTCATGCTGTTTTTAAGGATCAAATGCAAAAAAAGTGAAAAATTTGGGAAAAAATCTAGATTCTCTGACAAAATAAGGCGTCATAGTCAATGAATGCTTGGTTTTAGGGTAAAAATAACATCATAAAAAACTTCCTGACATACAGAATTACCAGAAACCATGTCTTATTTGTTGCTGTGTGACATTTAGTGATGAAGATATTCCCATTTATATGACTGGTCACGTCAAGTGAGAATTGTGACGTCACAACATCACTTATCAGCATTCACGAATAAATGTGTCTAATTTTGCATAACTCTCCAACAGCTTATCAGATTTTTGTCATTTTTGTGTCAAATTATATATTTTTCAATATGCCCAATCCAATGGTGATGCCAAAAAGAAGAAATTATGAGTATTTTATATTGTTTCTTATGATCATTTGTCAAAAATGTGAAAAATTTGGGATTCTAGGCAAAGCAAGGCTAATGACTCGCATTATTGACTTTGACACACAGGCAGACAGAAACATTATTTTATTTCATCATCATGATTTGAATAACATTGTATTATTATAAAAAGGTCCTATAGAGTATGATAACGACATGAGATGAGTTGTAAATACAGATGATGAGGAGACCCACCAAAGACCAAAAAATATTGTTGCTGCTGGTTGGCCACTTGATGATTGTAATGTTAATTATAGAGTAAAAATATGCCACCTTTCATCAATTTCGCATGTTCCAAAATATCAGCAAATATGTCTGATTTGTTGCTTTGTCACTTTCGGAGCTGAAGATATTTGCATTTTTGTGAGCAACCAGGTCAAGTAAAATCGTGACGTTTTGACATGATATTTCCGCAGTTTTGCATACATTTGTCTTATCAGGTGTGAATCATTAAAACATATCAGATTTTTATAATTTTTCAATTTAAATACGTATATTTATGCATGCCATATTTAATAGTTTTAGGACAATTTGTCAATTTTAAGTAGTTTATGCTGTATCTTTTTCCATGGTAAAATCCAACAAGAATCTACGGGTTGCTAAATGGAGGTGGCGTGTTGTCTTAGTTCAAATCCTCTGAATCCAGCAGATAGTTTGTCCAGCACTGCTATTTAGTATAACTATTCAGATCGATATGGTTCTGAAGGCATTGATAAATAGATAGATAGATATTAGATAGATAGATATTACATAGATAGATATTACATAGATATAGATAGATCTAGATAGATAGATATAGATAGATAGATATCAAATAGATAAATATGGTATGCAAATGTGCAGTCATTTAAGAGGAGTGGGTCCTCAGATTGATCAATGAGATGGCAGATAGAGCAAATGTCCTCTAGGCCTACACATTACACGTTTACTCCATTTGAAAAAGATTGAAAGGGCCTGTGATTTAACATCTCATCTGAATGACATCCACCTGGGACTTTGATCTTGAGAGTACATTGAAAATATTCTAAATTGTCTGTCCAAGATTCGAACCCAGGCAAAGAAGACCCTCAGGACTGAAAACACTTGGCCTCCCAGCTGTCATATAATATATCCTAAGACCTGCTTAGTGCCATACAACCATGTCAATAAAGATCTTACTTTCTCATTGGGGCAGCTAGGTGGCAGAGCGGTTATGATTCCTGCCTTCTCCGTTGAAGGTTTTAACTCGCATCGAAACCCCGTGTGGGGAACCAGAAAAACTCAGCGGACTTTCATGAGCAAAACCCCAGCTGGATGTTGTTCGCATTAGAGTTTCCAATTTAACTGTTTACTTGCCAAACAGTAGAACTGTTTCATTTCTTAACAGTTAACAGTTAACTGCCAGTTAACTGTTATGCGAGTTATGGGTTTGGTGAGGTTGACAAATTTTATGCCTCAAGATAGCAAATATGAGCTAATAACTAGCTTTGACCTCTTCTGCTTGTTTAACTATATTTTTGGATGGCAAAAAATGCAAACACTACAGATGATTCACTTTTCACTGCATAAACAAATAACAGGTCGTTAACAAGACTATGATCATGCTTTTCCAATGACAAATATGAACAATATTGACTTGATTATCACAATTTTAACATTCTTGTGTGTGCCATTTATAAGTTTTGACATAATATTAAGTGCTTAATTCATCTTTAGTCAAAAATGTTAAATAGCCTTAAAACGGTTACAGTTAACTGGCTGGAAACTCTAGTTCGCATCTGACATTAAATTGGCAATCGCTTGTTTCAATTTCAGGGCCCAGTGATTGGCAAACCAGTGCATTACCAACTGAGCTGACCCTAACCCCTCCTTGACATATTGGACAATATCACAAATTATAACACAAGTACCAAATTGCATCCTATTGCTCTCGCTTACCAAACCCTTTTGATAAATCTGTAATCTATCTATCTAACTATTGTAATCAGTGTAAGCTACCTATTTCATCTTTATAATCCATCCATCTAATTCATGCAATCCACTCCAGCACAGCCTCTGCTAAATACAGCAAACCACTCCCGAGACTGAACCGATCAGCACAACTTCATGTGATTAAATCATGTTTAACTTCCGGACTTTTAGGAAAATGGCCGCTGAAGCTCAACCGTAAGGCCCAGAAAGTTATCACTTCTGGATAGTTCCAGATCTGCACGGATATCATGCTGATCAATGTAAAGATTGAGTGTGATACCTTAAAATTAAGGTCAAAATTGGCTGTGAAGATGTGAATCGAACTAGAGTCTCTAGACATTGTTGAATTTGAAAGCATTATGTCAATTTATGATAATTTGACATATTAAACCTATTTGTCTAGGATAGATTCTCCAGGTGATGCAATCTATCTAATTCATAAAATCCATCCATTCTATCTTTCCAGGGCTAGAGAAAATATGAATTTCAAGGCAATTTGATGAAATACGATAACATTGCCCATGAATTCTCGCGAATCAAGCCTCCATATTTCCAAGTCAGAAATTTGGACCTTTTTTCAAAAATTTTAAGTGAGATTTAGAGATTTCCAGACAATGACATGCCCGAATTCCCTACTTTTCCAGCCATGCTATATATCTAGCAGTATTTATCTATATTTATCTAGCTAGCAATCTGTTGATAATTCTTATATACATCAATATATCCTACACTATATTTAACTGAAATACTTGGAAATTTGTATAACTATTGAAATCTCATCTCCTGTGACCTAGTTTTATGATAACATAAATTCCAAGGTCAGTAAACTGAGCAATAAACATCCAAATGTCACCATGACCTAGTTCCAGGTCAGCTCATTTCATACACAGTACTCACCTCCACTAAAAATGTGAAACAACGAAAAAAAAAAATCCCTGCCTGCCCCAGCCCGCCCCGTGTGATAAATCTCTGACCCACAGCAGCCCACACTCGCAGATACCAGGCCCATCTTTTTCTAATCTTACTCTGTCAGTCTATCTGGGCACTATCAAATCAAATTATATTCTAAAAGTTTACCAATCGCTTCTATTCTGTTCCTTCCAATCTATGGGTACTCTAACTATTGATTGTGAAACGATACTCTCATAAAAATCCTCATCTATCTGTTATCAGATTATCTCGGCCTATCTCGCTCCTTTCAATTATTAAATCAATCAATAAATCAATCTGGGCCTATCTATCTATCCTTCTAAATTTATCACAATCCTATATTTTCTATTGTGTTCTATTTTGTGCCCTCCAAGCTGCGGGCAACTTACTAGTATGTATTGAATATAGCAAATACTCTCTACAGTTGTCAACAAAATAATTCAACCCCTTGATGTTTTTCCATTGAATTCAATAGCTGACAAATGCAAAATGAGTTTGGTGACATCAGCATATACATTTGTATATCAAATCATGAAAAGGATAACATCAATTTGTATCAGACAACATAATGCCAAACTGTTAGGAAGGGCACCAGAATCTGGTAGGTAGTTTGTATTTCGCATAGGGGTAACCTGGTAGGTAGTTTGTATTTCGCATAGGGGTCAACAATGTCAAAAATGTTTCAACCCCGTTGCCGCCATTGGATTAGCATTGGAGCACATGGTTAAATAGTTGTTCAAACGTTTTGGCCCATTTGTGAAATGGAACCAGTCCTGCCAACTAGATTTAGTTATTCTCCACAGCTGATTTAGCATTATGTTGTCTGGTATGTGATGTTATCGTACTTTTTGTGATTTGAAACATTCTGATGTCATCACACTCATTTTACAAAACCTGTTTACTGTTGGGAAGAAATCAAAGGGGTTGAATAATTTTGCTGCCAAGTGTAAACTATCTGTGTTGGACCAATCTTGATAATTCGACGTGTTCCTTACAAGGAACATGTCGAATTATCAATAGCTTGGGACCATTCCCAGGTGTTGCAGGTGAACCATTCATCGATAAAGAAGAGATGGGGGATTGTATGCAATAGTGCATGGTTGGTTGTAGGAATAGAATGGAATAGCTGAGATTCTTTTTATGGCTTAATTTTTCAGTCTGCAACCAATATGGCAATTAACAACAATGCCAATGATAATTATGTGCGATTTATCTGTTTTTTCACATTTTTGTATTTGACCATGAAAACGCATAAATTTAACACTTATTATTGACAAAACTGCATAATAAGATTTACATCCAATTAGACAAACGTATGCATCACTGCGGAAATATAACATCACAACGCCACAATTTTACTTGACCTGGTCTCTCACATAAATGTAAATATTATCAAGACCAAAAATGACATAGCAACAAAATAGGTGTACCTGCTGATATTTTAGAACATTTGGAATTGATTAAAGGTGGCATTTTTACTCTAAAGTCAATAATACAAGTCATAAGATGCCTTGTTTTGCCTGGAAATCCTGAATTTTTCCAAAAATTTTTAATTATTTGATAAATGATCATTAGAAAGAATATAAAATACTTGTGATTTCCTATTTTTGGCATCACCATTGGATTGGGCATATTGAAAAATATAAATTTTGACACAAAAATTAGAAAAATATGATAAGCTGTTGGAGAGTTATGCTAAATTAGACACATAAGATGCACCACTGCTGAAACGTGACGTCGTCACGTCACAATTCTCACTTGACATGACCAGTCATGTAAATGAGAATATCTTCAACACTAAATGTCACACAGCAACAAATAAGACATGGTTTCTGGTAATTCTGTATGTCAGGAAGTTTTTTATGATGTTATTTTTACCCTAAAACCAACCATTCATTGACTATGATGCCTTATTTTGCCACAGAATCTTGATATTTTTCCAAATTTTTCACTTTTTTTGCATTTGATCCTTAAAAACAGCATGAATGGCTTACAATATTGAAATGTTTATGACATCATTACATTGGGAATATTGAAATACATATATTTTGACCCAAAAATTATCAAAATCGGATAAGCCATTAAAGATCTAGACCAAAAACTGCATGCACTTATTTTCATGGCGGCCATCTTGGAAAATGGCCGCCAGGGGTAAACGCGACCGATACGCCGCGCCAGAAATGGGTTTTCTGGTGCGCCTTATTATTCCCTTTATACCCATATGCTCCGTTAGTGGTACCTCGTTCGACTAGGCTAGAGCCCCTGGGCTGCCGGTCTAGATGTCACAACAAATTGTTGCTCCTATCTAGCGATAATTTAAAGTTATAAGCCTAAAAAGTCAGTAAAAACCACTGATAAAATCATTGTGGGATATAAATAAAACCCCATAACAGTGTAGCTAAAGCTATGAACATCATTTGTGTCACGTCTATTTCAGAATGAACACTGTTCCTTCGGTTAATTCAGAGCAGACTTGACACTCAAGATGTTCATAGCTGTGAACCACTGTCATGGGGTTTTATTAAAATACTGACCAGCCAGCGCTCCCTGGAATGCTGCGTTGTAATCACAGGCTACTTCATTTTGCACAAAATCTTCCCTGACGTCTTCATAACTGTCATCACTGTCTGGGCCTCCGACCAGCGCTCCATGCAATACATGGGCATTGGGACAAGAGCTTTCAAAGTTAGACCAGTCACAAGTTGCAGGGGCACTCGGGCAGGACCTGCAAAAATGGCAGGTTCGATTTTAGTTTGGCAACAGTTGCATCATTTAGCAGGTCGATTGCGGCCACTTCAAATGACGACAATGAATCGATGATTTGTAAATGTCATCTGTTAAAAAAGTGACACCGATTATATACTTCGCAATACGCTTTGTACACTGTAAAACCAGCAGTTTCCCTTTATAACGGCAGTTTCAGTCACGGAGTCTATATGGACACAAAATTCTACGGAAGAAAACCGTTGTTATCAAGGTATAATAGGTAATGTTGTTCTAACAGTAATTGCCATGAAAGTTACAGGAGCTGGTATTACAGTGAACCCACTAGTCTTTATCATATCTTTGTAGAACACATTATGGATGTATATATGTAGAATTGGGGGGGGGGGGGGTAATCAGAAGTGTGCATGGCACCATCATTATTTCTTTGTGCCTGCTGTTCCTTTGTTATCTTTCCTTGAAAAAATATTATCTTTAATAGTGTACAATTCGAGTTAGATTTGTGCACTAATGTCCTGGATAGATCTCCTGTTGCAAATTTAATCTGATTCAGAACTTTCTGTTCTGCAAATAATTTATTTTCTCCAGGAAAAGCTGTAGTACATAATATACACTTACGAACTGGCATGATGCACTCTTTTTGGGGGGTTGACCCCAAATCCAACTACGAAACTCCTTCCGGTGTCGCCTAACATGTAACCAATTTGTCTTTTGGCGAACTTTTGTCCTTCAGTTGTGAGAACTCCGTGTTTTGCAGCAACCAGGGCAATCAACGAAGCATTGGCTGAAGTCAAGATGAGAAGACATGGGTATATGGTCTTGAGGTATTTTTAACAAAATGCGAAAAAAGGGTGTATTATTAATAATACGTCAATATATACATTTTTTTTGCATCTTGACTGAGGAAAATTTGATTGTTTATAATTGTACATGATTCCTGTATTTTACTAAGTATTATTTTCCAATAAAGTACTTGAACATGAACCTTATAGACGGGACAGAGCCACCGGCTCATCGAGCGAAGCGAGGTGTCTCGTCCCTTATGGCAAACATGCGAGGAGTGAACCAGCCAGATGGTTCAATCAAAAAAAGTGATTCAGACATCCCATAATATGATCCTGGCACTTTTTTCTCATCACGCGTGACTACCGTAAATATTCGAAAAAAAAAAAAATTTTTTTTTTTTTTTAAATTTTGGAAAAAAAAACAAAAATTACCAAAAATGTTCGAAAAAAATAAAATTACCGTAGTACGTCCGAAAAAAAAAAAAAATTTCCAAAAAAAAAACAAATTACCGTAAAATGTTCGAAAAACTTAAAAAATTACCGTATATGTTGGAAAAAAACCAATTTCCAAAAAAAAAAAATTACCGTAAAATGTTCGAAAAAAACCAAATTACCAAAAATGTTTGAAAAATTAAATTCTAAAAAAAAGAAGTTTGAGAAAAAAAAATTACCGTAAAATGTTCGAAAAAAAAAGAATTTCCAAAAATGCTCGAAAGAAAAATGTTTGAAAAAAAAAATCACCATAACTAAATGTTGAAAAAAAAATTACCAAAAATGTTAAAAAAAAAAAATTGCAAAAAATGTTTGAAAAAAAAAAGTTTCCCAAAAAGACATGTTCGAATAAAAAAAAAATTCCCCAAAAAAAATAAATTTTCGAAAAAAAAAGTTACATATTTTAAACATTTTCTTTTCTCCAAACTTTTTATGGAACAAACTTGAATACAAAAATGAATTTCGAGAAAAAATTTGGTAATTACAATTTAGAGTCTGTCTTTTAAAACTTATTTTTTGCGTTCAGGCAGTCCCGTCTTCATGCTTTGGCATTTACATATTAAAAAAAACAACATTAGTCGGACAGAAGCTCCTCGCTGAGACATTGTTTTCCAAAAACAAAAAGCAATAATTGAATTAATAAAATTATATTTGACCTACAATGTAACCAAGAAAACTCCAAGCTGTGAAGTATTACATAATTTATAGAGCTAAGTAGTTTTATAGTGAATGTTTGATAACTTCTAGTCAGAAATCAAGTTGAGTGAAAAAGCATAGTTATGAGGTCTTACCCCATGGGCACATCGACGTTGCAGCAACATTGCAATGACGTCACACTTTTCGTCAAATGACATAGAATTGTATGGTTGAAATTATGTTGTCACAACATTGTGAAGCAACGTCAAAGATATGACGTTAGCATGCAACGTTGTGGCAACATTGTGAGGCAATGTCAAGAGTTCGACGTTAGCTTGCGACGTTGTGGCAATGTTGTAAAAAAACCCGACGCTGTGTTCATGTTTGGGCGACATAATCTCTAAGATACATATCTACGTAACCAACAGACCAGCCCTCAACCAATTAGCAACGTCGGGGTTTACGTCGTGTTCCCACTAGGTAGTAGGTTAGACCTCACTCTAAATATGTGGTTGTCACTGTGACTAGTTTATAACTACTGTAGGGTAGTAATGAATGCAAAAATCTGGTGGTGACTTCCTGGCAAATCATTTTGACTATTCTATCATAATCAAAATGACTACGTTGATTATGTAAGTGTCCGACAGGTAGTCAATTTTATCACCATCTGGTAGCTCTGATTACAGCTTGCTAATCCAATATTTGTCACATTGACAACCTGTTAGAATTTTTGACTCAAGGAGTTGTCGGTTCAGGCACCAGGAATTACTACTTTAGAGCCATTATTTTCACCACCCTGTGTTTAGAGTGCTCATTTTCGGATTCCAAAATGCATTTTCAATTATTGAACCCTCAAAATCTGTAGCCAACTTACAGAACAACAAATATCTGAAAAAGCATCTCACCAGAATATCTAAGAGACCCCCATTTGTCCCTCCATGCCAGTCCCTTGGGGTGTATCGCACCTCTCCGTCTGGAAACCAGTCGTATAAGAAGTCCTCAAGGTACTCGTAGGTCACACTCACTCCCAACTCGTGCAAAAGAACCTGAAATTATCAGCAAACATTACATAAATCCACATAGAGTAGGTCGGGGCAAGAAGCCCGGGTTAGGTGAGAGGCCCCCACCCTAAACTTACATTTTTGGTGCATTTTCTTATTGATAGGATTGAAGCTTTTTATGTGATGTCACAAATTTTCAGGGCAAACAGCACCAAACCATAGTAGTAATTAAAGAAACAAAAAAGATGCATGGTTTATGTAACTTTGATTAATTCTTAGAAAGTGGTTGACAGAAGTAACTTTGGAAATTTTTTAAAGTATAACGGATATCTGCATTGCTTCATTTTATGACCATCAGATAAAAATGATTTGGATTATGTTTTTTGCATCAGGAACCATTGAATAATGTGTACTTTACGAGGGGCGTTCAGAAAGTTCACGGCTTTTTTTTATATGGACACTTATTTTCAATCTAGAACTATGAATTTTTTACAGGATAAAATTCAGCGTACTACCTGCTCCACCTAGCCAAACTTTCTGTTTCCATTGCAACCACAGAATGACTTAAAAACGTCCAAATGTTCCAAAATTTTGGAAACCCATTCCAAAACTGCTGAATTTTATCCTGTAAAAAAATTCATTGTTCTAGATTGAAAATAAGTGTCCATATAAAACATAGGCTGCGCAGCAGCAAACCTTCAGCGAATAACACATTCAGAAAATTACAATTACACCATAAAATTGATGTGTATGCCAAATTGCATATATTGGCAAGCAATAGTCCTAGACCATGTAAGCCATATGTGTAGCAAACTTAATCCATGTACAATTGTACATGCAATTGCGATTGAGTCCTGGGTCAAAAACAAAAAAAAATTTTTTTGGTTTTCAATATTTCAAAAAGTATATAATATTTTCCATCAGACCTTTCAAAAGGCACTACTAGACCATATAAGGCATATGTGTACCAAACTTTATCCATGTACATGCAATAGTGACCGAGCCTTAGCCTTTTTATATTTTTGATAATTTGTGTAAAACGTATAGAATGTCTATCAATGAGACCATAAAAAGGCACAACTAGAGCATATAGGCCACATCTGCACCAAATTTCATCCATGCACAAGCAATAGTGACTGAGCCTTGGCCCGGAAACGAACAAAAATAATTTTTATGTTTTTTTTATTATTTCAAGAAGTATGGAATATCTATCCATCAGACCATCAAAAGGCACAACTAGACCATACAGGCTATATGTGTATCAAATTTCATCCATGTTCATTGAATAGGGCCGAGTACTGGCCCGGAAACGATCTATCCGCCCGCCGCCCGCCGCCCGCCCGCCCGACCGCCCGCCCGCGGACGGACAACATTTTGCCCTAGTGATAACAATACCTTCTGTGAACAAGTTCGCTGAAGGTAAAAAAAGCCGTGAACTTTCTGAACGCCCCTCATACCTTAAATCTTGATCAAGTAGCTAATTGAAATGGGAAAAAAATTTGGAAGAAATCGTAACAGGGCTAAAAATATTAAAGAAGAAATGTATGAACAAAAAATTCTGAAATTAAGAAAAAGTGAATAGAATTGGCTTAAAAATGATAGAAGAACCCCAAGAAATAACTTTAAAGCTGTATGCGCTCACAAAAAAATTGCCTTAGGATTATAATAGGGGGCTGGTGTAAGAAGGCCATTTTAAATGTTTTACAAAAAGGGCCGTAACTCCTTTATTAAAATCGGTGGACATTTGTTTCACTAGTTATAAGTAGAGTCAAGTGATCCCTTCCTGACAGCATAAGCATTCAGAAAATCGACTACAAAAAGTAGGTCAAATTGCACCTCGAAGTTAAGGGGAGCTGCATACCCCACGCCACTCTACACTTGGCAGTGAATGCAGTTGTATGTATATATTATACAGGTATCGCACAGCAATAACTGTTATATTATATGGTTTTTTGTGTCAAATACCAAGGAAAGGACCAGGGCTGTTAATCAGTACTTTTCGAAGTACTTAAGTCCAGTACAGTACTTTTCAAATGTTCCCAGTACCCAGTACAGTACCCAGTACTTTTTTAATCACTGTACTTAATTCCAGTACCCAGTACTTTTGAAAGTACTTAAGTCCAGTACCCAGTACTTTTTGATGTCTCACACATTGAATCCCAATTGTCGAAAACAAAATTGCAATCTTTTTCGAAATATAGTGAAAAATAACACCATCATCTGATCATTCACTTTATCAATATTGTGTACAAGCAATTATACTCATCCTGTATGAAAAATCTTGACAGATAAATTATAGATTAAATAAACCGACAAAAACTTGTGTTTCTTTTTCAAGCAAATGGGGATATTCATGGAATACAGTTTCATTGGACAGATAGATAGATAGATAGATAGATGGATAAATTGATAGATGGATAGACGGATGGATGGATGGATGGATGATTGGGGCTTTACGTCCTGTATTTATGCACTTGGTAGGCTAATTGGGACAGGAGGAGGACACGGTAATGAGGCTAAGGACAGATAGATAGATAGGTAGATTGGATAGATAGATAGGTAGATTGGATAGATAGATAGATAGATAGATAGATAGATAGATAGATAGAAAGATATATAGATAGATAGATAAAAAGATATATATATAGATAGATAGATAGATAGATAGATAGATAGATAGAAAGTAGGAACTTCATTAATAATATTGCAAAAGACTGTGATATTTTGAATGCTTGTCAAACAAGCACTCTTTGAGAGATGCAGGACCGCCCATGCATGCATCATGGAGTTTAAATGGAATGATATTGGTAGTTGACAAGGCCAACTGGCTCAATTATGAGCAGAGGAACCATGAGGTTGATTCCTTCGAAATCCTCGTTTTTTACTGATGCATCTAGATGTTTAAATCTTTGGAATACCTCAAAAATTAAGGAATTTGCAGCCAAAACCCAATTTGGATCGGCATTTTACGCACTTTACCCGCGACTGCTAGCCCGCAACTGCTGCTCTGCATTTTAGATACAATGTAATGGCTGACGCTGTGGAAACCACCCAACGCTGGGCATAAGGAGATATTAATAAATTGTAAAATATTGAATTTAACTTAAAAAATACACAATTGACAGAGTCTACGACGTATAAATGAGTCATATTGATAAAATGAACATTTGGAATGGCCTGGTTTAGCCAGTAGGCCTCTGACTCACATCGTTTCAGGACAGAAGCATTACCGGCCTATGCATAGGATGCATGGCGGCCATGGCCGGTAATTAAGGAAGTAGTCAGAATAAAATATTCAGATTTTAATCACTGGGTCTTTATTAGACACCCAGAAAATTAGTGGGTTATTGGGTATTAATGAATAAAATATTTATTACTATTGCTCAAATTAGTTTTGAAAAATTGATATTTAACTGACACAGATTAGGCCTATGTTTAAGCAAGCAATGGATGAAAATTGACATTCTATTGTGAAGTTCCCTGTCCAATTGTAAAGAGGGTAATTCTCACACCTGTGTACAAGGTCAGGTACATGCTGTGACCCAATTTCTTTGCTAAAGACAATAGGCCAATGCATTCACACATACATGCCTCAATGAACATGGAAAACCCCTCCAAAAGATGGCATTGAATTTGATTGAATAATTACTGAATTTATTCATGTATGCAGCATACTTTCAACATGATGCATCATGAAATAAAAGTTATTTCTCAAATAATTATCATAACCATATTCATTTTCATAACTTTTGAAAGGTTAACCAAACAAATTCAGTGAGTGAAACAGAATTAATACATTATGGATAAATTATTTCTTGATAATCAAAGTAAATTTACCTATATTAAATGAAAATTATATAAATGTTTTTTACATATTTACTGCAGAACTGAGATGCTAGTTCAGCAAGTTGGACTACTCAGATAGTGACTCTGTCATGTCCTGTCTAATTGCAATCACATTTCTAATGTTCTTTGACTGGTTCAGTATGAGTTCCTCAATAGCATAAATTGAAATTGACTAATTGCTTTAGGTCTGCACAATCCAATTGCCATATTTCTGCATTATCCAATGAAACTGTATTCCATATATATCTCTTCTAAGAGCCAAAATAAATAATTATTTTTTAATTATTTATTATATAAATTCAATTATTGAAAAGTATTATTTTTATAAAGTAACATTTATAACAGACTATATGAAATTTATGATTTTATGAAATGTTATTTATTCACAAATTGTCTTGGAAAATATTGACACTTCACTCAACATGTCTTGTAAGCTGTCATGTTGGCTTTTTTTCACTGAAAGTACTTAAATGTACTTAAAAAGTACTTAAAATTCAAGTACTTTTTGCAAAGTACTGGGTACCAGTACAGTACTTTTGGGTTCAGTACTTCCAGTACCCAGTACATTCCAAGAACTCAAGAAATTGTACTTAAGTACAGAAGTACTTAAGTACTCAAGTACTTGTTAACAGCCCTGGAAAGGACTAGGATTCTGATGTCCAAACTCTTTTTGTGTTTCTTTTGACCTTCATGTTTAAAGTGTATCTCCTAGAAAATCAATAACTATTTCAACCACAAAAAAAAATTTCACACCTTTGGAATCCATAGATGATACACATGATGATGGGTCTTCTTTAAATTTTTTTTCTTGAACTTTGTAGCAGACTTAAAAGACCTGTAAACACAACAAAGTCACTGGAAAATGGGAGAAACATGCTGTTTTTCGGCCAATTAATGCTTTATTCTGATTAAATAAATAACATAAACAATACTGAGAGTTGATATCCACTTATAAATCTATACCCCTTTAAAATACGCATCTTTTTGCCACCACAGTAATTTTCCTATCTATTTTTGTATCGATGTCTTAACCTATAAATAATAAATAAAAAAACTTACATGTAAGTATTCTTACCAGTACATCAATTCATCAAGGTAAGGAAAATCAACTGCGAAACTTTTTCCGTGTGAAACGTCATCAAAGATTGTGTACAATTTCAAGAGGGGGCTCAATGCAAAACTTGGCCTAAAATCCTTAATAAACGTCCGATTTTCAAAATTTAAAAACCTGCATATATCAAATGAACTCATCTGAATTAAATGCATTCGTTCGTTTTGCTATATTTGCAATATTAAGTTCGCAAATTAGCTTTCGTCGCATTAAGCTGTATGAATGCAATGTTGCTCAATCCCAGAGATAAAAAAGACCAGTGGCATATCCAGGATTTTGTAGGGGGGGGGTTATTTAAAGTTTCCCATTATCAAATAATGCTGTTTCTAATGTTTAATATGTTTTATAATGTTGGAAGTTAGGCTAAGAAGTTGTCTTGTAATAACAAAAATAGGGGAGGGGGGGGGGTTGGTTTCGAATTTTTTTCATGGACATTATTTTACAGAATACCTACTTTTAGATATTAGAGCCATTATTGTACATGCCATATGCCCTTATTATATGTCCATATTAAGATCGATACAGTACCCTTTTTTAAGGGTACTTCTCTTGTTATTGCTGTGCATGCTGTGACTTGTTTTCTAAAACTAACGAAGTAACAATGTTGTGCTGCTGCAAGACTCAATTTGTGTTTCTTTTTAACCACATACTTAAAATGTATCTCATCAGAAATCAATAACTATTTCACTCACTAAAAAAATGCTTACACTTTTCGAATCCACAAAAAAAAACTTTATAGCGACCTCAGTCTATCCACAAAAAAAATGAACAAAAAATCGGCAAAATTGCCGTTTTTCGGCCACTAATACAATAATAAAAATGCTTGCATGCATACCAGACACCCAGCATTTTTGTCGTCCCAAGAAAAGGCCCAGGGAGACTCTGTCGGCAGGAATTCCTTGGCCATGTCCATGTATTTGGAGTCCTGAGTTGCTTTATACAGCCACAAGGCTCCCCAGCACAGTTCATCCTCATACCCTGCTGATCTGTGGAAGAAAGAGAAATCTTGCACATAGGACATGAGGTCTTTTAGTTGCCAAAGGCTCGGACTTAACTGATTTGACAGTATTGGGTTCTGAATTTATGTATAGGTGGCATATCCAAGCCACAGTGGATTTATTTTAGTACTCTTTGCCTTTAGACCGAGGTCACAGTCTTCACGTTGCTGTAGGCAACGTAGACTGAGGACATAGCATTGACTGAGAACTATTGAAATCATTGGAAGCAATAGGTGATGATAACAAACAATGAAACAAGAACACAAACAGAAAACTGCAATGTGCAAACAGAAAGCAACATAAGCAGTCATCCGCTTTTGTCTCCAGTTTCGGCATGTTTCAAACACAAAGAGCAGTAAAGTGGGAGGGAACATTTATTTCTGCACGTCCCTTTAAAAAATATCACAACATGTGTAAGTCCTAATCACTTGAGAAAAATATTTATCTATCTATCTATCTATCTATCTATCTATCTATCTATCTATCTATCTATCTATCTATCTATCTATCTATCTATATATCTATCTATCTATCTATCTATTTATCTATCTATGTACCTGTACATCTACATATGTATGCATGCATGCATGTATGCATGCATGCATGTATGTATGTATGTATGTATGTATGTATGTAGGTATGTATGTATGTATGTATGTATGTATGTATGTATGTATGTATGTATGTATGTATGTATGTATGTATGTATGTATGTATGTATGTATGTATGTATGTATGTAATACTATGTATGTATGTATGTATGTATGTATGTATGTATGTATGTATGTATGTATGTATGTATGTATGTATGTATGTATGTATGTATGTATCTGTATATATATATATCTAGCTATCTATGAATCTATCTATCTATATGTCTATCTATCTCTTGGCCCCTACGAACTGGGACCCTATCATTCAATCTAGGCCTATCTATTGATTTTTTTTCAATATGTGAATAAGCGGTCTGAACATCTCAAATGTGGTCTTAGTCAATCACTGTTCACTGAAGAGCGTTTGGAATCAGCCAATCAGATCATACATGAAATGCTTGACTGAGTATAACTGACTGCAAAACGTTTCATTCCAAAGCTATTCATTTTAAAACAATAAAAGTGCGAACAGAGAAAGTGAATCATGAACAACATACTGATTAACAGTTATCAGTTTAAACAGAGGCTCCCTACCTTCAACCTGAAACTTGTGTCATTTTTTGGTGGCAAATTATCGAAAATAGGCCGATTTTGACACTTTAAAGTACAGGAAAATTATGAAAATGCCACAGAATGCATTTTAAACCATTTCCTATCCACCTATGCCTTTAATTTTGATGAAAATAGCTCCTAAACTGCTGTGACACGATCCTGTGTCGCAGATTTAGTCCTCAACCTATGTATTGTCTCCCATCCTTGACAACTGCATTGTCAAGGTGGGTCTTCCTATCTACTTTGCCTTTAAACAAGGTGACAGGAGTCTTTCATAATGAGTGTGTTTGTTGAATGTCTGTTTCCCTCAGCTAGTGATTAGCATGTTCTTCAGGCAGCACTTCATTAGAAAAGTGTGTTGGTCAGAATCATATACATTTGGGGAGAGGATTATTATTAACTGTTGGTCGCAGGATTTACATTGTAATTTAAATTGCAAACAAACCAGTTAAGATGTCATCAGGTGGGCTTCCCCAAGACAAACAAGCACATATAATGGCACAGCATCGCCCATGCCCCGCATGTTTTATCCTATGTTTATCCTATCCGTTAGCCAGTTTTTCCCGTTCGTTTATCCTATCCATTTATGCTATCCATTTATCCTGTCCGTTTATCATATCTGTTTATCCTATCCGTGTATCCTACCCGTTATCCTGTTTATCCGTTTATCCTATCCGTTTATCCTATCTATTTATCCTATCTGTTTATCCTATCCGTTTATCCTGTCCGTTTATCCAGTACCCCATAAGCACTGGTTCATCCCATGTATCTTGTTTATCTTATCTATTTATCCTATTTGTTTATCCTATCTGTTTATCCTATCCATTTATCCTATCAGTTTATCCTATCAGTTTATCCTATCCATTTATCCTATCCATTACCCTATCCGTTGACCCTATCCGTTTAACATATCCATTTATCCTATCCGTTATCCCGTTTATCCCATTTATCCCGTTTATCCTATCCATTTATCCTATCCGGTTATCCTATCCGCTTATCCTATCCGTTTATCCTATCTGTTTATCCTATCCATTCATCCTATTGGGTGGCCAAGTGGTTAAGGTTCCCGCCTGCTCCGCTGAAGGTCTTTGCCTGCATGGGTTCGAACCCCGGGTGGGGAACCCAAAATTTTCAGTATACCTTCATGAGCAAAATCCCAGCTGGATGTCGTTCGGATGAGACATTAAATTGGCGGCCCCTTGTATCAGTGTCTATGCTGGGCAAGTAAAAGATCCCTCACATGGGGTAAATGTGTAACATGTTGAGGACTCCCGCTCTCTCTCCCATCTCATCAATCAACCCTCGTGAGCGCCCAGAACTGGGCTTAGAGGGCTGCACTTACCATATCTATCTATCTATCTATCTATCTATCCTGTTTATCCCGTTTATCCTATCCATTAATCCTATCCGTTATCCTATCCGTTTATCCTATCCGTTTATCCAGTACCCCATAAGCATTGGTTCATCCCATTTATCCTGTTTATCCTATCTGTTTATCCTATCTGTTAATCCTATCCGTTTGTCCTATCTGTTATCCTATCCGTTTATCCTATCCGTTTAACATATCTGTTTATCCTATCCGTTTATCCTACCTGTTTATCCTACCCGTTATCCTATCCGTTTATCCTATCCATTTATCCTATCCGTTATCCCATTTATCCCATTTATCCTATCCGTTTATCCTATTCGTGTATCCTATCCATTTATCCTATCAGTTTATCCATTTGTTTATCCCAGCCGTTTATCCCAGCCGTTTATCCCATCCGTTTATCCTATCCGTTTATCCTATCCGTTTATCCTATCTGTTTATCCTATCATTTATCCTATCCGTCTATCCTATCCGTCTGTCAACCCATCTATCCATTAAGCCATCCGTCAATCCATTCCTCCATCTATCTATCTATCTATCCTGTCTGTTTATCCTAACCGTTTATACTATCCATCTATCCTATCTGTTTATCCCAGCCATCTATCCTATCCATCTATCCTATCTGTCTGTCAATCTGTCTATCCATCCGTCTATCTATCATTCAATCCATCCATCAATCCATTCATTCATCTATCTATCTACGTTTCTATTTATCCTATCCGTTTATCCTATCCGTTTATCCATTCGTTTATCCCATCCGTTTATCCTATCCGTTTATCCCATCCGTATATCCTATCCGTTTATCCCGTTTGTCCTACCTGTTTATCCCATCTGTTTATCTTATCCGTTTATCCTATCCGTTTATCCTATCAGTCTATCCTGTCCGTCTGTCAACCCATATATCCATCAATCCATCTGTCAATCCATTCCTCCATCTATCTATCTATCTATCCTGTCTGTTTATCCTATCCGTTTATACTATCCATCTATCCTATCCTACTGTATATCCCATCCATCTATCCTATCCATCTATCCTATCTGTCTGCCAATCCGTCTATCCATGCATCTATCTATCTATCTATCTTTCCCTATCTATCTATCTATCTATATGTCTATCTTTTGTTTACATGAGTGTATATTATAACCAGTATTTTATTTACATAAATATAAAACAGATTTATATAATATAGTATAGTTGCCAGTAGAATGGAGGGAAGAGATTAGAATATATGAAATAGATACAATATAAGCCTGTGCTAAAGATGCATGAACTATACTGAGATGCAGGAATTGCTGAGTTTCCCAGAAATAGAATGTGGTGCAAAGGGAAGAAGTGGCAAAGGACTTGCAGGTGCTGCCCTCTTGTGTAATGTATCTGAATGAGCTGCTTGCAGTGGCCATTCTGTGTACTAAAACTCACCCTGTGGAAGGGAAAATGGCCACCACAATGCAGGCTTTCTGGACCTTGATAGCCTCTAAAACTGATAATAGTAAATTTTCTAATATTGAATTAAACTGAAAATACGAACCATTGTGCACATCTACAATGGTATCAATGTGTTATGTATATGATAAGAACTTCCAGAGTGGGCTGGTTGAGGCCACAGCATTGGTTGTTTCACTCCTCCAGTAGATTTCAGCACTAAAGCATAATCGCCCTATGCATAGCATAGCATGGGCGATAATTAGCCTAACCACTTATCTTGACACATGATCGATCCCACAACCACACATATGGAATTTACAGTTTAATGTCACTGATCTGAGGTTCGAGACAGGTGATTACAACAAACATTCAATGCCAAACAATTCTAAACAAAATAATCCAGTCTGCCATTTTGTAACAGGGCCCCTTAAGATGCTGTCAGAGCAAAATAATAATTATGTAACAGAGCCAGGGACTTCTTGCCCAAGAAATGATAATTGAAACATTTGAGCATCCATTTATCTGCATGGAAATGCTCACAGACTATAGCTATATATATTGCATGGGATATCTATTCTTGGAATGGCTAGCAAGACAAATCGTAGGATACTTATTTGCAAGAAAGGTAAGACCAAATTCTCCTATGGCCATGTCAACACAGAATTTTTTGCCAACTCACACTGAAATTTTGGAGGCTGTTAGTCAAATATCAAAGATGTTTCAAGGTTACACTTTGCAAATGTTTGGTCTACAGTGACTACATACACAGTCCTAAGTGGTTTTCAATAGCTGACAGTAATTTGATTTTATATGAATTGACTTTTTCTGAAACATGTACTTTCTCCAAGCAAATGTTTGATCAAACAGGAAGTCATCTACAGCATGTACAGTGCTGCCACGTTGTTGCACCATGTTGACAGCACCTACCTGAAACCAATGTTGTAAACCCCATATGGAGAGAGACCTATTGGTGGTGACTAGTAGAGCCTCACTCCTCCAAATAGAACTAAGTTAACAAAATTGCCTATTCTGTATTTCATTCCATTATGATGAAGAATGTTAATGAACATCATTTAGACTTTTTAAAGGCAAATTTCTAGATCACTATGTGTGTAGAGTAGGTCGGGGCAAGAAGCCCGGTTAGGAGAGGCCCCCCCAGGGTTTTATCCAAACTGACATTTTAGGTGCGTTTATCCATTGATAGGATTGAAGCTAGAGGCGTTTTAGGTGACATCACAAATTTTCAGGGCTAATAGCGCCAAACCATAGTAGAAATTAAAGAAACAAAAAATGTGCATGGGGGTCGAAGCTGCATCAGGAACCATTTAATAATGACAATGTGTACTTTACCTTAAATCTTGATAGAATAGCTAATTAAAATAGAAAAAAATTGGCCCAAAATTGAAACAGGGCAAAAAATATGAAAAAATAAATGTATGAACAGAAAAATTCTTGAAATTCAGAAAAAGTGAATAGAATGCCTTAAAAATGATAGAAGAACCCTAAGAAATAACTTTTAGGCTTAATGCGCTCGCAAAAAAATTGCCATAGGATTACGATAGGGGGGCTTCTTGCCCGATGGGTGGGGTAAGAAGGCAATTTTAATTTTTTTACGAAAATGGCCGTAACTCCTTTATTAAAATTGGTAGACATTTGTTTCACTAGTTATTAGTAGAGTCAGGTGATCCCTTCCTGACAGCATAAGCATTCGAATAATCACCCATAAAAAGTAGGTCAAATCGCACCTCGATGTTAAGGGGGGTCGCATGCCCGACCTACTCTATATAATACTGTATAATAATATATGTACGAGTTTGTCGAGGAAACTTACTTGTAAAATTTCCTGGCATCTTTTATTGACTTGTGATACAGGCCTCTGTAATCATATGCGAAGTCATACAGTTGCTTTGCATGTTCCAATAGAGTGGACGAGTAGTTGGAATCTATCCAAAGAAAGAACAATCAGAATCTTAAACTCTTTATCATCAAATTAAGTGGTCAAATACAAGTTTTACATAAAAGTCTTAAAAGGGTCTGAAATCTGGATGTAGCGAACAGAAATTTCTCAGAAAATAAAAAATTCTTAATCGAACATACATGTGATAACACTCCTTTGAATATCTCATGCATGCCAAATATTTTGTTTTGATTTAGGTTAATTACAAATCAATTTACCTGTGCTCCAGAAGAGTATGGAGCCAGCCGCCATTGCGGCAGCAGTCTCTCCGGCTAGATCAGACCCCGGATGACCGGCATCAATTTTGAAAGCTGGCCGTTCCATGGTCATGTCTTCTGGTCTACCCCAGTAGTTGTGGTCTATGTCGCCTTCTCCAACCTGTAAATATTTCCATGACTTTGAAGAAATGGCATCTCAAAAAGATCCATCAAAAATAATTATCGTCCTTAATTCTCATCATATTTTGATTTTTTTCAGAACCAATTGATTATAATCATTATTACTGCATTATCAATTCATACCAAAAATAACTTCACAACTTCAGAAGACATTTTAAAAAGGCGATGAAATGGTCACGCTATCATGTTTATAGACTGACTTGGTCTCCTTGACTTCTGTGGAGGTGACATTGACACAAAGAAAAAAAAAGTTTACTGTGACACTATCCCGTGGTGGGCAAAACGATTAGACAAACAGTTACTCAGATAAAGTCATTGTTACATCATAACGCTTTGTTTGCTTTTTTTGTGTCTTCCACTTTCACTTTAACCCAAGCTCTACTACAGTCTTTAAATTTTACATGCAAAAAGAGTGGACTGTTGCACTGTGAAAATGGCACTTCGCCAGTGATCATAATGATGATCATACCAATAATTTCAATGTTAATTTGATTTAAGGAAACTAGTCCCGCTTGTTGGTGACAGGCAAGAGAAAGGATCATGCATCTGATTTTTAATCTGAAGTCAGCTATGACAAATCAAATGGCCTTCTCTTGATCATGACTAATCAGCCAGCGGCTATGTTTCCCATACATGTTGAATTTGGAGAAGATGACACTTCATTGGCCATTTCAAGTGACAGAGTGACAAAATCTGTATGAACCCATACCCATTTTTTGCATATATATATATCAAGTTGACCAGCTGCTTTACTAACCTGTCCATAAAACTCAGTCTCAGCCACATGGCATTTGATGAAGTAATCCAGGGCCCATCTCACCCCACTGACAGCCACATCGTACTGCCCGGCATCTCTGTAACCTTTCTCAAACTCCAGCAGACCCCAGATGAGCACGGTTGTTGAAGCAGCCATTGGGAAACCAAACTTGACATAGTCACCAGCTGAAAAATTAAAATAATTTTGAAGATAGTTTTTCAGGTGTTATTGTCTCCGTAATGAATGGCATACGACATTTAGAAAGTAGAAAGACAAGAGATTAACAATCAAGAAGTCGTTAAAAACTGCTATATCAGGATATCATGATTAACAGGGTTTAGTCTTGATTTTGGCTCACAAGTGATATACATGTACAGTTGTTTCGTGTGAGCCTTCCGTCTCCTCACAATACCAAGACCGTATTGTTCTCGATTCATTTATTAATGAAGTAAAATGTTATGTAGCAAGTTGAGGGAGAGTCAGAACAGCAAATCACATTATAATTAAAACTGCTGAGACTTTTTCATACACACCATCATACCATCCACCAGTCAAGTCTTCCCCGTTTTGCCCCTTATCACCGAGAGCAGAGTCTTTGCGCCAAGGAATCCGGTTGTTGGCAGGAAGTTTACCCGACCGTTGCGCTTCATAGAACAATATTGACTGTCTCAGTACTTCTCCGTAATCATATGTTGCAGCTGAAAATCAATTTAAACATATTTAAACTGCGTAGTATTGCGTTTTGAAAACGAACTTTTCTTGAGCATCTGGCCACTAGTTCATTTTTAATTATTGATATATATCTTTATCCCATAACAACTGCTGCAATATTCTGTAACGTTCAGTATCTTTATTGCATATATAGAAGAGATTAGCATGAAATGTTTTGAAATGTTTTTGAAGTAGTTGGGCGGTGTACTATGAAATTTATTGAGCTAGAAAAACACAAAATGTTTATTATTGGTGTCCAGCATTTTTCTGAATGTAATAATGATTCATAACCCATTCAATATGAAACATCAGATGGTAAACAGACTCACATACATTATAAAAAAAATACTTTTCCTAATCATAATCTTTTAGATGTTTATTTTCCAAACAATGCTGCTTCTAACACATGATAGGAAGATATTTTACTGAACCTATAGGTTAAAAGAAATTTCAAGAAGTGTCAGTAAAGACACAATTCCTGATTTGTCTGAGTACAAGTATAGGCAAATAACACATATGTCAAAGGCATCATACTATATATCTATCTATCTATCTATCTATCTATCTATCTATCTATCTATCTATCTATCTATCTATCTATCTATCTATCTGTTTATCTATCTCCCTTTATAATTTATCTCAATGACTTAAGAAATGTTTGTACGATCTTTAAACCTGTGATATATGCGGATGATACCTCACTTTTTGCAGTCTTGGAAGCTTTTGGCATGAAAGAACTGAATTGGAAGGGAATATCAACAATGAATTAGAAATTATCAATACTTGGTTCAAAGCCAATAAGCTATCTGTTAATGCAAACAAATCCAAGGCAATGCTTTTTCACAAACCACAGAAGAAAGTTGAAAATTTCTTTATCAAAATGGATTCGGCTAACATTGACTTTGTGAAAGAGTTTAACTACCTGGGCATAATTTTTGATCAGAGCATTTCCTGGAAACCTCATCTACTCAAAATATCTAAAAAGATTTCCCGTACCATTGGTATAATGACTAAATTAAAACATTTGTTACCGACACATGTTTTAAAAACGATATATGACGCTCTTATTCTTCCATACTACAATTATGGCTCACTTGTTTGGGGTTCTTGCTCACACAAGTTGTTTAAACTGCAAAAGAAAGCTATTAGAACTATTGCTGCTGAAAAATACAACGCACATACTGACCCGATTTTCAAAGAATTGAACTTACTCAAAATCGATGATATTGTTAAACTGCAGGAACTAAAGTTCCTATATAAATTGGAGAATAATATGCTTCCTCAGTATTTTCTTGGTGGAGACATGTTAGTGCGACACACTGATATTCACAATTATGGAACAAGAAATGCTGCCAACTATAGAGTCCCACTTAGCAAACATGCACTGGTGAAAAATAGCATTCGGTACAGACTCCCAGACATTTCAAATAACTGTCCTCCAGAAATCAAGGAGAAGATACATACACACAGTTATTTTGGCTTTTCTAAATATGTGAAAACCCACATGCTGGGAAGGTATGAGTTTGTATGTACCATTCAAAACTGCTATATTTGTACCAACTAATAATAAATGTTATATTATATTAGTTGAGGGATTCATTGAATTGGTGCTTCTGGAATTTTTGCATGTGCTCAAGCTTCCTGTGATCGATATAGGCCTATGGTGCATTTCGATTTTAAAGGCCCTTTTGATAGATATTGGTCTTGCAATGCCTCTGACATTACCAAGTGAGTTTCACATAATTTTACTTTGAAATATGCATGTGAGTATCATTAAATGGCGCTTTTGAAATATGCATGTGATTTTCATCCAAACTTTCTTTTGATATGTGCAAACTGACTCTAAGGATGATTACGATATTAGTTTGGTCTTGTAGAGCCGTTGAACTGACCAAGTGAGCCTCATACAACTATACTTTTGAAATATGCATGTGAGTTTCATTGAAAGATGTTTTGAAATATGCATGTGAGTTTCATCCCAAGTTACTTAGTTACTTGTGATATATGCAAATTGATTCTAAGGATGCTTATTATATATATATTGGTCTTATTACATTTTGAAGTACTTTGATGTTTATGCTAAAAAAAAGAGAGTGAGAAAAAAGGTGTTCTTTGATATTGTTGATGCTCGAACATCCTAAGATGTTTATGTAATTTTGCTATCACTAATTATAGTCATCATTAATTATATATTATTCTCAATTTGCTCCTCAATCAATTTCAAAAATAACAATAACTTCTCATACAGAATTTTATAAAAATTGTATTATGGTATGCATGGTTCTCTCAGCAGTCAATTCCACTCAGGGTGGTCACTCGTCAGCGACAATATTTTTGTCTTAGAGTGATCTCCCGCCTATTAATGAAAAGTGTTTACTTTAAAAAAAAAAAACGGACATGTATTTCATAGGCGAATAAATGTGTCTTGAGTCTTGAGTCTTGAGTCTA